>CM045463.1:22537350-23227448 GCA_024666655.1 Dascyllus trimaculatus
TTTGCTTTGGATGGCATTCAGATCTGGTTTTGCACTCGAGAAACAATTAGTTTGGCCATTTAAAGTACCTGTTTTTGGTCATTATCATCTTTTTCTGTTGCAGAAATATTCCCAGCTGATGCCGTGCTCTTCTTTTCGCAATCAAATCTTCCTTTTCAGCGTTTCTCTGGAGCCCTTTGCTCATTCTGATGTGCACATATGGAGCCTGCATGACAATAAACTATGTCTTTCAAATAAGCGTACCCTTAAATCAGAGTAAATTATATCAGACAGACTTCTCTTGTAGATTAGTCATGCAAAATGAGAACGGTGCAGGTTTTCTTTTTGTGTCCAGCAGCAAAAAAGTCGCCGCACGATGTGTTTGAGTTAATTTGTCTCGCTTCACTTCAGATTTTCGGCGATGTGAAGGTTGCGCACATCCCAACGTCAGTGCTGAAATTATATATGAGGCTGTCCGAATGGTTGTAGACATACTGTAGGTTGTACGCTTAAAAGGTAAACAATACTAGATTCCATTAAAACCATGAGCTGAGTAACAGTTGAATCTCATTCTACTCAAACCATAGCATTAACTGGACCATTACTTATTTGCATTCTTGTATCAGATCTTAGACAGCAAAAGATGCAAAGACGCAAACCGCTACTACTTACGCTTATGTTCCAGTACTGGAAATTATTATCATTATTCTGATAAATCATCTGAAAATATTCACCAGATGCTTTTCAAACAAAGCAAACCAGCTGCTCAAGGATCAGAAAGGGGCTTTGGTTGATCTCAGGAATCCCCAGCGAGGTTTTTCAGCCCCACAACCTTTTTAGGGCGACTGAGGAGAACAAACAACACGAGGTAAAACGGGGTCAGACCACGAGTTTACTTCAGTGTCTATTTACTGTACAATGATTCTGCTGGGGATCAGCTGGATGTAATAAAGTCATCGCAAAGACATGATGGTTTGTAATAAAATCCAGATTTGAAAAGTGCTTTTAAAAAAAAGGGCCCTCCATAATAAAACTACTTTAAAAATATGAAAACAGAGGACGATTTGAAAGCGGTGATCAGAAGGAACCATGCAGCATGTCAAAGGGGGGGGGGAAACATTTCTCAGAGGCAAGGCTGTGAAAACGCAGCTTATGAAAATGATGTCGGATTAGCGGGGCCTACATTCTTGCTCCGTTTGGTGATTTAAGATGGAATTTCCTGCCCCAGGTGCTTACGCTGGTGATCAACAAAATGCTTTCTCCTCGTTATTTCAGGTTATAGATATAAATAAATGCCTCAACACACAGCTCACGTTTCCCACTTGCATGATTAATCTTTGAAAATCTCTAATGAAACAAAGATGAGGGCGTTTTAATAAAACCTGTTGCTGTGTTGATCTCAGTTGTTTACTGAGTTTAGAGCAGATCTGTTGGGTATTTCTTATGCCTGTGCTGTATTGGGAATGTGAATGGACTCTACCATTCTAAGGTTCATATGACACCAAGGCAGCAAAATGTGCAGAATCTGTGGATGCCTATAGTTCATTTTGCATTACATTAATCATAGAGAGTCAAATTCGTTTTGAGGCTACTGAGTGATTAAAGGTGGAGTCTGCAGCTCCAGAGGAAAATTGTTGATATTTAATTCGTCGGGATATTTAGATTTACCGTCCCCGTTTCCCTCATTCCTCCCTCTGTCCCTTTTCCCCCTTGTCCTGGAATAGTTCTTCGTGGATCGATCCAAACCACTGTTTCCCATTTACAGAGCCAGGGCTGTGTACCAACACCAGACTTTTTTTTTTTTTTTTCCCAGCAGAACGGACAGTTAGCAGGCTGTAAGGAGGTATTCACTTAATTCGACAAAAACTGTACTGGATTAGAATCACATGCTCCATGTTTTAAATATAACTCTCAACATGCATTTGGGTAAAGACCATCCAGTCACACAGCTCAGCATAGTGTTTCTGTGTAACTGATAGTGGGCAGAAGACAAAGACTACTACCTGAAGTTTTCTGAAAAGCTTCTCATGAGTATTTTCCCCATCAGTCAGGCTCAAGAGTGTTGCAGTATATTGCGTTACCCATCATCGGGTACGCCAAATTAATATTAAAACACGATTTGTCACTAATGAAGCTGAAATAATTACAAATATAATAAAACACAAACATATAAAACCTTCTTCAGGAGGCTCCAGCATTCCTATGCTGAGCTCTGTGGCAGATGTTAGTCCTTTATGGTAGTTGTAGAAAAGGTACACAGATCCAGATGCGGAGCAAATACTTAAATACTTAAGTAAAAACAATACAAAACACACACAAAACGTACTAAAACTGAAAGTACTTCTGCAGAAAAATCTACAGTTTTGGGCTGTAAAATAGATAATGGGGTACAACAGAAGAAAAACCTCAGTTCTGCCACATATTTGACCTCTTTTGATCAATTACTTAACATAAACCATCTAAAAGGTTTAAAGTAATAAATATTTTTGTAGTGCTATCGTGTTATAGACGGTTTAAGTCATCCTGTAAGGCTACTGATCTACCATTTTTACCAGTTCACTTGGGCTCTCTACAGTCTCTATAGTGGCTGTCAAGTCAAAAAAGCTACAATTAACCCATTTTTTAAATAATAATATTAATTAACAGGGTTTTTGCTGCACAGATAAACTTTTGGCACCCTTCACAGAAGTTTTAGGCACTCCTTAAAGACAGTTTAGCCAACCCCAAAGAAATATCACAGCCAACTGAATGATAGAAAAAAAACTTGTTTGTTAACTGGGGTTTCAATTACAGTCCCTGACAAAAGTCTTGTCGCTTGTCCAAGTTGTAGGAACAACAAATAACTACATGACTTGTAGTTGATCAACTTGAATCAGAAATGGCTTGTATGAAAGGCAAAGCCCTCTAGATTATGTTTATTACACCAAAAAAAGGTTTTGTATCATTCATTGAGTTTTGTCTTTTAATTAGGACAGAAAGGTCAGATTTTGCTTGGACAAAAGTCTTGTCGCATACAAAAAAATGTATAAATTATACATATAATTTATTTTGAATACACAAACATGCTACAATAACATCAGAACATAAAGTCATGGTGCTTTGCAAAAAAAAATTAATATCACGTATGACTCCCATGAGCTTGGAGGACTGCATCCATACGTCTCCGCAATGACTCAAATAACTTTGCCATTCCATCATTGATGAAGATGGAATGGCAAAGAAAGCAGTCTTGCAGGACTCCCAGAGTTCATCAGGATTCTTTGGTTTCATCTTCCAAGCCTCCTCCTTCATCTTACCCCAGACATGCTCTATAATGTTCATGTCTTGTGACTGGGCTGACCAATCCTGGAGTACCTTGACCTTCTTTGCTTTCAGGAACTTTGATGTGGAGGCTGAAGTATGGGAAGGAGCACCATCCTGCTGCAAAATTTGCCCTCTGTTGTGGTTTGGAATGTAATGGGCAGCAAGAATTTCTTGATTCATCAGGCTGTTGATGTTGCCATCCACTCTGCAGATCTCTCACACATCCCCATACTGGATGTAACCCCAAACCATGATTTTTCCTCCACCAAACTTGACTGGTTTCTGGGTGAATCTTGGGTCCATGTGGGTTCCAACAGGTCTTCTGCAGCATTTACATTGACTGGGATTCATCAGAAAAATCAACCTTCTGCCACTTTTCCACCGTCCATCCTTTCTGCAAGCTGTGGGCCTTGGCAAATGCAACATGATTTTTTTGTTGTCTTCTGTTTAATGCTGGTTTCTGAGCACTAATTTGGCCATGGAGACCACTGCGTGAGAGAATTCGACAAACCGTCCTTGTAGATACAGGGGTTTCTGGCGACCAGTTCACATGTAGCTTCACTGCAGTTGAAAATGGGCTGGCCCTGGACTGTCGAAGCAACAAGCGGTCCTCTCGAACAGTTGTCTTACGGGGTCTGTCTGACCTGGGCTTGTCATGAAAGTCACCAGTTTCTTCACATCTTTTTCTTATCCTCTCCACTTGACGTTTGGATACATTAAAGATGTCTGCCACCTCAGCAACAGACATGGTCTTCAGGTTCTTGATGATCAGCACTTTTGTCTGTGGTTGAACCTTTGGCATGTTGTCAGAGGTCAGGTTGCACTTCACATGAAGGTCTGGTGTGCTGGGGTTCTTTTTATACACATCTGGGAAAGTGTTAATTACAGTATCTGCCACAGGTGAAGCTTTAATTTATCATTGGTTGGATCATTTAAAGACAGGACAAGACTTTTGTCTTTGCAAAAACAGATGTTATGAGCTTTACCCAGCTGTGAACATCAGGACACTTTTTGATGGTTTCATTTTGCAGCCAGTTATTAACATGGAAGCCCTTGACATTAAAATGAACTATTTATTGTCACAATTAATTGATTAGAAATAAAGTTATATGCCATTTTAAGTAACTATGTCCGTATGCGACAAGACTTTTGTCAGGGACTGTACTCATAAATGCTATTTTTTGTATATGAAATGGTCAGAAAAAACAAGAAAATGCATAAATTTCTGTCATTGCTATCACCGTGCAGCCACCCCCAAAGGCTCATTCTGAGCAAGAAAAACCTTGATCAGTAGTTTTTTTTTTGCATTTTACAATTGGATCAAGTGTTTTAAATCTAATTCTGAAAAAATTCCAACTGAAATGTTGTGCTATAGATGCATAATGTGTAATTAAAACACTCAAGTACAGTCTAAACTCCTAAAATTTGTACTGAAGTACAGTTTTTAGTCAGTGTAAAGATACTTCAGTGTTGTCTTACTAACAATAGTATCATCTTTAAAAAGATACTAGAGGATTTCTACTGAAATGAGTGGAGGCAGTTATGATATAGCTTGTTTGACAATTCCTGGTTAAAGATGGAATGTTAGCACTATAATAAAAGAAAAATATATACACCAATAAAGTACTGTATGTGCAGCACATGCCCACAAAGACATGCAGTCCAGCTGGACAAATTGTGCATTTTTTGCCTAATAGTTGGTGGTTAAGTGGCCAGGCGTCTCCTCCACCCCCAGCAGTGTCTGGGGAAAGACCACAACCACCATCTCCTGTGCGATCCAAACCTCCAGCAGCCCCAGGAGAGGAAGAGCGTTCATGTATATAAATGTCTGTGTGTGTGCGCGGACGTCCGCATCAGCACCTCCAGCGCCACCCGCATATGAGCCAAGCCCTCATCACAGCAAACTAGGAATAAACTCTAACTGGAGTTGCAACACACTGCATGTTTGGATCCGACTCCCTCGAAAAGTCTTCATTTTTGTTTGTCCCAGCGGTGAAGCAGAGTTAAACACAGGCCATCTGCTGCCATGCAAGTTAGATAACATTCCTAGGAAAACGGAACCCCTGGCGATGCAGAAGTCAGCCAGAGACAGACAAGAAAACTGCAACAGCTCAATGTGTGTGTGTGTGAGAGAGAGAGAGAGAGAGAGAGACACACAATAACAGAGAGAATGTAGTGGGGTTTATCAGTCACTATCATGGTAAACAGGCTTGATCAGTCACTGATTAAGGGGGGTTTGTGGCCTGTACAGTAGCAGCCAGGAAAAACTCAAAGCAACACACACAGGTCAGCAGATACAGCAAAGTTCATACTGCCGCATACAAACACATCATTCCATCATAAGACTTCCTCTGCCATCATTTAAGTCACTTGGCTCGACCCTCTACCTCTGCAGGACCAAGAGCTTGTCACCACCTTTACAATAAAAGGCCTCTAATCTAGCTTTGGCATGCAACTTCCCCCTCAAAACACAATTTTCTCTCTGTGCCCCTTTCTTTGTAAACCCAGCTATGCGAGGCAATCTGTGCTTAAATGCACAATCAAGCCCTCTGGCTCCGGGTAAGGCAGGTTATCAAATTATCAGCAGTGTTTGGGAACTCCAGTATGGCTTCTTACATGGCAGACATTTTGAATTGTCACAGTAAGGAAAAGCCCCGGTGGAATTAATGATGATTCACTTACATTAAGTGTCCCAGTGAGCCGCAAAAAGGGAAGCAGCATCCACAAAAGCAGGACCTCGCCTAATTGGAATGCAGTCAGCGGTAATACACCAACAAAAAAGAAAATGCCATTTGTTTCCACCAAAAATGAACATTCATGGCCTCCACCATTTCTGAAAACATCAGCAAAAATAAAACTTGGGAAATTTTAGGAAATACCCACAAGGCCATGAATACCTGACATTGGGGGTGAGAGGGGGTGGGAGGGTATTAGCTGGCGTACTGCTCTAGTTGGCTTTACAACAGTAGTTAGTGGTATAGATACATTTAATGGAACAAAAGCTTGTTGGCTATGTGAGAAGAGATTTTTCTCTGGTAAATGAGATGTAAAAGAGCTGGAGTGACTGACAAGTATTGGAATGTTGGATGTTAGCTGTTAGCTTGTCAGCTACAGTAATTTACCCATAGACATAATAAAGAAGGACGTAGCCTCTATGTTTGAAAAGTGGAGGCAACCCATTCTTTCTTTCAGCAAAAATAAATCTGATTGTAATAGAAGTCAATGATGTCACGTCTTACTTGATCTGTTACCTCGGTAAATATTTTCCAAATGAGTTTATGATCTAAATTGCAAGTTTAAAATCTCTTTCAATACAGCATGATGGTTATTCTGTAAATTATGGTACCATGTAGAGTGAAGTCCACAATGAAGCAGGTTATGCTTTAGTTTGTGGCTACCCCACGGTGGAAGGTTCACAAACATATTGAGCTCATACTGTCCTTGAGTTCTGCATCAAATCCACCCCTTGTCTGGTTTCAAAAGTGCAAGATGGCAACAGATGAATTCAACAGTTGAAAATAGTTGTCCACAAACTTACAGGTGATGTAACAGTGGCTACCTCCATCTTTAATGTACAGTCCACCACCACCACCACCAGTTTTCCCTCTGAGCAGTCCTGACAACACCAAGCCTCTAGCATGAAACCTGTACTTCAGCAAGCAGTGAATGTTACAGGCTCTAGCTGTTACGGACGGTGTGCAGAGACTCAGGTGCAGGACAATAAGACACGGCAACAAACTGAATTTAAAGGATTTCTTTAATAGAACAAAGGATAACAAACGCTGACCAACACCAGGTATGACCAGGCTAGGAGAGCGACAATTGCTGACAAAAACTGGACTAACCGAAATAGAACCTGAAGGTACAACAACTAACAAATTCCAAATCGCAAATGTACTGACTGACAGACAAAAGTTATACAGAGTTCAATCACGACTACGTGCGAACTGAACTTATGGACTGACTGAATGGCTACAGGCCAAGAGCAAACAAACAAACCTCTCTAATAAACTAAAGTATCTACAAAACTTATCTGTACCAGCGGAGAGCGGGGAACAGACAGGGGTTGGGCAGGCGGAGCATTCGTGGCGATGCGGACAGGCAAGCCGACAGGCAGACGTGGTAGGGAATGGCAGATGGAGCTGTTCAGGTGAGGATCCAGTTGTGGTCTTGGCTGGCAGCAGAGGAGGATTCCTGGGGTCTTTGTCTGGTGGAGGTTACAGCTGATTGGAATGGTGCAGAGATTCGCCGGTGATCCAAAACTGGTGAGACGGAGAGAAAGAGTTTAGTGATGGCGTTACAGGTAAGAAGCTAGACAGAATTGAAAGCATCAAACTAACGGTTGACTGTTACGGTCCAGCGATGAGACAAAGACTGGCTGCAGCTTTTAAGCAGGGCAGAGTGGAGTGGCTGCAGTTGCAGCTCACAGGTGTGCCTCCTCTGCTGATTGGAAACCTGCTTCACCTGAGCACATTCCCTGCTGCCACAAACGCTCACGCCCACCTAGAGAGAAGGGAGGGGGAAGAGAGAGAGAGGGAGAGCACTGCCACTACCTGGCCCTGACAGCTGCGGCCGTGACACTAGCATGTGTTTCTGACCAAATACTTAGGGCCTCTCACATTGTGCAAATTAGGACTAATTTTGACAATCCTGAGAGAAACATAGAACAAACTTTGGTCTAAAATAGATAATAGATGGCACAGGAAGACACACCCATCAGCAGCTGAAGGTTGTGTCTGGAGGTTGTGCAACCATGGTAACCTGTACAAAAATTCTGACATTGACAGAAATTTAAGATGAGATTTTTCACAATGTGCCTTCTGCTGTAAGTCACACCTGCACACTTGCTAATCAGAATGCATGTAATGATGTTAAATACACCAATCAGGCATAACATTATGACCACCTGTCTAATATTGTGTTGGTTCCCCTTATGTGCTCAAAAATGCTCTGAATCATTGGGAATGGACAAGAGGACCTCTCAGGGTGTCCTATGGGGTCTGGCAGTGGATCCTTTGGGTGCTCTGGCTTGTGCAGTGGGGCCTCTGTCAATCCAACTTGTTCCACTGCATCCTGTTGATGCTTAATCACAATGGGGTGTAGGAAGTTTGGAGGTCAAATCAACATGTTGGACCATTGTCATGTTCCTCAACATGTTCCTGATTGTTTGATGTTTCTCCCATGTGGTGGGGTGCATTTTCCTGCAGGGGTAGACCAGTGACATTTGGGATTTCCATTTGCATGAGGGAGTGTGTTTGTTGTGGGACAATGTTTATTTGGGTGTCTAAGTCTCATCAACATGGATGTTAAAATCCAAGGTTTTCCATCAGAACAGCACATAGTACCAATATGATCAATGTTATTCACTTCACCTGTCAGTGGTCAGAATGTTGTGGCTGATTGGTGTATACTGGTCACGGAAAAATGGCAACATTTTCGACTGCATACAACTAACGAAACTTTTACTATTTATCTAAAGTATCTTTTTACAGACATAATCAATGCCTTGAAGGACATTGAAATCAGATTCAGAGCTCTTAAACTTGACCTTGTTCCTTGAGTTAACTGTACTCAGCAGAGGTTGCCTCAGCTTGGTCCAGCGGTGTGAAAACTCCTACATGTGGTAGTACAGTGGTATTGGTCCTAATTATGTTAACTGCAATGCAGCTTTCTCTGACCACAGAACCAAAGGTTTACAGGGCTCTCATTATACACTTAGATTCTACTGTAAACCAGGAAACAAGGAGCCAATAAGCTGCTGCTCCAAAACCACACCACTTCCTAGCCGCTCGAAAAAACACTTAGTTTCCTGTCTTTGTTGTCCGCTGTGATCACTGTCAAAAATTGAACAACTGTTTGATTTGTTTTCAGCTTGCACACACGCACAATCAAAATTATGTTGTCATATTGTAAACGCTGCAATTGCAGTTGTTTTGATTGCCTTTCATGTCCTGCCGATGGTTATGTTATGTGATACCTTCGCTACATCCAGTCAGCTGTCCCATGATTAAGGATGTAGGTTCCTAACATACATGTATGAGAGAACTACTATACATGGTGACACTTCCTGGAGGAAAAAAAATAAAGTTTATACCTTGTTCAATGTCTCTCACGCTCAAAAAGTCCTGCTGTGCCACTCAGTATTATTTCAAAGGATTGGTTCTGAATATACAACACATTCCAGTTAAATACACATTGAACTGTTAATCCTTTTGGACTTCTAATGTGGTATAACACATCATTTGGTGGACTCCTTCCTGAAGTGCCTTACAACACTTTGAGTGTGTATGTTTTAAGCAAAGATCGCACCCGTGGGAATGGATCCCCCAACCATGGCAGCATTAGGGCCTTACTGTGTCTTTCTGACTCATGCCAAGACTCCTAAAAGACCTGACTGAGGTATACATGCATCACATGTGTTTCCATGTATCGCAACATCCAGTAGCTTACTTGGATCACAATTGCTTTAGTGCCGTTGATAAAGAATAAATAAAAACTTAATAATGACAATAAAAAAAGTAACAAACTGGCAGAAAGTTTGTCTGTACAGATCACAGAGCCAAGGCCTTGCATTAGAAGAATTAGAGGGTATTTGAGAGCGGCTCAGCCTAAGCCAAGAGTATTGGGCATACTGCTGAAGATTATAACCCGGCCTGCAGCCCTCGGCAGTCCTGTTTCCAGCCCATTTCTGCAAAAGATCACAGTCTATTGGCTGAATAGCTCTGCACTAAGTGCCATGGAGGGAGAGAGTCGCACTCAGCCAAGTTCACTGGTCCACTGGCAGCAGAGGCTGGCAGAAGAAAGTCCCAGTTCCATAGTTTAAACAGCCAACAGTAGATGATTGGCCTGGCAAAACAGACCCACTCTGCCTAGCAAAACACATGGCAGTGCTTATGTTCTTAACCCTTACTCTGGCCCTATACTATAACATAACCTATACAGTATACACAGCAACGTAAAAGAGTGGATGTCTCAGACTGTTGTCCCTTATGACAAGACAGTCCATTTTTGATGGTTTCTTTAAAATGTTTATTTGCGGTAGGCTACAGGGTGGATGCTCAGACTCTGAATCAAACAGACGGTTCAATGTGATCTGAGAAAATCTGCAAAGTGAAGCAGGGGTGTGCTGCCAGCTCGGAGCTACCACTGGAGCTCCTTATTGGTACTGTGAATGTTCTCATGTGTTCAAAGGTGTGAAAAGGGGTGTAAGCAAGAACAGAATCGCACAGAATTAAAATGATCTATCGTTTAAAACACAGCGGATATCTCGACGTATCTACCAAGAATGAGGCGACTGCATGTGAATCCATGGCAGCAGGAGTGGTTGGGAGAGGAACGTAGATTTTTTTTAAATAGTCCCACTTCATTGCAGATTTCTGAAACGTATGCGGTTCTGCAACAATCTTAAATGGCAATCATGCAGAGAAAACACAATTTACTGCCTTTTTAGCTGTTGGAATTTACAAGTAATGGTAAATTACAGGCAATAAAATGTTTAAATGGAACATGCAAATTTCCAGTTATTATGTTTATAACCTTTAACAAAGAATCACCTGCAGAATTCATTCAAGGTGAGCAGGGATTGGCTAACTATCAGGCATGCTGTCTTGATTTCAGTTGATCAATTTCAGCAATCCTGGCAGTAATGTGCCATTAAGTAATTTGGGAAACAGTGGGAGACTGGATGGATATTAGATTGAATAAGCAAGCAGCAACCACCGGGATACACATAATAGGTTTTTATGTCTTCTTAAGGAAACAATAGCTCTCATAACAGGGCAAATTACATGAAATGAAATTATGTAACTGAGATCATATGTTCTTGTTGGGTAAAAAGACTGCAGCCATGTTTCTTTCAAAAAAAAAAAAAATGCTGACAGTTAAAATATGCCAATGTTTTGCAGGTGTAACGCTTCCCATTTGACAAAGTACAGCTGATGGGAATGTCACAGGTACTGCGATTCCTTTTTTTGGTCATGCAGGAAGAGAATGAAAATGATCTCACAATGAAATGTTGATATGGACACAGTTTGATTGAAAACCAGGACATTAAAGGTTGAATTTGAATTTTGCAATGTTCCTTTGAGAAAGTCTAAAGAAAAGCAGTACACTGATAATACTTTTAATGTTAACGCAACAATGAAAAACGCACAAAAAATAAATGAATTTGCACAGAAAAATGAAAATTCAAGTTCCATAAAGAAAGCTAGTCAAACCCAGAGCCACACTGAGGTCGTTACCGGACAGGAACTCCGCTCCAGCCTCTCCATGCACCCATCGTCAAGGCCGTCAGCACTTGGAACAGCATCATCAAAATGATCTTGCTGTTTAAAGATGTTTTATGCAGAAATGATACAGGTCATATTTAAATGTCAACGTCATGGTGGTGCAATCAGAGGAGTTTTTTTTAGAGATAAGTGCAAGTTTTGGAATTAAACTTTGCAGAATGGAGGCTGCAGTTTATATCATGTGATTTATTGAATATAGCCATAATTCCTGCTGGTTGTTTACACCGATCATTCTTTTTTTTGTTTTTACTGAGGATCAGTGCAGTGCATAAGACTGACTCTGCAGAAAACTTCTTCGTAACCATTTGGTCCTTACACACACTCAGACCAGTCACTTCTGGTTACTGACTGTGCTGATTTGACACAAATACCCGGGGCACCTTTGACACATTGATGAAATGCTTCACGATGACAGCATCACAGAGGAGGTAAAACTTTCATTTTCGTTTACGGAAACACAATCAATAGTAGAATAAACTCAACGCATGAATGCAATGCATCTGCGGCACAATCGATCTGTCATCTGAAAGGAATGGACTTCCATCTGAGAGCAACACGCTCAACAAATTAAATGTGAGCCAAGGGTGAAAGGAACTTGGGACGAGTAAACTGTTCCCATGTTCATCCAGCGGTGGAGGCCATATCGACTTGCAGGCCACGCTAACAGCGCTCAAAGACGCAAAGATACAGACACACAAACAACTCGGTGAACAACATGCTGAGACTGCAGTCCAAACCTCGAGCCCGGACCTTAAGGCCTGCACATGGCCTTATCATCTCTTAACATGCAGCCCTGAGACAGAGACAGGATTAGACTGCCAAACAGTAAGAGACAAACACAGACAGGAAGGCAAATTGGACTGAAAAAAACCCTAAAGCTGATTCTTACATGAAAGAAAGAAAGAAAAAAGGCAGGAAAGGTATAAGAGCAGATAGAGCTGTGTCCCTTGCAGCCTGTGTCTGTATGTTGGATGGAGGGGATCAGATTGCAGCGCTGAGCCCCGCCAGCCAGATTTCTTGGAGCGCCTGATGCTGCGTTCTGCCAGGATTGTGTCAATAATCTGAGGCGGTGGACTCCTTCCACCTCCCAACCCACTGCCTGTTTATCAGCAATGCCAACCACACACACACACACACACACACACACACACACACACACACACACACACATAATGCAGCAGCGCAGAGTTCATACAAACACACTAAGTAGCATATTTTCAATATCATTTATTAGCTACAGAAGAGAATGCAGAAATTCAGACAGTGCAGTGTATAATTTCCTTCCCTTGGAGAGAAATGTGACACTTGCTAACATGCACAAAGCACATATGGCCCATAATTCAATACTACACATTTGGTGTTGAACATTTGCCGTAAATTAAATTGCACAGATGTAGTCATTGTAAATGATTGTCGGTTGCGCGTGTTTATATAACCCCCATTCACCCCGTTCATATTTATATCTTATTTTTCTTTGATGTATCCGATTACTTCTTGCTGCTGCAATAACTGTATTTCTCACAGGAGATCATTAAAGTTTCATCTAATCTAATCGAAAAGGTTCTTCTTTTTTTTTTTACCCCATGCGGCACCTTGGCTCACGGTCCAAGTGTTGGGGGGAAAAAGTTGCTGTGTTAGCAAAAGCATGTGAGGAAAAAGCTGCCAGAAGTTGTAAGAAATGGTCTGATTGGTGGAG
Organism: Dascyllus trimaculatus; assembly: GCA_024666655.1. Lineage (NCBI taxonomy): Eukaryota > Metazoa > Chordata > Actinopteri > Pomacentridae > Dascyllus > Dascyllus trimaculatus. Next base: position 22,550,617 of record CM045463.1, read on the forward strand.
ATAGAGCAGAATTTTATGTAAGAATATCCTAATCTGCTCAGCTGTATAATATTTAAAAAAAAAGAACTGACTGCAGGAGTTGTGAAAGAGCAATATATATGAAAATCCATGACTAAGGACTTGGTCTATAATGCACATTTCATGTTTTAGATGTAACTGTTATTGTAGCACATTGCTGCTGGATTGTGAAAAGGCGCACACCAGAAACTGTGAAGTCCAAGACATTAGATCGTATTACGTAAGATCCACAGAGGGGCTAATTTGAGATGCTGCAAAATTCTCTTACACTCCATTTCTCTCTGATTACTGAGGACTGAAAGAGGCCAAATCTGGTCAGAGGTGAACATCCAGTATGGACCAGTGAGAGAGGAAACACTGAATAATGCTGAATAATTACAATAATACTCTCACTTCACTTCAATTCACTCGTCACTTTTCTTCTTTTCTGGACCTTGGATTTTGGCATCCATGTTGATGAGACTTAGACACCCAAATAAACATTGTCCCAGAACAAACACACTCCCTCATGTCATGTCATACACATTTACTAAATGTCACTGACCTACCCCTGCAGGAAAATGCACTGCACCACATGGCAAAAACATCAAACAATCAGGATCATGACAATTGCCCAAGATGTTTGACCTCCAAACTTCCTACACCACATTGTGATCAAGCATCAACAGGATGCAGTGGAACAAGTTCGACTGACAGAGGCCCCACTGCACAAGCCAGAGTACCCAAAGGATCCAGTGCCAACGTCCTGGTTCCAGACCCCATAGGACACCCTGAGAGGTCCTCTGGTCCATGTCCAATGGTTCAGAGCATTTTTGACCACATAGGTGATCATAATGTTATGCCTGATTGATGTATGTCACAGCTCAACAACCAACATGGCAGATCATCTAAAAACAGCAGCTGCATCCGCATTAAATTGCTCAATAATTCTTGTGATGGGATCAACAGTTGTTATAGTTCTGCTTTCAGAAATCACATAAACATGGGCAAGTATTGTTATCATTTCTGCACAAAATAATGACACTAAAATGATATCCTTCAAACACTATCTTTTTAATTCATTTAGGTTAATAAGGACAGCAGGTAGGGTGCATTCAGTGCAGTGTGGTCAGTTTGGTTCATCTAGAGATAATGTGTATGCATTTTCTCTGCCACAGGTCAAATGATTAAAGATTGGATACGATTTATACTTTGGTTGACTACAGCCCTAAATATTACCCTAACTTCTAGCATATGTCACCATTACCAAAAGTAATACTTCAGGGAAAGCTATCAGGATGATTGAAGCCTACATTCCAGCACCAGAAGTCTGACACATCTGTCATGCAGTTATAGTTTAGAAGCTATAATTGGACAATCACAGTTTAAGGGTTTAATGAATGATTAATTAGTAACAATATGGAGGCTTAGTGAAAAATCAAATCTCAAAACTCGTCTCCTTAGCCAGCCGGACCCAGTTTACCCAAGTTTTTCTTCCTTTTCACTTTGTGTTTCTGGCCTGTCTAAACTGTTAAAGGATATAATGTTGGGAAAAACACAAACTCAGAATCAAATGGCAACGAGCTGAAGTACTTATGATTCATCCTTGCCGAGACATCTGGATCAAGGCGGCAGATGGGATGGTGGGTGAGGACACAGACCCCTGGACCGAAGCCCGCTGTCAGGTCCTCACGCAGGCAAAGAATGTCACATTTGGTTTTTAGGTCCTTTGGATGGCTCCAGTGTCCTCCGAGCTCTTTTATCTCCAGTGGAGACAGTAATTCAGAGACACAGCAATTTCAGACAACTGGGGAAACACATGGAGAAGTGAACCAGTGGGGTATCCCAGTGACAATGCTAAAAGATGCAGATTTCACGCGAGTGGACAGATGCTCCACATCTTACACCATTAAATACGTAATTCAGTGTGACTATCCGCATTAACAAATCACTTAATCTTAGAGAAAGTTCACAATTCAATAAGAGGCAAATTATTGCCAGTGAAATGAGATAATAGAACATGTTTCCAAAGCACTTTCACTTATTTCACAAATTTTCAAGCGAAATGTGTCAAAGTAAGAGACATTAAGGCATCCACCAGAATCAAGATAATGGCAGTCATTCAAGGACATTTTTCAAGTGAACTGACTTCCAATGGCAACATATGCTATTATCTCACCCCACTTGCCGTTTTGTTATACTTGTTGAAAGAAAAATGAGTTCTTGTTGTTTTAAGAAAAATAAAATGTGATGCCTGGTGACCTTGATGGCTATTTTGTGTTGTACAAGTGCCCACGCTGGAACGGCTCAGAGGCCCAAGCAGATGGAGAGCAGAGACTGTCATCCAAACCTCACTCACCAGAGTTCAGCTTACACTTGGCTTTGGCCTTCTTTCAGCATACCATCGTGAGAGGGGAGAGGGAAGGGACGACACGATGAGAAAAGTTATCAGTCTGAATAAAACAACACAAAGGGAGAATGCTATCCAACATGTGAGTGAAGATCTCAAGCCGGGATGTGGTTGATGTCTAGAAATTCACTTTTGTGATTTTAAATAGGCATGATTTTCCACTGACCGATGAATCCCCTTCTTGTTCCAATACCAGCTGCAGTCCTGGCACCAATCCTTTTTGCTAAGTAAAGCCTTGTGACACTGAACAGGCAGCTCATTCTGTGTTTGACCATTCAGTCATTCAGACCAGATGCTGACAGATGCTCACAGGTGTCTATATCTGCTTGTCTTCACTTGGTGTAATACATAAAGGTTGCCAGTCTATTGCACGGCTGATATATTGCATTTACACCAATTACCCACAGTATTAAAACCACTGACAGGTGAAGTAAATACTACTGATCATCCCAGCATTCATGTGGATGTTGCTTTGACTGGCACCACCTACCCAGACATTAGGATGTTTTACAATGAAAAACTTGAGTTTTATGGATTCTCAAACCTTTCTACGTGTTCCGACTGTGAGAACTGGCCCTGTAGAATGTCTTTTAGGGTCGATTTTAGAGGCGAAAAAACCTACTGACTGGGGAATCGGTACTTCTGAGTGGTGTCGGAGCTGATTGGCCAAACTCAGGAAAAAAAATGCTTGGATATTTATCTTGGAAAGATAAATGATTGGTTAAACTTGGAGAGGACAAGAAGTGCTATTTTTCTGCTATCTTGTTGTCCTCATTGAGTGGCTGTTGCCCTCTTTCAAGTATGTAAAATTCACCATATATGCTAACATAACAAACCTCAATTGCTCTGCTACCGATGTGCTGATAGAACTGGAGTTGCATCCAGTTACTACTGTTTGTTGTTGGTTTGGCACACTGAGTAAACACAGCGGTCGAAGCTGTCGGCTCCTACAGAATAACACGCCCTGCCATAATGAAAAAACTCTTCAGGAATGGTTTGAGGAACATAACAGAGTTAATTGGTGCAGACTCGGGCTCAAAATCCCCGAGATCTCAATCCTATCAAGCTTCTGTGGGATGTGGTGGAAAAACAAGCCCAATCTACGGAGGCCCTACTGAGCAACCCACAGGACCCAAAGGATCTGCTGCCAGCATTCCAGTGCTGGACCCCATATGTCCCGTGTCCCTGTGGGTTAGAGCTTTGTTGATGGCACAATATTAAGGAGGTAGTTTTAATGTTGTGGGTGAATGATAGTGACATTAATGAGTTTTCAGTTAAAGGTCCCATATTATGCAAAATTGACTTTAGAATGGTTTTCTAACAATAATATGCATCCCCAGCGTGTCTACACCCCCCCCCCCGAAATGAGAAAAGCTGATCCTCTCCCTCTCTTGCTTTCTCCACCTTTCAGAAAATGTGTGCTCTAACAGGCCGATTAGAGATTTTCCCTACATGACGTCCTGTAGGACAATAACACGACCTCTAGGTTGGTGACACCGCCCCAGAGAAATGTTAGGCTGAATCCAAATCTCCACCCTCTGGACTTGCAGACTGAGCCTCACGGACTTCAGGCATATGTAATGTCTGGGACGTCTTCACTGTCATCACATAAAGTCTGCAAGAGCGAGAGTCTACAGCATTATGACTGGAGCCAATAGACAGGAGTCCGTTTCACTCATTTCCGTGAGAACATTTGAGAGACTGTCATGTATGCGGTAATCATGGCAAATAACAAGATATAAATTCCATTTATAGGTATTCTTGTGAGTGAACAAATCAACATTCATACATATAGGCTATACACATTCAAAACAGCCTTCAGCACCCCCGGACTTCCCATGAATGCGCCCGCAAAGCACGGCAGTTGCTCTATTGCTTGCTGTACAAACGAGCACAGAAGTCTGTTTTTACCTTCTTCTTCGTCTGAGGTTTTGAATGCCCAGTGGATTAATTTTATTTTTGATGGAAATGTACCCACAACTCCTAAAATGTTGGATGTGTGTGCTCGCCATTTCACAGCACTGCAGACTGCTTTCTCAAGGAGGGCCAGTACAAAGCAGGATTTGCTACAAATCTGAAGATAAAACATGGATCGGTACCAGCTGTCCATGACCCAACTACAAACGTGGGAGCTGTGAGTTTTACCATTTTATTTTGTTTTACTGTATAGGCCTACCTAGCGTGATAGCCTGTTTAATGCAGTTTTAGCATGGCAGCTAACGTAAGTTACTGTTGGTAACATAGTTAGACATTCAGAAACATCCTGCTGCAACCGCAGAGTTTGAATTTCTTCAGGAGCCTCTACTTCTGGGTCAGACTCTGGATCCACAGCGCTTCTACCAGCCATACCTATGCACACTGTTTAAACATTAACGCATGGTACCGGACAACGTCTTCCAGAGAGGGGTGTGAAGGAGGCGTGGACAGGCACAGTTCATTATCACAGACACAGAAACAGCGTATTATCAGTCGAGCTCACAAGAGTGAGTTAGAAGGTGACTGAAGCCCAGGAACAAACTTCAAATTGACTGTATGAGACCTATGTAAACTTGGTAAAAAGGAGCATAATATGGGACCTCTAAGGACTTGTTGGAAAATTGCCAGGAGACAATGTGTGCAAATGCAACAATTATGTTCATTTGTCTGCTGTCAACGAGAGCAACATTTTGACAGACTACATGTCACCACTACATTCAGAGTTCAGTCAACACTATATGGGAGAGGACGTTTTGCACCTTTTCATCGCAAAGGCAAGCACTGCCAGGGCATTGGCTAATCTCAGTCTCAGAACACAGGCATGTTGAGCTCAATCAGCAACAAACAGGTTTCTTCCTCTGAAAGGAGGTGATATCCCAGTTTCAGTCATAGTTCCAGCTCAATTTCCATGCCCAGTCCCAAAGGGCAGCTCCTTCTCCTCTCGTACTCAAAGTATCACTTCCACCCCTCTTTCCACACTGGAGCACCGTCCACCCCTCCACTCGCAGTTCCAGCCTTAATCCGGGTCTCACTTCCAGCTCCAGAGTATCCAAACCCCAGGCACAGGCCTGGGGTGGGCCCACTGGTTGCCGGCATCTGGATCCAATCAAGGGTGTTTGTCGTCGGGAATTGAATCAAATTAAAAAGTTTAATATTTAATGCGACACCAGATGGAAGCGGAGAGGGGAAAGAGGCCCTGCGGTCAGCACTAATATCCCCTTCTGAAGAGCCATGCTGCATTCCTGGAGAAAGAGTCGCTGGAAATATGTACACACACACATGCGTGCACTAAAATCTATATGAACACAGACACAATTAGTGTGTCGACACTGGCAAATGCATTCACGGCCATAAACACACAGAAGAAATGCGCAGAGGGTGAAACAGGTACAGCACATGGAGCAACACAGCAGTCTGACTGGACTGAAGGAAACATGTTGTACAAGTCAGCCCGTCAGTCACAGTGATAGAATGCAAGACACAGGGGTGATGAGCGCAAAACATACCTACTGACACACAAACACACACTCACTAAGCCATTTAGCTTTGCAACTCCTCACCTCAAAAAAGCAAAACTCTACACTTATAAGAAAAACTGGTATTTGTGACAATTACTAACACTCACATGTTGGTATTCTCCCTATGGGCTATGCCTCATTTACAGAAGATTTGGTAGCAAGCTCAACTTACAATCCATTCCATCACATGACGCACTTTTTCTGTAAATGTGTCTTTAATGTGCCTTGTAGACACCCTCAGATTTTGGGCTTTCGTGTTTTGTTAAATATGGAAATAAATCTTTCTGACATTAATGCTGAAAGTCTCCAAAATGTCTTTTACTGTAATATAACTTTTTATCACACTATTATACGCTGGGTGTGTGCAATTTTCTGCTTATTTAGGTTGATATTAAATACTTTGAAAACAGCGAGGCTTCAGTATTGAAGAGTTGAGTCATGGCAGATTTGGTTTGCCCTTCATATTCTTACTGATGCGTTATATTATTTATTGAGGTTTTGATATCATTAGTGTCAACTTATGGCGTGGTATGTTGAACTCATGGTTAGTTTTTTGGTATTTTAGAGTGTGAAGGGTTTTTTCTAATGTTACACTCTAAGGTCTATAAAGCCAACTAGACCGGATCTAAACTTGATCAAATTAAAGTTATCCAGTGGTCTCCCAGGATCATAAAATGACTTGTGAGGTACTTCAGGGCGCTGCCACTGATTAGGTTTAATACTGCTGTTGGGTGGGTTGGATTTGTCATCGACTACACAACCAAAACTACAGCTCAAATGAAAACAAAACGGCCCAGTATCAACAACTGATTTGTCTCCAGTAAATGATCAGTACTCATAATCCTCAATACAAATGTTCCTCTTGGTATCTGTAAACATTATACAGGGCAGCGTGTTGGGATACTGACTCAATCACAGATGTTTATCGATATGCTGTATACAATGGTGTCACATGTATCCATCAAGTGCTGAAGCATGTGCCCCATTAGATTGGTGGTGATGATTGTGTGTTTTATTTTACTTGTGATAGGAAATCAGGGTTCTCGTAATATAAAATGCAAGAAGTCAGCATTTTTTCTTCTTTTGTTTGCTGTTGATTAGCATCCTTCTACTGCAAAAATAAGGGGTTGGTTTTTGAAATTGTCGGTACTTGTGGTTGAGCAGACACACACGAGACATTTTGGTTTTTAATTCGTTTTAGCTGCAAAATTTGTGCACAGAGCGATCCAGAATAACAACATGGCAGACTGTAAACCTTTACCAACTGAGTTTTGTCTCTAAATCACCCAGCTATAAACGTCAACCAGAGCAGGGTGATGGAAACGGAGAGCAGGCCGACTGGTTTCTGTTGGCTGCGATGGCGCTCCTAGCTCCGCCACTGCATGTTAGCCAAGTCAGCTAACATTCCATTTTTCTTTCACTGTCTAACCAGAAGCTGGTACAGTCTCCTCTGCTGCCATCCAGAAAGACTGACAGAGCTGTCAGCGGTCAGTCAGACTAGGATTATGTTTCTTCATTAGGACTTGGGCGCACCCCTTTACATCTCTGTGTGGAAATATGATACAGTCTTCACAGATGACGAGGAAAGCCGTTAAGACACCGCAAATTATAAATCCTCTGAAAGAAATTCCATTTAAATTCCTCACATTCAGAAAATCCCAGCTATTTTACTGAACCATTGGCCTTATGTACTACTACTGTCCATGGATATAGCCAAATTTTGATTTATAGTGAATTTTCGTTTCACCAATAGGTTTCCTGTGGCTGGAAATGACATAAACAGGGTGCAAAAGTTGTATTTTAACTGTATTTATGTACTGTGTAATGATGTATTTGACCCTGTATTTTCCAAAAATATTCATAGCCTTAGAAAATGTAGCTTCTGTACCATTCCAAATGTTTCTGGTCATTTCTACCATGTTATATAGCATTCTAATACACTACAAACTAGAAAAAGCTGATACAGTAGTTCTCTAGTCAGTTTCAGTCGGTTGCAAGTCATGACTCAAACCAAAGAGCTTAGTAAGCCATCACTGAGAGAGAGTTGGGCATCATGGTTGATCACAAGACTGAAAAGGGTGATAAAATCCTATCCAGGTGTTTTGAAGTGTCAGTGGCCACAGTGCTAAACATCATCTGTAAGTACAATGAGTACCCCACTGGGAGAAATCTCACAGGGTGTCTTAAAAAGTCAAAAGTAACCCGTGTGCTGGCAAGAAGGATCGTATGAAGGCCATGAAGAATCCAAAGATCACCACCAAGACCATAATGATAAATCTGAGCAATTCTGGTACCAGTATCTTCAGAAAGACACCTCAGACACTGAACAAGGCTGCCCTCCATGGAGGCAGGCCAAGAAGAACTCCATTTCTTCAATGCGGACACACAAAGCTCACTTAGCCTTTGCAAAGGTTCACCTAGACAAAGAAGAAAGCCCTTGGTCTTCAGTTCTGTTGTTGGATGAGATGAAACTGAAGTAGTTTGCACAGAGGGACGTGGCTTTTGTTTGGTGAAAGACATTCAACTCCAAGAACGCCATCTCCATAGTTCAGTATTGTGGTGGAAATGTCAGAATTTGGAGGAGTTTTTCAGCCAATGGATTGGGCTGTGTTGTCGAAGTAAAGAGTATCATGAGAAAAGCAGATGACAGGATTCTGAAAGAAAACATCAAGGAATATGTAGAGAACTTGGTCTTGGGCAACACTGGACCTTCCATCAAGACAATCATCTAAAGCATACAGCCAGAGTGATGGCTAACAAAACAATATCCACATCGAGGGAACTGAAGACCAAAGTGATGCAAGGAAGTCTGAAAAAGAAGTGATCCAAGATCCCAGTGGAGACATGCAGAAAGTTTGTTAGAAATTGTAAGAACTGTTTGAGTGATGCGGTGGCAAACAAAAGCTTTGCTATTAATTACTGAGGCATGGTATGAATGAGGCTGGACTTGGCATTTTTAGAAAAAATGTAAATAAACAAGAAAAAATTAAACTTGATCGTTAACATCTCTAACACAATGTCTCACTGTATTTTGCCAGTTGTTTTTGCCATTTCCAGCCAGAAGAAACCTATTGGTTAAATGAAGATTACCGAAAAATCCAAATCTGGCATGGGAATGAATAGTTTGGGGCTTAACTGTAACTAATGAGGTCTGGCTAGTTATGAAACGCAAAACAGGATTTGATGAGTTTTACTTGCATAACTACTTATTGTCTGTGTTTATGAGCAATTATTTTTCTGTAAAGCCCCTCCACACCTTAAATGGTGCCTATATAAAAACTATAATGTGTTTTCCATCATAAAAGATGCTACAGAGATGCCAATTAAGCACCAGCTTGCTGTCTATAGCAGTTTTCTTTTGACATGAATTTTCCACGTTTGCATGTGTTTTCCTAATGTCGCTTTTCTGGATTTGGATTGTGTTTCCCTTAATATTTATGCTTTCACCTCCGTATTTGCTTTGTCCTTAGGGGCCACCATGGTGAACGGCCACAATCCTGAGAGGCGTTCCAGTCAGGCAACATGTGGAAACAACTGTGTGGATGTATCACGGGACTACTACTACTACTACTACTGGCTAGATGGCTTATTTAGAGTTGGACATGTTCGATTTTCAACCAAAAAAATTGCACCAGACATTGACTTGAGTTTTCAAATGCATGCTACAATATAAAGTCCTCATGTTTTAAGGTAATCCTTCCAAAAAAAATGGCAAAAAATGCAAATTTAAGTGATCAAAAATGCAAGAACTGTAAAATCAGTTTCTTCTTCCAAGGATATTTTAAAGTGTTTTACACAAATACGACATATTGATCACATGTTGTAACGTGTCAATATAATTAAAAAAGTAAAAAGCAGCCAAGCTGAAATGTAGGCCATTCTGCAGTATATACAGTACGTGCCAGTAACACCAGGGAATGTGAAGTGTACTGCAACACACATGCTTTGTGATTAAGTTGGCTCATTGTGCATGTGTGCGTATGTGAGACTGATTAATGTAATGAGGATTAATTTCAGGCCTTCTCAGAGGACCACCCTGACAGACACAAGACTGGGCACCACCTGGTGAGCTTTCTCTCTCTCACACACAGCGACACTTTGTTCATGATGCAGGAATTTGCATAGCAAATCACTGTTACCAATAACAAGCCATCTCTGTGTGCACGTGTGTGTGGGGGTGTTTCCAAGCTCATGCATAGGAATCCAGCTCATCACATTTAACAAGCCTCTGTCACCACCTGCTAACACATGCACGAAAGCACACATGCATGCATTATCTCAGTGATGGAGTGTATGTGTTTTTCCTGTGCAGCCGCTCACACACACACACACACACACACAAACACACACAGTGGGAAACTCCATCAAGGAATCTATAGGAGTGGCGTGGAAACAGAGAGGCCGGGCTGCTGGGGAGAAATCCAGCAGAAGTGATTTCCATCCGGAAACGGTTCACTGGTGCCCGACTGCTCTCTGATCCCCTGGCGGTAACAATATTCAGCTGACATTTCACTGGAGAAACTTAATCCCACCGCCCCATCGCCAGCGATACCTTATTGCAGGGCTGGCATCCACACACGCATGCACGTCTCAATGTAAACCATCCCCATGCGTATGTACACAACTGGAAAAACACAGCCATGGCTGATTCGCATCCAAATCACGCCCTCTGACCACTGATATTTTCCCCCCTCGTATATGTGATATATGCTCCTTTAGGTATTATTGTGGATTTGACTGATATAGAGGCAAAACAGAAGCATACCGTGTTATAAATGTTGGGAAACTGCTCAAATTCAATGTGTGGTAAGAGTAGTTGAAATGTAGAAAGAAAAGCTGAACAACCAAACATTAACATAGAAACAGAACAATAAAGAGATAATAAAGGTAATGAATTTTTGGCAACACACCTTTATGTTGTTTGTACCATTTATGATTCAAAACTCTTGCAGGAGGCAGTGGACAATAATGTAAGTCAGATTTTACAGCAAATATCTCCTGGGAGAGGAGAAATGTTGCTGCACTGACCTCTGAGGCAGAAAGCTTAACCTTACTTAGCAGTGATGCAGCATTGGTTTGATGTGGTGCAGTTTCAAAACACTTTGGGGTGGAGACTGAAGTAGCAGAGCAGTGAACATTTTCACCAGGAGCTGGTAGCAAGTTTAGTTTAGTTTGTGAGCTTGGGAGAACAACAACATCAAACAGTCAAGTTTAGATTCAAATTTGGAACAAATTTTATCAATATTTTGAGAAAATCTGCACAAGAAAATGTGAATAAATGCACATTTAGGTCTATTATTGTTATGTAACTATTAGCAGTGGAAACCAGTGATGTAGCTACAAATATCGTATCACCATCCAAACAGTTGGACACTTTGGACGGTGCTTTTTTTTTTTTAATTTAATGACAAAGTTCAGTACAATTCCTCTGAAAAGCAGATCATATGATGAATTAAGATCATGACCTACCACTAATACCAACTTTCTAGTTGGGGTCTTATTACACCATTGAACAAGAAGAAGGCGCAACAAAACAATGTCATTAAGAGAGCACCAGCCCTCAAGCTGTGGAAAAACATCCTCCACCCTTTCAGGTTTAGACCAAAAACAGCAACTAATACATTTTAGCGCAGTGGAACAGCAAAGATATTACACATTTTGGTTTAATGCTGCACTTGCTAGTAAAAAGGATGGAGATGAGCTGAAAAGGTGATTTCAGTCAGACTTCAAGGTGTGTGTGATGTGAAAGCAGATCAGATAAGTTTGATTTCAGCTTGAATTCATAGTCTGAACTCCAGCTGCCACCGGATTGAGCAATCCGACTCAAAAACTGTGACTCATTTAACGTGCTGCGTTGACATTAATGCGGCGGCGGCCAGATTAAAGCAGCACGTTTGTGACCTGAAGTGGAGAATCTGTGTGACTGAATCAGTGAAGTAGGGCAGGGCTGACTCCATGGCCGCAGCCAACTTGCACAGTCAATGTTCCCCAGATAAATAAAGGTTATAGGAAAATAACATAAAAATAAAACAGGCATGCAGGCTTTCTGTGCTGATATTTCGGGTGCATGATTTAGGTCTGGCATCTCAGCATTTTCCGATGTTTTCCACAGTGGGAAACACTGATGAATAAGTTCCAATGTGAGGAATTGGGAATATTTAACAAGTTGAGTGGTAAAAGCAACTGCCACTGTAATATTAATTTTTGGGGATTTTGTCGGCTGGTGTGTGATTCACCACCTGGTCCTCTGATTGTTACATGACTTCCAGGCCCAGGAGTTGGGTGTCACTTTCAAATCCTGCTGTTTACATTGGAGCGTGGACTCGGCCATGTGGGCTTCACTGCCACCGTTATAGAAGGAGCAGTAAAATAATGGAAAAGCTTTAACACAAGTGTGTGGAAAGGGAGACGTCTGTGTGTGTGTGTGTGTGTGTGTGTATGTGTTATATGTATTTAAGTATGTGTGCGCTTGTGTGCGTCTGAATATGTGCAGCTCACGTGTGCGTAAAAGCATGTGTGAGTGTGTACAGGCATGTGCGTGCATGTGTGTGTGTGCGTAGGCGTTCGGCATGCCTGCCAGTCTGGGGTTCTCCTGGCAAAGAAGGCTTCCCACTGCAGCATCAGAGGTGACGAGGTGCGAGGGCGTATACACACACACACACACACACATACGCACACACACACACACACACACACACGGAGGGTTTTCCTCAGTCTCATGCCAGAGCAGAGAGAGGAAAAGACCAGTGTGAGGTGCTGGGAAATAAGCAGCATTAAAATAGTGAGGGCTTTTTCCACTGGCACGTTCCCACATCCAGCGAATACACAGAAGTGACAGGTGACTAGGCCTGGCGTGACTTGTGCCTGCACATACAAAAACACACAAACACATGTGATCCTCATGCATCGCCATACAAAAACAAACATGCGCTGAAGACACACTTGCAAAAGCATGCGCATCAACACATGACCGCCGAAAGTACAAACACATAGACGCTTGGGTCGATCACATACCTTTAAATTCAACTTTTTTTTTCAAGTGGTGTTTGTTTCTTGCCATGTGCTTTAGTTTGGGCTTGCATTTTTGTGTGAAATATTCCATGCCATGGTTTAGATGTAATAATTTGTTCAAGAGACCCTCCAGATCATGCTGTCTTCTTTACTGCTTTCCTCCTGCGTCTACATTATGTGCTGTATAGTTCCGGTAAGCAATAACAGGTCACCATGTTCTTATTGCTCTCCAGTGCATAGCTAGGTCTCATAACTTGGCGCTTATGGGGGAATTAGTTACACACACAAACACAAACCTCAGCACATGTAAACTTCGAGGCACATGTGCCCATAAAATACACAAAATCATGCATACAAATACACAAGGACATAGATGCTCTTACTTCACTGAGTAAACATATTTTTGGGATAAAGGTTAGAATGAACAAAAACAATTTTCACTCAAGACTGCTCAAGTTGAAAGTGATGCTAATGGACATGAAGAACCAAAACAATGAGCTGAGCGATGCTAAAATGCTCTGTAGAGATGAGGTAACCTGCAGGTTATTTCTCTAGGGCTTTGTTTTTATAGCATTATTTATAGAATTCTAGCAGAATCAAATAAAAAATAACAATAAATCAAAGAACAGCTTTGGCCAAAATTATAGCCAAAAAGAAGCTTTAGTCAAAAAGAGCTAATGCTATGCTTTGTAGTCCTCTAGATCAGCTACTTAGCCAGCTTAGCTCGATATTTTTATTACAGCAGCTATACTGCTGGTTAAAAAACACACTGAAGAAATAATAGTAATCAGTAACAATAAATGGTCCATAATTGAACCTTCTGATCTGAAAAAAATGGTTTCAAAGGCTTTTTTTTTAAATAACCTAAATTGCACCATTTATTAGAGCCACAAACTGTAAAAAACAAGAAGAATTGTTCTTTAGGATGACTCATCAAATTTAGGTTTAAAATAGTGGTATTTTATTAAATTCACTTTATTCTACAAGGGTCGCAATTTGCCAAAAAAAAAAAGAAAAAAAAACCCCAGTCCATTTGCACCCTCTAGCTTCTGTAAAATAGTGACCTTACAAGCATTCCGTACCTTTTTGGCTGAACTGCAGGCTGTGTACACACAGAGTGGATAGAATGGGATGCAAACTTATTGGAGAGACTGGGAGGAACATTCAACTAATTTGATCAATGAAATACATGCAGTGTTGCTAACAAATGGCATACAGGGGACCAAGATGGCAGCAAGTGGTTGTAAAATACATTCAACATGGTGAAATATCTTTCTAGATTGTTTCTGCAAAGTAGTGTGAAAAACACTCTCGAAAAATGCAAATGATAAAATATCTAGAGCATGTTGAGTCACCAGAATTGATAACACCTAAAGGTTAACTGATATGTTTACTCAGGGCTGATATCAGTAACAGTTATTAATGATGCAGAAGACTGATATTGAGTTTCCTGGATTGTACCTGATATTGAGAACCATTTACAACATATTTGCAGTCAAAAAAATAAAATTTTGGTGTCAAAATTTAGAAAAACACAAAATGCAATGCAAAACTTTGTTAAAATGCATTTTTAATTTTGTTTCAATTTTTATTTTTTGATTAAGAGAGAACTTTCCAAGATTTTTTCTTGAGTATTGTTTGGCTGTTTACCAACCAGATATCGCTGTGGTTGGAGTGCCTACAGAGAGACAGAGTGCTGACTGCATCATAATCAAAGCAGTGCTTTTGTGATTTATTTTTTTACTACAAGTCAACCAATTCTCGGTTCACTCGCAGTAACACCTGTGGGAAGAGGAAAATGCTGCAATGAATCAGTCAATTACTTGATCAACTTGAAGTTAATCCGTTTTTTTCACAGAAAAAGAAGTCAAATATCTGCAATCTTCTAAAATGTGATGTTTGCCACTATATATATATATGACCGTATATCACCTTTGTTTATATAATTGTCTTTTTCTTTCTTTGCCTCATTTTATTGAGAAGCTGGCTAAACAATTAATTGAAAAGCAATGTGCAAATTTTTTTAAAAATGAATGTAAGAAGTTACAGTCCTCATTTAATTATTACACGTGCTTGTCTGGTTGTTATTGCCATGGGTGGAGGAGGTGCTGTTTTATAACCAAGACCCCGGTCCTCAAAATGGCTGCATACATCCCTAAATGGTTGTATATTTGAAGTTCTTCTGTTGCCATTACCTTACCCAATTTGCCTGTTAAGTCCCACAGCAAAACACTGTGGCTCTTGTGGCTCAGCCCCATTGAGGATTGACTCAAGCAGTGCTCACTCAAGTGACTTAATATCTGCCTCCGGAGAAACATGTCTCTATAAATCCAACGTATTTAACTCATACACACGATGAGAACATTTTGTCCTGTTGTGCACAGTAGAAAACATCACACACACATAAAAAAAAGCGCCAGCAGGGTAACTGGCTTCACGTGTGAAAGGCAGCAGCAGACGGTCACAGTGGCTGCGCACCATCTATCGAGTGCATAAAGCAATCAGCACCACGGCAGCACCAGCAGGTCATCGAGACATGATTCAGTGGTACCATATAGGCCTGCTGCCACTCCCTGCAATGACTGTGCTAGTGTACGTGAGCACTCCCACTTTATATTCTGACAATGAGACAACAAGACGGACGGATGCAGTGAGGTAATGTATACTAGCGTCAGTTTACCATGAAAGACAAAATAACCTGCCATAAGTTTCCATACATTTCAGAAAGGTAATAGGTGCATGGGGGCAAAAAAACACAAGGGAAAGACGTGGAAAGGGACAAGGAGAACCGTGAGAGCGAGAGCAGACGGGCAAGATGAGGAAAAATTTTGCAGATGGTAATGAAAACAGAAACAGCACAGAGGGCCATCAATAATGGCACACCTGGAAGTAAGTATCCCCACGGCTCATTTGTCTTGTCTGTCAAAAAATGAAAAAAGAAAGTTTGTTGCTTGTAATATTCATTTGGTGTCTCAATACTAAAAACTCAATATTTAAAGCAGAATGATTTAAATAATCTTTGAAAGTCCGCTGCAGTTTCTCACCCACTCACTTACAGCAGGCCAGACTTGGTTTTCCAAAAGCCGGTCAACTGTTAACCTGAATCTAAATATTTTAGGTGACGTGTCATAGCCACACTCAATCTGAGCCTGAGCTGTGCCAACTTGACCTTTTTTATCTCAGTTGTCAGTCATCCAAGTGAGACGTTTCTTCCATTTGTGCAATATCTAAAAACGCAGCAGTTAACCAACACATGTGGCCTAAGAGAATGCAAACAGAGAGACTGAGCTCATGACCCAGCCAGTCACTAGGAGGTGGCGGGGAATTCCCACACTTTATTGGTTTAAAGTTAACTAGAGGGATGGTGGCAGGTAGAAATAAAGTGGCTCTTAGGAAAAAAGACAATACAAGGGAAAGAGCAGTCTGACATGTACTATAGAGATTTGACAAATACCATAAAACAAGTGCAGGAAATAACCAAAGCTAGGAACTGGTGCATTGTTGTATAATAGGTTACAGATCATTTCTGCTGAGAAGTGTCAGGAATTACAGTTTAGGTCAATAATTACATTAGATTTACTATTAGTGTTGCTCTGTTACTTGAACATTTTCAGTATCTGACTTGTTTGTTTTCTTACAACAAGTTAGAAAGGAGGGGAAATCACCTTTTGCTACGTGTTAGCTTGACGTAGGGGCTGGCTGCTAGCCCCCAACAAAAGATAGCAAATACATCTTTTGGTCATTTCAAAGTTGTCTTATTTACACAATTTATCTTCTTATCTGGTCACTGGGAATCCTGCAAACTATTATGTACTAAATTTTGTTTACAGTTTGAGTGTGTGCCAACACTGTAAGAACACAACTTCTGGAGTGCTAAGGTTAGCTGTTCATGTTCTGCAAGAAACTCTGAACTTGTACATGCTAGCTCACTATATGGACACCGAAAAAGTCTGACACAGGTTAGTTTGACTCAGGGCCTGACTGCTAGACTCAGTGAAAGAGAACAAATAGTTCTTTAGGTAACTCCAAAGTTGTCTTATTTACAACTGTTGTCTTCTTATCTGGTCAATAGGAATCCTTCTTTGCCATGTATCCCCAGTTTTGCTCAGAATTACAGAGTGTGCTAACCCTGAAGGTCTACTGTGAGGACAGAACTTGTGGAGCGCTAACATTACCTGTTGATGTTCTACAGGTACCTCCAAACTTTGAGAAACTTCTGCTAAGTTAAATACTTGATTATTAGTGCTTTTTAATAATCACATTCATTGCACCACAGTGTTATAGGTAGGTTTTCCAGAGTCAGACTCACTGCATGCGTGCATGCTAGCTTACTGGTATTGACACCTAAAAAAGCCTGAAGCCTGAAGACAGGGCCTGGCTGTTAGCCACCATGAAAAGGTGGCAAATACATGATTTGGAACTCCAAAGTTATCCTATCTTG
Organism: Dascyllus trimaculatus; assembly: GCA_024666655.1. Lineage (NCBI taxonomy): Eukaryota > Metazoa > Chordata > Actinopteri > Pomacentridae > Dascyllus > Dascyllus trimaculatus. The sequence continues at coordinate 22,567,970 of CM045463.1, forward strand.
TGGCCACTGGTAAGTAAGCATATACCTGGTGTTTTGTAAAAAAATGGAAAGTGTATAAACCCTGCGGTTTCACTGTGAGGACAAGAATTAAGGAGTGCTGTGTGCAGTAGCTTGCTCTGTGCTAACGTTAGCTGAAACATTTCTCACAATGCAATGTTTAATTCCAGTCAGTATTGACAATTATTAATCATTTTCAATTATGTATTTTTAAAAGCAAGTGGGAGAAAGGTTTAATTTGATTTAACCACTTTCTCTTTAACTTAAAAGGTACACAGGTCATAATTTGAATGTTAACACAATTATGAATAATACACAAAAAAATAATTTGCACACATGAATAAAAATAAATAAAGATAAAAAGAATTATCTTGGTAAACACTATATAAAGAAAGCAAGTCCCCAGAGGTGCACTGAGGGTGAAGAAGGCGAAGCTGCTGCACTGCATTGAGATTAAAGTTACAAGTGCCTACACTGGTACCACTGGATGGGGACGATGCACCAGCCTCTGCATTCACTTTGACGTCAAGCCCTGCAACTCTCGTAGCAGGCAAGTGGAAGAGGACACAGGGGTGTAGGTGTTTCGACACCAAGAAGTCTGTCTCACCAGGGCAAACACTGGCATGGACAGGGAGTGACGGGAGGGCCAGGCAGCCACAGACAAGACTACCTTGGGAGACCTGCATGGGAGCCATAGGAAGTACTGGAAGTCCAAGGTATGATAGGCTGCTTCTAAGTTAGGAAGGGAGCATGCGTGGGATTTTTTAGCCAGACTTTGCGCTTTTGTTATGTGTTTTGGTGATGCATTTAAGTGAAACTATCCAACATTTGATCAAGCAATTATCTTACCGCTATCATGTCTATTGGTGATGTTTATCACTATTGTTTTAGCACCCAGGCCCAAATTATTACAAAATCTGTAGCTTTTTCAGTAGAAATTAGTAATTACTTTCTCATCTTTTTTTAAAGTAATTTACCCTGATAATGATATGAATTGTTTGAATGAGATATTCTGGTTAAGGCTCACTGTGTATGCCGTTGTAGCTCACTGGCTACCAGAGTCATGATAAAATTTTCAGTTAAACCTATGTTGTTGTTTTTTTTGCCAAGACAAGTCAAAATGTCTGCTGTGAAAAAGGACTATTCAATGAGACAATGTCAGTAGATAATTATATTACTGACCTGAAATAAAAATGTAGGAAACAAAACAAAGTAAAAGTTGTTGGCATTGTTAGTAATTACCATCATTCTTACGGGCTTTCAGCCTGACACGACTGTAACTCTCGCATAACTGTAGATATGTTTATCATAATTCAGACATAAATCCAAATGCAGTTTAACTCTATAGAGCTTAAGACAACACTGACATATCACAATTACACACTGATGTGGCAAATTATTGTTTCAAAGTTAGAGAGAGGTGCTGATGCAGGTGATTAATGTCTACGAAGACTTATCATTTAAAATTTTTCCTTCCAGACTGTTATTTAATATACTCTTATCATAAAAACACTAATGATAGTCCCTTGATTTATTTTATTGTTAACATATTTTAATAAAAGTATTATGATTGCAAAATAATATGTAGCTTCTCAGTGATTGACCTCATGCCCCCATAAAAACATCCATGGTGGTGTGTTCAGGGTACAGTAGGGACCCGTGAGATCTTACAGAAGCAAAGAGAATAATTGCTGTGTGATGTAGAGCGGTGAGGGTGATAGAGCGGTGAATATGAGTCACTCTGGTTTCCCCCTCAGTCATTATTCTGTCATTGAAATTTCACTTGAAACCCAAGCGTCGTCCCGAAACAATCCAGACACTCATTCACATACGAGTTAATACGTTACTAATTACTGTCTACGCCCACTGGAAGGACAGCTCGAGTCACAGACAGGCCATAAATGCTACATCATGTCCAGCAGTAGTCATTGTAGTCCTCCTTCACACATTTTCTCCTGCATCTGTGGAATTTCAAAGGAAATGAATTTCTGAAGGCAGAGACTGACAGCCTCGTTATGAAATTACAGTTGCCAGTGTGGGAGTATTTCTTACAGATATTCAATATCTTCAACAATCTTAGTATCATGTTAGTTTTTGTGTTTCTGACAACTCAGAGCTTCTTGGCAGGACAGAAACTACATTTATACCAGTACACACTAAAATGTATGACTGTCTTGGGTCAAACAGTTAAACGGCACTTAAGATTTTGTCTTGCAGATTGTCATTTCTGAGACAGGGCGTGTAAAATACTGGAAGGTTTGGGGCGCCTTCAGCCACATTTATGGGTCTCATATTCATTGTGATGAACTGTAAGATGACATTTGTTATGCCTTGCTTTTTTCTCTTTGTCTTCTCTATTTGAAACTGTACATTCTGCTCTGCAGGTTTGACTGCGGTGGAGGATGCTGGCCTCAGGAAGCACTTCTGAACAAATTATTATACTGGACTACTCTGTGTGTTTAATGCCAATAAATGCCTTAGACCCGGGCTTTCCCATGTTACTCCTCATGTTTCATTTTGAAGAACCTTTTTGGAGAAAAATCACGTTTTTAACTTATTGGACCATATGTCCATATGGTGTTTTTTTAATATGCTAGAAGACACACAGGCGAAATAAGCAATAAACACCATGGCTGAGTATTTCCATGACTCAAAAATTGGGTTCTAGTTCAAACATGTATTGCTAAATTAATTCAGTATTGCAACTTGCTATTGTGTAGCATAGAGTAGTTTCCTAGTGTTTGAGCAGTTGAGTTGTAGGTGAGCTGGTGTGCTGAGCTGCAGTGAGTGCGCAAGGGTAAGTGGAGAGAGAGGCAAGGACTGCGTAGATCTGCAGATTGTGGAGGTGGCATGAGTTTAGTTACACCTGAGGCATGTTAAGGCATGGAAAACCCCTCAAAATATATCATTTTAACACAGAGAGATGAGTTTTGGGGGACAGAACTTTAACTATTTGGAACAGTTGTAAGTGTAAGTGTATGATTTTATCAGATGTGACATTACTGCTTAAATGGCAGATAAGGACAGCTTAATCAAACAGCAGCCTGCTACTTAAAGCAATCAGGCAATTTTTCATTTCTGCTTTGCCGCCCTGCCAGGCCAGACTGCATATTTGGGACATTGCCTTTGTCTTTTCATTGTTCAGTTTAAAGTGTAACAATCACAGCGGACGTCTTCAGCATTTTGTCTTCCCTTTAGCTTTCACAGTGAAGTGAAGTTGAGATGTATATATGTCCAAAAGGAAAATTAAAAAATATAAATGAACTAGGTAAATGAGCAAAGTGTATTCTGAATTTTGACTTTATTGATACCAAAAAACCCTCTGAAGACCAGGATTTAACAGAGAATCCCAATGCAACAGGCAAATATCTGAATAGCAAAATATTTGGGTCCAAATCTACTAAAACCCACCACTAATAGTGAACTAATGACACGTATATGTATAGTATGGGTCTTCAATATGTGTAAGGAAAATGTCACATTGTGATCGTTTTGTGATTCCCATGAATTACATAAAACTTAACATCAAGCAGTCACCCAAGCAGTAAATTCAAGTTATTATTGCTATTATTCTTAACTCTCCTTTGCTGGTTACTGTAATCTCCGCTCCCGTGACTGCAGTCGAATGCAAACAGCAAGACCTGTTGTTTGACTTTGGATTTATAGAGTGTTTGATTTTTTTCCCCCCCTCCATAGGAAGCACATGTCAAGATCACTCAACGCGATATTACAAATCCAAACATCCTATATTCCACTGCAGGAATTTTAGGAATTAAAATTTCCCCTGCACGCTTTCGCAGGAAGCTGCGGCCTCACCTCTTGGGAGTTCCAGAGAGGATTTTTGCGGCTTCAGCTGTGACCTCCGCTGATAGTGTGACAAGCTGTCAGTCTGTCATGAAATCGTAAAGATGAGTGCTGAGATCCTTTGATTTGTGAACTCTGTGCACTGCATCGGCACACAGAAGTTCCTATTTCACATATAAAGGACTATTTAAGAATGGATTGTAAAACGAAGGGGAGGAACATGCATGGGGGAGAACTAGAAAGAGGGACATTGGGGGGCATTTTCTCTGCAACTTGATTGAAGAGACTTTCCTTGGAGGAACTTCAGTAAAGCTCTCATTCTTTTTCCTCTGAGAACTTCTCAGCGACTCCCAGTTGTTTTCTTAAAGAAGTGATCCGCCAAAATACTTCATCGCAGCAATAACAGAATTATGGCTGACGTCAACAAGAATCGAGCTCGAAGAGTAGCTGGTGTGAGTTATTCGAGGTGTCGAAAGATTTGATTCTTCAAATGCAGTTTCCGTTTGGGTGTTTTTTTTTCATACTTGAGGTTAATGAAGGACATAAAACCAGTTGGAAATGCAAAAAGGGGTGGCAATTACTTCCCAGCAAATCCATTAATTTTTTTCAGGCTCTGTGACTTTTACTGCTTCAGTGTGTCACTTAGTCCAAACATAATTTCCACAAATCTTCATGCATAGTGACTTTAGATTGTCCTCATCTCAGTGGACTTACTTGACCGGGCCAAATACGAAAATGTTTTGGCCTACAGCTTCCATATATTTCAATGTTTAGCATACGCAGGACAGAAACTACTGTCTACTGACTACTCGACAGTTGAGGCTTTTATATTTACATAGCAAGAACAAAACTAATATCTAACCCAGAGGAAATATTCACATGAGTGCAGCAGAACTAGAAGCATCAAACAACATGGAAATGTGTGCCCACAAGTTTTCTGACCGCTCTCGGATTCAAACCATCACCCCTTTCAGTAACTATAATACTTTTAATCCTAAACAACTGAAACTTTTTAAACTGTGGATGATTCTTCATCCCAGTTTGACACCAAGTAACTCAGATTTCCATTTCTTTACCTCCTTTTATGTCTTTCTCTTGAATTTTTATGCACCCTTGCTGCCCACATTATGCATGCTGATGAGGTCCCACGCTTTGAACCCTGCTGGTCTCTGAACCAGCAACGTATTACAGCATTTCCTCGGAATGCCCTTCATATCGCACAGTGATAAAAACACCAGACGTCTTGCTAAAGAACCAGACCAGCACCATAGCAGACACATTAGTTTGCTCAACTAAAAGACATCAACCATATGGTGACAATGTCAGGGAAAGAGTATAATGTAGAAAGACAACTATCATATAATGCAATAAATAATTAGAATCTGTTTATCATTTATTTAGATTAAATTATTCTATGTTCTGTCAGGTTGCAGAGATGCAAACTAAAAATGTGCGCTATAGTTCTAGGGATCAACAAAACTGTTAAACGTGCTGTCATGAAATTTGATGCTGGCCTTCTTGGTCCCCAGACAGAGAAACCTAATACCTTAGGTAATCTCTTGGATTGGCATTTAGTTCCAAAGCAGAGCACATTTTTCATTTATCAAATAAAATATGTTAACATCTTTGGTATGGACTGACACCAAACTTGGTACAGATGTCAGTGGTTTCCACATCATTTCCATTTGACTTCGGTGATCTTTTGACATTTCCTTTAGTTTCTCCATAAGACTGACCTTTGTGGTTCTTGTATCGTGAGAACCACAATAACTAAATGGTTTGTTTTAGATTAAGTGCATCAACTGGTGTTCCCCTGACGATGAAGTTGGCACCTAACTTGGTACAAACTTTCTGGTAACCACATGTTCTCTTTGACCTTTGTGATACATTGACTCTCTCCCATAGTTTCAGTGGATATTTGCGTTGGATGTTTGAGGTGAATGACTGCAGTTACTATTAGATTGTCTTTAGATGTGGTTCATATGCTTGTGTTCCCCTGGGGATGACAATTCCAGGAATTTTTGTCTTGTACCATCATCAGATCATTTCTGTGCCAACATTCATGTTGTACAGAGGATGAATCACAAAAACTTCTAAATTTTCATTCCATGGCATCAGCAGGTCAAAAGACTGGATCCTCAAATTAAACATCTCAACACCTACGATATTGACTGGCACCAAACTTGGCACAAACATTTTCAACCAAACTTGAAAACCAAACTTTTCACCTTGGCAAAACTTTGACTTTTCCTCTTGTGCCTCCATAAAGTTGACATCTGTGATTTTTAGTTGAAGTGTCACCATGTCTATTTGAGGGATAGCTATTAGATTTTTGTAGAGACATTTGTGTTCCCATGATAACCTAAATACTTCAAGTTTCCTTCGCTAACAATGCTGCCTTAAACTATTAACACTCTATTAGGCATCAGATGTAGTCAGAACCATTATGCCAGCATGTCGAATGCTAAACTAAGATGGTGAATGCTGCAGATGTTATACCAGTCAAACGATAGCATGTTGTTGCCTAAGCACAACCTCTCAGAGTTGCTAGCATGGCTGTAAACTCTTAGTCTTGTGTTACAAACAGCAGCAGAACTCAGGCGCAGACAATGAAAACGCAGCAGACGGAAATCATAATAAGAGTTTTAATTAATGCACAACTGAAAATTACAACACCAGCTGAAACATACTCAGAACCTACTCCAGGAAGTGCTCTGACTAGGAATGAGAGCTGCAAGAACTAAACTATGCTGAATAGCAAAACCAGGACTGACAAAATGAACATCAAACTGACCAATTACGCAGCAAAAAGGCACATAACAGAATACTGACTGGAGCTCAGTAAATGCTCAACAGACTGACTAATTACGTGGCAAAAAGCATACAACAGAATACAGATTAAATGCTCAACAGACTGACTAATTATGTGGCAAAAGCTCACACAAGGCATATGAACAAACTGACTAAAAATAGCAAACAAGAACTACAGGCCGACTCAGATTTAACTTTAGGACAGGCAAGAGGTAGGGGAGGAAACGCTGGCAGGGAACAGAGAACGGTCGGCAGGTGGATGAAGGTAGGTGGCGACAGGCAACGGCAAAAGGCTGACGGCAAGCAGACAGGGGAATATTGGCGGCAGCGTGCAGGAACGAATTCCTGGATGGAATCGTTAGCAGGTGGATGGCTCAACCGGCGAGTGGAGCTGCACGGTGACAGGCAGGGAGGCCGAACTGCACACAGAGAATCAGACATTAGTCTCAGCAGAAGGCAGAAGGGCAAGATGAAGCATGAATCAATGCACTGACTGAAACGGTGCTACATTCCGCCGCCGAGACATGGTTAACTGCCGCTTAAGATCTGCCAGGGAGAGCAGTTGCAGTTGCAGGCGTCCAATCACCATGTGACTAATCAGCTGATGACCGATGCCGTACACCTGCCACCAGTCTTCTCGCGCTCCGCTCATCTCTTCGTCTCTTCTCTTTCCTATTCACTCTAAATTAGCACTGACCCAATTAGTCCTATTATTCAACCACTAGGCCATCACAGTGGTAATAACCGTCGAGTTAAAAAAACATAACTTTACGAGCTGTGACTCTGACGGTCTCCAAGCCTGTTTAAACACTGATCAGTGGCTGCACACAAGTGATGCTACAGAGGTCACAAACAAACTCTGTTGGAGTATGTTGGAGAGCAGTGGTCGGAACATTGGGGAAGGTGGTGGACAGCACTCTTGACTTTCACTGGGTTGTTAATTGGAAAAGCCGAAACCTAAATAATACAATTGTCCGCACTTGGATGAGCTTCCATTTGAGCGGAAAGAAGCGGGATTGTAAAGTTTGCTGCCTGAAACCGGCTCCAGAAACGTCACTTGCTTTATTTTTCACTGTAAAACTGAGATGACTGACAAGCGCCGAACAACAGCCAACAACCGTCTCCACTGGAGATTATGAGCCCACTTTAAAGGCATCTTCAGACTTTCCTAATGTTTCCCGAAAAGCTTGCCAATTCGCGTTAACAACCCGTTGATTAAAACCTTGTTTCTGTGAACTCATAGGACTCAAATCTTGGTGAAGTGCCAGCTGACACTGACTACTTTGACATGACTTTGACAACTGACAACAACAGCCATGACATCAGTCCTATGACTGCAGTGATGCAACAGCGAGCATGGTGACAGACGGGTGCAAGGAGCCACCAACTGAAATACTTGGCACCTGTCAGACACCTGGAAGGACAGAAGAGTGATAAAATGGAAAGGAGGAGAGGGTGCAAGAGCAATGGAGGGAGGAAGGACTTAGGAGAAAGCATGACAAGCTTTCAGTGAAACGGTGGTGACGGATCAGGCCTCATGCTGACAGCTCAAATACCAGGCCTCCCCATGACTGTCAGTGGTGTGAGCTGATGAAGAAAACAAACACACGCACTTAAATACTCACGAAGAGAAGAACAAGAGGCATTTTCAGCAGCAGAGAATGGCATTTTCTGTTGTTTTTTTTTAAACGACTGACAGATTTCACGTGCTGCCTCTGCAGCTCAGTTCTTGGAAAAATTCCATAACCACCTTGTCAGAAAAGAAAGGAGTTTAAAAGTGCTGCTGGTTCCCAATTACTGTATGATTGTATTGATATGATCCAAATCAGCTTTTTCTCACAGTAATTGGTGGGTGGGGGTGGGTGGCTGGGGGGAGTTTTGTTGCATTTCCATAGAGTAGCTTATTTTTCCGTCCAAATTCTTGCCAAGTGTAGCTTTAAGCATGTTGTGGCCTCATTTAAAAACCATTTTCAAAATAAAGCAAAGTCATCCAGCATCTTTGCCTGACGATTGATACACACAAGTAATGCAGCATAACAAACTTTAGGGGTAAACTAAATGGAAGATATTTCTTCAGATTAGTCCATGTGGGCACACGCACGTGCAAATGTGTTTGTGGCGTGCTGATTGTGTTTGCATTTACATCTCCAGATGCAGTTGAATGCAATACCCCTGATGAGTGAGTGTGTGTGTGTGTGTGCGGATGCAAATGGAAACACACACACACACACAGCTGCAGCTGAGCGAACAGGAAATGTGGTGTTAACTGGAGTCTCACTGCAGCGGCCCACAGGTTAAATGGTGTCACAGTCAAAGGAAAGGGTTAAATGGAACCACATGGACGCACACACATAAATAGACACAAACAGATGTATATATGGACACGTTTTACACGAGCAAGTAAATTCACAAGCCGCTTTCCCTCGCACAGGTTTCGAGAACATGCTGTGCACACGTGAGCATGTAGATGTGTTCAAATGCAGATGTTTGCCCTCTCACTCCTCACTCACACAAGCCAAGCGCATCATCGTCAAATTCTGTCACTTGCCGTCTTTCCGCGTCTCTCCATTGTCTGCTCGACAGGCAGCCTCCAAACTGGCACTGTTGGTTTTGTGTGTGCACTAAGAGCGTGTGTGCATGTGTGTACGCATCCGTGCACTACAGCCCGGCAGCCGAAAAGCCTCTTCTGCTATATATTAGCGGTTTTGTCAGGGATGTGTGTTTGGCCCTGTTGCCGTGGAGACAGAGCCTGCAGGCGAGCTTCGGGGCTACTCTGTTAGCATTAGTGCTGTTTATGATGGCACCGATCAGAGAGAGGGAGGGAAACAGCGGGGGCCAAAAGAGAAAGAGTGAGATCCTGAGAGATAGAACGAAAATGTCAATCATCTCCTATTTTCCTTTTTCTTGTCATCTTTTTTTCTTTTCAAAGTATTTAGCCCACTTTAAGCTTCTAATAACAACTATTAAATTTCCCTCCTGTTTCACTGGGTTGCTACTTTTTCCAAAGTGGTGTGTTGTTGGAGAAATCATTCAAAGTCCTCTTCACAAGGCTTTTGTAGTGCAATGTTGTTTTTCTGTTTTTTTTTGTTTTTTTTTGTCTGCATTTATACTCATCGTTTAACACCACAGAAGGGGGTCAACTTTAATGAGATCAATGCATATTTTAGTCTTGCAGCAAAATATATTAATATTTAGTGGGTGTGCGTGACCATCACCGGCCACCCTTGGAGGCTAAGCTGTCATTCATTATTGAATTTTTCTATCATGAGCCAGAGGGGGCAGTGCAGCACCTCAGTGAATTGAGGGGGAAACAAATGAAGGACAAGGCAAGACAAGACGAACAGGGAGGGTACAGACAGGCAGTGCTATTTGAATCCTATAAGAGTGCTGTAAAATGCTGTGTCATTCCCAACAACTGATCCCACATCTGAAAATTGGAAACAAATAATCAACACAAACGAACTGGAGACCAGAAGTCCTGACAGTATACAGAGTTAGGACGCCAGAGGACAGGAGTGAGAGAGAAATGTATAGAGGGCGTGAGTTTAGTGCAATGTTTAATGGTGTGTTGTTGTATGGAGCTTATAGACACAGAAGACTGAAAGATAGTGATCAGACATTATGCAAACACAGTTTCTACACAATATTTTGAAGGACAAATGGCGATCACAGTTGTGAAAAGTTTGAGAACCCCATACTTAGGTGAACAGCATGTGGGTACAGAATATTTGATCAATTGCATATAATATAAATTGGTTCATATAACAAAGGATAGTAATTTCGCTTGGGTTAAAATATGTACAGCACCAGTCAAAAGTCTGGACACATTTACTTACTCGAGGGTTTTTCATTATTTTTGCCATTTTGTGACACTGTTCAACAATACTGAAGACATCAAAACTAAGAAGTAACACTTGTAGACTTATATAGAGTCGACTTCATATTTTAGATTCCTCAAAGCAGCCACTGTTTGCCTTGATGACAGCACTGTACACCATTGTCCATAACTTCATGAGGTTGTCACCAGGAATCATGTTCAGTTGGCAGAATTACCTTGTCAAGAGTTGGGAATCTCTGCAATTATTGCTGAGAATTTTTTGGAAAACATTTCAGAAGATCCTGCCTTTGTCTTCTAATGCAGCTCCTCTCCTGACCCTCATCTATTCACTTGTTGGTGACACCTCGAAATGACGTATTTCTATTTATGTATTGCTATTTGTCTAGAACGCCAAATAGGAATAAACCCCCTCCACTGACTCCACAGAGGAGTGTGTATTTGGTTTGGCCACTGGTTTCCTCTTATTTCAGAACAGGAATTAAGAACAGGTCACCATGCAGAGGCTGAAATATATTTGTTAAGTCGTCCATCATAGTGAAAACGTAGAAGCCTTTAGCTTCTTGTCAAAGTTCCATGTAATTCAGTGGGATGCCGGGGCTGTTCTGAAAAACTCTCCTTGCCGGTGCATTTAAGTACAAGCTGGCTGCTAAAAGGCACTGCATTTATGAGCTGCTGGAAAAATGAATAGTAAAAGCCAACAATATGCAAAGATGGATTTAGTACAAAGGATCATGTGAATTTGACAGCTAAGTTTAATTTTAAATGTCAGAATCGCAAAACTGTCCCTACTCACAACTGCCCACACTGTGACAGTACATGTTTGAAAAATGACTGGATGCTGAAAACGGCATGATTTGGAACTTGTTGACAGTAATGCAAAACATATTTAGTAATATTAAAAACAAGAACAACTGATATATACTGTCATTTTGAGGACTATATACTCGAACATTTTCACTTTGTGCTTCTCTAAATCTCTGCACCATTACATTTTAGAAGGATGTAAACTGTATTTATACGACAGCAGGATAAAGACCTTGGCTTTGTTTGGGCTTTCAATACACAAGTTACGGATAATGTGCAACTTGTGATTGTAATTGATGATGTCGGGGCTATGGGGAGGTTGCTAGGCAGCATTAGGCTAAACAACAAGATGTTCCCAAGGCTCAGCCAGGAGTTTTATAGTCCTGACAAGTTTTTAAGTCCTTCTCTTGGCATCGATTAAACCTTTCAAAACTCATCTCTGAACATCAAAATGTCATATTTGGAAGTGTGGTCAATGAAGGTTTTCCCTTCCTGCCTTAAAACGGTGTCGATCTACATCTTTGCCTATTTTGGTGTTAATAAATCTGTGAATATGGTCTATTATTATTCAAACCACCTTTCTGCTGCACACCTGCAGCTCGAGCACACCAGCTCCCCCTCAAAACAGCTCAAACACTGTCAAACTATACTGTGTTGCACAGTTAAAAGGTGTAATATTGAAGTAATTCAGCTATATGATGTGTTGCCATGGCGCCGGTGAGACGACAGCCTCTTTCGTGCATTCCTGTAGTCTGTAATCTCTCGAGAACAAGATGCTTTGCTAGTGACTGCTTTTAACTTGAAGTCTGACTGGTCACCACCAAAATGTGCCCGATTTCGGCAAAACGGACAGTGGAATACGGAGTTCAAATGGAAACTGCTTCCACATATTCTCGACAGACACTGCTTAATCTGGCAAAATGTTCGAAATTTGGAATTAGACTTGATATACCAGAGGAAATATTACAACGGCATCACCGTGGAACTCATGCTGGTGTGAAGAGGAATAGGAAGCGAGCTGTGAGAGCATGGAGGGAGGCATTTAAACCAGCCCTGCCATCAACCACCATGGGGAATGTTTGTTGCTTGTCCAACAAACCAGAGGAGTTTGAGACGCTTCTGCAGAGCAAGAAACCATATCAGGAGAGTTATCACAAGACTGCAAGCAAAGTACCCGGATGCATTCATCTGCATGTCTGGTGATTACAACCATGTTTCTCTCTCCAAGATTCTGCACACTTTCAAGCAGTATGTTGATTCCACAACAAGAGGAGAAAAGACCTTTTGTACACTAATGTGAGTGATGCATACAAATATAGCGCACTGCCCTTGGTCCATCTGATCATGATATGGTGCATCTCTCTCCCTCCCACACCCCAGCTGTTTAAAGGCTGCCTCCCGCCACTAGAACATCTAAACAATGGTATCCTCCACTCAAGTGCTGTTCTGAAACAACAGACGTGAGTGTTTTCTGTGAGGAGTATGATGATGACATTAATGGCCTAATTGAATGTGTCACCCCATACCTTAACTTGTCATGAAACCATTATGCCCCTCAGAGAAATTTGCTGCTTCCCAAACAGTAAACCTTGGGTTACAACCAGCCTGAAAGTCTTGCTGAATGAGAAGAAAAAGGCTTTCAGAGAGGGAGACAGGGAGAAAGTCAAGGTCCTGTAAAGAGAACTAGAATGCACTCAAGCGAGATGCCGACCCACGTCAGATGCTTTCCTAAACATGGCAGGTAGCCCTGTGACCTTGACCTTTGACCCCAAAATTAATGGGTGACCAGGGTAGTTTAAGATGAACATCTGTGCTGAGTTTGATTGTTCTGTCTTTGTTATCAAGCTATGGTGCGAACATACATATGGAGTGAATTATGTGTCTTTAATATTCAACCAAAGAGAATGGATTTGAAAACAAATAAAAATTTTGCAAATAAAATCATGATTTCAATAATCAAAAAATGCTGATGAACAAATGAAATTTATTTGTGATTAAAGTTGTTTCTTGATAAATCCACTTTCTTTTTTTACAAATCAAAAAGTTATTCTCACAAACCACAGATGTGTTTACGTTTCCAGATTTTGCGTTTCTTGAAGTTTTGCTTGTGTTCCTACATGAGTCCCATGGGCGGGGCCTACTCTGAAAGATGCAAGAAGCCTCCTGATTGGTCAGTCCACCCCCACAGGCAACTCGCATGAAGGGCGACAGGGTGAGTGGATAAACTGACAGACAGACATCGATAAACAGGGATGTTTTTGTAACTTTTCTGTCTTATTGATGCCGTTTGTCAGGATCCCTGCTTAAGCCCCTGCTTGCCCTCTCCCTCCCTCACCTGCATCTCAGCCCCGCTGCCTGCAGTCACCCTAATTGCACCCCGACACCCGCCTGGATTCTGCCCACAGCCAAACTTCACTGCTGCTGGCTCCTGATCTGCTTCCTGCCTGCCTTCCCCAAGCCAACAATGCCGTACCGCTCTGCATCTCACCGCCACAAACCGGCCCATACATTGTAAATATCCTTGCTCAATTGTTACTAAGGGGCCCAAAGTGTGCTAAGAAAATATCCCCCACACAATTACACCACCAGCAGCCTGAACCATTGATACAAGGCAGGATGGATCCATGCTTTCATATTGTTTACGCCAAATTCTGACCCTACCATCTGAATGTGGCAGCTGAAATGGAGACTCGTCAGATCAGGAAATGTTTTTCCATCTTCTGTTGTCCAATTTTGGTGAGCCTGTGCCAACTGTAGCCTCAGTTTCCTGTTCTTAGCTGACAGGAGTGGCACCTGGTGTGGTCTTCTGCTGCTGTAGAACACCTTCAAGGTTGGACGTGTTGTGCGTTCAGAGATGGTGTCCTGCATTCCTTGGTTGTAACCAGTGGTTATTTGAGTTGCTGTTGCCTTTATATCATCTAGAACCAGTCTGCCCATTCTCTGACCTCTCACATCACCAAGGCACACACTGCCGCTCCCTGGACGCTTTCTCTCTTTCAGACCATCCTCTGTAAACCCTGGAGATGCGTGAAAATCCCAGTAGATCAGCAGTTTCTGAAATACTCAGACCAGACCGTCTGGCGCCAACAACCATGCCACATTCAAAGTCATTTAAATCCCCTTTCGTCCCCATTCTGATGCTCGGTTTGAACTTCAGCAAGCTGTCTTGACCACGTCTAGGTGCCTAAATGAATTTGAGTTGTGGCCATGCGATTGGCTGATTGGCTAGTTGTGTTAACAAGCAATTGAACAGGTGAACCTAATAAAGTATCTGGTGAGTGTGTGTCATCATATTAGCAGACATTCTTTCTATAACTGTATTTACAAGAACCCAGTTGATATTGGATTTATGGGACCAATGCTTTCACTGTTTGCTTTTGTGAATCATTACCATTTGCAGCTCAGTTGTGCTTCTTTTACAATCCAAAGGTTGATAACATATTTTAGCCATGTTACAACCACACCCACTTTTTTTTTTAAATTAAAAAAGCAATGTCACAGTTGTAGATGTCATGAAACGATTTCCCAAAAGGAACATTAATTAATCATGAATCATTTTTATGTGCAAAATAAATGCAAAAATGCACGTCACAGAGAAACATGCAACACAGTGGTCAGGCCGTAATGTATTTTTTATTGTGTCATAAAACTTGAAAGTTGTGACACTGTGATTCATGTTAACTATGCAGTTTATTTCAACAGATTGTTTATTTCCTGTCTGCTTTGTGGGAGGCTCACATGGTGGGTTAGCTGAGGACACATTAACAGGTGAAATGTCCTTTTGCTGCAGTTCCGTTAAGATAAATGAGAGTCCAGGGAAGTGAGGAGCTGTGGGAAAAAAAATTTGTTATCTGACAAGAAACAGGAGAGCTTGTCTGAATTCTGGCTTTCCTCATCCATCTACTACATGCGCACATGCATAAACACACATGGCTGTTACACAGTACACACAAAACAAAAAACCCTACTTAACACATACAAATTTTCTATAGACACACACACACAGTCACACACTTTGTGGGATTCTGGTTGCACATATCCAAAACACCAACCACACTGTTTACCCACCTACGCTCAACTGTAGCCTGTTACCACGACGACGCCAGCAGGCATAAATCCCTATATTGACTGAAACGATCATTAATCTTTTCAAGTTTCTCCCAACGGACCTGTAATGATACGTTAGTATTCCAAACTTCGAGCACCGCAACGTTGGTGGACTATCACCCACCAATGAAAATATGGGGCAAAAGCAATGTATGTTGGAGACGTGCAGAGAAAGGCTTGTGACCCGAAGGTTGCCAGTTTGAATCCTGGAAAAGCAGGGAAAGTCTGACTGGGGGATGGAGCAGGCAAAATGCTCTCCATTCTGTCAAAGAATCCTACCGGGACAGAGTAGAAATAACATGGTGAGTCTGGATGACTGACCACTTTATTGACCGCTAGTGATGAAAGGATGGACTGGTTAATCATCAGAGTACAGGTCACATGTTTTTACTGTCTGTATTCTGGTATTCTCAGCAACGTTCAGGCCCCTAGTGCATGTCGGAGCAATGCTGCTGCTTCATACAAGTTATTGCAGAACATTTATTAAGAAGGATCATTATTTAAGAACACACAACTTCACAAAGTGATCCTGTTTTATGCTGCGGGTCATATATATGGATCCCAAAACCCAGTATTCAATAGGCCCCAGGGTTTAATAATTACACACCGTAGGATCAATAAGCTATGAAGCTATGATGTTACTGGTTCTGCAACATTCAGTACAGCAGGGACATTACCGTGCATTTTTTTCATCTGATTCTACTTAGCATTTTCACCATTCCGTGTCAAGAAGAGACATGGGAGCATGGGACAGTTATTAAAAGTAACTGACCACTTCAGAATGTTACTCTGAATTTATGACACACCTATACCTTACAGATCAACAGAGAATCATCTAACCTGTTGGTCAAAAATGAACAGTTTCAATTTTAGAGTGCTAAGGGCAGGGAGGAGAAGGAACTGACAGCAGTCCCATTTATGTACCGAATCAACTAGCAATTTAAGTAGCAGTAGTAGTAACATTAATATCTGAATATCCATCCCACAGGTCATACTATAAAGCCTTGGAACTGCTTCAGACAACACACAAGTAGCAGTCCTGTCATGTCAAGTGACAAAATCCAAATGTTCCAAATGCAATAGTAATGTGTACAGAGTGCACAGAAAGAACAATATGATAATCGCATAGATAGCAAACATATACAGGAACATGGATGTGTGACAGAATGGGAAAAAACTCCCGTAACTGCTTAAATATACAGATTTGAGGCAATACAGGCTTTTTTCCCCCACCACAAAAGCAGGGTGTTGTTCTGTTTCATCAGAAGATGTTTGATGAGCTCCAGAAGAGTCTTCTTTCATGGCAATCAATAGCATGTTACCTCACAGGGTAATAAAATAAATAGATAAATAAATAGTGATGTGTACTGGGAATAGATACGTCCTTGATAGCAAAGAGAAAATTATTCGATAGAGTGTTCGATTGGTTCAATTAAGTGAATCAGATGCAAACTGCCACGCAAGCACATGAATCAAATTTCAGTTGCATGAACAAATCTCATGCGTGCCGTCTTTTCTGGCAACAGCCTGTCACTTCCCCTGGTGATGGAGCTCTACACCCTCCATCACTTCTCTCCTGGTTTCTGTGCAGGTGCGCTTGACCATGACCACAGACGTTCCCTGGTGGTTCACCAGTGGCTGCTGGACTAGCTTTGTGGTCTAAAATCAGCCTGCTTCAAAGCCTGATGGACTTGACATCAGGTTGCACAGGGAAGCCGATGTAGGGTCCCTGTCCAGTGATACCGAGTCTAGGTCAGCCACTCTGAACCTTAGCATCAGCTAATGTAAGGTAACATACATGCAGCTTCCGCCCATGCGCTTCCAGGTTTATTTAATTTGCATTTGTATTTATTCATTGGATTTATTAATTGCTGTGTTAACATTCATTCGTGTACGTTGATGTAGCCTTAAGTGGGTTAATTTAAATGATCAATAATTATTGATGTACCACTAAAATAAAGCAGAGAAATTTGTCACGATAAAATGTTTCATTGCCCAGCCCTACTGGAAATTTTAGGGTTCAGTAGCACACTTGTATCAAAAAAAAACTTTCTTATAGTATTATATATTGTGTCCATGTAATTATTCAAGTCATGACAGAAAACTAATTTTTCCTCCATTTCCAAAACTTTTTCACAATTATGATTGGAACCAAAACAACTGTGGTTTATTGGTCACTGTAGACGACTGACGCACCGCAGTTATTCCAACCATTTGACAGCATGACAAGGGTGATGACATTGCTTGCACAAGTACAAATTATGAGTGTTTGAATTTAACCAATTCATGTGATGGAAGTGCTCAAAAATTACTTGAATTTGATGCCCGTACCTCAACAATTTGCCTCGACCTCATGTAGCCAAACCTCTTTTCCTGAAGCTGCAGGCCTCGTCCATGTAGCTACACTAATAGCAGTCTTCACACAACTCTGCAGGGTTGAACTTTTCCTCATAGTTTATGCGCTGATTAAGTTGCACGGATCGCTGTATCTTTAATACCGCACCAAATTAAATTAAGTCAGAATTAGTTACCCGCCCTTCATTAATAATATGTGGGGGGGAATGATTGACCTGCCGGTAGGGGATCCGTCAAATCACTCTGGCAGACTTTTATTCCAGCGCTTCACTTCACCACCCTGAGCTTGCAACTCAAAACAAACCGCTCATAGCATATCGAACATACCCGAGGCCGCATTCTCCATTCTCTCGCGCCGCCTGATTGACCGCAGTGGCGTGTTTGTTTTGCTTGAACGCTAGGCAAAGGCTAAGATAAATATACAGCGTTGGGAAAGCTACGTGTGATGGGTTATTAATGCGGCATTTTATGATGGACAAATATGTCTTGTTGCAGGGTGGGGGTGTTGGGGGTTGGGATGGGTTGTGTAATAAGCACATTTTCATCTAACCATAATGGCTTTGGGCTGAGTGAGACAGAGGAGAGGGAAGGCGACGGGCAGAGCACCCTCCATCTCGGTTCCCAACCCTCTTCCAGGTCCTGGAGAATGACTAAAAACTGATTGTTGCGTGTTTATATAAGACCAAAAGGCAAAATACACACAGTGATGGAGATGCATTAGATTAGCTTTGGCCAGTGTGGTGAAGACGTCAAGGGCCATTCTTCATGTGCGGTTCATCTTATTCTTCTCTTAATATGGCTTCATTAAACACACAAAAGGCACACAATCATGAAATCCTCGAGTCAAACTGTGTGTGATATTAGCTATTAGCCTATGGGGGCCTGTAATCTCAGTGTCCATATGACTTCACAGGCTAGGAACTCGGCGCTCATGCAGTCTTCACAGGGCCTATGTAAACAATGAGAAGATAAGAGGGGTGCCTACGTGTTTATGGGCTCGTTGTCCATGAATTTGGCGTTTAGTGTATGCACGCATGGACGCACGGCAGCTTCAGTGAGGTCAAGAGAGTTCAAAAGAAGGATTGTAGAGGGATAAGAAGACACAGAAGCTATATGGTGGGTCTTAACAGGAGGTAAAGGGAGTAAGGTCTGTTGATCACCTGTCGGTTGGCATGACACTATTATTTTTCTGCCTTGTTATCTCATTATTCAAGTAGTTTAAAAAAAATCTAAACACGTAACTGTGTTGAAGAAAATATCACCTGAATGGAACCTATTACTATTGTTATGGTACGCAGACACACATATTAATAGAACCATCTGGCTGGTGTCAGTAACAATAAGGGATACTGTATCAGCTTAGTTGCTTAGATAAATAGCTGTCTGAGCTTGACTTCTGTCCTTGACAACTATCTGTAGGAGGGAGTCTAATACCTTGAAGTGAATGTGTGTGTGTCCGCTTATTACTGATAATTGCCTTCACACACACCACATAGTCTGAGCTATGAATTTCACTCAGAAAAGCTGGTATGAGGCATCGGAGCTTTACTTTTACATTCCATACTAAATGTGTTTCACTGGTTTCTGGAGCCTACCAGCAACGACATTTCGGGGAAACAGTTCACTGCCAACCTAACCTATATTTACAGATGCTTTCTGGCCACTTGCGTGCAGCACAGCAAGGTGTGAACACAACACAACATATTATCACGTTAGAGTTTTTTATGACACATGTGTTAGCAAACAGTTGCTTATTTACACATCCGGCAGACATGGAGCAACCTCAGCGTTAACCCTCTGAACCTCAAGCAGTGTCTGGACATTTTTGACTCTGGTCACATTTTTACTCACTATGGACTCATTTTTCAATTCAATATAAAGTCCTGCACCTATATGGAGACAGCACAACTATGAATATCACTTTCCTTCAGTGTAAGAAACTCAAAAATGACTGACAAAAACATTAACATTGGAAAAAAACTTGCAATCTTTATGTACCATATGCATTTACTTTTGTCTTCATACTCGTTTCCATTCCGCTCTTTGAAAACACTGCCTGCAGTTCAGCTGAAAAGTCCCTGCAACTGTTGATTGCAGCTGAGCCACCAATGGCTTCACAGTTGCGCAAAGGTGCGCAGAATTCTTGTTGTTGTTGACGGAGTGTGCTCAGAGCAAATGGTTCCTTTTTTTGGCGAATTCTTAAACCACATTGAATAAAAACGATTTCGATCAAATGCCATGATTTTAGGCTTAGATTTGGTTTTCCAGCATAACGGTACATCACAGACAAACGGGATAGTGTTTCCATTTTGACTGTTTCTGACTAGAAAATCCACCAAATTACAAATTTTATCAAAGCTGACATGCCTTTCAAACTCGCTTAGGGTTCAGAGGGCTAATCTGGAGTCATGTTTCTGGACAGCAGGCAAATATAAGTCCAATAATCACTCTTGTTTAGGCTCTGATTTGGTCTCAGATTTTTTGAAACTGGCCTCAGATGTTGGCTGATTTCGAATATATGGCTCTAATTAATTAGTCAGATTGAAGTTAGATCCAAATTCATCTGTAAGACTAATTATGTACGCATTCCGGGTGAATTGGAAGTAGTTGCCATGTGTTTTAGTTTGAATATAGTCCGAACCGCTCAGCCTTCCTGACTCCAACAGAACACATATGCCTCCTTGGAGAATTCAACAGCTACAAGGATATTTTATTGGGGAAAATCAGCAATGACTGCAACAATACAAAAAAAAAAGAGTTGATTTAGAAGAACACTGGAACCACATTCAATTTGCAACAGATTACTTTGGTCAAAAAAAAAAATCCCCTGTCATTGCTCGCTCCACAGCATTATCACCAAACCACAAATTATGAACCATGTTTTCCCATTTTTTGTGTCAGCTGGTGACGCTGCCAAGTTCAGCAGCTAGTCACCAACTTTGCGAGTCTGTTGTGCTGGGCAGCTAGCTTAGATTACATTTGTTTATCATGGGCTTTTTATTCTTCTGGAAACTGCTGCCTGCTGATGAGAGCAGTGAGAGAGAACCGACGCATAAAAGTTGCAGGCCGTAAAACCAAAAGGAATGATCTGCAAGATGCTAAAGCTCCACGTAGAGTTGAAGGATGCCGCAGAGTCGGGTGGTGATTCTTGAGGTTTTGTCGCTGCAAAGTATCAAGAATCTAATGTTGCACTGATACATGAAATAATGGAGCGTCATATCAGTCAGCTGCTTGAAATGTAGGCACTTTATGGCTTGTATTAGTCAAAAGGGGAGAAAAAACCTGCACTCACATACAGCATCAAAATAAGTATGACAATGAGACACTGGGACAGAAAAGAGGGGATAAGAGAAACTGGGTGAGGCGGTATCTCTTTCCACCCCGTCATCGTTTTCTCTTCTGGAACTGGATCTCGGTGAAATTTAAGGTCCCTTTCTTTCTCTGCTCTGTGCTAACTCCCCACCTCTCCCTCCTTCTCCTTCTGACGTCAAACCCTGCAGAAGCATTAACGTGCTGCCTGGATATGGCAGCCTCACAAAACTTAATAACACATGTCAAGAGTCCCCTACCCATAGCCAGTTGTGTAACACCGGTGGATCACATTATGCTTCTATTTTTGCACTGCTTTGGCCGCGGCCGTTCTATTACACAATAAAAAAAAAACCCACCCTTGTTTTCATTTTACTTAAGTTTTACCTCTCTATATACTCAAAGACGCCATTTCCTGAGCTCAGAAGTACATTACCTCTGTTTGTACTGTTGGAATACAGTTCTGTCAGCTTTTTAAGCCGAGGAGTCTGTAAGTCATATGAAATGCTGTACTGAATGTACTGAATGCAAGGAACATTGCATGCACTGTCAGAAGGTATACTCTTTAAAAGGAGCCATTTTTAAAGGTTATTGTCAATTCTGCTGCTTCTTTGTACAAGTAAACACATTATCCACATTAACCTCATTTAACTCTGTCGGCTCATTTTTCACTGCAACACCTTTTAACCATAGTAAGAAGTAGAAAAAATTAAACAAATGTCAAATGTGTAGGCCATAAATCATAAAACAAGAACATAAATGAAATTTTATTATTATATACTTCACAAAAAAAGAAAAAGAAAACCTGAAGTTCACATGGACAGCTTTTTTCAGGTAAATTTGGTTCCATACTTGTCTCCTGTCACTGCTATGTGTAAACACAGCCTGCAGTTCAGTCCAGTTCAGTGGAATAGTCTTAGCATTTTTGTCATTAATGGCTTCATGGTTGTATGAAGGACTGCAGAATGTATTGCTTTTGACAGAATCTGGTGCAAACTGTCTAGATTTGCCAAGTTTTTGAAGTGAAATACGTAGAATAAAGTCACTGACTGTTTTAGATGTGGTTCGTTTTCCCAGCTGTACCAAGTGCTACACATGTTGAGTTCAATGATAGTTGGAAAGTTGAACCTCTCATGATTCTGGCTCAGAGAAATGGTTTAATTTGGGCAGTTTTTAAAAACATAACATGCCTTTCACCCCTGTCAGTGGATGCGGAAGGTTTAAATATTTTCTTCTAATCTCAACAAAATTATCTCGACAGTTTTCTACGTCCCTCTGTCTTTGTGCTCGCTGTCCTCGTAACCATCAAATGATCTGAGGGTGACTAATCCATAGCAAGGGATCGAGCTTGGATGCATGGCACTTAAAGTGACTTGTTTATTGCATTTCAGGCCTTCATGTGTAGTACGCTTACCAATTTATTGGTCAGCAGTGGTCTCATTTTTTCTGTAGTACACCGATTTCTGAGAAAGACTAAAATCTCTCTTCAGCATTTGAATGCCCTGCTATGATGACCAGTTAGTGTCTTTCCAGGTTGATGAAACTAAATCCACACGACTGTTGCAGGCCAAATAAAACCCCCCAAAAAATCAGCTGAAAAAGACTGAAAGTCACAGAGTAATCATTTTCTGCCGCTTCTCCAATATAAATAACTCTTCTAACAATACATGCACTCATTTTAGCCATTGTGTGTGTAAAAAAAGTAAATTAGTGTTACTGTACTGCTCTTTGTTCCCCTTCAATTATCTCAACATCACAGCAGAAAGACTGTACCAGGGAGGAAGAAGATCACTAGACGCAACTCATTGCCACAAATACACTGTATAAAAACCTGCAGTATACTTTTTGCTTTAATACACAGATGAAAGAGCTCATTGATCCGCATTTTTACAATGAATATAATTTCTGTGCCTCTTTAACCTGCTGTACACTGTAGACAGGAAATGAGCACTTCAAAGACCACAAGGAGGAGCTTTCCAGGATGCTCACTGGGTGAGAGGTTTTTCCTTTTTATCCCAGGAATAGATGAGATAGTCACTATGTGCCAAAGGAAGCTTTGAGGGTCTTGCCAAAGCATATGGAAATCCAGAGAGAGATGAGTCGCAGGTCAGAGGAAAGAGAAAGGGACTCCATGGTGGGATCTGACCTGAACCTACTCACTGACTAATGTGGCTTCTTGCTAAATCGAAATGCCAACAGATGGCTTCCTTTGTAACGGTAAAAAGATAAAGATAAAGACAACAGAGAAGAGCATCACAGAAATTTAGACTCAGTTATCATTGTCTAGTTATTTAAACTCTGTTGGGTTTGGGGTTATTACCGTTTAATCAACATAAACTGATGGATTAAAAAAAAAAAAAAATCAGTCAACATGAATATATGCAATATTTGGTCACATTGTGCAGCACAAGAAGAGCATAATAATTACGCTAAAAGTGTATACTCTGTATAATAAGATGTAATTCAAACTCACTGCAGCACAACAAGCCATCACTGAAAGTAATGTAGTTATTCCTCAGTCCAACCGTATAGTACAAATGTACATGGAACTCACTGTTGGTCATTTTAAAACCAGATGCCATTGCCTTCATTATTTTTAAATTATGCACATTGAAAGTTAGAGTCACTGAAGTTGTTTTTAAGTCATAGAGGACAAGTCATGCAAATCCACTGGCCAGACGTAACCCTGAGAAGTCAAGGGCCATAAACTCAAAACAATGAGTGAAAAATCTCACAGAGCTGAGGGGAACTGCAGAGTGGTTTAATTGAGGGTATAGAGGGTTAATAAAAAATTTTAAAAAATAGAGGCTGTAGAGGTTTGATTTACACATAGGAGGTACCTCAATAATAAATCAAGAAATCTCCATATGTGTGTTCTTTGCATTACTTGAAAACAGTACGTCCAGGACTATAAAAAGTGCCGTTTCAAGTTTGTCTCACATTTTGGCTAAAAGTTGTTTTCCGGTATCATGTCACAACAGTAGGATTTCATATTCAATCCAAACTGTTGTGTCTTCAACATGAAGTCACTTCTGTCTAATAAAGCAGAACAATTAACCGTCTGTAAGGAACAAGAGCAGAAAGAGCTTCAGTTAAAACGATCTTCAGATTTTAAGGAGAGCACAGTGGGCAGTTGCCACCAAGCGAAGGATTTCTTCGTGGAGGGTTGCTTCAGCTTTGTAACCAAATGCTGGAACCCAGAAGCCAACAGGACAGTGGCCGTCAAGATCAACAAGAACCATCCTGGAACTGTGCAACAGACAATTATGGAAAGTTCCATCCTGAAACTGTTGTGGTGTCCCTCTAGACACCTGCAACACTGATGTAAAACAACTTTTTCTTTGACAAGGAGCATATCTGTTTAAACTTTGAATTTCTTGATCAAAGCCTCTACAGACACATGCAGGATGGAAACAACCAGGATCCTTCTATCAGAGAACCAAGGTCAATTTGACACCAAGTGGCCACAGTCGTATCCCACCTGATGTCCCTAGGACTACATGTGGACCTCAGACCTGGCAGCGTCATCGTTGTAGACCTTCATCAGGAGCCAGTTAAACTGACTTTGGCCTGGTATGTCATGTGTCAGCACTTGTTCCTGGTGTCCAGTTGGCAGTCTGGCTGTATATAAGCTACAACTGAAATGTGCAACAACATGCACTTTTTTTGATAGGAGGTTGGTCCTGGGCGTGGTGACAATCTTGACTACATCCTAAACTGTGGAAGGGGGATTTGTAATGTCCAGTCCCAAACCAGCAGCCAGCAGCGCAGGAGATGTATTACCCCCGAAGAGTGTGAGTATGAGGGAGGATTCCAACGTTCAGAAACCAGGTACATCAGGCTCAAGTGTCTTGATGGCCTTGAGCAACTGATGAAGATGAAGACGACAGGACACTACAATAATCAGCATCTGTTAATGATCGAACCCTTGCGAGGTTCCGCAGCATCCTTTCTTTGCTCCCAGCCTACCTCGGGTCTCCTGGACTGGAATAATGAACACTGAAGACTGGCATCAGAGTTCTCTGCTTCAGACTTCTTTCTTCCAGAAGACCACGGAACATCTGAAGCATGTCCAACATTCAACATCAGAATTAATAATAAAGACAAGGCTGACTTTTTTGAGATCTTAACAATTCAGAGCTGGTACTTTCTGTAAAGTTAGCAGCCATGTTGCTTCATCCTGTACACCTGACAAACATGTTTAAGTTACTTTGGCGGCTTTTTGTGTTTCCTCCTGGAAAGAAACATCTCAATTTATTATTCCGTCTCTCTGCCTTTTTACACATTCCACAAACTTGTAGGTCAGAGTGACAGCCAAAGATATATTTGCACAGAGCAGAAACAGCACTGTATGTGTGTGTACGTGCAGTATGTGATGGATATGAATGTGTTTGTAATGTGGTACATTTAAAAAAGGCTGTAATTTGTACATACAAGCTTAGATCATTCCCTCCTCCCTCTGTGCCGCCAGCTTATTACACACCAGAGTGAGCAGACAGCAGGCTACACACTCATGGCTGAAGAGCAATGCATACACCAGTATGTCTAATAAATTTGGTGAGACTGCCTCTCAAGTTCAGTTTGATATTTACTGTAGACAAAAAAAGGTCAACATGTCGCCGAGACATACCTGTCTAGAATACACGAACAAACACTTGACACGCATTTTGTTTCACTTGACCCCACAAGCATGAGGAACTGCGGATCATCTTTCTCCCTCCACCTTAAAAAATAATCATTTGTGAGTTGTCTCTCGATGAAAAGGGTTGGATGATACCGACACTGCTAAAATCACCGTTTTCCTCACTGTCTGGCAATCTTAAATTAAAATTGCACAACTTTAACACAGTTCTTCCTCCTTTCTTCCTCCTGAGACTAAAGTAGTTCTGCTGGTTTTCGTGCTCAGGTGGCAGGAGAGAGT
Organism: Dascyllus trimaculatus; assembly: GCA_024666655.1. Taxonomy (NCBI): domain Eukaryota; kingdom Metazoa; phylum Chordata; class Actinopteri; family Pomacentridae; genus Dascyllus; species Dascyllus trimaculatus. The sequence goes on from CM045463.1 coordinate 22,593,916, forward strand.
TAACCTACAACTGAAGGTATGAAACAGCAGAGGACTGTCTCATTTTCAGCAGCCCGAACTCTGACTTATCGCACTCCAACGGCTAACAATGCAGGAAACAAGCCCAAGCCGGATCCAGCTGCCTCTGTTGCATTAGCCACTTATGCCATGGACTCTAATCCTGCTGTGTGCATGTGTGTGTGTCATGGAAGGGATTTGAGAGTGGGGTTTTAGAGTCCTAAATCTCTTATTGCTCTTATGACCAAACTATGCTTTGAGCTCTTTACTCGCCACACGCGTTGACACCAGCCCTGCACACACACACACACCTGCACCTTTAAGGTACATTTACTACACACTGCTACACAAGCATCACACACACACTCACAAGATATAACTAAATATGCCCTGAGTGTGTGTGTTTGAGTTGGCTGTGGAACAGAGGAGCACAGCAACACATTGTAAAGTTGCTAAAACAACCCAAAATTCCTGTCAGGAATCCACTGAGAAGGACGGGCGAGTGCGTTTGGGGTGGGGAGGCCTTTTGACATTAACTGTTATTAGCAACTATTATTAGAAACAAACGATTTCTTTTCAACTAATGATCAGCCTCCCATTTCTTCAGTGCCATAAAACAGAGAAAATATGGGATTTTATCTTAACAATCTGCTGTAATAAAACCATATAAATCACACTCTGCATATGAAACTCCACATCATGTGTCCCTCGTAGATCATTAGCGCTATGCTAACACTTTGTAATAAACTACAGTATACTGGGCAGATTTAAACAAACAAACCAGGCTGCCAACAGAGGTACTTTCAGGTTGCATTAACTGATTATTTGGCCTCAAGTTGTCAGCAAAAAAAATGAAGCGCAATACTGACAATTTATCATCTTCATAAGTTGATGTGAAAAAACCCTCATTTTTCTGTCAGATCTTAAAGGGAAGGAAAACAAACGGAGGCATAACTTAGCTTGATTCAAATGCAACCCCTGTAGTGGATCATGTGAGATACTGTGAGTTGTGACTATCATGTAAACATTTGCGGCCTTTAATGTCCATCTGTTGGTGATCAGGTGTTTTTTGTTGCCTTTTTTTTGCTCCCATAACATTTTTTACTCACAGTGGAGTCATTTTTGTAAACCATATTAAGTCCAACATCTCTATGCAAACAGCACAAACATGGCTACAAGGAGAGAGAGTTCAGAAACATCTTTTCTGCACTACAGCATGGTTACAATGGCATAAGTCAGAAAAAGAGGGGGAAAAAAACGTGTGGAATTTCTTTAGACGATTAAATAAAATACTGACTGCAAAAATGAAAGTTAGGAAAACTCAAAATTTCAAGGCAACCTACTGCACTAGATTTGAGTTTTGTAGCCAACTCAAATTAAAACTTTTGAAGAAAACTTCTCAATAGTTGTTCCAACAAATAATCATTTGTTTGTAGAACTTAATTTAAAGTTTTTTTTAAATACAAAACTTATTAGTTTTTATTACTTCTTAATTTTTACAGTGTATGTCCCAGCGCAGGTTTGCATATTGACAGCACGAAGAATTGAGTACATTTCTGAACATAGAGTTAACATTAATCACTGTGAACTCCCATAATGCATTGCAACACACAGTTCAGTCTTTGCAACCAGCTCTGCAATCGCTACATAATTTCAAACAAAACACTCACATGTACAACTTAAATTTCACCTAAGAACTGTATGCTCAATCGAGGAGGACCAGGAAAAAAGGCTGTCACGTGATGACCGGAAATGGTGGCTTCAGTCCCCTGCAGAGTTGTTCAGGAGACCCCGTACTTTTGGGGAAGCATGCGCAGGTTTGCGCTCATACTTGACCCGGGCCTCAATAAGTGTTGGTTCTGGTCCAACAAAGGATTTGAGTTTTCACACCACATAATATGTAATAAGGCCAACCTTTCACAACAAACTTGAAAATGTCAGTTAAAATAACTAATATTCCACTGGTTGCATTATAATTTAATATTTTTTGTTCAGCTAACTGTAAAAACGAAAACTTAAAATTGCTCACCTTACAATGATTTTGAAGTGTACATGTACAGCATTTTCCAAGTGCCCCCTGATGTTACCAATACTGGGGGGAAAAAATGGCGGTTGTACATACCACAGATATTTAATGACATTTTTAATTTGTTTCCATACTCGTCTCCTGTTTGCCCTGTGTGTAAACACTGCCTGCAGTTTATCCCAGTTCTGCAAAAAGTCCCTTTTTGTTTTACGACTGTTGGTCACAGCTGAGTTAATAATGGCTTCCCGATTGCACCAAGAAGGAGACTTTTTTTTTAAAGAGCCAATTATTTATATTTTGCAAAATTTTAAACGGGATATGTAGAATAAAGTGATTTTGATAAAATATCGTAATTTTAAGGTTTAGGGATCTGGTTTAGTTTTGAGACAGAACGACATATCACAGATGAGTAGTGTTAGAAAAGTTGAAATATCAGGGTTTAAAAAACAAAAGAGAAAAATTTATGTACCATCTACATGCTTTTCAAAACCACCAGTGGATTTTGGGGTCGGGAGGGTTAATAAAATCCAAAAATAGCAGCTTCATTATAACTTCTGGCTCATCGCATTTCTACTAAAAATTCTTGCATAAAATGGTGTTTTTTAATGTGCTTGGGCCTTGTAGACCAGAATAATGGTACATATGAAAAGGCTTCAGCATTTCTCTATCAGAATATTCCTTGTTGCAAGTTAAAGAAGGCTTTGAAATAATGAGAATTAGAATGTACAGAAAGTATACATGGACAGTTAATGGAATAAATCCTCCATCCATAGTATCTATACACGGCTTAATCCTCTGTAGGGTCACAGGGGGGCTGGAGCCTATATCCCAGCTGACTCGAAGGCAGGAGACACCCTGAATAGGTCGCCAGTCTATGGAGTAAATCAACAAAATATAATATATATAAAATACTTGTACATGAGTGTGTTGGGTTTGTTAGAGGAGCTTATGACCTCAGTATGTTTCCAGTCCTGACCCTTGTTACTGTTAGCTTTGCTGTGCGAGAGGAATTTGCCACAGGGATAATCCAGACCCATTTTATTCGACGCAAAACTTGAATAAACACAGAAGTCCATACATTTCTAATTTACACTAAACAAGCACAAATGTGAAACTGTCCTGGTGTTTGTCTATAACTTTCCATTTTGTCATTGTGGTTTGGCCTTCTATATACAATATTCCATGGACGCAAATGCCCTGATGCAAAGCCAGTGACAGATATTGTCTTGAAAAAAAAAAAGAAGAGAAGAATCAACATTTTAATGGTGACCAAATGGCAACACATCGACGCTGCTGTCCTCGGGGGCCTTTGATGACCGTCCTCGCAGCTTCGTCGGAATCATTAGCGCACTGAGTCAGCGTAAAGGCAGCGTCAGGGGCGAGGATTTGTGGCAAGGGCGGGAGGCGCCGTTCGCGAAGTGACATGGGAGGGGAAAAGGCACGGGAGAGGAGGCTTTCAAAGAGGGAGCCGGTTGCTGCTGAGGAACGAGTCGACCCCGGGGTGGGGGGGCGCCCATCGTGAGATAAAACACCAGACCAAGTTCGGCCACTGAGGGCCACCTTGTAAACACATGTGCGTCAGGCTAGATCTGGTGTAACGCCTAATTGTGTGTGTGAAGTAAAGGCTGTGCAGTGTTTGTTATTGTAACACATTGCACTTTCCCCCCCCTCCCTTCCCTTCCATCTCTGCTCTCACTCTCTTGATGCTGCATAATGAAATCCATCCATCCCAATTAGGAGGTGTCGCAGTGTGTTGTGATGTGTGGGGGGGCTTGGAAAATGAGGGTGTGTGTGGGCGGGTGTTTGTCTTTTAAATTGGGGGCTTTACATATGACAAACAACTGTATTAATGTGTGTACAGAATGGATTCAAATGAGGCCTTATGTGAATGTATGGCACTGGATGCTTGCATGTATGGGTCTGCCCACGCATGTTAGCATCCGTACACACACACACACACACACACACACAGATCAATCACCCCCACACATGCTGCAGGAGAGTGTTTTTGTTTTGGGAGGAAGAGGGGTTAATTACTTACATTCTTCAATCGGAAACATCTTTCCACCTTCCCCCCCCGCCCTCTCCGACTCTTAAGCTTCTTTTTCATTCCACACTCTAAAAAACACGAGTACTTGGAGTGCTACGCTTGAAAAAGAAACGTTAAAGACGTTTTTTTTTGTGAAATAAAAACAGTTTGGCTGCTGAAAAATGGGGCTCTTAGAAAAACAGACATTCAAAGGCCTCTAAAGTATTGAAATTCTTCATAGGATATTTCCTTCTGAAGTGGGATAAATGCTCACCGACTGATCTTGCAGGTTAATTAACCAACTGATTTCGAATAGGTGGAATGGATCCCAGGTCTTTTTTCAGCTTTTTAGAGTGCAAGCCATCAGTGGGGAGCAGAACAAGGGGGATGAAGAGGAGATGAGGGGGTTAAAGTCCCAGGGAGGCTCAATGGAGACCAGCTGTAGGGTGCTGGGCAAAGGCCAGGGAACGTTCCGGATGGATTGGAAGAGGACGATATACCCCCAGGAGAGGAGAGCAGAGAAGAAAAGACTGGAGATTAGATATTTAAAAAAAGAAAAAAAAAAGAAAAGACGGAAGGGGGGGAAAAACACTGGGAGAAATACTAAATAAACAGAAAAGGAGAGGGGTAAATAAACATGAGCAGCGGGAAAAGTAAAAGAGGGAAGCCGAACTTCTCAATCCGAGCGCTGTGGTTTCCGTTCTCGGAGATTTTCACACCGTCAAAACTCTAGATGCCCGTGAATGCTATCTCACAGCTTTTCTAAATGGTCAAAGTACACAATCTAGCCACTCACACTTCCAGAGAAATCAAAACTTTCTTGTATATTTCTTGTATAAAAGTGAAACAGAGGTTCAAATGTATCAGACTTAGGCCACGTTAAAACAGGCTTGTGGAGAGTGCAAACTATAAAAGTTCCTTTCTGGTCATTGATTAAACCCCCTAAACGCATTTCTGTTTATTAAAGTTAATTTTTTGAGCAGAATTTGCAGATCTATGAAATCCCTCAGGGCAGCTTGAGCACACCAGCTCACCTATGACACCTTCAGACTGTTACCAGTACGCTGCAGGTTTGAGGTAGAAATACTCAGCCATAGTGCTGACTGTTCATAGGGTATTTTTCATGTGCTCTGGACAAAATGAACATGGTAATGAGGTTAAAAAAGCTTGATTTTTATCGTTTTAATCAGACAAGGTCTTCAGTTTAAATTATGCGATGCCCTGTGGTTTAAAATGCTCTTGAGATAGGATTTTACAGCTGATGAAGTCATAGTGGCAGCTCATTTTTCTGTTTTGATGCAATGTTTGCCACATACAGAGACACAGCGTTACAAAAGTATCTACTTTCTTTTTCTTTGCTTGATGGTGAAGTTCTGCACTGCACTTTTTGATTGAGTCTGGTTCAACTTCTTTGGTGTTCAACCCTGATTTCTTAACACTGATTAAATGCAGCCCGACTCTTTTCAAGAACTGTTAGGCGCTTAGATAAACCACAGTGTTGCTAAACTTCTTAAGAGCTGTTACAGGAAGGCTCCGGTTACTTAGGCTCTCAGCATGATCCATGTGGTGACCTGTGCTCCGTCCTTCTTTGCAACCATTACACTCTGTCCTGGACAAAAACTGGACATTTAGTGAACTTTGACCTGAGCTGTGCTGACTTTTACAGGTGAAGCCAATTGCTGCTGACCACCGCTTGAACTCAAAGATGTGGTGTCACAACAAAAATTACCACAAGTTGAGACCAAACAAAAAAAGGTATTTGCTTAGCAGAATATCAGCCTGATATGTTTGGTACAAAATCACTAACAGAGTGATCTACTGCTAACATCATTAGCATTGTAGCCAAGGTAGCTCGGAGCGTTACTAACCAAAGCATATTCTGTGTCTCCTTTGGGTCTAACAAACTTAGTAAAACAATTTGGGAAACCTACATCGTTTACATCCATGTGCACACAGATAAAGTGACACAGCCCTACCAACAGTAATCTGCCAAGAAAGGCAGAAACTATATACTCAGTGCATTTTAGTGAAGAATACTGAATTATTTATTCATTTTAAACTGAACTTCAACAGGTAGCTTTAACTTCAAAGTGCCAGGAGGAAAGAACTCCAGCCTTATCCTCAACTTTCCAGGCTGGGCTGACAGTTTGCTCAACAAAAGCAAAGATAGATGCACAATATGTTAACAATACCTCGGTAAAGACATCTCACCCTCTGCTGTTTTTTAGCCGTTCTTACATAACAGACACGCAAGCCGAAGGTCAGCCCCTCCAACAGTGTATTGTGCCAGCAGCAACATGTTGAGTGTGAAAGGATTGCGGATATCTAAATAAACACCAATGAGATTTATGCCGAGGGCGCTTCATTTGTGGTTAACTGGGCCGTCAGCAGTGACAGATCATGAAAATCTACATTTCATCAAAAGCCAGGCCTCCACAGGGAGAAAATGGATCACCATCTCTCCAATCTTCAGTAATGACGGGATGGAAAGTAGAATCAAGAGAAAAATCTAATTACAAAAAGAAAAAAGTCAGGAGTTTTCATCGGAGGAATAGAGGTGAGAAAAGAATGGCTATAGTCTGATCCTGTGCCTTTACAGCACATTAAGCAGCTATGTTTGTGTTTGGTGGCTTTTAGCCAACTCAGAGATAAGCCATCTGAGGTCTCAGTAGCCAACAATGCTGATGAACATCATTATCACAGTGGAGCGCTGCTGCCACCCTGTGTTAAATAAAGCTTACTGAAGGTCACGATTACAGCTATTTAGAGCCAAACAATCCCAGCAAGACCCTGACAGATACACCGTCATCGCTGATGTAGAATGATGAATTAACATCCACTATAAAAGATACGGGCTCAGCATTTTAGGATTTCATCATGGCCTACAATGTGTCCTTTAGCAGCCATGATTGTGCTGTTTAAGTGTGGTTTTGCCATCCTTCTACAGTCACGACACAAAGGTATGAATGAGGACACTTATCACTTTATTCGCAACAAAACATTTATCATTACTGTTAATAAAAGCATAATGAACAGAAACCGCTTTCTGTTGAAATGTAAAATGACAACCATGTCATCCGTTAACCAAAAGTTGCTTTTGATAAAATCCCATCCTCATTATTTACCATGTTTTTTATTCTATCATATATACACAAATAATAAAAAAAATCTGTTTATAGTTCACTGGAGCAAGAAAAGTAAACTAATTCTATGGTTGTGATGAAACTTCTTTGCTCTTCTGCCATGAAGTGAACTCAGAAACTCACAAAATGGAATCATCCCTCATAATTGGTCTGTATAGTAGACACATCTCATGAATCTTATTTCTCTGTTGATTTGTGATGCACAAACCAACAAGGCGGGACTAATCTGCAAGTTCAAGTTTTTGGGAACTCTGCTCACCAGCCCCAAAAGTTAAACACTGATGACATCTAGTGACCAATTTCTGTGTTACATCTCCTGTCAAAGTGCAGGGCTTTTCCTGCATAGAATGATTTCCAGCACACCCCAAAGGCTTTGGTCGGTGCCAAATGAAAGCCAACACTGGCAAAGTGAATTGAGAATAGAAACAAAAACAAATAAAATGCCGTTACACAAGCAGAAGAGGAACTTAAATAGACGTCTTTGAATTTTAATGGCTGTGGATGACAGGAGAATCGACCACTAAATTCTATACATGTGTCTGAGCTGCTTTTTTTGACTGACTGAGCCTGTATGCTGTGCTGTGAAGATAAAGCTAAAGGGATCTCAGTGTTACTGCCAGTTCCTGTCAAGATAACGCACTCATTTGCCTTCACTGTATGCAGGCCATTTATGCTTACCGTCCTCTAATCACTGCCAAAAACATGCTTTTTGAGCCATGAAATAACCTGAAGAGGATCAAGGTATAGTGTTTAGAATGTAGCTGGAAGAACAAACCTGTGTTTTTCCAGCGATGACAAGTGAAATGTCTGCTATGAAAAAGGATTCTAGGCCTTTAGTTAAAAGCTGGTTTCAGTCTATATTCTCCAAACCATCATTCGGCATGTCTCATCTCTGCTTTTAATTACAAGGAACTTTATACTGATAGGTTAAATTTTTGTGTTTTTATACAAACATGATCAATGACACACGATAAAGTGTTATGTCTGTAGTCTGGGCAGAATGCTTTTTTTAAACTGCTTACTCTGTATCTCCAAGACAACCCACTCCATCCTCACACTCTCCCTCCATCACCGTCTGTTTCTATTTCAGCAAGTCGCTACTTACATCACCTACTGAGGCGAGACTTCTACAAGTGTGCCCACCAGAACCATGTTCAGACGCTGGGTACTGGCAAAAGCAGGATGCTGCCAAGATGCAACTGCTTTTGAGAAACATCTCGGGAAACAGTGAGAGACAATGCAATGAAGAAAAAGAGCAAGATATAATTGGGTTTATCAATTTATAACACTGGTCCTTTTCATTTTTTATAAATATTGAAAAGAAAAGAAAGGTTTACATTGATTTAAACCACTTTAGCCTATTTATCAGGGTAAACAAGCAACAATTTTTCCGTTAAAACAATGAATAGCACAAATGTACACACATAAAAATGTTGGATTAAATATTCATGTCAACCTAATGTTCAATAAATAAAAGTAAAAGCGGTGGCACACGGACAACTACGAAGGGTGAAGCTGCCATACTGCGCTTAGTTTAATGTTTGGAGCGGTGGGCCGGAGCTAGGTGTCCCTGGATGTTTGACCCTGCACACCATGATGTCACGAACATCAGCGCTTGAAGCCATATGCTGCGAGCATATTGCTTAGGCGAGTACATCGTGTAGGTGGAGAGGACACAAGGCTGTGGGTGTTTTTAGACCACAAACTTTGGCTTGTCATCGCATCCTAAGGGAGGTCAGCAGCCTTGGACTACTACGCCTTGGGAAACCTTCACATGCATGAAAAAAAAGGGATGCCATCGCCCTGAGATATTACTGGAAAAGGACATGAGAATGGATACATTTATTATTTTGTTTTTATTATTTTTAGAAAATGCATGTCCCCAACATGGACGCAGCTCCATGACATTCCCTCTTTTCTCAGATAAACTACTTGAGCTTTATTTTATTTTTCCTTTATTTAACCAAGTAAGTCAATTGAGAACCAATTCTCATTTACAATGACAAGCTGGCCAAGAGGCAGCACAAAGCAGAGAAAGAAACAAAATACATTAATAAAAACCAACGCAAAAAACCAAAAAGCATAACAATAAGAGTTGTAAAGATAAAATAGGCTAAAGGCAGGTGAAACAGTCGGCAACTGATGTTGTCACCAGACCTCTAAAACTGAAATGAACAATGGCCAAGAAGGGTGCGGACTTTGGGGATGAGGACATTGATTAGGATGGCTGGAGCAAAGGGAATGGCTGATGTTACAGGTGATGAGTAGTGAGTGAAGATATGACTGAGTTTTACTTATAAGGGTTTATATATGAACAGAAACCAGTGTGTTTGCAGTGGTGAGTAGTAAAGGGGGTGACAGAACGGATGGCAGTCCGTTTTCCCTGGTTAACTGGCCCTCTCTTTACTCTCACAGACAGTATGGTAGATAGTGTCCAGTTTATGGAGGAGGGATTTGGAAGCAGATCTGTACAGTATGTCACTGTAGTCAATCAGAAGGACTTTCATTGTGACCAAGAGGAGTTTTGTGGAGTATGTAAATGGTGACTTATTGAGATAAAGAAAACCAATTCCAATTTTGGAGAGCAGAGTGTTGATATGAGTTTCAAATGAGAGTGAAGGGCCAAGCCAGATACCCAAATATTACATAAGCAACTTCTCTTGCCATTTGTGCCTTAATTCCAGTTTTCATTTTTCTAATTCAACTGTTAGATTAACCATTAAGTGTATGAGGAACTTGATATTTAAAGAAGTCTCTGTTCACCCTGCCACCCTCAGACCAATGGTGGAGAAAATTAATTGGATTTAAAGGTTGTGTGAATGTCTTTTGTCTCATTTTTGTTATAAATACTTCCCAATCCTATAACTGACCACACTGTGTATACGAGTCCCTACAGGACCTTGACTAAAATGCTGGGTGGCAAACCCAATACTTGGAACAGCCACCTACCAGCAACTCTGTTTGCACAAAGAAAAAACTGACAACTATATTAATGTATGGTTGGAGGGCCAGATATCCCACAGAGCTTCCTGAACAGTATTAGGTGTGTAGGACAGTACTCCTACATGTAGTCTGTGTGTATGGGGGAATTATGATGCTTACCACTGCAACTCACACATCTGATGTGTTAACATGGTACCATGTGTATTTCTTGCTGCTGCAGATAAATTATAAGCACATTAGAGGCCAGTCTGACTCAGGAATCATCGTTCCCCAGTGTCCAAGCCCTACCTGAGCCAAACAGTACTGCTCAAACTGATGCAGAAGAGATAGGAGAAAAGCCATGAAGATGACTTGAGAGTTGGTGATTAAGTAATGCAACAGAACATTAAGCAAAAGCAGAGAATTAGTGGGGAATTGAAGAGCTCCATGCTTTGGCCATTCACTAACACAAAAATGGAAGGGAAGGTGTAGATCTTGTGTCCAAAAAATAAGCAAGGTTGTGCATAAAGTCAATATGGACCAACTGTGCAAGTACATGGAGCCACAACTACAAATCCTCAGTGAAATGGCCAACTGACTTCTCATCCACAATTTCACTGTCACAACAGGAGCTATATCTAGCCCAGTCACCTCCCAATCCTTCTCAGTCCATTCCTGCAGCTCAACTTTTCCACCACCTCCTGAAGTTTAGGCATGTTCCTCTACAGCTACACTAGGGGGCACTAATGTATAACTTGACACTTTGGAAAGGGTAATTATGGACTTGAGGTCTACCATTGTAATCAATACTTCTCTCCACAGTGTACCTAAAATTTGGGTTGGGGAGGGGACAGGGGTTTTGTGGAGGCAGGTTGGCCCATTTACATTGTTTTTATGTAATCTGTGTGACTTGTTCCAGACAACCTGGTGGAAAGTGAAAGGAACAAATTTTGCAAAGCTTTTGAAATTGGCATTTTCCATGACAAAAGATAATTTTATTTGAGAGCAATGGTGAGGCATGCATTCAAAATCTCTGACACTTCATATCAGGGTAAAGAGGAGATTTAATAGACTCTTACCAAATGACCACCATTTGGTGTGAAAATGTCAAGGTCACTGGAAAAGTCACTTACCTTCCCAAGTTAGTTAAGTGACATGAATGTTCGCATCACTGCATGGACAGAAAAGAAAGTTTTAAATGTCGTTCTATATTGCATAACTGCACATCAACCCCTTGCATTATGTCATAGTATCAGCTGTTTGTGATTGAAGTCATTGGACACTGACTGACTGCGAGTGGCCTTGGCTACATTCCCTTTACAAATAACTCACATCGATTTTATTGTTCATTATGCATCTGTTGTTGTGTTGTCAAATAAGTCTATCCACAACCGCAATGCTCCCTCTATGTGGATCCATCTGGAGCTCACACTGAGGCACTGAGAGGCAGCAAGGGTGTGACCAGGTAGAGATGGGGTCTATAGATTGAAGGGTTACCATCAAATAATCCTTGAGCTCTGTACTGAACAGGGCTTACATGAAGCAGCAAAGCATCAACTGCTCCTTCTGGTCATGCCTTCATGGCTGGTTCAACAACCCAATAGCAGACAAAAATCAACTGTCAGGTGTAAAAAGGCTTTACAATTCAGGTAAAACAAAAAGAAAAGCCAAGAACTGGAAGACTTGAGTACAGAGCAGGTGATAACCACAGAGATAGCAGGCTGAAACCTACCTACAACCACTGGAGAGTGACTAACCCAACCAGACTGCAGGCTGGATGGTAAAATGTGGCAGAAACACACAAACTGAAAACTAACCAGACCTGAAGACAAGGACAGACTGAACTGGAGTATGGAACTTATGCCACAAGGCTGATTCAGTACATTAGCTTAGCTTTCACAAGGCACGGATAAAGGGGACTGCTCACACCATTAGCTGACTGGGGAGCCTGGAAGTCAGGGTAGAGGATCAGCAGATAAATAGAGTAGCTCAAGGCAGCATGGAGTGAGTGTACCAGGGGCAGGGGGGAATCTAGTAATGGAGGTGCTTTGGACGGTTTGTGAACAGGTCTCGATGTGGCTGGTTGAGCAGGAGTGAGTTAGTTTAAAGAGGGGCAAGAGGAAGACAAGGCACAGGGCAGATCACAGAACAACCAGGAGAAGTAGTTCAAAGGTTCAAGGGAGCCTGAACTACACCGACAGCGTGTGCTCTGGCTGAGACTGTGGGCGTGAACTGGTTCTTTTATAGCAGGAGGTGGTAACTGGCATCAGGTGATCCCACCTTCTGCACAGGTACTGTCATTCCTGCAATTAGGTAACAGCAACACCCAGAGAGAGCATGAATGCACTTCATCCTTCATTAGTTCAGATAAACTCAGTACTCTATTTGTTAAACCCCATGTATCAGTTTATTTCTTCTTAAAGTTGGCAGACAGTTTTTATTTCTTGAAACGACATGACTATCTAATCAACAGATGTCTTGTCTGAAGTCTGTTGGGTGTGTACTCAACGTGACACATGTGCAATGGGCAAGACAAGTTTGTCGCACTTGATTGCCTCAATTTTTGAATTGCAATGCATGTATGTTTTATCCCTTTTTCAAACAGACTGAGTGCATCCTGTGTAATGGCTGGTTCTACTGGAGCCATGTCAGTCAATGGACTTTGGTGGACTGGCGTTTAGGAGTCACCCATGTGCCTAAATACTGGGGGCTCTGTCAAGTTAGATCACAATGCACAGCCAACACAAAGTCAAGCGTCCACTGACTGACTGCAAATATACTGTCAATATAACTGCACACGTATGCATACCTACCCAATTTTGCATTTTATTTTGATTCCTATTCCACCCTATTTTACTATACAGTGTCGATTTAAATTTCCTCTTCAGGTGATTGGTCATTTTATTTTATCTTTTAAAACGCATTCCTTTGACTTCCCTCAAACCACGCCTATTCCATTTGTGTTTAGTGATTGTGTATGTTAAATGGACTGCATATGCTGTCATACGTTTGATTCTCAAAATGCATGTGACAATTTGGTGTTAAACACATCTTTATGTTGGTTTAAGCAAAACCCAGTTCGTCCATATCCTGCTACTGCTAGCCAGTTTAATTTGTAGCTAAATTAGCATTAACATAACTCCCATGATAATAAAAAAAACAAACAAAAAAAAACAAACAAACAAAAAAAACACATTAACAGAGATCACAGTGAAGCTTTGATAGCAACTGTATAATTTTTTTTCTCTACTTAATGGCATTATGACAAACTCAAGCTGTAGGTTTTGTTTCTTTGTGTATAGCCGGGTGACAGGAATCTAGTAAGTTAACTGGATTTAGTTATCCTCAAGTTTAAACCGCAGAGTGATTGGCAGGCAAAGTCTTAACAGGTTTACAAAATGCTGCTGCTTCAGTAACAAAATCATCTTTAGGAGGTAAACAAGACCCAAATGCATTAAATGCTGAACTTTCAGTTGTCCCATAATCTAGAGAACATAAAAAAAAAAATCGTTGGATTGATTTTCCAAGTTCCAAGTGGGTGGGTGGGACCAAGCATACATTGGCCTGCCCTTAGCTACGTGTAAAAGCAGCTCATCAACATTTTTATGTTAACCATGCATCAAATGTGCATTACAGAGGTGCTCTTGATAAACATGCAGAAAATTACCGACACAACTGCACAGTTCGCCTCAGCTCTGCTGTACATCTTAGCGTCTTCATAATCATTTAGTTTTCATAAAGATCAGAACATGTAGCAGTTTTGCTTAGTGGACCATTTAAAGAACTTAATATTTGTCTTAAGACTTCATGTATGCAGAATTAGAGTGAGTATATGTAACACGACAGTGAAGACTGGATTTCCAGAGAATCTAAACATCTAGCACACATGGACCAATTTTATCATTTATTCAAAAGGCCAAGTCATGGTTTCCACATGACTGATGTGGACTTTGAAGTCAGCTAGTGGACATGCACATGCTTGTGTTCATAAAACTACATTTCAGGCGCAACATTTGTTTTCACTGGGATTACCGGTCAAGTGTGCTTTCATTGAGTACACTGTGCGTCATAAATGTTTTGCTGTGTGCAGAGGTTTGCAAAAGGGTCTGCTTTAATTGGGTAGACTTGGTTGGATGTTAAATGTTCAGCCTTGTGGAAACATTGAGCACCACTGCCTCAGTGCCACAAGGTTCTGGGTTAGAACCTACTGGTTGGCTGGGGCCTTCTGTGTGCAGTCTGAATGTGGGAGGAAGCCATATTATTCAGGGAAAACTCACACAGGCACAAGAACATGCAAAGACATGCATGGTAAGGTAATCAGTGGGTCCAAATTGGACGCAGGTGCGACTGGACATGGTTGTCTGTCCCTTTGCGTTAGCCTTGTCAGGGACTTGCAAACCGTTCAAGGTGTACTCCACCTCTCACTCAGTGGGATCAGCTGGGAGAGGCTCCAATCATAATGACCTTCTCTAGGGCAAAACAGGTGTAGCAAATGGATGTTTGCTAACAGGTTAACCGTATCTAGCAGAAAGTAACTTTTTCAGTTAAACTGCATGCGAGTTTGTCAATGGAGGTTCATTTACATTTCAAAATGGACTGTTCTTGACTTCACCCAGGCCTTTCTGGCAAATTCTAACAATAGCTGTCTAAAGACAATCTTTACAAAATGACTCACCAGTAAAGTTGGCAGCAGTTCAATGGCAGAGCTATGGGTTTCAAGTTTAATCCAGTGAGCATAGCAACACTCAGTGTGATTAAATTACCATAAATAACCTCTGACCGAAGCCAATGAAGGCTTTATGTTCACTGAGATGGATTATTTCTTTCAGTTCAAGCCGTTTATCACATTCTACAGGAATGAACAGCATGAATGGGTTTGTGAAAAACAAAGGCAGTTTCACCAGCTACTGGCCAGAGCAGAAATAAAAATGGAGAAGGAAAAGCAAGACAATTACACTGTTCAAAGGTAAATTATCCCTTACACCCACTTAAATTTGTCCTGAAGCATCATTAACAACAAGCAGGCGTGTTGTTGCTGCATACACAGATTTATGCTGACAGGCTGATTTCACACCTTGTAATTGGAGATGACCTGGAAAAGCAGCACGTTACTAATCATCCCTCCACAGTGCACAGCATGCTAATCAGCTAGAAGACAATGTAAGGAATGATGTCGACTATATAAAGCAGGATTCAAGGGAATGTCATGTCAAAGTGAGTGCCATAGTCTGCTATTAAGCCACAAGACATGCTTCTAAGGTGACATGAATGAAAATTGAGACTCAGGAGTAGCTACTTCTACTACACACAAGTCCACACTAAACGCTGTTCAATGGCACTCCCCATTCTGTTTCATCCACATCCCTCTCAGTAGCTATATTTCTGGTACAGACTTGTCAGTGTTGGCTTGCTTTTGGTGTTCAAATTTGGAATTCAAGCTGAGCCAGAGATGGTGCACTCAGCTCTGTTCTGACATTTGGTTACGTTTTAACTGTGCATGCATACGACTGCTTCAGGCTCAATAAGCACTGTTTGGGCTAGCCTGGAGCAACTGGATTTAAACCAGCAGGGTGACTTTGTTCTTGAGTCATCAGTGATGTCCATCCAAGATAAACGACACAGTCAGCCCCTGAACCACACATTTTCTTTCAAGTATGACCGTGTGAAGTAGGACTACACATAACATGCCATTATTATTGATGCAGCCTGATGAGGGCTTCAGGGTATCTTTTCTTCATTGGGTTTCACTTAACCTTACAACTGCAATTGGGATAAATGGTCTCACAAGCCAGAAAAAAAAAAAAAAAAATCAAGTGTCGAGATACATGAAGGATTTATGGTTTTCTTTTAATTGTATGGTAAAGGAGGCAAGGACACCATTTTTCAGAGCTTATTTTTATCAATCAACACAACTCCAGGTTTTTATTTAAGACTGGATCACCTGGTGAATCCAGCTCCTCCTAGTGCCCCCGTTAATTCAGATGCTGAATGTGAAATGTTTATACATTTAGCTACTGCTAGCCGTCCCCCGGCAGTTCCCGAGCAGCCAGGAAGCCAGGCCTGGGTGACTGTCCGTAGGAAGCGTAGTCCAAGACATAAGCCCATGGTTCACCACCACACACCTGCTGAGGGAAACACTCTGGTCACTGGCAGCTCCATACTTCAAAACGTGAAACTAGAGACACCAGTGAGGGCCAGAGCAGGGGACGTTGAATCCTATTTAAAACTGCTGGCGAAGGATAAACGTTAATACGATAAGATAGTAATTCAAGTCGGCGGTAATGACGTCCGGTTAAGACAATCGGAGGTCACTAAAATTAATGTTGAGTCGGTGTGTGAATACGCCAAAACAATGTCCGACACTGTAATTTTCTCTGGACCCCTGCCCAATTTGATCAATGACGACATGTTTAGCCGCATGTCATCATTCAACCTCTGGCGGTCAAGGTGGTGCCCAGAAAACAATGTGGGCTTAATAGATAATTGGCAAAGCTTCTGGGGAAAGCGTGGTCTCATTAGGAGGGTGGCATACATCCCACTTTGGATGGTGCGTCCCTCTTATCTAGGAATATGGAGAGATTTATTAGAAAATCAAATCCCTGACGTTCCACAGGTGAGACCAGGAAGCAGAGTTGCAGTCCTACACGCTTCTCTGCTGCTTCCATACGGCTCTCACCCTCTCATTTTCCTATAGAGACCGTGTCTGTCCCCCGACCACCCAGATTCTGCAAGACTAAAAGGAATAGAAGGGCTGTTCATAACAACTTTATCCAAACTAATACAAATTTATCAAAACCAGAAAACAGGACAATTAAATGTGGATTATTAAATATTAGATCTCTTTTAGTTAATGATCTGATAACAGATCATCACATTGATTTAATGTGTCTCACTGAAACATGGCTGCAGCATGAAGATCATGTCAGTCTGAATGAATCACCACTTCTTAAAAAGCCTACTCTAGATCCAGGTGTTTTAGCCAATTATAGGCCCACATCCAGAATTATTTCTCTTTTTAAAACGTGGGAATATGAGAAGAAGATCACGCCAATTTTATGTATAAAATCACGTTCTCTGGAGGAGACAAACATGCAGGATTTTACCAGCAAGCAGACAGCATGGCACACGGTAAGACCCAACTTTATCACAATGTTCCAAAGTGTTTCTTGATGTACATCTTTTTTTTTTTTTTTTAGAAGTTAGAGCCGACATTCAACCACCACCAAGACACCTTCGTAAGAATTTATTAATTTCTCTGTATTGTAAACTAAAGTTTTTCTTTCTCATCAAAATTTTTAAAGTTTTTTAAATTTTTTACTGGCTGCAGCGGATGACAACGGGTGTATCTATCCGCAATCAGATTCTGGTAAGTTTTGTGTGTGTTTAAAAATAGGCCTGTTATTTTAACAAGAACAAAAAAAAAAAAAAAAAAAAAGTTTACAGATTTTGAAGCGATTGTAGAGTACTTATCGAGCCTGACCGAGACAGAGGATTTGGACTCGTTTTTCAACTTCCCGTGGGTGGATGGTGAGGAAGAAGGAGCGGGTCAAACCATGAATGTTTACCCGGAAGGCGTGCCACGGAATCCAGCACACAGCTCAGCGGTGGGTGCGCTGCTACATCCTAGGCACCGTCACCACCAGGGCCAAGCCATGCGGGCAAATCGGGGGCAGAAGGGTCGTGGAAAAAGAAGCCGACGCAACCGAGAGTCGCGGGCCCTCCGGTCAACGATAAACCCAGGAACCCATCACCTCCAGTGGTGACACCGCCTCCTGGCAAAAAAAAAAAAAGCTAAAACCAAGAACGTGGTTGTCAGGAAATTGTTTGAAGGTAAGTTTTTAAGTTTTTTTTTTTTAATGGTTTTCCAAAAAGTTGCAGCCCATGAAAATAAAAAAACTCTTACATTTTTTCTTTTTTTTTTTTTTTTTACAGAAGTCTGGCAAAATGTCGCTCATATCTCTGAGGCGATCTCTGAGGGTCCCTGAACCTGGTGATGAGCCAATCTTGCAGTTTTATTTTGATGTAATGGGCCTAATTCACTTGTTATTGAGAGGCTGAATTACATGCTAGACGCAACGATGTCATTCAGCTGGAGGTGGTAGGTGAAAACGTGTGAGAGCACGTCTCCGTTGTTGTGGAGGATCAAGGCGGAAATGTGCCAGTTTTTGAGGGTTTGCTTGACCGGTTAGTGCAGTCTAAAAAACAGCGTTGTCGCGGATGAAAATGTGGAATTTGTTGTTCAGGTTGTTTGAAACCCTAGAGGGGGTGCCCAACGTAAACTGGAAAAAAAACTCTACAGTGTGAAATTCTCACCAAGAAAAAACGTTGCCTGTACATTGTGCTAAATCGTAAAGACCAGCTCTGCTTTGCCATCAGTCTAGCTCATCTCCTGTACCAGGATCAAACAGTTCACCACTGTGAGATGAAGGCCCGTGAGTAGGGAGGTGTAAAAGATTCTCAGAGGCCTCCATTCAGTGGTTAGAGTGGGTCATGCACAAACAGAAAATCTTTATACACCACTCCCTGAACTCTGGAGGGAAAACAACTCGGTTCTTTTTTCGTGGATGGTTACGCAGAGGTTGATGGTGTAAAATGTGTTTGGGAGTTTCATGGTTGCTTTTACCACGGGTGTCCCAGTTGTTTCCCCCCCACAGAGACCCGTCCTTTGAGAGACGTTGCCTTTGGGGAACTGCATGTGGCCGGTGAGGAGAGAGTACGCAGGTTGGAATCTGAACATGGCGTCTGCGTTGTTGTTTTCATTTAAAAAATATATATATATTTTTTACTGGCTGCAGCGGATGACAATGGGTGTATCTATCCGCAATCAGATTCTGGTAAGCTTTGTGTGTGTGTTTAAAAATAGGTCTGCTATTTTAACAAGAACAAAACAAATGTTTACAGATTTTGAAGCGTTTGTAGAGTACTTGCCAAGCCTGACCGAGCGAAAGGATCTGGACTCGTTTTTCAACTTCCCGTGGGTGGATGGTGAAGGAGGAGAAGGAGCGGGTCAAACCGTGAATGTTTACCCGGAAGGCGTGCCACGGAATCCAGCACACAGCTCAGCGGTGGGTGCGCTGCTACATCCTAGGCACCGTCACCACCTGGGCCAAGCCACGCGGGCAAATTGGGGGCACAAGGGTCGCGGAAAAAGAAGCCGACGCAACCGAGAGTCACGGGCCCTCCGGTCAACGATAAACCCAGGAACCCATCACCTCCAGCGGTGACACCGCCTCCTGGCAAAAAACACCAACTAAAACCAAGAACGTGGTTGTCAGGAAATTGTTTGAAGGCAAGTTTTTTTTTTTTTTTTTAATGGTTTTCCAAAAGTTGCAGCCCATGAAAAAAAAAAACCTTACATTTTTTTTTTTTTTTTTTTTTTACTGAAGTCCGGCAAAATGTCGCTCATATCACCAACCAAGCGCTGCTACTCCTGAGTGAGGAAACAAACCCACCACCAGAATATCTGAGGGGAGCAGGACAACCGCGTTCCCAACATCATCAGTCTCTTGCCACGCTTCAAATGCTCTGTCAAGTAGTACAGCCTCTCATCTCCTTTTTAACCTCGTGTGAGAAAATGTAGATGTAAAAAACCGCAAGGTGTGGCAATAAAATATGGATAAAGAAGTAGACCTTGTTCCTGATGAAATGGTTATAGCTGTAGAACAATTAAATTCTACCGCCGCTCACATACATGTAGCACATAGCCCAGATGAATCTTCTTTCACAAAACACCTACCCACATGATCCTCTGAGACCGATCGAACTCGCTCTTCAGAATTTAACTGATCTGATCGAGCCTTAAAATGATTTGGTTGAGATTTTTACTCCACCTTCTCCACCTCCAGAAGAGTCACAAAGGCCTCCTGCTCATCAGCGAAGTAGTGGTTTGGAGGACAATGAGACCAGATCTACTTCACACAACCACTAACACAGTGGTCAAGAGGCGAGCTCTGAAGGTCCCTGAACCTGGTAATGAGCCAAATTTTGGTGCCCATCTACAACTAACATTTTTTCAGAAACGAAGCTTTCCAAACTGATCTTTGGTGCTTGGATGATGCTATGTGTGCTATACATGCCTACTCCACCATGTTGTTGGCCCTGCAATGCAATGAGTGCTGGGTGGTTGCTACAGTACGACAAACATCAAAGGACTGCTACTGAAAATAAAATCAATGTTTACTGTATCCAACCATGAGCCAGAAGCCAGCCATGTGTCCGTTACAGCAATACAGTTAAGCTCTAAATGCTGTGTGCACAATACCAAATTGTCCACATGCCATTAGACATTCATCAAAAACACTGAAAAAGAGCAAGCACTTGTTTTACGGCTTCTGCCCCAATTCAAAAATGGTGGCATACTCTGGATGGCATTCTTATTGTTACAATATATTCTTTTCGGGTCAAAAGCTTGAATAACCAACCCAGACAAACTTCAAACATGGCTTAATGCCACCTATGTCTGTCCTGCTGACAACTTTTCAGACTAATCACAGCACTATCAACCAAAATGCTTTGCACCTTATGGACTGCACAAGCCCAGGCAAGTTTCAGAAACTGCAGGCACATTCCACCTCGACTGGTAGCCCTTTCTTCCTCTGGTTCAATGGCTGCTCAACCCACTAAATGTACTGACACACTTACTTATTGTTTCCTCCTCTATGCACCACACACTCATTGTCAAACTTCACACACTTTCAGAGGAAACTCTTATGTCAGGTCACTGTGCGTTACTGTACCACACACACTCCATTAACAAGACCATCCATGACATCAACATTTTTACACAACATAACCCTGGCATCTTCAGCTGGATGCAGAGTTGCCTCCAAACACGTATTCGAGGCTTTGGCATGATGACCGTCCAAAACAAGCTTGACCGTCTTGTCATTAACATCTAGAGCCTCAATCTCTAGATCAGTGGTTGGCAACTAGCGGCCCGCAGGCCAAATTGGCCCGCTGCCAATAATACCTGGCCTGCCAGGTGAAATGGATTTTTAAAAAAGAAAAACAAAAAAAAACAAAAAACAAAAAAAACCACCTCATGACAGTGTTATGGATAAAGTGATTAATAAAACCCTGCATCACTTCATTCATAACACCTTTTAGATCTCTACTGAGCCTGGTGCACAGGACACTCTGGTCAATGAGAGAGTGCAATCTGTTCATTTGGGGCACAATGTTCTTCATTCTGCCTACCAGACCTCTGTGGCAGCCAACCATGGCACATGACATCTGTCACGATGAGGTTGAGCTTCTCAAATGACAATGAATGCAGCTTGAACAATTACAATCATCAATAGCAAGCTCCCCCAAAACTGCCACATTCACTTCTTTAAAAACTTCTGCATCAGTGAATGGTTTGTTGTGCCAGGTGAGAACCCATGCTGCTTTAAGGGACGCACTTGTCACTTTTTGCTGCGCTGCGAGTCCTCGAACCAGGATCTTGCTGCTGTGCACATATCAAGCTGTTAATGCGCCAAGTTTCTGCTTCTGCACCTCTGTCTGGAGTGGATAAGCTTCTTTGAAGTTTCCATGCTTCATTTTGTGGTGCCTTCGGATACATTCCTTGCAAACTGCAGCAACCTCATTGCAGAGCAGACAGACTGGATTGGAGTTTATGAATTAGATAAGATGAATGCATACTTTTGACGGCGACATTTTTTTCTTGCTCGGTAGCGATCTCTAATGTCTCAGAACGTTATCTAGGCATAAAAACAGCATCATGATGTCAATTCAATTTAGTTTTATTTATACAACATATATTTACAACATATGTCATCACATAGTGCTGAACATTGTAAGGAAGAACAGGAAACTCAATCCAAAGTTGCTTTTGGATTCCCTATGAGCAAGTAGTCAGCAACGGTGGGAAGGAACCAAAAACATGCTATGATTGGGGGGCAAAAAAAAAAAAAAAAAAAACCTCCGTCAGAACCAGACTCAGGGAAGGCAGCCATCTGGCTCGACCAGTTGGGTTGGGAGTAGGGATAAGGCAAGGAGGGAGGGATAGCAGAAGAGGTTGGGAGGGAGGGAGGGATGTCACACAATAGGCTGCATTACCAATGGCTAGCCAAATAAGTATGTCCTTAAAATGATTAATACATCAGTTAGGCTCAGAGAAGTCGTTACTTAAATGGCAAATATTTAACCGTTAAGTCTTAGAGACGGTGTGCGAGTGTTCAAGTGATTAAAGCCAGCAGCCTTATCCTCAGGTTACTGTCCATTTCATAATGCAGACAGTGTGGAGCCAAAGCAGTAACAGTAATTACAGCCTGTAGCAAATTCATGAATTTTAAATAACCATTAAATTACATTGTTGTACAAGATAAATATAAATGAGAAAAAGTTTTAGGAACAAAGACAGGTTTGCCTGTCGAAAATGTAATTTCCGCCCACCATTGAGTTGTTCAGAAAAAATGTTTTTTGCCTGATGCCAAACTTAGTTTCCAGCCCCTGCTCTACATGGTCAGGACAAGTAGGAAATGACTGCGTCAGATTATGCTCATTTACTTGTTTATTGGTTGCAAATATGTGCAAAGCTGAGCTCACTTCACTGGTTCCACAACTTCCTAATAAAGCTGGGTCACTGTCCAGCATCGCAGTCCCTTTGGAGTGAGTTCTAATCCTGTTTAACAACCCAGCAAACACATCTTTTTGTCCAACTATGCTTGTCAATTTTGCTCCTCTAAAAATAGTAGACCACAAGTTGACACCTGTATCAACATACAGGGGTTTCCCTTTAACAGGTGGCAACTGGTAAAAATCTCCTACAGCCACTAGACTCACATTCCCAAAAGCGAAGACGTCACCACTTGTTTGACCCGTCTTAGTCAACCATGGATGTAGACCAACAATTTATGATCAACCATGGAGATTTCAATGGTCACTATATTTAGCACACAAGGTATTCAGCCTTTTTTGGGGCCAAAGGTGTGTATGGTAAGTGTACATCTTTTCTGATACAAAGGGTGTTGTGAATAGTTGCTCCATGCAAATTATATACAGGAATCCCTGTAGGAGCAGTCAGACAAATGTTGTCAGGATCGTGACATCGCTGACAACCTCATGGCCTCATATTGAATAGCCTTGATTAAATGACTTTTACCTGTGCCTGCACCACCTGTAATAAATACATGCAATGGCTCTGGCCTTTTCCATGTCATCTTATCCAAACACCATTGTCGTATCCAATTAAAAAAAAGGGGGTTAGCAGCATCTCATTCAGAGATCTAATGAAAGCCATGCTCTCACTTCTGCACATGACATTTTGCATTTCCAGACATGGGTGGAAAAAAGGAAAAAGAAATTGCAAAAAAAAAAAAATTGCAAGATCTTCCAAACTAACATAGCAGTGACTACCTCCAGGTCAAATCAACCAAAACAACGGAGGGAGAGTGTATTTAAGATCAGTTTAGATGTAAAATTCAATGAATTTCCCCCATGAACAAAGACATTCAACCCATACCAAGTCACAGGCATGCTTTTCACATCAGCAAAAGGCATTTGGAGAGGATTGTGTGTGAAAGGGGACTCTTGTCAATTTTAGTCGGACATGGTTGAATTCATTAGCTGCCAGTTGCAATCCTCCTGCACAGTTACAGATGGATATGTGCAAAATGCACAGAGCAAGGATTACGTGTGAGGAAAGATGTATGAATAGCTTGGGAGATGGATCCCAGTGGGGTTTAGTTAAGACACGAGAGATGTTTAAGAAGAAGGAACAACTTCGCAAGAGGACCCAACTTCACCTGGTACTTGGACTCGTACGATAAACTGAAGCCACATGGCATACGTGTCAAGGGGAGCACTGACAGCTTTTCAAAGAAAGTCATATGGCTTAATGCCGACACAGCAAGTAGTGACCCAAAGCTGATTGAAGGGCATTACACAGAAGCAGTGAAGCAGTTCGGGGGATGCCCAGGGCTAATGAGATGTGACCCCGGAACTGCTATGTTCGAGATATTCAGCTTGCCCTTGTCCCTGTGGACCCTTGCACTTGGAGGAAAAAATTTTTGCAAAACAATTTGTTTAATTTCTTCCCTCCACCCATGTCCCTTCCAGAACTCCATATTTTCATCACTGCCAAAGTGGGAAGATTTTTTTCCACATGCTCTTCCACTGTCTGGTCTTTGCGATCTTGTTCACGCTCCGAATGCGCGACCTGTTGCTCTGGCCACAAGCTGCCCCAGGCATCTTAGTATAAACCATTAACATCTATGGCCTCTTGGATATTAGTCAATTGATCGGCTTCAGTTTCAAGTCTACTTCTATTGAAATACACAGACTGAACCGAATGTGTGGCTCCATCGCTAAACCTCACAGCCGTTCTCATAAAACTGTTGAAAAGTTTCACAGCTTGGAGGTTTAAGGTCTTCATCTACAAGGTACAGCAGAAACAATTGCAGAATGCCTTGATTAAAAGGATTCTGGCTTCTTTGTCTCTGAGAAGCCAAAATACCTTCCTCGCCACCTACTTTTGCCCCTGTACCCAGTTGTCCTTAGTCCCACCCATTTCTGGCCCCAAACAGCCCATTGCTCCCAAATGACCCCTTTCTGCCCTTACACCTAGTTGCTTACAATGTGGAAAAATAAAATGCTTTCAGTGTAACCATTCCCATAAGAAAGTGGCCAAAGCCAGTATTATGACAACATACACTCACAAAATGCTTGTTGACCAGTGGATGAAAAGATGTGGTGGAAAAGGGCGAACAAGTAATGGATTTAGTGTCCTTTCTGTACATTTTAAATAGAGTTGAACATATTGTTTCAGCATTTACTGCTAAAATATTGTTTTCATGTTGCCGGTAATGCTGCCATGTTGTTTCAGCAGTTTTTCCTGTATATAGACAGCTCTTGTACTCCTTTGTGCAAAACCTTACTTTGTAATAAATTAAGTCTTCCCCTAGATCTGCATAAAGAGGGTCACACCAAAGCAGACCATTTGCCTAATCAAGCTTTGAAGACCAGAAAACATCAGGACGCAAGAGGGTTTCATTTATAAGAACATGAGATTGAAAACAATTTTAAAATTGATCACAGGCACAAAACTACTGATTTTTTTGTTTTACGAATGCACTTATCCTCAAAGTACTGCATCTTGAGCAATGAATGAACTCAAATGATGTGCAAGTTTTACAGCTGGTTAAAGTTTGTGTTTGAAGAAACAGGTGATGAGCTGGGATCAAGTCGGCAACATCCACAACTTCCCCTGTCATCATCCAGTACAAGTCTGTTTGGCCAGAATTATTTAAACTCAAGGAAGAATTTGCATTCAAGTGAATTAGAAAGGCAGCAAAAGAGCCTCTTTTTTTCTCATTTTCCCTCCACTTTCTTCCTTTTCCCCCCTTCGTTTCACTAGGAGCAAAGCACACAAGGGTACAAATAAACTAAATGGCTAAACTTGACACAGACAAGGACAGCAAGAGGACTCAGGTAGGTGAACATGTGGACAGCAAGCAGGCAAACTGTCAAAGACCAAAGGCAGAGCCAGGAGTATATATAGAGAACTAATTGGGGAGGCAGGACACAGGTGACACCTGAGACACAGGTGACACTCATGAGGGCAATCAGAGGAGGGAAACTGACAAAGGAAAAAAAGTCCTGCCAGAAAGGGGTCACAGCATCAAATAAACCACTTTACACCTAAAGTTGCATGTTCCTGGGCTTACAAGGTTGTACTTTAAAATGAAAGTGCAGTCTTGCTTTTGAACACTACCAGCTAGGAGTTTCCGACTTAAAACATGAGGGACGGATCTTTACCCATAGTAGTGTTAAATCATGAAGCACTCTGGTAGCAGCTGAGGAAGCAGACAGTAGTATTCTGTCCTTTACTTGGGTGAAGTTAATTTAGGTGTGTCTCATATGACACAAGTGGCACTGGTTTAGATATTTCAAACTGTTTTCAAGCTGGATTTTGGACTCTGCATATCATAATTATTTGATTTTGCGAAAGCTGCAGCCTCAGTTGATCTTGAATAAATGATAAACACAATTGATGGTGGGATGTTTGGCTGCTTTTACATTTCAACAAAACCTACCAGTGAGCCAGGTGGATGTGAGATTGTAGAGAATTTACAGAGAAGAGGTGAAACCACACCAACACATTGCTGCAGTGTTTTCTTCCGTGGGTTTCTTGGTGAAAACAAGTCATGACATTTCACCATGTAACTGTTCAGCGTTTCAAAGAGGAGTGAGCGGCTTGCTTGGAAACCATCTACTTGTGATCGTTTTTTTTATATCCACAATAGTATGTTTATGTTAGCAACAGATGCAACGTGTTCTTTATTGTATGAATTTGTCACTTTTGAGGAAATTTTATCAACATGAGTAAAAATGAACAAAACCTTGAGGTGAGATTGAAGTGCAGATTCCAACTGTGTTGAAAATGAACACGACTCTGCTTTTAAATCTGGAAATATTTAATTTTATTCAACATTCAGGTGAGCAGGGAGATATTTCTTGGTGCAAGAATGTCTTTGCATCACAGTTCACCACAAGTCTCCAGCTGCTGACCCCAAAACCGCCTCATATCGAAATTCCATATCCATATTTTTCAAAACTGAAACCCAGACACTCACTGTGTCTGCATGGGCATCTGCCCACGTTCACTTTACACACCGTCAACATCCCAGATATTGATTTTCTTCTTCCTTAGTTACCAGCAAGTGGCACTGTTCTCTTTTCATTTGTACCATCAGTATGCTTTATATCTATATATTATATTACATCTTGGGATATTTCCCCCCCTGACTGCAGAGTTCACATGTTCAGAGTTTGGAGAGGATGATCAGGACACTGTCTGATGTCCTCAGCCTTAGAGTTTACCCTCCTCCAAAAGGTTGCTGACAGGTCGGATAATGGGACACCTATAATTTTACTGGCGACTTTAACAATATGTTCTAACCTTTTATTATCTGCTGATGAGAGGCTGCCGAACCAGGTGATGATGGCAAAGGTCAGAACAGATTCAACCATGGAGTGGTAAAACACTGCCATTAGTTTTGCTGCACACCCCGAACCGGTTAAGCATGCGGAGGAAGTGCAGTCGCTGCTGTGATGTCCACACATCTGTATTTCCATTAAAAGAAAGTTTGCTGTCTACAATGACACCAAGGTACTTAAAACTGGTGACACGCTCCACTGTCTCTCCCTTTATCACAGTTAAAAGTGGTGGGTTTGATTTCCTTCTAAAATCTATACACATATCCTTGGTTTTTGTCACATTTTAGTTTAAAAGTGAGTCGTCACACTAATGAATAAAATCATCTCCCACTGGCCCTGGGGCTGTGTCTTCTCCCTGTAACAAGCTCACTATGACTGTGTCATCAGCAAACTTCAGGATGTGTCTTCCTGGGTGTAAACTTCTACAGTCATCAGTGTACAGGATATATAAAATGGGTGAGAGGACTCAGCCCTGTGGGGAGAGGAAGACGTCCAACAGAGCACCATAACTCTGACACACTGGTCTGTTTATTAAAAAGTCTCAAATCCAGCCAACAATACTAGGACACAACTTAAAATAAAAAAGGCTAAAATATGGGGCTGGATTGTGTTAAAAGCAGAAGTAGAATCTAAATCTCTTTGAGTAAACGTTCACTAAACAAAAGCAGAGTCAACACCAAACTAACAGTCATGTCAGCCTAGTTGGATAAGAGCATTACAATCATCCAGTCGACCTGGAGACTACAGCCCTACTAGTTTAAGTCAAGTCATATTTATTTAAATATATTAGACATGCTTTAATCAATATTTTTCACAGGTGGCTCCATCATTAGTCCTGAGACGATCCTCCACCTGGGCACAAGGTGTTGGAGGCTCATCAGTAGCATGAGCCACACCTGGGCCCAGTGGCTCAGCATATAAATACCTCCACGATTCATGCTTGGCTCCCCTCTCTGACAGGAGCTGCTCCTCACCAGCAGCAAGGTTATTGTTCCATTTGATGCACTTTTTGGTTTGCTTGGGGTTTTGCTTTGTCTTTAATAAACATAATTCCTGAACTGCCACCATCTTGTTTTTGCGGTCTTGAGCCAGGCTGTAACGGTCCTAGTCAAAAAGTTTGTCAGACCGTTTTTACTCATGGTATGTCTGAAGCACTGGATTGCAGAACACTGCAGCAGCCATACTGGTTACTTCAGCTTTTGATCAGACCTCCTCTTTCATGTTTCACCTTCTGAGTGTCTTGCAAAAATATGACAGCTGGTACCAAAAATCTTTTAGACTCAAAGTCCACTCCTTGTAGTTACATCAGTTCCTCTGCAAACAGTTCAGCCATTAAAGTCTGATTCACATGGTGTCCTGTGACAGTAGACACCGAAATGTGTCTGCTGCTTGAACTCTCATTGCTTTTCATGTGGGCTCCAACCTGAGGTGCTGCAATTTGGCGATTTCTGAGCACGGCCACTCAAATGAGCCTGCTGTAGCGAGTCCCAGGTTGAGGGAGCAGAGTAAGAAATACCATTTTGCCAAGCTCTGTGCGGACTGAGGGGACAGTGAAAGTAATGAAGTCCTGGGAAGGCAGACTATGGCTGAACGGTTTGTGAAATGCAGGAGGATAAATATGTGGGCAACAGACCAAGGATGGATTTGTAGATTAAATACCAGTGGCAAAGTCTGTGCATGGACAGTGATGACCAGTAACCAAGGAGTACAAAGTGCAGCAGAGGGTTCAAGGCCTGTTATAACTCCAAGCGCTCCATGATGGACAACTTGCAGTTGTCCGTTTATGGAAGTCATGTGAGAAATGCAGCTTTGACACATGATGTCAATACATTGACAGCAAGTAGTGTTGTGGCTGCAGTCAAACATGCGATTGCTCCTGTGTGAGCATGACAACAGGCAGATATAGATGAGACATGTGTAGAAGGGAGCAAGTTAGCCCGACAATTGTTGGTGCACACAAGTTGATAGGACATCAGTATTTTGGGCAGGGAGTGGAAAATGGATTTGGATGTTCAAATGTACAGGCACTTTGGATTGATGGAAGTATAGTCATTAAAGTTTAACATCTTGTTGTTGACTCATGGCACATGTTTGTCAAATCTACATGGCGCATTCAGCATGTAGATTTTGTTATGGTTAATTCTTGCACATGTGCTGCATTTGGAGTGCCTTCCAAGTGCTGCTGTAGCTGTTTACAACACGTTTTGATGACCTGATGCTTCATATTGACGTATCTGATGTTCTGTAGGGGTTTCAGACTGATGGCTTTGGAATGCATAACTTAAAGCCCAGTTCCCAAGTGAATATGGAGTAGGTATAGGATATGTGTTTTTCTTAATATGTAGCATGTGTTCTCTCTACGTTTCATGAAAACTACTCCCCTTTATAAGCCAGTAAAAGAAGATTTTTGGTGTGCTGACTCTATCTGGCTATGAATCTCACCCAGGCAAACCATGGAGCCTGAAGATGCTGTACTTGTTTTAATAAACCTTTTCATATATCAACAAGACGGCATCGGCGGGGAATTTCATCATCACTGCAAAATTACCTACAATATCATTGGTGTCATTTGTGCTTTACAGCCGAAGTGGTATCCTAGTAGCAGCGTTACTGTTGAGGAGACGGCTTCAGTGGCACTCACAGACAGCACTGTTGAAATGGAAGTTGCATCTATAGTTGAGGATAGCTGGTCTTCCACGTTTGAAATCACATCAGTCAGGGATCAATTTCACCGGGGGGGGGGGATGGTCGGTTTCAATATGACTGGTGTTCAGTGTATGGCTGTAAGTTTAGCAGCCATAGCAAAGCACACAACTGACAGTGTGTTCTTGTGGCAGTCAGACACTGAGGCATTTCTGGGTGACAAGCTGTACACCTATTTACGGCAGACCGGTGTCATCAGTGGTGGGTCTGATTTGCTTTGTGTCCCAGATTTACTAAAACACTGACGGACACAAGTTTGAGTTAGAATACAGTGACTGTTACTGGGGATGCTGTAGATAGAATTATGGCAGGTGTACTTAAAACTTTAAAATGGATTGGAAAAGATGTTCATGAAATGACACGGTTTTTCTGACTTGGCAAAGCAACACATGTGCTATTATCACTGAAGAACGGCATTATGCAGTTTGACACTTAAGCCATCTGCATCTAATATTCCATCCACACTGCATGCTCAAGTGTCTTGTATTACAATGGCCTTGAACAGGTGTTTGAGCACATGCAAATTGGCAGATGGACTCCCAGGAACTCTCTGTATGAGATGGCAAGAGTTTGTGCCGTTAAAGGCCCAGTATTAAACAAAGAATTGGTAATTGCTTCTACTGCATCTGTGGACAGTTGGTTTAGTAACAGTCAGAAGTGTACTGTGTTGCCAATATTTAGCATCGCAAACAGGGAAGGTCTTAAACATCCTATGTCAGTGCACACTTTTACATCAAAGAGGCTGAAATGGAGGGATTTTAGAGAGGTAGATGTCAGTGATGTCACCAATACAAAGCTAATGTTCAACCCTCTGTAATGAGGTTGCACAAAGTCTGTGCTCACATTGGAACAGAGACTGAAAAAAGTTCACATGGTATATAATGTTGGCGAGTTGGGCATTCCATGTCACACTGACAGAATAGTTGGTGATGGAAATTGTTTCTTCAGAGCAGTCAGTGTAAGCTATTGGTGATATTTCTGTACCACTCGCAGCTTGACTAACAGTTGACAAGCAATTGGAAACCAATGCTGTAGCAGTCTTTTGAGGAGTGAGTATTCCTCTGATTACAATTTCCAAAAAGCGCTCTGCTGGCAGTTGGGCTACAGAACTGGAGATTCAGGCAACTGCAGATCGTTTAGGGGTGAATATATTTACCTGTTACTGTGATTGCTGACTTGAATATAGCTGCAAAAATATGCTGTTTAGCTATCAGGCAGTGTATTTGGAAAACAGCAATGGTAACCACTATGATACTGTTTGTGTAAAACGACCTCAAACACAGAGTTGCTACAGTTACTGCAAAGTCAATGTGGGTAGTTGTACAGGGCAGAATTTCAGATGCCAGAGAAGAGAGAAAAGTTGTGATTGGTATTGCCAGTTTGAAGGACAATCTTTAACAGGATCACTACACAACTTGAATCTGAACTCAAAGTATTTTTCAGTGGAAAATTAAGAAAAAAATGTGTTTAGGGAGAAACGCAATGAAAGGAGAAGCACATAAGGACAATGACTTAAAATGGGATGTTACAGCCCTAGTAACTAGAACCTAGCCAGTTCTCCGTAACTGGTAGGAGCGACCTAGCACAGCTCCTGTTAGCCATCCCTCGGCAGTTCCAGAGCAGCTGGGAAGCCAGGCCTGGGTGACTGTCCGTAGGAAGCATGGTCCCAGACAGAAGCCCACGGTTCACCACCCCACCACCTGGTCACGTTTCTCATCGGCTTTCCCCACTCAGCAACACACCTACTGAGAAGAAGACTCTGGTAATTGGCAGCTCCCTAGTAAAAAACATGAAGTTGGAGACACCAGCGCCCATAGTCAAATGTATTCCCGGGGCCAGAGCAGGCGACGTCGAATCATATTTCAAACTGCTACTGAAGGATAAATGTAAATATGATAAGATCGTAATTCATGTCGGCGGTAATGACGACCATAAGGCAATTGGAGGTCACTAAGATGAATGTGGAGTATGTGTAACTACGCCAAAACAATGTCGGACTCTAATTTTCTTTGGACCCCTGCCCAATCTGATCAATGATGACATGTACAGACGCATGTCATCAGTCAACTGCTGGCTGTCGAGATGGTGCCCAGAAAACAATGTGGGCAGAGTTTCTGGGGAAAACCTGGTCTCATTACGACGGATGGCATACATCCCACTTTGGATGATGCGGCTCTTTTATCTGGGAATATGGAAAGATTTATTGGGAAGCCAAACCCCTGACAGTCCAGAGGTGAGACCAGGAAGCAGACTTGCAGTCTTACATGCTTCTCTACTGCCTCCTTACGGTTGTCACCCTCTCCTTTTCCTATAGACTGTTCCCCAACCACCCAGATTATACAAGTCTAACACAATAGAGCTGTTCAAAACAACCTTATCCAAATTAATGCATATTTATCAGAACCAAAAAACAGGACAATTAAATGTGGATTATTAAATGGCCTACTAGATCTTCGTCATCCAAATCTGTCGATCTGATAACGAATCATCACATTGACTTAATGTGTCTGACAAAACCTGGCTGCTGCATGAAGAATATGTCAGTCTAAATGAATCAAACCTGTCCTCTTCCTCCTGCTCCTTCTGTTGCTACTCCTCGTCCTCCTCCTGCTGCCCTTCCTCCTACTCCTAATCCACCTGCACCCTTCAAAAACCGCACATACAAGCAGGCGAGTTTTTATAATGTCAAAGTGTTGTATGTGAAATATTAGTTCACTGTAATGCTTGTCTGACATATGTTGGTTAAAACGGCTAAACAGTAGGGGAAATTGTTTTTTCAGATAGGAGCAACACCAAATGTTCTGGTGTCTGCCAGTGCTGTGGAGGCAGTAGTTCTGACCATGGTGGGTGAAGTTTGAAAAATTATTTACAAGTAGTCAAGACTTGTACGTGAAATGTAACATTTTGTCTTAATGAAGACATTGTATGCACTATGTTCATGTAGTTTTGTCATAGGTTGCGGGTTCCCCATCCCTTGAGGTGCCTGCACGCTTTTTTTCTTCTCTGTAGCCAACTCGACACCAAGCCTTATGTAGTCTGCCAGTGTCCTTAGTGCAATATTGTCGTTTTAAATGCATTGTAATAAAAACCTTTTTTAAAAAAAGATTCTTACTACACTATGTCAATGGGTAGTTTTTACTCTAGCTAGATCAGCTGTTTTGTAGCCAAACTTGGAAAAATTAGATATACATACATATAGGAAGCCAGACTCCCGAAGACATCAAAGCTAAGGCTGTTTTGCTTCCTCTATTAGTTCTAATGTTACAGCTGAACCAGGTACTAACAGTGATGCTGTGGCAACAGAGGTTAAGGTGTTAGACAGGATTAGGCTCATTTCACCAGGGAAATTAACGTTTTGTTTACGGAGGTGTCCAGTGTACGGCTATAGCTTTGGTCATCTTAGCCAAGCATGCCATCAGCAGCAAGATTTCAACATCTTCCCTTGGTAATGAATATGTATATCCAATACAACCGTACTGCTACAAGAGAGTTGTACAGTCTCTTGAAGCTATTATGAGAAGACCTGGAAGCGAAATGTGAGAAATGGCGAACACGTAAAATACCTGAGGGTGTGTTAGATGTATATGATGGAAAAGTATGGCAGGATTACCAGTATGTGAATGGCCAGCTGTTTTTCATGCAAAAGGGTAACATATGAAAGTAACTTACTCTAGACGAATCTAGAGCAGAAAGGTCAGCATATGTATGTGCTAGGTGGTGTGCAAACGCCAACCATTTTGCGCAACCCATCCTTGACCCTCTTTCAGATCCACAACCAGCCATTATAAAGCAGTTCATAGGTATTAATGTCATGTCTACAACTACTACATCTAGACCTGTTATTGCAAGAGTTTCCTGGCTTCATCCCCATCCACACAGACATTTATGGCCAGTAGAAGTTTGGTGCTTGCTGGGATCAGACGCTTCAAATCCATTATCATTTTTCCCTGTTGAGCGCATTGCTGGAAGATGTGTGGTAAATGCATCCACTGTGCAATTAATCATAAGAGAAAAGGTGACCGTTATGCCACTTTGCATGTTGGTTGAGATTTAGGGTAATAAAATTGTTGAAAGTGCCAGTGATACGTTTTGATTTTACGTGTGTAAAAGCTGAATGGACCCTGATTTTAAAAAATGTACAGTTTAAATGACCAATGCTAATGTGACAAGTTAATCCAAACACACGCACACACTTGTTACTTTGATTTTTTTGGCCCAGTATGTCGGAAATGAGTCAGGTTGTGTCAAGGTTTCTGTAGCACTGAGGAAGGGTAAGGGACGCCTGAACACCCAGAGGATAAGCCAGATTATGTTGAAGAATGAAGAGGCTTTGAAGCAGTTGTTGGAGTGTGATGATGGCTTCAGGTTTCAGCCCATTAGAGGGATTCCGGCTCTCTGGCAGTCGGTTCAGAAGGACTTGTTAGCTTGCGTCCATCAGTTAGGGATTCTGATGTCGTTTTGTTCGTTTTCGTCTGCAGATCTGCGCTGGCAGAATTTCCTGACCAGCATTCTGAAACGGGAAGGCAGACAGTAGAGAATTTGGAGTGGGCGGATAGGTGTGAGTTGTTGCGTCATAATCCATCAACGCTGCGAGGATGTTTGATTACAGGTGGCTTTGTTTTCTGAGACAGGTCCCGATGTCTCCTTCCCAACCAATTGGACTTCTTTCATAGGGTACAGTTTCAGCAGCGTGGGTCTCCTCATGTTCATTGCTTGTTTTGGATCGAGGGTGTTCCCCAAATTGGTAAAAACACGGATGAAGAGTCAGTAGAGTTTATCGACAGGTATGTCCCGTTTCAGTTACCCTCAGATGATGACACACTATTGGACATTGTGTCATCAGTTCAAATGCACTCAGACATTCAAAATCCTGCCGCAAAAGGAAGACAGCTTGTCGTTTCAATTTCCCAAAACCGGTGTCTGCGCATACTTTCATTTGTAAAACTGAATGCCAACTGCATTTAAAGAAAACACAGGGGAAGGAGATGCTGACTCGGTAACAAAGCCGTCTGTACGTGTCCGCCTGGTTTGATGCCAATAGAGGTCACGGAGAAGGTTCTTAGGAAAGTTAAGGAAGCTTTGGAGGCAAGTGCACCTGAAGTTAGTGTAGAGGAGTTTTTTTTAGCGCCTCGGCATCAATCAAGACGTGTTTGAACAGGCCTATAGGAAGATCGAGTCTAAGATAGGGTAGTTAAGAGATGTAAAGAGGTCTGGGTGAATCAGTATAGCAAGGAGTTGTTGAAGTGCTGGGATGCTAACATGGACCTTACCTTTGTCTCTGATGCATACACGGACATCATCTACATCACTTCGTACATTACTAAAGCATAGAGAAATTGGGCTTTTGAGTAATGCTCAAAAGCAGGGAAGTGCATCTGCCAAAGATGCTTTAAAGAAATTTGGAAGTGTACTTTCACAGGTTTGCTCACAGGAGGCACTGTACAGGCTAACGAACATGCATCTCAAGGAGTGTTCCAGGAACGTTGTTTGTGCCGACAGGGAATATAGTTAAGATGAGTTTACCCCTTAGTGTTGATGGAAAAGGTGTCATCACATGGTCTTGCGTCAGAAGATATGTCAATGACTAGTATAGTTGACAGGTACAAGAACAGGCCTGACGGTGCACCGTTTATCAACATATGTATGGCAATGTTTGTATTGGAGTATCATGTTCTCAGTGATGAGAAACAGGGTGAGGCATCCTGAGGCCCGTTTTCAGATGATGTTGCAGTTGTTCTTGCCTTATACAACTAAATCAGATATCCAACCTGAAGGCTTTGAGCTGTTTGAACAGTTCTGACAGTTTGGTCCATTTAGTTTGTACGGTGGTTGCTGAATACAGGGCCAGATTTGAGATCCATGGTCTGGATTTGGTGGCTGCTTAGGCGCTGGCTGAGGTGCTGAATGGTGTTGAGGATGCTTGGGGAGTTGTGTCCTGAATTGGAGGGAGAGCGCTTAGAGGGTTTAGAAGGGAGAAAACGGCAGTGGGAAGGTGAAATTGCAGAGGAACAGTTAGGGAGTCTTTTGAGAATGTTCTGGATTTAGTTGTTAATAATAGACAGGTGGCACATTTGGAGAGGAACATTCTGCATCACAGTGAGGGCTTAGCCTTAGGTCTCTAAACAAGACACAGATGACTGTCTTCTATAGGGTCAGAGTGGTGACTGCTAAAGGTGATGGGTGAAGACCCAGAGCCTCTTCCCTGTCCCTGCTCCACCTGACAAAGTGCAAAGTCATTAATTAGGGCTATTCAGTATGAGGCACAGTGGCTGTTGTGAACAACATGTGATCAACCAGACCAGATTTATGTTTGAACTGCTCCCACCAGCATAGCTGCATACAATTCAAATGCAGCAACAATTCATCATACATTGAGTATTGGCACACAGTGTAGTTTACCCTACATCCCCTTGGGTGAGGATAAACTAAACTGAGAGCTAAATTTAGTCACCTCCAAATTCTCATCATAGATGAAATCAGTATGGTTGATCACATCCTGTTGGCATATGTGAATGGTAGGCTTAGACAGGTTAAGCAGACAGACGACTTTCCCAATTTGGAAATGTTTGTGTGATTGCAGTCAGGGACTTCTATAACTTGCCTCCCATTAAAGGGAAGCCTCTGTATAGTAGTTCATTTGGTGTAGACCTGTGGAGTAATTTTAAGGTGGTGGAGCTGAAAACAATAGTCAGGCAGAAGGATAGTGAGTTTGCAGAGGTTTTGAACAGGCTTGGAGTGCGAACAAAGGACACCTCAATGTTTCGCGACGTCGAGCTTTTGAATCTGTGCGAAACTGGCGAGGACAGTTGCGCGTTACACATTTTTTTGATGAATAGGCAGGTTAGTGAGCATACTCAAGCAGTAGTTTGCCATGTGTCCTGATTATGCATACAGGCTAGGGATTACGTGAAGAATAGTAGAACAGGAAAGTTAGAGCAGATGGCCGGGCATCAAGGTAATACGCGGGACACAGGTTTACCGGAAATGTTGTATTTGGCCAAGAACATGCACGTGATGTTGTGTAAGAATGTGGACGTAGAGGACAGTCTGGTCAACGGAGCATGTGGCACAGTTAACCAGATTTTGGAGCGGATTCCACTTTTCCGATCAGAGTTATTGTCAGCTTTGATGACATAAGATAGGGGCCCAGAAGAGGAAAAAAAAAAATGTGTCAATGTAGGTCTCTTACTGCCATTGAACCAGACACAGAAAGTTTGTCAGCATGGTGGTGCACGTTGTCAGTTTCCCCTTAGGTCCCCCCTTAGCATCGGCATGTACCGTCCACAAAGTTCAAGGTTTGATGGTGGATGAGGCGGTTGTGTCAGTTAATGCGTTTGCACCTCTTAAAGAGAAGGTTATTTACTGCAGGGGCACCATTAAGGAGGCTGTGGATAGAATGCCTCCATTTTTGATGGAGCAGAGTAAACTTGTCATTAGGTGCAGACAGTTTGTGTATTTAATAAATGTTCAAAGTTAAGTCACCACCTTGTAGACTTGGTGTCATGCACACAGCATTTACAGCCTAACTGTATTACTGTGACAGAGATTTGACTCCCTGCACAATCCTCATTAGACCATGTCCAAATTGATGGTTATGTTTTCCACAGTCATCCCTGAGGTCTGTGTTACAGCAGCTTCCACCCCAAAATGTTAGAGCTACAGGGCTTAGAACATGGAGCTGGTTTGTACAGCGTATGCCAGTTGGAGTGTAATGTTCTGCAGGCACCCGATTTGAATCTGGATTGTTTGGTATGCCTGCTTCACAAATTTAGCCTAGTGATAGCAGTAATTTATTGTCCGTATTATTCCAGATCTTTATTTCTACCAAACCTGGGGAAGTTGCTGGATTGGTGAAATCCAATAAGTGACACTGTTGTAGTAATGAGGGATTTAAGTGAGGATCTACTTAAGAACTCAATATCCAAATTCATGGGTGAAAAAAGGATTTATACAGCATGTAACACAAGAGACAACACAAAAGGACATTAATTGATCATGTTTATGTTAATAGCACGTTATAATGTGGAATGTGCAGTGTTGCCCACATTTTAGTGATCATGAGGGAGCTGTTTGTTGGCTTGATGTGCCTGATCAGGTGCAGATAGATGACTTGGAAAATGTGCTTCATGATTGGATCTAGGCAAGGATTAGGTTTCTTGTCCGTTTAGTTTACAAAGGAAACCGACTGTGTTGCTCAGGGTGTGTAGCATAGAAGCAGGGTCGTTATCAGGGTTTTGACATGTGTATTATGATATGAAAAGATGTCCTATTTATTATGCATTTATTGAATTTATTGTGATAATGATTTCAAATGAATCCATCATGTTTTGTGTAGCATATGTGGGGTAGATGTTAATCATGGTGTGGGCAGCTGATGAATCATGCGTTTCAGCTGTCAGTTGTAGATGTGTTTGTCTGCTTGCCACATGCCATCTGTTGGTGACTGAAGAAAATTAGAAACACAAAATTTGTTGCATGTCATTTTATGTTCTGTTTTTTCTTATGTTTCAGTGTATGTTATGCGAGTTACTGGAGTAGGGCTGAGCAATACAGCTCGTTTAGACTGAAGTGATGTAATTTTAAGGAGTAACCAGACTGTTTTGATTGTATGCCTTTAATTACCATCTTTGTCATTATTGCTACATTATTGGCAATTTTGTAGTGAAATGTCATTGTGGTAATAATTAGCCAAAGAAATAATAGCCGTCCACACACCTTCATGGCTTTTCCACTGAGCTGGTGCTAGTGCTAGTTCGGAGGCAGCGCTAATTCGGTACCTAGTTGGTTCAAATCTCATGCCTCCTAAGAACCGGTTTGCTTTTCCACTGGCCAGGACACAAGTGGAACCACTCCATTACATCGCCATAATGACTACGCTTGAATCGATTACATAGCAGTTAACAAATGCAATAAGTTGATGATAATATCTATAAAGAATGAACGTTGAGTGATACATCTTGATGCTTGACCATCTTTAATAGCAGTGAGTACTGACAGTGGTATGAAGCGGGAATGTATTGTTCTGCCTTGCATACTTTCACATGATGGTTCAGCAAAAGAAGTCAGAGTTGGTGCGTTTATTTTATATCAGTAAGCATAGTCTACCCACAGGTTGTCTGTTGCCCGGACACATCCATGATCGCGCTACTTCTGGTACGCAATTGTGCCGGATTTCAGCGCGCAACAGTGTGTCACAATAAATAAAACGTCTGACGTATTCTGTGCTTAGGCTGGCCCAGCAAAGAGTTGGTAAGCACCAGTTTTTTAGCACCTGGAGCCAGTGCTTAAGCGGTGGAAACACAAAGAATTGGTGCCAAGTCAGGCACTGGCTCTGAACTAGCACAAGGTCGGTGGAAAAGCCCTACTTGAGGACTCTGGGGCTGATGTCTGGCTCACTGGATTTGTTGGAGAGAGCTCATTTTCCACCTGGCTGGAAGTAATAGCTGGACAAGGTGAGGGGGATGAGGTCCGGGAAGAGTCCATTGTTCTATGGCTGTATGATAGAAGGCAGTGTAGCGGACACTGGGTGGGTGGGGCCTCTTACTAAATCAACCAAAGGCAACAAATACTTTCTAACAGTGACATGTGCCTTCAATGGTTGGAATGCTTACCAGCCCCAAACGACACAGCTCCACAACCGGTCTTGCTGATGAACCATGTCTTCTCAGTTCGGCCTCCCCACATGTATAAACTCAGATAGGGGAATGCACTTCACTACTGAAGTCATGCAACAGCTGTGGCAGACACTTGTAAAAGCCAATCTCCACATCAGCCACCATCCTCAAGCTTCAGGGCAGGTAGAGCAAGCCAACCGAACTGTGGTTGACATCCTAAAAAATGTTACAGCCAACCACAGAGATTGGGATGTCAAACTACCCTTGGTACTGACGGCCATCAGAGCAACTCAACACGAAGCAACAGGAGTCACCCCCTTCGAAATGATTCACAGGAGACAAATGACTCTACCGCTGCATCTTCTCTACCAACCAGGGGAAGCCCGTGTGGCTACAGCATACACGGCCTATCAGTACATGGCTGACCTAAGTGACCATCTTAAGGCCACTTTTGCCTTCGCATAAAAGTGCAGAAGGACGCAAGGCCTACTATGACCAAAAAGCTTCACAGGATGAACTTCAAGTGGGACAAGGTGTGGGACTACATCTTTGTCCAACCAACAGGAAATGCTAAACAAAGTGGGGGAAAGCTTGCCCGCAAGTTTCTCCCCTGCTGGTCTGGTCCCTACGTGATCACAGAAATTCTCCTGTGGTTTATCAAATCAAGATAAGCAAAGGCCAGAGGGAACTGACTTTCAAATAGGTACACCGAAACAAAATTAAACCACACAAAACCCCTAGGGGGCTCGTCGGGGACAACCATACCCCAGACCAAAACTAAACATAGAAAACCACAAACATGCAGCAGTATAGATAAAAGTGTAGAGGAGATGAATGAATTAAAACTAATCTTACAATCCAATTGTTAACAAATTATAGTCTGATTTAAAAAAAAAAAAAAAAAAAATCAGGATGAACCAAAAAATAAATTCCTTGAGCTGACAGTTTAGGACTGAATAGACTAAATCATGTGAAGCCATTTGGAACACTGTTACCTCGTCTTCAATCCAGTTCACTGCTTGACATTACCAGCAATACCCAACAATCCCATTAACTACGAGTGGGGGTGAAACAAACGCTACAAAATTTTCTTGTTGAATACCTCACCTGTATGGTCTCTCATAACACTCCTGATAATGTGGCTGCTCATTGTGTAGCGTACAAAGGAGCAGAACATTCCATTGACCTGGAGGTCAAGAATTTATGACTTTCAGCTAACAGACTGATCAACTTCATTCAATTAAAGTCTCTGAGACTTAATCTGGAATGATAATTTTTCTCGGTAATCTGAGATGGTTCCCCTTCATTAACGAGTGCAATTTCATTGTAAAGTGTAGTTACGCTACAATTGCAATGCTCAGAGGAATGGCTGTCCTGGTGCACCCTGAAGTTGTTGAGCCAGGAACAACATCCGGGATTGTTCTGAAAGAACAGCCAGGCCTGTTGATAACAAATTGCCAACTGCACACGCAGAAGGTGTTGTCAGGTTCAACCTTGACAATATGCAGGAAACACGCTTCCACAACAGCCAAACCAACCTCTTAGGCTCAGACCTCGCTGGAAGAGCGAGGTTGTAACACATGCCGAGGTAGACGTCACACACCCAGCTTCAAAAATTTACTACCCAGTCAGAACTGAGTGGTATCAAACGTGAATAACGATTCATAGGAGCACTACTGACTGCAGCTTCTGCCCTTGGCTCCCTGTTCAGTCTAGGAGTCTCCTCTGTTAATGCCGTCAATATAGCCTCCATTAAACGCCACATTGGTGAGCTACAAGCAGAGATTCCCGCAATCCAAGAACAAATGGATCAACACTGGGAACAGATGCAAACTATCAGAAAGAAAGTGCAGGGCACGGTACTAGTACTTAACACCCAAAGCGACATACTACTCAAGACCGTAGGTGCCGTAGACATATTACTGTCTGTTCTCCAAGTCGACTATGCTCACTCACAGCTAGTGACTATGCTGATGTCCGACATGCTTCAAGACATCAGCATGTCAGACAGTACATTTCACAGTAGACAGCCTGGCAATGGGCAGAATTCCCCATATCTCGTCTCTCCCTCTCTCTAGTGCAAGAGATCTTGTCCACAGCTACAAGAGACTCTGTGACGCCCCTACAGGCTCACACCTTGGTAATTCAGTACCCATCTACGTCAACTCAGAAACCAGAGAGCTTGCCTTTATCAACCTCCAATAGTGACTGCCAAAAATATTTATAGACTAAAAGATGTAATAAATGTAGGATCCTGGCAAGGTGAGACGTGCACACCCCACAGATTGTAGCCTATCATGATAGCAACCCAGGACTCTACCTAGCCCCCAACCTACAGATGTGCACACTCACTAAAGACATACATTACTTATGCCCTAGTAAACCATTTGTTCGTGACAACACAGGCAGCATTTGTGGTCTCAAGTTCATGACCAAAGCATCACAATGTCCTACAACTGTGACACCCCGATACCAGATTACAAAGACACAAGCAGAAATAGTGGGAAGTCACTGTTGGTTAATACTCCAGCAAAGGCTGCCACCCTGGCTTATGAGCAGCACGATACTTCCTCACATCGAGTTACCCAGCCAAACTATGGGTCAATGTGCCAGAAGGGGCCATCCTCTAAAGATGACCTAGCTCTACATCCCCTGAATTCTGAACAATACAGAAGTGAGATTGAGATCCGTC
This sequence comes from Dascyllus trimaculatus, assembly GCA_024666655.1. Classification (NCBI taxonomy): domain Eukaryota; kingdom Metazoa; phylum Chordata; class Actinopteri; family Pomacentridae; genus Dascyllus; species Dascyllus trimaculatus. Next base: position 22,635,983 of record CM045463.1, read on the forward strand.
TTTTTCCAGTAAACACACTTTAAAATTAGATTCTAACACCATCACTCAAATACAGTATGAGGGCACACAAATCATTGATGTAGACCAGGGGTGTCAAACTCCAATCCTCGAGGGCCACTATCCTGCATGTTTTAGATGTTTCCCTCTTCCAACACACCTGATTCAAATGATCAGGATCGTTATCTGGCTTCTGCAGAGCTTCATGATGAGCTGATCATTTGAATCAGGTGTTTAAGAGGAGGGAAACGTCTAAAACATGCAGGATTGCGGCCCTCGAGGACCGCAGTTTGACACCCCTGATGTAGACCCTGTTGATAATGTACTTAAAGAAATTGCCTCCCAGACTAAAACACCCCATCAACCTTTGGTTTACTCCTGGTTGACCTCTGATGCGGTACTCATCACTACCATAGGTTTAGGGTCTTTAGTAACCTTCAGGATAGCCTTTTATGCAAAATGCACCAAAACCCTTCAGTGTAAATTGGACAAACAAAATGAGAAAATAAACAATTTTCCAGCCGCAATAAACAGGGCCAGGACTGTACTTCTAGAACCGTTGAGGTAACTGAGGACGAAACTGAACTGGAGGGGAGCAATGTATTCCATGCCCCTGCAATTCTCGAACTTGCATACAGCCAAGTGATCAGTTAACTATGACCAAAGGACTCTTGTAAGGACACCTCTTTTCAGAAGTTCTGTGTGCAATATTAATTTTGTCTTTTTATATTTTTCCCTTACCAAGAGTAGAACCTTGTTAGCCTATAAGGAATAATGTAGTTTACCATCCTTTAAAATGCCACTAGGGCAACTCAACATAAGTGTTAAAGATATCTAGTACCTACGTAAACTACAAATTAGTCGTTTAATTACCCATCGTGTACCAACATACATAAACCCTTATCAGAGCATCAACTGTTGTGCCTCTTTGTTTCTGATGACCCTGGATGTCCTCAACCTGATGGCCCGAAGGACACAGTGTGGCCCTCTCTGTGGAATGCTAAGTAAGAGGACAACCCAGGTAAAAAAAAAAAAAAAAAAACACATTTGTGTAGACACCGTCTACTTCCACCATAAAACTGCCATGTTTGATACTACCAAGGGACAAGAAGACCTTCATTCCACAAAAGAGTTATACCAGGATTCTGTGGTAAGCAGCACCCCAATTTGTAGTTTACTGGAGCAAATGGTGCCCCATTTATTTCCTTGTTTTTCCAAACACAAATCTCATGCCTCCTGCAGAGGAATGAGATAACCTGTGGAACATTAACACGTTGAAGCCCACAACTTCAAAGGGACTGTAACTCCCGAGTTGAGAACATTTGCTTTCCCTTGCCATGGACACTTTAACCCTTCTTCCAACACACTGGCAAAGAGCTAACCCCCTTGCCTAGCCGATATGGATAGACCATAAGTTGTGGCTGCATACCAGTGGAAGACCTGGAATCTTGTCTTTACACTTCTTTCATTTACACATGCATGGACTAAAAAACTACTTTAATGTTCTGTTATGCACATCAGTTTCAATAAGAAATGCCGTTATTGCCCGCCCAAAGATGATGCTTTATAATTTTACATAAAGTCACATTTCTAACATGGATCCACAATACCATCTAGTGACATCGGATGGTCCATTAGTGTCGCAACATAGTCATCATTGGTTCTATAATTGTCGTCAAGTGAAAACGGTTGTATTTACCACTGCATACTTACAAGATTCTTATTTCCATTTTTGCTTAGTCTAAGCCATTGTGTGCTGTACATGTATGCATGTATTTACGCCGCAGATGGAGAATCAACGGCTAAGGCCAGAAGTAGTATCTGGAGTCGTCTTCAGAGCTTCCTCTGTTTCATAACACTTGACATGCTTCGTAGCATTCAAGAATGGACCATTCAGCATGCACGGCAAAAGGAGCAGGCGGATTGGTTCATGAATCTCCGAGAACTAATGGCATTTATTGCAGTCATTATCTTGCGGGGGTGAACAAGGTTCCAGCACTACGCGACAGCTGGTCAGCACACCTGGGAAACCCACGGATCATTGCTACTATGGCCCGAAACCGCTTCCAAGACATCATGCAACACCTACGCTTTGATGACATGTTCACACGCAGTGAGCGAGTGACGACCGATAAGTTTGCTGCAATTTCTGATCTGTGGGGATCTTTTGTCAATAACTGCATCGCATCCTACAACCCTGGTCGACACATCACTATTGATGAACAGCCCGTCAAAGACTCGCTGCCGTTTCCTACAGTACATTGCAACAAAACCTGACAAGTTTGGCATCAAGTTTTGGGTGGCTTGCGACTTGAAATCAAAGTATATCTGCAATGTCCTCCCATATTGGCAAGGACCCCAGTCGTCCCAGTGGGGAGAGACTGTCTGAGAGTGTAGCGATTAGGCTGATGGAGCCGTTCCTGGATTAGGGCAGAACTGTAACTACAGACAATGTTTTTACCTCGCTGTCCCTTGCGCAATGACCGATTAGCCGGAAAACCACCATCCTCGGCACAGTCAACAAGATTCGCCGGGAAATTCCTCAGTCAGCTAAACAGAAGGACCACTCTGAATTCACAACTCAAGTGTTTTCCACCACTAGCGCAACGCTGACAGTATATGCACCGAAACGGAAAAAGACCGTCTACATTCTCAGCAGCATGCACAATGTGGTTGAGACTGAGGATACCCCCAAAAGAAAGCCAAACACTGTCACACAATACCACACCACAAAATGCGGCGTGGATGTGATGGACCAAATGGTGCAGGAGTACATCGTGCGTGCAGGAACACGGAGATGGCCAGTCGCTGTGTTCTACAACATGATTGACATGGCAGCACTGAATGCTTATGTTGTTCATAAGGCATGCACCGGGGTCCAGGAGAGATGGGTGCACTTCCTGGTTGAGCTTGCGAGAGAGTTGGCTAACTCTCATGTGAGTAAGAAGAAGGCTTACAAGGAGCAACTGCTTCAGCAGCAATCTCCCACACCTAGTCCTGGGAAAAGGGCCAAATGCCAGGTCAACCATCGATGCATGAACAATTGTGCAACTGTGAGATGCACTGACTGCTGCAAATGCAGGAGGGAGATACCATGGCATTGCCAAGTATGTTTTGACAGTGCAGACGGACTGCTGAAAGAGTGAAAGAGCGCTGAAATGCCAGTCACAGAACAAGGAAGAGAGGATATAACCACTTTCTGTCAAAATTTGATGGATCTATTGCTCTTCGTACATAAATTAACACTAGAGTGCCCAGGATTTTCTGGAGCTCCTTTAGCCAAGAGACTGCTAGCTGACCACTCTGTTGGCTACGATTAGCATCAATTCATTTGTAAATGTGGCCATTACCTGAGGAATCAGCAGGGGAGGGGAGGACTGAGGGGAGGGGGCAGATTTCACTTGTGTGGGGGAGGGAGGTACAGGTGAAGGCTGTGAACTCATTTGCTCTGTCCGGGCTGCTGACTGACTTTCACCAGTTCACAGCCCGGGCAGAGCAAATGAGCTGAACCAAAATGTAATATATGTAGAACTGTATATGTAGAACTGTAGTAGATCACACACACACAAATACCCACACATTGTAGTCTAATAATGCATAGTTTATAATTGTAAATATGTGTAGATTTTGATTTATTACTTGTATTGTTTTTTACAAACTGGAACTGAAGAATATTTGCATCTATCATAAACTGTAATGCAGATTTCACTTGTTTGTGGCTCAATTGGCTGACTGTGGCACCAAAAGAGATGTACAAACAGGGGTGTTGGGAGAGGATTGTTCATGTATAGCAAGGCGAGGATTTGATTGACCATTCGTCACATTTCCATATAGGGTCATCACTCAGGAATGTGCAAATTTGCACATCCATAGAAATAGCCTATTGCATTCACCTGCTCTCAAATGAGAGGTAATTCCTTTTGTGCTGAGGTGGATAAATACCTCACTGCACATAGCCTACCACTTCAGTGCCCTCAAGAATTCTGTGGTGTACGAAGCTCCTCTCCAAGGAACGAAGATGAACACGAGGCTCAACACTCAACAGGCTTTGCAGATGATCCTGAGTGAAGTCAACCCTGTCAACTCAGATGGAGAAGAGATAGAGCCGATTTCTTCTGGGGAGGAGGAGGAGGAAGAGTGACGACCCGTTTACAGAGTTTCCTCTGTTTTATCACTCTGGACATGCTCCGCTCCATTCAGCAGTGGACCATTCAGCACGGACAGGGCACACTGGAGAACTGGTTTGTGTCGGCCCCCTAGCTGATGGCATTCATTGCCATCATCTTCTTGCAGGGAGTTACAAAGCTTCCAGCACTGCAAGACTATTGGTCTGAAAAACTGGGAAACCCTCTGATCATGAAGATTATGGCCCGAAACCGTTTCAAGGACATCATGAGACACCTGCGCTTCGATGATAAGGAGACACGCACTGAACGAGTTGAGACTGACAGGTTTGCCGCAATTTCCAATGTTTGGAGTTCCTTTGTTGCAAACTGCATTTCGTCATACAATCCAGACAGGCACATCACCATAGACGAACAGCTGTTCCCAACAAAGACTCGCTGCTGTTTCTTGCAGTATATTGCAACCAAACCAGACAAGTTTGGGATAAAGTTCTGGGTGGCATGTGACCTGAAGACAAAATATGTTTGTAACATAATCCCCTATCTTGGGAAAGACCTGAGCCGTACCGCGGGGGTGAGACTGGGAGAAGACGTGGTGATGAAGCCGTTTCTGGACAAAGGGAGAACGGTAACAGATAATTTCTTCACATCTCTGGCACTTGCCAAACAACTCCTTCGACGGAAGACCACCCTCCTTGGAACAATAAATAAGGTTCGCCGGGAGCTGCCCGAATCAGCCAAGCAGACTTTGGACCGTCAGCAATACAGCACTCAGGTGTTTTCTACATCTGGAGCAGCACTGACAGTGTATGCCCCAAAGCGTAAGGAGATCGTGTGCATCCTTAGCAGCATGCATGGTGTTGTGGAGACTGGCGACACTGGCAAGAAGAAGCCAAATACAGTGACAGACTACAATACCATGAAATGTGGAGTTGATGTGATGGACCAGATGGTGCGGGAATACACAGTGCGCACAGGGACACGGCGCTGGCCTGTCGCTGTGTTTTACAACATGCTGGACATTGCAGCGCTGAATGCTCACATCCCGTACCAGGCATGCACTGGCGTGAAGGAGAGACAGGTTGACTTCCTGGTGGAGCTGGCAAGTGAGTTGGCACATTCCCATGTGGGAGCCCAGAAGGCCAGAGTGGAGACCCGCCTTCAGCAACAACCTGCCACACCAGAACCTGGGAAGCGTGCAAAGTGCCAGGTCAAAAGGCAGTGCAACAGCAATCATGCCACTATGCACTGCGCTGACCGTTACAAGTACACTTGTGGCAAGTGCAGGAAGGAGGTGGTTTGGAAGTGCCACGACTGTGCAGTATAGATGACATAGGGTGCATTTGCAGTATAGGGTACATTTGTGTGTTTTCTATATTTCATAGTTGTGATTTCAAAGCTGATAACTCTTGTTTGAATCCTGTGCATTATCAATAAATCACAGGAAGAAATGAAAAACAAACTGTCGACCTCTTACTTCAGTTTTACATTTGATACTGATTCAGTGTTATATTTTCTACAGGCAGCACATACACCCCCCTTGAACTTTTTGACCTTTTGTTAAATTTCATACTTCAAACAAAGATATAAAATTGTCATTTTTTTGTGAAGAATCATCAAATAGGACACAATTGTGAAGTGGAATGAAATTTATACAATATTTTAAACTTTTTTTTTTTAGAAATAAATAGTGGCTTCAGAAGTTGTCTGGTTTCTCAATGATCAAATGGTGATCTATTGACTAAATAGAGTCTACGTGACTGTAATCTAATCTCAGAACAAATGTAGCTGCTCCGTAATGGTTGCTGGTGTGTGTGCTACACTTCCCCTTCTGTTTGGGCCACATTCCTGCATAATGTATGCATAGCGGCTGCATTTACAGATGAAAGGTGGCTGACAGTAGGACAACGACTTGTTAATTCAAAAGCACAGGGCCTTTTTGGCCCCTCTCTGGGATCTGTAGGGGGAAAGGCCAAATTGGCCCCTGCTTGTGCATTCTAGTGCTAGAGACCAGAGACCTACGCCTCCGTCACCGCCTGGTCCAAGCCACGCCGGCAAATCAGGAGCGCAAGGGCCGCGGAAAAAGAAACCCACACAACTGAGAGTTGCTCCGGTCAACGATAAATCCCGGAACCCATCACTTCCAGCGACGACACAGCCGGCCGGCCAGCACTGGGGCTCTGCTTCCAGCGGTTCCCAATCGTCAGAACCCGGCTGGAGCTCCGCATCGGCGTGAAAAAAACCCTACGACGTTGAGGGCAGAGCCTGGTGAGTCTTAATGTTTTAGTTTTCCAATTGAAAATACTTTTTAAAAAGTTTTGAGTCGGGACGATGTTTCTCTTAGCGCTTCAGTGTTCAAATGAAAATCACATGTTCTGTCATCAGAGTTGGCACCGCCCCATCGTGGGATATCCTGTTCTCATTGGTTCATGTGTACATACGTAGTGCTCAGGGGGCGGTGTGTGTCTGTCATCTGTCACATAGACACCAGATTCTGTACTATGATCTTCCAACATTTGTCATTTGGTTTTAGAACCCCCCAGCTTCATTCCAGACACCCCGCCATCTAGACCACCGGGTCAAGATCTGGCGGAAGAACAGCCTCAGATTTCAGGCTGAGGATCAGTCAGGGTCATCATCATCACCTCTACCCCAAACACCATCCCCAGTACTCAGAGCACCACGTAAACCCATCCAACAATGTAAAAAAAGAAAAAGTGGCTAAAAACAAAAAGAACGGGGTTGTCAGACAATAGTTTGAAGGCACCTTTTTTTTATGGTTTTGAAAAAGTTGCAGTCCATGAAAAAACACTTTTTACATTTTTTGTTATTTTTTTTTTTTTACAGAAGTCCAGCAAAATGTGGCACATATCACTAATCAAGCGCTGCTGGTTCTAAATGAGGAAACAAACCCACCACCAGAACGTCTGAGGGGACCTGGATGATCACGTTCCCAACATCAGTCTCTTGCCACTCTTCAGATGCTTTGTCAAGTGGTACAACCGCTCATCTCCTCTTTTTTAGCCTTGTGTGAGAGAAGGTGGATGCAAGAAAAAAAAAAAACTGCAGGGTGTGACTAAAATATGGATAAAGAAGTAGACCTTGTTCCTAATGAAATAGTAATAGCTGTAGAAAAATTAAATTCTACCTCTTCTCACATAGATGTAGCACATAGCCCAAATGAAATTTATTTTGCAGAAATTATTTTGCCACCCTCTTCTCCAAAAGAGCCACAAAACACCTGTCCACACGATCCTCTGAGAAGGATCGAACTCGCTCTTCAGAATTTAGCCGATCTGACGGAGCCTCAAAATGATTTGATTGAGATTGTGACTCTTCTGGAGGTGGAGTAACAAAGACCTCCAGAAGAGTCACAAAGACCTCCCGCTCATCAGCGAGGTAGCAGTTTGGAAGACAGTGAGACCAGATCTACTTCACACGACCGCTTTAACACAGTGGTCATGAGGCGATCTCTGAAGGTCCAGGAACATGGTGATGAACCAAATCTTGCACAGTTTTATCTCGATGTGATGGGTATAATTCACGGGTTATCTCGAGAGGCTGACTTACATGCTAGACGCAACGTCATTCAGCTGGAGGTGGTAGGTGAAAACGTGCGAGACCACGTCTCCGTTGTTGTGGATGATCAAGGCGGAAATGTTCTGCCCGTTTTTGAGGGTTTGCTTGACCGGCTAGTGCAGTCTAACAACAGCGTTGTCGCGGATGAAAATGTGGAATTTGTTGTTCGGAACCCTAGAGGGGGTGCTAAACGTAAACTGGAAAAAACTCTACAGTGTGAAATTCTCAAGAAAAAAAACGTTGCCTGTACATTGTGCTGAATCGTAACGACCAGCTCTGCTTTGCCCTCAGTCTAGCTCATCTCATGTACCAGGATCAAACAGTTCACCACTGTGAGATGAAGGCCCGTGAGTTGCAACGTCTAGCCGGTCTTAATGAGCAGACCCCCGTCACCTTTGGTGACGTGAGCAGATTTGAAAAAATTGTCAAACGGAAAATTGTGATATTTTACCCAACATCTCACAGCCAATCCCTCTCACATTTTGAGACCAACTACCCTGATCGCTCCAGACCGTCGTTTTTGTTTTTACTGCAAAACCATTACTACGGTATAAATAACCTCAAAGCCTTTATGGGTAGAAAATTTGTCTGCCAGCATTGTTACAAGGGTTTCGACTGCTCCTACGTGCACAGTTGTCGAGGTTACTGTCGGGGCATTGTAAGGGTCGGAGGTCTTCGGTAGGACAGACAGGATCGTTACAAACCTGATTGTCACAGGGTGTGTCGTTCGGCCTTGTGCTTTGCCAGACACAAAGTGGTCAAACAGAGTCACCTGACCAGACAACCGTCTGCTCTGTGCGACCGGGTGAAAAAATGTACGCGATGTAATCTGTGCTTCTGTGAATTTGCAGACGGGCAAGGCAACGCATAGCTGCAACACCAAATGCAAAATCTGTGGAGAGAAATTACCGTCCGCGTCTGACGTACTCGTCGGTGATCACCGGTGCTACATTCAACCGCTCTCACAAGTCAACGAGCAACCTGGTTTGGTTTTTTATGACTTTGAAACATTTGTGAATGAGAAAGGCGAGCACGTCCCCTTTCTAGTCTGTGCAAAAACATCAGCGGGTACAGAGAAGGTGTTTTATGGTCTGCAGTGTGTTAAACATTTTCTTCTGCATTTCAGGAGTAACCGGTACCGGGGAAATGTTTTTATAGCACATAATGCTAAAGGATTTGACGGCTACCTGATTTTGAGAGACATGATGAAAGAAGGTGTAGTACCGCAGCAGATTCTCATGACTGGAAGTAAACTTCTCAGTTTTGAGGAGCCTCATTATCAGCTAAAATTCATCGACTCTCTGTCTTTCCTAACCATGCGACTCGGTGCTATGCTGAAGGCTCTGGGATTCACAGACCAGATCAAGGGGTATTTTCCACACCGATTCAGCTCAAAGAAGCGTCGCGGCACCTTCAACTTTAGGGAGGAGGCTGTGCGTTACTGTAAAAATGTTGACATTCTGTCCAAGGCCTGCGTTTGATTCAGAGAACAGTTTCTTAGCGAGACGGGTGTGGACCCTTTCAGTTCCGTCACTATCGCCTCAGCCTGCATGAAGGCGTTTCTCACCAAATTTCTGCGACCCAATACTCTCGCCATACCGTGCCCTTATGAGTACAGAGGGAAGTGTAAAAGATTCTCAGAGGCCTCCATTCAGTGGTTAGAGTGGGTCATGCACAAACAGAAAATCTTTATCCAGCAGCCTCTCCACTCTGGAGAAAAACAACCCAGGTCTTTTTTCGTGGATGGTTACGCAGAGGTTGACGGTCTAAAATGTGTTTGGGAGTTTCACGGTTGCCTTTACCATGGGTGTCCCAGTTGTTTCCCCCCCACAGAGACCTGTGGTTTGAGAGGCGTTTCCTTCGGGGGACTGCATGTGGCCGGGGAGGAGAGAGTACGCAGGTTGGATATATCACGATGATGAGGCCAGAGCGTTAACAGGGGTGTGGGTGAGTGTGGAGTTTCACAAAGCCTTGGAGCTGGGGTACAGAGTCGGTGAGATAACAGAGGTATGGCACTTTCCAGAGAGTAGCGACAGGGTGTTTGTGGACTACATACACACATTTTTGAAGGGAAAGCAGGAAGCTTCGGGGTATCGTCCTGAGGCCACAGATCAGGTCAGCAGGGAGAAATACATCAGGGACTATCAGGCTCATCAAAACATTCTATTAGACCCAGCCAAAATTGAGAAAAACCCTCTGAAAAGACAGGTGGCTAAACTATGTCTCAACAGCCTCTGGGGGAAATTTGCACAGAGGCATAATGTGCTTCAGACTTGCATCGTCACAGAACCCGAACAATTTATCCGTTTTCGGGTAAATACAAAGTAGAGTACTTTCAGATCCTTGACGAGAGAGCTTTACTCCAATGGAAATACACCCAGCGCTGCATTCAACCTCCGGGTAAACGGAGTAATGTCTTTGTAGCCGCATTCACCACAGCGCACGCTTGACTAAAGTTGTACGGCTATCTAGAAAAGCTGCAAGAGAGGGTTCTCTCCATCGACACAGACAGCCTGATTTACGTGGTCGAGGAGGGCGAGAGGCCTCTAGAGTTGGGAAATTATCTGGGGGACTTAACGGACGAGTTGGAGGGTGACAGCATTCAGGAGTGTGGCCGCCGGTCCCAAAAGGTACGCTTACCAAACCAAAAATTAAAAAAAAAAAAAAAACTGTCATGCGCGTCAAAGGTATCACTCAGACGTTTGAATGCTGCGAGCGTGTAAACTTTGACAGCATCAGAGAGCTAGTGGAGGGTTTTCAACACAATTCACAGCAGAGGGTGATTGAGACGCCGCAGCACAACATTGTGCGCCATAAAAGTGGGTTTGTGTTAAAGAACTCGACATTTCAGAAAAAGTTTAGGGTGGTGTATGACAAACGACGCCTCCTCGCTGACAGAACATCTTTGCCTTTTGGTTACTGAAAAATGTCACACGTCGCTGTTACGGAGGAAACTGATTTCGAACCGAGGTTCATCTTTCCTTTTTCATGTTTGATCGCCGGGCCCTCCGGTTGTGGAAAGACATTTTGTTAAAAATGTACTGGAACACTGTACATGTGATGAACAGGGTACCCAAAAACATTGTCTGGATTTACACTTCTTTTCAGCCCATGTATGATGTACTGCAAAGGATGAATAAAAACATTAAATTTGTTCAAGGACTGCCTGATTCTTTTGAAGATGAAAACTTGTTTCCGCCTGATAAAACACATTTGGTCATTCTAGACGATGTCATTTCAAGCTTCTGACCATCCCGAGGGCATTAAAGTCTTCACCCAGCTACGCCACCATAAGCTCATGGGTGTTATAATGCTAACTCAAAATGTGTTTCACCGAGGCAAATTCAGTCGCACCATCAGTTTAAACGGCAATTATCTCGTCATGTTTAAAAACCCCCGGGATAAGCTGCAGATAAACATTAGCTCATCAAATGTTCCCTTCACAGAAGGCGTTCTTTTTAGAGAGCTTTGAAGACGCTACTAAAGAACCTTACGGGTATTTATTGGTCGACCTCACACCTACGTGTCCAGAACGATAAAGACTGAGGACCGGTGTACTTCCTCACCAGTGGCCGACCGTTTATGTTCCAAAAACAGCGTCTTAGATCAACATGTCGGCACGTATAAAACAGAACGCACCCTTACTCAGGGCTCTGTACCACGCTTTGCCCATGAAGCGTAAAGACAGTCTCATTCACAGTTCTCCGGACCTTATTCAAGTGCTGCGTGAGATTGCTTTAAATCTTTTGAAGGGAAACATCCCTCTATCCCCTACACAATTTAAAAAATTGAAAAGGCAGAAAAAAAAAAATTATTAAACTGCTGGCCGATAGTCGGTTTAAAGCATAAACACCGGGCTTTAAAAAGCAGTCTGGAGGTTTTCTTTTACCCCTGCTCTCTGCCGCCGTACCTATCGGAAACCTGGTAGGAGGGCTCCTTAACAAAAAATGACTTTAAATAAGGCGCAGAAAATGTTTCTCATCTCCCCGCATCAGTTAAATCATCTCACTCGTCCCGGCCCCGGTTCTACCATCAACGAGACCGGAGGATGATCTGGATGACAGAATGAGGGCCGTATTACAAGAGCCTGGACTGAGTTCTTATGAAAAAATTAAAAAATACAACGCCTTGTTACAAAGATATCTGACCCTCATGAAACAGGACAGTAAAGACCAGAGACGGGTAACTCTCGTGCTGCAGGATCAGACTGGGGAGACAGACCCCCATGACACCGGCGCTCGGACAGCTTCTCCTTCTGCCAGAGGATTTGACGATACGGCCGACGAGGTTTTGAAAAGCCTTCCCTCGCGAGATCGCAGAAACGCCGACTACACCTTGACCAAATTATCCGAAAGTGACAGTGGATGGAATTCGAAGGGGGAATTTCTTCATAAGGGAAATGTTGAAACCGGGTCTCAAATTATTTATTTAAACATCTCTCATCGTCTTACAAAAAAACCCAAACCTTACCTCCAGTCACAATTTTAAACACTCTGTCCGAACTAAATATTCCATTATCCTCTGAAAAACCCCCGTGCACGCAATCAATATCAGTCCCTCAAACAGGGCGGGTTGCAGAGTTTTGAAAATCGTTACGGCACACCCATCGCGACCCGCAGGAGAGATTTTGGACGCAGGAAACAAATCATTCTATCCCCGCGTTGGACCATGCCTCAGGAGAGGGGTGAAGAACAAGAAGAGGGTTTGCGAGATTTTGGACCGGAGATCAGATTGCGCAGACGCAGAAAACAAGTCACTCTATCCCCACGTTGGATGAGACCCCACGAGACGGGTGAGGAAGAAGAGAACTTTAGACCAGAGACTAGATTGTGCAGAAACAGAAAATAAATCATTCTGTCCCCCACGCTGGATTAGCATGTCATCATAAATAGTAAAACACACTTTTTTTGTCTATCAATAAAGTGTTTATTCATCTTATTTTAAGCGTACAGTGTTTTTTCCAACTACTAACAAGAAACTACGGTTATAAAACATAATACATTTTAAGACAAGATGACATCATAAAGAAACAAATCACAAAAAGTATTCTAAAAAGTATAGCATTCTCTAAACAGCTGTGAAGAGCAACTCCCCTGTTCCGGGGAGCCGCCGGATTCATTTCTCATACAACGTTGATGTTTTTTCACAAAGTTGTACACTTTCAGGTCATTTTTTTATCACATCGTCGTACAAAGACAACACTTGTTCAAAAGATAATCCGCAGGCCCTTTGGCAGAGATAAAAAACGCAGTTTTGACCGCAAACGTTCGACAGGGGGTGTTGCAATTGACCGGTGTGATACCTGATGTTTTGAGAACGGTCATCCAAAAACTTTAAAATGGTCGGAGGGTAGTGAACAAAGTCGGGAGGGAATCCTATAGAGTCAAAAAGGTGGCTTCATTTTTCTTTTCCAAAGTTAGAGCCAACCAGTGCTCCCCAGGCATGTGGCCCGGGTGTGCGTTTATGATCCAAAGACCATTCATCGTGTAAAGACTCTGACGGTGGTTTCTGAGTCCGACGCACAGACACCGCGGTCTTTGTCGGACGATCAGGGGCAGACTCAGTTTTGTAAAATAGTCACAACCGTCTCACTAGTCATCGACGTGCCATCAACACCCTATTCCTCAAACATCTCGGTAAGTACCAGTAGCACACGGTTGGTGTAGTAAAAAAGGATTTCTCAAGTTATATTCATTTATGACGGTGTCCTTTCTACCATGGGTCTGCATGGAGGGACAAAAAACCCTCTTTAATGCACTGAAATGTCACCCCTCATTCCCATGTTTGTCTATGGGAGAAACTGAGAAAATGCACGCTTAGAATGCACTTTTTGCTGCACCAAATGGTTCAAAATTGCCGCACTTGGGACACCCGTTAATTTATGCTAATTTATGTACGGAGAACAATAGATCCATCAAATTTTGACAGAAAGTGGTTATATCCTCTCTCCAGGACATGCCACTGTAGCCTAGTGTAAATATGTAAATCTGTGTGGAATTGTTTTGCTTGTATTTTCTAACTCTTTTATATTTTTTTTAATGACAAAAATAAAAAGCATTGGAAACAAATCACAGTTGTTCTTTTGTATATTTGTCATGTTGACATTTCAGTCCTCTTGACTTAGACACTAATGCTTCTGGTCATTATACTCAGACCCCTGGCTGTACCACCAGGACAAAAAAAAAAAAAAAAATCCATTTTAAATAAGTTATTCATCGTTTGTGCTTTTTTTGCCATAAGGTACATGAACATTATGTTAGAAAGTTGGCAAAGCTGGTTGAAAATTCTGAATAGTATTTTTTCATATGTATGAAAAAGAAAGATCTGGACCTGGTAAGGTGATTTTTTTATTTTACAAATATTAATCCATCATTTTGTTATAGCATTCTAAAATGTTTTTTTTTTTTTTTTTTTTTTTTTTTTAAAATCAAAGGCCCACAAAGATTTTTTTCTTTTTTCTTTCTTCTAAAAGCACAAAAATGTGTCGAGGAGGGATATATCATAAATATTTAACACATTTAATTTGAGAAATAAATAAAATAAATGGACCGTTTTTGTGGTTTTATTCACAAACCACACCATATTCAATACACCAAAGAAGGACAAAACGAATGTCATTTCAAAAGTCTACAGTGTCTCTCCTTAAGCATGTGCCCTCTTGGGGTGAGCCAGTAATGGCCTCGTTTACAAAACAAAAGGAGCTGTTCACACCTGAAGACAGGATGTTAGCTAAAATCCTTCGGGTCAATTGACCCATCTCTGGGTTCTAAAGGTAGAAAGGTCAAATGACCCCTCTGGGACTTCTAGTGTTAAAGTCTGTCAGGACAGGAGTGAGGGACACACGATTAAAGTCCCCACTGATCAGTGTGAGGGCGCTGGGATACTGGGTTTGTAGTCCTGCAATCAGAGGGCATCATATCACTCGCACTGGCCGCTGCAGCCGATGTTGGGATGTAGGCAGCAACAAGATAAAACCACTTCTCAGAGAGTCTCCTCTAGATCCAGGTGTTTTAGCCAACTATAGATTCATATCCAATCTCATATTGTCATGACGCAAGAGGATTTCATTTATAAGAACAGAATGAGCTTGAAAACAATTTTAAAACTGATCAGGCACCAATTATCTACGAACAACTGAATTTGTATTTTATGTATGCACTTATCCTCAAAGTACTACATCTTGAGCAATGAATGAACTCAAATGATGTGCAAGTTTTACAGCTGGTTAAAGTTTGCGTTTGAAAATACAAGTGATGAGCTGGAATCAAGTCAGCAACATCCACAACTTCCCCCGTCATCATCCAGTACAACTCGGTTTTGCCTGAATTATTTAAACTCAAGGAAGAATTTGCATTCAGGTGAATCAGAAAGGCAGCAAAAGAGCCTCTCGTCTCTCATTTTCCCTCCACTTTCTTCCTTGTCCCCCCCTCCTTCTCCCCATTTGTTTCACTAGGAGCAAAGCACACAAGGGTACAATGAAACTAAATGGCTAAACTTGACACAGACAAGGACAGCAAGAGGACTCAGGTAGGTGAACATGTGGACAGCAAGCAGGCAAACTGTCAAAGACCAAAGGCAGAGCCAGGAGTATATATAGAGAACTAATTGGGGAGGCAGGACACAGGTGACACCTGAGACACAGGTGACACTCATGAGGGCAATCAGAGGAAAGAAACTGACAAAGGAAAAAGTCCTGCCAGAAAGGGGTCACAGCATCAAATAAACCACTTTACACCTAAAGTTGCATGTTCTAAGACAGGAGTCAGCAACCCACGGCTCCGGGGCCACATGTGGCTCTTTCATCCCTTTGGGGGTTTGGAAAATAAATAATAAATATTTAATTTATTTTATTTTAGTTCATTTTTATAAACATAATTCTAAATTTGTAGATCATGATGCTCTTGTAACTGAAAATGTGTCACAACTGCTGACTTGCGACAACCGCCGGCGTGAAATTTATCAAGCTTTTCAACCCCAGTTTCTGAAGAAAACAGACCATTTAGTCATACATGGGCCGATTCATTTGCTTTTACTGCTGACAAGAGTGGCTCACCACTGTGCTCAATATGTGGTGAGAAATTGGCAAACAACAAAAAGTCAAATGTCGCAAAATATTCAGATGGAGACGAGAGAGAAAAAGCCGTTTCGGAACTGTTGCGGAAGGTTGATCAGAGCAGAAATGATTTTGAGCAGTGGATACAGTCTGCACATTCAACTACCTATGTTAGTTTGTGGCCACTCAGGAAATAGTCAGGCAAGGGAAGCGCTTCGCAGATGGAGAACATATAAAAGAATCATTCATTAAGATCAAGAACCATAAAAACAGCAGAAAACATCCCCAGACATCAGTTCAGCTGTGGCGTACTCAACCGCCTGTGATGAGTCCAAAGACAAAGATGATATTGAACAAGTAGCACTGTTCTGTCAATCTGTTCACTCTGCTGGGCCACAGGAAGAAATGACTGGGTTGATACCAGTAAATGGCCAGACACGGGGTGAGGCCGTTGGATTGTTTAAGAGTCAGAGAAATGGTTACTGATGGGGCAACGAGCATGACAGGAGCGCAGAAGGGCATCATACATATTTGATTTTGCAAAAGCTGCAGCCTCAGTTGATCCTGAATAAATAATAAATAAACACAATTGATGGTGGGACGTTTGGCTGCTTTTAAATTTCAACAAAACCCACCAGTGAGCCAGGTGGATGTGAGGTTGTAGAGAATTTACGGAGAAGAGGTGAAACACATGATCCGCTAATGGAAGCAGTGGCATTATTGGTTTAATGGGAACTTTTCCAAAATGGGCTGCTGTATTTTTTTGTTCTATTTCACACGGCCTCTGCCCAGAATAGCAGATATTGCTTTAATTGTGCAGCCGAGGCCCAGAGACACCCACACCGACACCTAATGAGATCTGGCACCACTTAAGTAGACAGTAAAGTGCTACAGAGAGTCTGCTGCTCTGTTTGCTGCAGTCTTTCCTTCTCTGTGGGTTTCATGATGAAAATGAGTTGCATTACATTTGTAACTGTTCAGTGTTTCAAAGAGGACTGAGCGACTTCCTTGGAAACCATCTGCTTATGGTCGTTTTTTTTTTTTAATATCCATCTTTGCATGTGTATTTTAGTAACAGTGTGGTTAAAGAAAGAACACACATGGAGCTATTCACCCTGCCTGTAATAGACTTCCATCCAGCCGGCGTGACTCACCATCCGACCTGCAGCCCTTCGCTCTCTCCTGCTTCATCAGATTATTACCAGTAATGATAACCTGCCGTCACTGTGTATCCCGGCCGCTGTGTTTTGAAAGGGTTTCGTGTGGGCTTCCTGTGGCTGGGATGCAACAAATTGCAGTTCAAGTGGAAAAGCTTGAGTGAGAACACAAATGTGCAGGTACAGGCAGGCTGATGAAGGGAAAAAAACGCCTCAAAACCGCCTCATCTCGAAGTTCCACATCCATATTTTTCAAAACTGAGGCCCAGACAGTCACCGTGTCTGCATGGCTGCCCACGTTCACTTTACACACCGTCAACATCCCAGATATTGATTTTCTTCTTCCTTAGTTACCAGTAAGTGGCACTGTTCTCTTTCCATTTCTACTATCAGCATGCTTTATATTACATATTGCGATATTCCCCCCCGACTGCAGAGTTCACATGATTATGACTTGACCTCATGTCAGCCACTGGTAATTTTAAACATTTAACACAAGTTCTCCTTTTCTACTCTGAGCCGTCCAGGCAGCTGTCAGCCTCTTCAACATGCACGGCGACTTAATTAAACACTACAGCTCTAATACATGTGGACCGTCTCTGTTGAACAGCCTGTCTTTAAGTATGAAGAGAAAAACGAGAACGCCTTTTAGAAGTCAGGGTGAGCTTATCTGGAGTAAAGTGACAGGTTGTGAATCACATTTTCATTTGTGCCGTTTGTTTCTGCGTTCCTGCTGATCACTTTTATATTACATGTAAGTGTTTTGGGAGTAATATTGGTAATGAGAGTTCTCAATTTAGTGTGCTGGTGTGCTTTTACAGCTTGAAAGAAAACCTTGGCTGACTGAAATTGTACCTTCTTTTAAAACGATTGATCGCAAGGGGAAAAACATCTCTAAATTAATAAAATCAACTGCAGAACTATATCAACTTGAGATCCCAGCATAAGAACTATGAAGGAATATAATGTAGACTTTTTTTTTAGATGATCTATGTTGGTTGTCATGATGTGACATGTAAACTACTGTTTACACTTGACTTTATGGTCATTAGCTTTATCAAAGTTCAAGCACACCGACGACTTCTTTGTTAGTTAGTTTGGTGTCGACTGAGTAAACGTTCACTAAACAAAAGCAGTAATGTCAGCTTAGTTGGATAAGAGCATTACAATCATCCAGTCGACCTGGAGACTACAGCCCTACTAGTTTAATATATTTAAATAAATACATTTGACTTGACTTAGACATGCTTTAATCAGTATTTCTCTCAGGAGCAATGAATCAGGTGGCTCCGTCATTAGTCCTGAGACGATCCTCCACCTGGGCACAAGGTGTTGGAGGCTCATCAGTAGCATGAGCCACACCTGGGCCCAGTGGCTCAGCATATAAATACCTCCACCATTCACACTCAGCTCCCCTCTCTGGCAGGAGCTGCTCCTCACCAGCAGCAGGGTTATGGCTCTGTTTGATGCACTTTTTGGTTTGCTTGAGGGTTTTGTTTTGTTTTTAGTGAAAGTTCAAGTAATTCTCTCATCACTGCCACCTTGTTGTTGAAGTCTTGAGCCAGGCTACAAGAGTCCTAGTCAAAAAGTTTGACACACCAATTTCACTCTTGGCATGTCCAAAGCACTGGATTGCAGAACACTGCAGTAGCCATGCTGGTTACTTAGACTTTTGGTCAGACATCCCCCTTCATGCTTTACCTTCTAAATGTCTCTCAAAAACATGATGGCTGGTTTTAAACATCGTTGTTTAGACTCATCAAAGTCCACTCCTTGTAGTTACATCAGTTCCTCTGCAGCAGTTCAACCATGAAAGCCTGATTCACACGGTTTACTGTGACAGATGTTGAAATGTGTCTGCTTGAACTTGACTGCTTTCATGTGGGCTCCAACCTGAGGTGCTGTAATTTGGTGATTTCTGAGTCCGATCACTCTGAACCTCTGCAGCAGAGGGAACTCTTGGTGTTCCTTTCCCTGTGCAGTTCTCGTGGGTTTGTTAAAGATCCCAATGGTCCCAATTTTTTTTTTAACACTAAGTTAAAGACAGTTTTTGTTTCTTTTCTTTCAAATGCCTTTAATGAATTTGCCACTTTGACATACCAGCACACATATCTTTAAATATTTCCTTTTACTTCTGTTCATGTTCAAAATTTAACGTTTTTCTGCTGCATATAAATGACTTTATGTGCAATGTGTTATGGTGGCTGGAGACCAAAATAAAGCTGAAAGGAGGCTGCATACAGGACTTGCATCCTTCAGGTGGATGTGTAAATAAGCCATATTAACTTTCATGCTGATGCCATGTTCACTGTAGGGTTTCTCCAGCTTTTTGTGCAGTTTGTTGTCTGAAGCAGATTTAAGCTCTGCAGACGGTTCAGTTGAGCCCAATTAACCAAATGATCTGTTAATGATAGTGTTGGGAAGTAACACAATTTTTCCCTGCACAGCCTTTGATTTGTAGTGGGATGAGTCAAGAACAAAAAGTATTTTTAAGGATATTTTATTGACTTGACCACATGAGACCAGTCTCAGCCCCCTGAGTGGTTAAGGTTTTGGTTGTCAAAAAGACTAAGTGCGGTTCAGAGGTCTAATAAGCACAATAACCTGTATATTTTCAGGCTACTGTGACTGACGCTCCCAAAGGGCTGCTTGTGCTGTCTGTGATTTGACAATGAGGCTTACTCTGCTAATGTACTGTCTTTAAGTGCCAGCTAAAAGCTGAAAATAGGGAGAAAAAAAGACTGAAAACCCAGCAAATTGGGACCCACCACTAACAGCAGGACCCAGGCATGGATGGCCTCATCGCCATCAGTATCATTAACTCACTGGCTGTGTGTGACCAAAGTGTGTGTGTGCTACATTTTTTATGAGTGTGTTTGCCCGCTACAGACTGCACTTAGAGACCCACAGCTTTTCCTTATCTGGGTCGTGATCATTTGTCTGTTTAACATTTAGAGTATTGCATGAGTCATAGGGAGTGGCTTGTGATGGCAGAGAAGCACACTTCATGGGCGCTACAGCGTTGAGTGTGTGGAATATTTTTGTGTGGTTTGTTTACTGCGCTCGAGCCTCCTTCTGAATCCACTGATTCTCATTTTCCAAGCACACAAGATAAAACAAAATGGAACAATGGCTAAGCCTTTAATCAAATGAAGGCGGCGGAACCAATCCGTAATTGCCCTGTAGCTTGGACATGTGCAACTAATGATATTTATGTAGGTGCTTTCTTTACCCCTCTTTGTGAATCTGAAGACGACCTTTTTCCCACAAAGAACTAACTTGACAGGGGTTTCCCAAGGGTCTGTCGCTTAATATGCTTAAAAATGTCATTTTTTGTTTAAAAAAACTGCCAAATGTCAGTTTGTATCTCACTACTTCAGTCTATTACTCAGAACTGCTGTGAATGAAAATGATTTCTAACCATTTATGGGGTGTGTATTCTTCAGACCATCTGTTCAGTTATCAGATGGTGTGATCTTGCTTTAATTGTGAGCCTGTTTCTGTCAATTGTTGAACCTGATGATCAGTATGACAAGCTTCAGTGTGTGGGAGCAGAACAGCGGTAATGTTTGCCTACAGACGTGGTCAGAAGACAGCATACACTACTTTAAGCCTTTAAACATTGAGGTGTCACAGAGGAATAATTATTGGTAGAGAACATCATATGATTGTAGATAACTGAATCCTTATCACAGGCACGTACCTACATTCCATTTCCAGAACATATAATTTCATATCTAACATTCGTGTTGCTATAGTGCTTAACACCATCCCCATTACCACCACCATGGTAACCAGTGAACTCATATGTGACACTGCAACGGTAATTCTGCAGGTACTTGGGTGTAAGATAAAGAATACAGCCGAGACTGTAAACACTTTGTGTGAACACCAGTATCCCGCTTGAGGCTTATCCTGAGTAATCATATTCAGGATATGGTGTTTATTTACATGGAGTACAAAAGATCTAATCACTCCTACTATAGTTACCGATTACTGCTTGCTGTTTGCACAGGTGTCTGTAATGTTTACAACACAAACTTGCAATTTCACCTTGCATTACTGCAGCTGTAACAGAGCTAATTTGGCTTATAGAAAGTTTAGCACAATTAAACCTTATCACACTATAGCTGTGTCCCAATTCAGGGGCTGCATCCTTCAAGGCTGCATTCGTCGGCTGCATACGTCACAGTGGTGTGACAAAGGCTGTCCCATTTCATAAGAACTCGAAGACTCCTTCAAATGCAGCCAACAAATGCGACCTTCTTTTCAAGAGATTGGAGTTATCAAGTTATCTGATAACATGTTTAACTTGTTTAACATGTTTAAATTATATCTGGTTTCTGTTCAGACAGCATGTATTTAGTGATCCTCATCAGAAACACTCATCCCAGAGATTGTGGAGGTTTATAATGTTTGAAGTTCATATCAGTGTGAAAGTTAACAGATTTAAACCAGCTGTGGACGCTTTTTGTTTTTCAGACAGTTTAGTCCCGTACCACTGTACAGTACAAGCCCCTCAAGTCTTCAAGTATATAAAACATGTTAAACAAAAATTACAATTTCAGGATCATTTTCAGTCAAAAATTACGTAAAGTTGTGTCATCTTATCCTGATCCTCGGGATGAAAATTTGTTTGTCGGGGTTGCTAGGCAACAGGAGCAGCGCTACAAGACGTCATGGTGCAAGCAGGAAGTTCGTCGTAGACTGGACCATCTCATTTAACAAACATTGATGCAGCCTACTGGTCCTTCGAAGGATGATGCCCCTGAATTGGGACACGGCTTATAACAGTTCCATTGCTTCTTCTACCCCCTAATAGAAAGATGACTTCACTGGTGTCTGGTTGTACTCCGAATACAAAAATTTAAATTATATAAAACTTAATTTAAAAAATTGTGACAATGAAGTCCTAGTAGTAGACGTACAACTTGTGTGTACAATAAGGTTTACTCATCAGGTAAAACATTACATGATATTTCTATAACTTTGGTTTCCAGGATGAAAGAATATCAAACGTGGTAAATACAACTCTGCACATTGTTCATATCACTTTTTTTTTTTTTTTTTTTTTTTTTTTTTTGTTCAAAAAATAAATAAATGAGCATGGATTTGGTTATGATGTGGCTTCTTAACAGGGACTGAGTTAGCGTTAGCCTTTGCTTTGCTATTTGGCTTCGATTTCGCTTTCACCTGTACATCGGGCCTCTTTTTGTTACACAATAAATTTGTTTAATTTTGCAGCCGGTTCTGTGGTTCTTGATTTGTTTGCTTTTTAGTCTTATGTTGCGTCCCTGCTTCCCTAGACTGGGTTGTAACAGTGGTAAGATGTTAGGCAACACTATGATGTGTGGCTGCTAAATTGTGTGATCACCAGTGTCCTTTTTTTTTTTTTGATACTTTGTACGTAAATGAAGGGTTAAGGGCCTCTGAGCAAGGCCCTTAACCCTTCCTGCTCCAGGGTCCCTGCACCATGGCTGACTCTGCGTTCTGACCCCAAATAGGATTGGGATATGTGAAAATTGAATTGACCCCTGGGGACAAAGTTTCTAAAAAAAAAAAATGACTGTAAACTTGTTTATATTGATTTGCACTTAACATACAGTACTGGCCTCAGCCCGGAGTGTGATTTTTGAGGCCAGTGTAGCTATGCATTTTGCAGAGAATTTCCTGCAAAGAAGAAAAAGTAAGCATTTGCATAAAGTTACTTGAACGCTTTCTGTCCTCTGCATTATGTTGCATGAGTTTAATAATGTCTAACAGAATTATGCCTTGACAAATGGGAAATCGGAGTATAAGAAGCATGGCAAGGGAGCAGTAAAATCCAATTTGTCTAACTTTGGAACTGCCTGTAAGGGAAAAACCCACTCTGGTACCTTCTACCCCCTTCAGACTGTTGAAATAAGGATCAATAAAGATTTAAATTTGAGAAGACGTGATGTGCAGCTTGTTCAGTTGTGATGAATGTGGTTTTCAAGCGGCTGCTGATGCCTTCTTCCTTGTCACAGGGTTTTGTGTTGTTTTTTTTGTTTTTTTTTTTTTTGGCACTTCATATCATAACTATGAGCTATCAAGACTACATGATTCTAAACATATGTTCCACTGACACTGCTGGTTGAACTGCAGCTCTAGACCGCTTCAAGTGTTGGCATATATATATATATATATACACACACAGTAGATATGATTTAATTAAGACTTTTTTTCCCATAGTAACACAAACGCCCACACGTGATTGTCAGGGTGTTCAGTTTTCAGCATTTTTTTTGCCACGAGAAAATGACAAACGGCAGTCTTCCTGTCAATATTCACCTTCTCTCAGTATTTTTTAATGTCAGGTCTGTTTTATTGTGTTCCGTTAGGTTTTGTGTGAACATCTTCATTTATGTCTCAGTGTTTTTAGAAGCCTCCCGGGATTTCTTTGCCTCCCTCATACAGGTTGAATGTTCTCTTACTTTTTTTTTAATTGGTATTTTACAAGCAAAAATGCCACAGTTATTGATGTGTGTTGCAGAAATGGAGGGAATCTCAACCTTAGAAATGGAAGAAGGGGAACTTAAAAGAGCGGTTGTTCCCCCGGGTATGCAGGTGGGCGACTAGAGGAGGTGGGTTCAGACGAGGTTTAAAGAGGTAACCCGCAACCACTTTGTTTTCTTCAGTCTCGGATGCCATTGTTTAGCTGCACTTCACACTTATTAAACAGTGTGGGCGGTCCTTTGATGCTCCTTTTTAATTTGATTTAGGCTTGACGTTTTTGTAGGTGGCGCTTGTTACATTACGAGCCTTTTGTGTGAGACGATTTTGTAAGATTATATAAATGTGACTTACTAACAAGGCATTATGATGGCATTGTGTTTGATGTACATTTTGATCCAGTCTGTGGTAACTAGTACCTTAAAGGCTAGATACACACAGAAGGGATTTTGTTAGGGATCGTTTTAAATGAGGGATGTCCTTTCCCACCCATCTTGCCGCCACTATTAAGGCTCTATCCAAGTATCCTTTTTAAGAGATTCCACCTCCCCAACATTCCTCTAAGGTCCTGCTATAGTGAGTCTCCAATCTGCAAAGTGGCGACTGTCCAATTCCTAGCATTGCCCTGCCGGAGAAGGCCTGTAATTGCCGTTGCTCCAGCAGGGCGGACTGCTTCCCTTATACATCTCTCTATTCTTTTCCGACTGATCGGAGTCGGAAGGGCATCTGGTAACACCCCCACAAATTGCAGGTGGTGGTGAGCCTTAATATATCCACTAATTATCCTGATTAGTTTCTGAAAATCACTTCATCTCTCTCCACTGTGCACCATGATGGTGCCTGGAAGAATTGAAGAGAGTATGAATTAGAAACTGGCATTTAAGGAGAGAAAGCTTGTCTCGCCCTTACTGGTGGTTAGCAATGCAGTTAGTTTTGGACCTTGTGCCTTGACCCCTGATACACTGAATAGAATTTTGCTTGTGGTCCTCGGTGCATTGAAAAATTGCCATATCTATTTCTATTGAATGTTTTATTCATGCAGGTAATCTCACTGAGACACAGGGTCTCATTCTCAAGAGAGACCTGTCCTTAAATAACAAAACAATACTGAGTCACTGACAAACACTAAGGGACCTGCACTAGACAGGCTCATCACAAAACACGACATGGACATCAGAATGGATGTGCAAAGTGCCAAGCAATAACGTTGGAGTAAAAACACTAAGAACAAGTCCTATGAGATGATATTTCCATAGTATTTAAGAGATGTTTGACGTTCCCCAGGGGAATCTAGTTGGAAAGCTTCAGTTTCTGCTCCCTCAACCTGGAACTCTCTACAGCAGAGTAAGAAAAGGCTATTTTGCCAAGCTCTGTACGGACTTAAGGGACGGTGAAAGTGATAAAGTCCTGGGAAGGCAGACTATGGCTGAACTGTTTACGTGACATGTGGGCAACAGACCAAGGATGGACTTGTAAATGAAATACCAGTGGAAAAGTCAGTGCATGGACAGTGATGACCAGTAACCAAGGAGTACAAAGTGCAGTGGTGTGTGAGAGGGCTTACAGCCTGTTATAAACCCAAGTGTTCCACCATGATAAACGGCATCCAACAGCTTGAGAGTGTGGGTCAAGGCATTCACGTAAATATCTGCATAATAAAGAAGGTGGCAGCAATGAGCTGTTTCATGGCATTAAAAGAAAAACGGGATTTGCTCCTGGAAAAAGTAACCTTATTTTAATTTCAACTTCTTTAAAGATTTTCTATATGGGTTTTAAAGCAGAGACTTTCATCAGTTGTGATGCCAAAGAAGAACTGTTAAGAAACAATGGTTTATCCACAGTTGTCGGACTCAAGCGGTTCCTCCTTTTAGAGACTATTTTCCCACCCTTGGGGACAAAAACCCATTCGCACGGCACAGATGAGGCTGATACAGGAAATGTCTGGTTACTTTACACAGGTTTAGGTAAACGGTTTTGTGGGTGGCCCAGTATGTGAGAGGGTCTGCACTTCTTTCCAGGGGAGGATCAGCCAGGTCCAGTTGTGTCCCTTCCACAATTGTATTGGCAGTGGTGCTTTGCGTTTGGCAGGCTCTGTCTGCATCTTGATTCAAAAGGCTCCACAGGTGAACTCCTGGAAAAATATTGAAGATCAACAGAAATGTCTTTAGTCATTCTTTATTCATAATAGAAGGAAAAAATAAAATGCCTGTGAAGGCTGCTGCTGAGGTGGTGCTTGTGAAGTGGAAGGCTGCTGCTGCTGGGTATTTATGTTGATGATTTTTGTACATTCTGTTGTCAGACGCTCTTTGACACTGGCTGCCACTCGTTGACTGAATCCAGCGGTTTTGAAACGTGGATCCACGAGTGTAGCGACTGCCAGTGAAATGTCTTTTTCCTTATCTTGCAATCCGTCCACCAAGCATCTGATCAGGATATGTGCCAGGTGTCGTGCCACGGGGGTGGTGAGTTGTGAATACAGTTGTTCTGTTGTATATCGCAAAACATGGCAGAGGGGGATGACCTTTGATCCTGAAACTCTCCTCCGACAGCTCCACAGTCGCCACCTGGAATGCAGCCCGCAGCTGAAATGACAGGAAAAAACATATTGTCTGAATGCATAAACTGTGTGGTGAATTTGATTTCATTGTTCAGTCTAGTATGATACTCCAAGTGAGTAAACCCTTCTGCAATAACCCAACTACATAATTTCAATTCAGTTTTATTTATATAGCGCATATTTACAACACAAGTCGTCACAAAGCGCTAAACATTGTAAGAAAAAAACGGGAAACGGAAAACCCAACAATCCAAGGTTGCTTTTGGATTCCCTATGAGCAAGCAGTCAGCGACGGTGGGAAGGAACCAAAAACCCCGTATGGTAGAGAAGGCGGGGAGAAACATAGGTTAGTCATATGTAATGGTGATAAATGACAGTACAGAGAGGAGAGCCCAGTGCATCATGTGAGTCCCTCAGCAGTCTAAACTTATGGCAGCTTAACTAAGGGACAGCTCAGGTGGTCCTGAGCAGCCCTAACTATAAGACTTGTCAAATAGGAAAGTTTTAAGCTTAATCTTAAAAGAAGAGAGGGTGTCTGCCCCCCGAACCCAAACTGGGAGCTGATTCCACAAGAGAGGAGCTTGATAACTGAAGGCTCTACCTCCCATTCTACTTCTGGAAACTCTGGGAACCACAAGTAAACCTGCAGTCTCAGAGCGAAGGGCTCTGTTAGGATGATAAGGTACAATAAGGTCTTTAAGATATGATGGAGCTTGTTCATTAACAGTTTTGTATGTTAGAAGCAGGATTTTAAATTCTATCCTGGATTTTACAGGGAGCCAATGAAGAGAAGCCAATACAGGAGAAACATTATCTCTTTTACTGGTTCCTGTCAGAACTCCGGCTGCAGCATTTTGGATCAGCTGGAGGTTTCTAAGAGTTACTGGGACATCCTGATAATAAAGAATTACAATAGTCCAGCCTGGAGGTTACAAATGCATGGACTAGTTTCTCAGCATCACTCTGGGACAAGATATTTCTGATTTTGACAATATTACGTAAATGAAAGAATGCCGTCCTGCAGACTTGTTTTATATATGTTGAAGGACATATCCTGATCAAAAATAACTCCAAGGTTTTTTACGGTAGAACTGGAGGCTAAGGCAATACCATCTAGAGTAACTATCTGGTTAGATAGTGTGTTTCTGAGGTGTCTAGGGCCAAATACAATAACCTCAGTTTTATCTGAATTTAAATGAAGAAAATTACAAGTCATCCAGGCCTTTATGTCCTTCAGACATGCTTGGAGTTTGACCAACTGATTGGTTTCATTGGGTTTCATAGATAAATATAACTGGGTATCATCTGCATAACAATGGAAATTTATGCAGTGCTTCCTAATAATGTTTCCTAGAGGAAGCATGTACAGAGTAAATAATATTGGTCCTAATACAGAACCCTGTGGAACTCCATAACCAACTCTAGTGCGGGTGGAAGAATCGCCATTAACATGAACAAACTGGAATCTATCTGATAAATATGATTTAAACCACTTTAGAGCGGTTTCTTTAATCCCAATAAGATGTTCCAGTCTCTGTAATAAGATGCTGTGATCAACTGTATCAAAAGCAGCACTAAGATCCAAAAGAACAAGTATAGAAACTAATCCACTGTCTGAGGCTATTAGAAGATCATTGGTGACCTTTACCAGTGCTGTCTCTGTACTATGATGGATTCTAAATCCTGACTGAAATTCTTCAGACAAACCATTTATATGCAGATAATCACATAATTGGCTTGCAACAACTTTTTCTAGAACTTTAGAGATAAATGGGAGATTGGATATGGGCCTATAATTGGCTAAAACACCTGGATCCAGAGTAGGCTTTTTGAGAAGTGGCTTTATTACAGCAACTTTAAAAGCCTGTGGTACATAGCCTGTTAGTAAAGAGAGGTTAATGATATTTAAAACAGCAGTATTAATTAAAGGAAATCCTTCCTACGGACAGTCACCCAGGCCTGGCTTCCCGGCTGCTCGGGAACTGCCGAGGGACGGCTAGCAGTAGCTATGCTATGTCGCTCCTTACCGGCTATGGGCGGCTGGCTAGCTGCTGTGTCTACGGGATTGTTGAACATGGTACGGAGCCGTGCCTCCAATTCACTAAGTCTCGCCTCCAGAGCTACAAATAAGCTACATTTATTACACGTACCGTTATCGCTAAAAGAGGAGGGCGAGTAACTAAACATGTGACACACTGGGCAGGAAAGAGAGGGAGAGGTAGAAGCCATCTGTAGCTGATTAGTTGCTAGGCTAGCGGGTTCGAAAGCACCAAGTAAAATGTAGGTCTACAAAGCAATTTTTACACAAGCGCTTTAGGGGCAGCCTGTGTAGTAATTTCCTTTATTGTAGATGGGTTTCGGTGCTGGAATGTAGATTATCAATGAAAGACAGAAAAATCTGTGGACAGTTGCAACACTAGCACACAATCAACTACAGACGGTAACAAACAGGAAGTAGTACGTCACCTTTGCTGCGCAGTCAGTATCTCTCACTGAATTTGGATTCTACAATCATTTTTTCTGTGGATTTAATACCTTGATGCATTCTCCTGTGATTTCATGCTGCTGGCTGGTGAGGAGTCAGGTCTGCGAGTGAAGCTAGTGCTGATACCACTGCATCTCTTTCCTCATGCAGGCCTTGAAACATTTCCAGGGTGCTGTTCCAGCGAGTGTCCACCTCTAGTTTCAGCTTCTTCACATTGCGGCCCAGTTGCTGCTGCATTTGGCTCAGCCTCTCTTTTGTTCTGAAATAACTGACTATTCTCCTACTCATGGCTCTGATTTAATCAAGGCCAGGAGTGGCTTCAATGGAGTTGTTGACATTAAGATTCAGGCAGTGTGCAATGCATTTAGATTTCCTCAATTTCAACATGTTGGCTGTAGCATTCATATTGCACTATGAGATGACATATGCTGTAAATATGCACTATATAAATACAATTGAACTGACATTGAATATTGCTAGGTGATTGGGTCACAATGCATTTAACTCTGTTTACTAGGCCCCACTGTGCTATCAGTGACGTAATTTCAGCTGGAATATGGACTGTTGCTTTCCTTCTAGGAAAAGCCTTGGCCCCCAGAAGAAGAGTGGACAGCTGGTCGTTTCCACTGATAAAGTGGGATGTGACAGTCAGATATGTGTCCATGTTAATGGAGGTCCACATATCTGATGTATGGCTCAGTCTCGGCACCCTGGATCTCAGCTTTGCCATTCTCCCTCTCCTCCTCATACTTGGCAATCACCATGTTCTTGGTTTGATAGGAAAACTAAGATCAGAGAATTCAAACCTGGTGAAAGTGTTTGTTACTGCCTATTCCTGGTTTCAGTTTGCAGTTGTGGTACTGTGGCCCTTGCATGGTAAAAAGTGAAGTTGGTGATGGACTATTTAATCTCCTCCCCGATCATTGCTGTGCAACCCGTCTGTGCCATGTAAATATGTTAAAACTGTATTTTGAGAGAGCTGATTCATTTGTGTCCGAGTCAGAAAATCCTGTTGTCTCTGGGGAGCTGTCCAGCAACACTGGTGCTGAATGCTCCCAGCCACATGTGTTGGTTAATGGATGTACAGGAGCTGTCCAGTTCAGCACCCCGTGAAGATGATGGCTTGTCTGGATTTGATTCAGGGAAAGTTTGAAAATTTAGTCGCATTACAGATCTTGTAAGTTCTCTGTTACGGAAGTTTAAGTTCTGTGTTTAGACATAAGGTGAGGAGGAAAATTACCTTTAAACCTGGTTTGCATCATTCCAAAGGCACGCTCTATGATGGAGCATGCCCTGGAATGATGGCATTAAAGCGCTGGGCTCCCACACGTTGTAGTGGCCTCTTGTAGGGAGTGATAAAGGGAAGAGGTTGTTGGAGACAAGGGTATCCTGTCTGCAAGGATGAAATGTCCTGTAGGAGGATAGAGTGCCTGCCTGAAGAGTGGACTATGGTGGAGCATTCTTGCATCATGGACTGACCCAGTCCAGCCCACGTATGTTTCTATGAAGTGACCTTGGTCACTACTAACTGCCTGCAGGATGATGGATGCAAACGGTTTCCTGTTCTTGTAACAGTGACCATCAGGGCTACTTGATGCAGACATGACGGCCATCGATTGCACTCGCTGCTTTAGAGAAAGCCTGGTGTCTAGTCAGCCCTCAAACCCACGAGCCACTGCCTACAGGTCTTTGGAAGGTGGACCTGGTGACAAATGACCACCACCTCCTCTGACTCTGTGGACGATGCGATGGACAGCGGAACAAGGCAAAAACTCTGGAGACCACCCTGTATGATGCCCCACTTGAAATCCAGAACAGAAAGACCAGGACCTCGATTTTGATTGACTTCTTTCTAGTTGAAGGTCCAGCAGCACTGACGGGGACTCCCTACTCAGTCAAAAATCGGTAACATCCTCACCAAAAAATTTTTGCAGGACCAGGACAGCCAAATTAATTTTGCAGTCTAGGTTGGTTTGGAGAGGGAAAGAGAGGCAAATACAAATTGCTGAACAAAAAATAAATTGGGTGAAATTGCCCATATAAAGGTTCACTAATGGTTGCTGACTACCTAATGTTAACATTAAAACATTATTAACTGATCTTTTACCTGTCCATGGTCCCTTCCCAGCCTGAGAAAAATCACCCTTCTGCACCTGCGGTGAAGCACCTCAAATTCTTTGATTAGATAAAAAAAAAAAATTTCAAAAATAAAAATCAGAGTTTCTGGATCCATTTCGTAAGTACATGACAAGTACATGTCCTCGTCAGGAGACGACTAGCTTGCTGCAACTTGCTAGCTAACAGAAGCAGTGCTAAGGCGTGTCGTATGTCGTTGTCTAGACCGTCTTATTTAACAAATGCTCATGCAGTTTTCTCATTTGGCCTTCGCGTCCTTCAAAGGGCCCAGCTTTCGAAGGACACGAAGGCTGGGTCCCCCCCCCCCCCAAGGATGCAGCTCCTGAATTAGAACACGGCTATTGATGGTTACAATTTCCATAACTGTCCTGAACATTTATTGTACAATGGCAACAACCCAGCACTAATGGCATTGCAAGGCCAACAACATGGTGGAGTAGATATGTATAGTGTAGACAATGTGGCATATAACGTCATCCAAGTACCACATACCAATATGGAATACCTGGTCCATAACAATGTTACTGTTGACATGCTGGTAGTGGTCATTTATTGACCACCATCCTGCCTCATGTCTTTGTTCAAGGAGCATCTTGGTAAGTTCATTGATTGCCTCGACCCACTAAGTAACACAATTACCATTCCTTTCTGAACATGACTTCCTGTCATGTTCAGTTTGTGGCACCAACACACTTTTTGCTTGACAAATTTTACAGATCTTGGGGAAACATACTTCCAAAGCCAATTCATTGCAAATTGTAGGTGGTGCTATGGAGCCATTTTGACACATGCAGTCCTGAGACGCATACAGTTTATTACAGTGAACTGTGACGTGTGTGGCAATTCTGATGAATTTTTAAGCATTCCTAACATGGAAAAGAGTACTTCCTGTTTCATGGCAAAGATGTGTAGCCCCCGACAACAGCATTTTTGGAGAAATCACAGGCTTCACACTCTCATTGTCAAGGTGTTGACATTTGGTGGCCAATTTTAAGAATTGTATCACAAACTTTCTAGCAATGACATGTACAAATATAACATCTTATCAACAGGCGGGGCTATGACTGTGACTCAGTTTTTGCATTCCAATGTCTTCAGCTCAACACAAAATTCCAAATTCAATCATGTGCACCTGACATATAAACATTTCAGTTATGGTGACACAAGTGCTGGGACATGGCTGCCTGGAGTTAAATTGAATTGTGATGCCGATTGTGATGTGTGTGTTTGAGCATTCCTAACCTGTCAAAAAGTAGTTCCTGTTTCACGGCGAAGATCACGGCATTGTATGAAAACTCAAAGGCTTCACACTGTAGAATCGTCAAGGTGTCAAGACATAAGTGACCAATTTCAAGGATTGTATCACAAATTTTGGAGCAATGGTACGTGCAAATGTAATGCCTATAACTTCCTTTTGCCAGGAGGGTGGTGACTGTGAATGGATATTCACATTCAGATGTGATCAGGGCAGGACTCTGATCAAACATGTAAAGTTTGAGGCAGACGAGCTTGTAAAGGGTAGTTGGGCAGCACTTGATGGTTCATGGCGAAGCATCAAAGTTCAGGGGATCGCCATGGCCACACTCTTTGACTAATGCAGAAGATTTTGACAAGTTTTCATCACTAAGGCCTGTTGCATTTACTGGCCAAATTTGAGGTCTCTTGGAGTTCCTGTTGGGTTGAGGGTATGGCTGCTACTGACTTTTTTTGTGCAGCCGGACATGCTACACATACCTACCAAATTTTGTACATGCAGGTAAAAACATTGTGGTCGAAGTGGCCATTTCAAATTTTGCTGGTGGCACTATGGAGCCATTTTTCCACACACATGCACATGTCCCATAAAATAAAAACTATTTTGCCAGTTCTGATGTGTGTGTGCAAATTTTCATGAGTTTTTGAGCATGTTTAGGCCCTCAAATGTTGTTCTCAGTGACTAAGAATAACAATCATGACTAGCATTCCAATAGGGTCGTAAGCACCGTCAGTGCTTGGGGCCCTAAAAATAACAATACATTTTTTTTAAAAAAAATGACAGTTGAATAAGCGGAACGTAACATTTAACATGTTTTAAATAAAACGCCTTTGCTTACAATTAAGGTTTACTTAAAGTGACTAGCTTAAGACATTTAAGTTAAACATGACCCCGACCATTACACTGGCTTTCTAGTGCTAAAAAGGTTCAGGAGAAGAAGGGGAGGGTGGAGGAGTTGCATCCTGAACGTGGTTGGGATGTACGTGGGTGGCAGCATCAGTGAGGCTGATGGGGCCTGCTTTGGCACTGGTTGCTGCCAGATGGGCATGACAGCATGAACCTCAAGGCAATCATCAACCTGCCAAGGCCTATCACAGCACCTCGCCACTTTCCTGTCCTAACAGACGTCATCCCTCAAGGTCCTGTGACACAAGAGCTTTGCTGCAGGTACAAATGTTTTTATGTCGTGATGGCTAATTTAGTTTTTCGGAAAGACTGTGTGCGAGTTTGTTTCCCACAGAGTGAAGGAACAAGCAAGTGAGAAAGATGCTGGCCGGGGTGTGACCAAATAAACAAGCACATGGACACATGCATGCACGTACCGTATGTAATGTACACACACTAGCACATATGCACAGTAAATAACACCCCTCAAGCTTCTTCTAATGCTTTCATTAAAGTCATTGTAGGCAAACTGTTCAATAAAATTACATTAATGTAAATCTAATGCAGATGCAGCTGGCAACATTGGATTCAATTACATTAGATGGGACTGGATTAGATGAGATTCAATTCTATGTGCAGAATACAAAGACAAGTGCAGATAAGTAAAGCTGTTAACCTGACTGTGGTAATTAATTAATAAATACAGTTAAGGCTTGCCCTATAATCAAATAGTGCTTTTTAACACTGTTCATCTAGGTTTGCTTACTTTACTATTTCATTCAGAGGCTACAGGTCACATGATGAATGTTCGCAGGGGAGCATGGCTAGCTGTGTTGCTTTTATAGCTCAACAACAAGCCAAAGTCCTTTTGATTTCTTATCAAACCTCTATTCTCTCTTAGCCTGCAGGCTGTCTCCAATCCTTTTAGAAATAAATGTCAAATCATGCACAACTCTTTTTTTTTTTTTTTTTTTTTTTGCCTCATAAAAAAAAACACCAAATTATCCAGTACAGTAGTGCAGTAGTGGAGTAGCAATGTCATTCCTGCTGAAGCTGTTGAACAGATTTGTCTTTTCACACATAATTTCAGTTATTTTAATAAAATAAATACTGCTTGACATTCATTCCGTGGACCTGAACTGATCAAAAAAAAAAAAAAAAATTTGTCAGTGGCAGTCTGGTCCAGCAACTTGTTGTGAAGCAGCCTCGGTTTGATGCACCAAAATTAAACTACAAACATGTTTGTCACCAAATCTTTAATTAAAAAAAAACAAAAATCCATCTGTTAATTTGATGATTAAACTGTGTTCCATGTTCTTCTCCAGATCTTTGTGGATACATTAATTAAAAGTTGGATTAATGTCGTCATCACAAAACTCCTATTTTGACTTCAGCTGTTTTTCTTCTCTCATGCAACAATTTCTCTTTCTTGTTCAGAGCCATCTTCACCTGTTAGACTTTGCAGAGAATTTCAAATTTTTATTGCTGGGCTGACTACCAAATATGTTAGGCATTATAGTTGGTAGGCAACATTTGGTTTGTTAACGGAGCTACTTCACGACGGAGCATTTAAATACGCGCTGCACCCAGCTCACTCCTCTCAGATGTTCCTGCCTCTTCACCACTGTCCTATTTGTTCGGCTCCCTCTCTTCACTGCAGAGCTTTCTTGTTCTATCCGTGTCTTAGGAACGAGTGCTCGATATTAAATGCCAGAGTGCTGTATACTTTCAGTTGTGATGGAAACTGCTACCTGCTATTACAAATTCCACCTGCAGTGTTACTGCAGCTGATACAGTGCCTATTAAAAGTATTCCCCGCCTTAGAGGTTTTCCCCTTTAATTGGTTTTTAACAATGAGTGGTGGTTAATTTGAATTTAATATGCGGTTTTTGACAAGAATTTACAATAACTGTTCCATGTTGAAGTGAAAACAAATTTCTACAAAGTAACGTCAATTAAGAAAAATGAAAATAAGTGACTGCATAAGTGCTCACCCCCTTAGCTCATTCTATTCAGTAATTACGCCTTTGGCAGCACTGAGCCTGTGTAGATGCTCCCGATTGGTGTTGCACATTTGGACACTGCAATTTCACCCCATTCTTCTTTGTAAAATTGCTCAAGAACCCATATCATGAGTGAACTGCCCTTTCCCAGTCCAGCCACAAATACTAAATTGGTTCCAAGTCTGCCATTCCTAAACATTCAGCTTGTTGTCTTAAAACCATTTGGTGCTTTGGCTGTATGCTTTTGGTCATTGATATGTGAGGCGGCTGTGGCTCAGGTGGTAGAGCGGGTTGTCCACTGATCGCAAGGTTGGCGGTTCGATCCCCGGCCCCTCCACATGCTGAAGTGTCCTTGGGCAAGACACTGAACCCCAAGTTGCTCCCAATGGTAGATTAGCGCCTTGCATGGCAGCTCTGTCGCCATTGGAGTGTGAATGGGTGAATGCGAAACACATTGTAAAGCGCTTTGGATACCACTAAGGTAGAGAAAAGCACTCTATAAGTGCAGACCATTTACCATTGTCTTGCTGAGAAGCTAATCTTCTCCCACAGTCACAGTTCTCTTGCATCAAGATGTCCTCTAGGTTTTCTTTATACTTTGCTGCAGTCTTTTTACTCTAACTTTACAAGGCTTCTGGGGCCTGCTGCCAAGAATCCCCACATCATGATGCTGCCACCACCATGCTTCACACTTGTGATTATGTGCAGTGTTTGGTGTCTGCAATAGTGTCTAATCTGATGGGGAAAAAGCTACATTTTGGTCTTGTCAAACAAAAGAATCTTCTTCCAGTTGTCACAGTTTCCCAAATGCATCAAGGGGAAATCTAGTCAAGATTTAATACAAACCTTTTTCAATAGTGCCTTTTTCTTTGCCAAATTCCCTTAAAGCTTTGACTGGTGAAGAACCCAACAGGTGTGTGCACAGCCTCCCATCTCAGCTGATGACGAGAAGGCTGGTCCTCACAAGAGCACTGGGAAAATTCCCAATCTTCCAAAAATGTGCAAATGTGCACGTTTTAAAAATAATTCCTTGTAAATGTTGTCCATTACAAGCCGTTAACCATGCATTTCAGTAGCTCACACACATGCACGCATACCCTGCATTTATTCACAACTGCTCCGACTTCCTGCTGAGTTATTCTCTTTGTTCATCTCACCTCCTGATAAACGATTAATCACCAGCTCCAGTGACCCACAAGGAATCTGCGTTCATGTCTGGCTGTGTGTGTGTAGTGGGAGGTTTTCTGTGTGGGTATGTGGGCCTGTGCATGCCTATCTTCGGCACAAAGCTCCTCATTGTTACAGCGCATGAACGGGTGACGGCAGCACAGCGGACAGTAGCATGTCAGATTTTTCTATAACGCTCATCCATCTTCCACAATCCTCCTTTTACCCTTTTCTTTGCCATGTATTGAAATACTCACAATATCCATTACTAAAGGATTGTGTTATTAGGACAACCTTCCTAAAATAGGCACAAAGACAACAACCTGTGCCACACAATCCTTTATGCTACACAGAGCTACTGAGTCAACCACCTTTTGATGCTTTTTATCTCCAGATTAAAGGTATCGTCTCTCTGCAAAGGCTCCTCTGTAGCTATGACATTGAAAAACATCATAGCTACATGTCGGGACACTGTAGCAAACAGTACATTAATGTAAACCGCTAATGACTGGAAATGCATGCTTTCTGGACACATACAGTGGCATTACTGCAGATAAAAGGAAATGGCATGCATTAGACAAGGACCATTGAAAGCATTGCAAGCACTTTTACTGCAGATTAGCTGCGTTTGTCCTCTGCTTCTTTAACACCTGGAGATGTTTAATGGAGCATGGTTACCTTGGCTTCAGGCCAGAAAAGGTGTCATGAAGATGGGTGACAAGAAAAAGTCAATATACACTTAAAACCAGAGAATGACTAACGGCTGCTGTACAAATGGGACTCAGCAAAACAAACAAACAAAACATCCACTTTTCATAATAAAGGTAAAAAAAGGCAAACTCTCCTGTTCATTCTTTCATCACTGAATGGTCCAGTGAGAAAAACATTCAAACTTGTGCCAACAGTGGTATATTCAAATCTGCCAAAGATCATTCATGCCAATTCTGACTAAACTTCTGAATTGCTAATGGAAATAAGGACACCACTGCAAAGGAATAACTATGACAGAACCAGTGCTACAATCATCTGAGCAGATGATAAAATAAAGCCAAGTTAACCTTAAGATCGCACTCACAAAAATATATAATACTGAAGAGTCTTGAGTTCCCTCTGACTGACGAAGGAGGCCAAGCTGCACTCACGTACAGGTCACACTGACAAATTTTAAAGTAATAACCTATTGTGAACATCAGGACACTGTGACACACAACACTGATGTGTAGAAGGGGAAGCGTGCATATAAATAAAATCCCCATAGTGCAGTATGAACAAGAAAGGACCCTGACGGAATGACAGAAGCACGTTTTATGTACCTTACGTACACAAACTTGACGTACACAAAGATTACTTTATATTAGGATTCAAATCATTCAGGAAGCAGAAAAGCAAATGACCTTCAAATGAACTTGCATGCTTTAAATCTAATGAAAGACGAAAGAAAGCTTGTTTTTATGCAGGTCATATGCTGTGTTGGTTCTTAAATAACGTGAAATAAGCTAAGCTGCCATTAGCACTGTGGCTTTTGGGTACCACAATATAAACACAGGACAAGCCTAAATAGCATGTTCTTTTTGCTTCTTTAGTTACATACTGCTAATTGGCATTGAAGCATTAACTTTGTAACACTTGCGAGTTGAGCTAGCAATTAAGACACTAAGTGAAACTTCATTATACCGAAGCTACCACCAGAGCAATGCAGCACGCTAAGCTACACCAGCATGGCAAAAGTAGTTTACTGCATCATGTTGGAACCTGTTCGTTTGTTTGAGATGGAAGACAAACAACTTCTCTCAAATTAAGCTGTTTCTAATATCAAAGTCTCAAAAGCTAAAGCTTGTACCAGGACTGCTTCTGTTTGGAACAACCCTCTCAGGAAATGAATTTGAAACAATGTGGATTCAATATTTATCCAGCATGGTGCGAGGTGATTGGTCGTGAAACATAGGCATGCAATTCAAATAATGAAATGTGATTGGCTATAAGGTGAGAAGAACTACGGTTTAGACTTTAACTCTTCCTTCATTGGTGCACGGGTATGGCCATATCTCTCGGCACTCCAATCCTCCAATCAGCGGCACCCTGTGTCGTGAAACCATCCTTTTTGGTTTGGCGCTCTGCACCTGTCTGCTTCTGATCTTTGCTAGCCTAGACAAGATAATTTCCACTGGCGCCTCAAAGGGAGGCCTGTGTTCATTATCGGTTTCATGCAACCTTGGAAAGCAGTCACTGTGTGGTTATTTGTTGCCAGAAAGGAGTTGGATAGCAGCCTGTAACTAATGAGGAACATACATACGGTGCATCATCCAAGGCCATAATGTATGTGATCATTTAATGCACATCCCTTTAAACTTGTTCTGTACCTGAACCTCAGAGGCCTGGTTATGGAACCTGTTTTTCTCTCTTCACACAGGTTATCTCAAGTTCATGCATAGAGTTGAATTCACATTATAATGGTTATAAAAGTGAAAATGTTTAAACTAAAGGTGATTATAAATGTGTCAATACTTGCACTAAAGATGATAAGAATTTCCAACCTAACGATCAGAAACTACTTATTACTATTACTACTATTTAATTAATGTTATATTTTACGTTTGCTGTTGAAAAGCTGCTTGCTGGTGTTAGCAGACTGCCCAAAGGATTAGTATGTCATGGTTAAACATACATCCCTCTGCCAGCTACACAATGATATAGGTCTGTGTACGGTGGTATTGATCCTTTAGCTCAGACAGCTATAAAGCTGTGCTTGTTGCTTCCAAAATGCTCAGAAAAATCCAGCGGGGCTGGACACTACTTACGGGACTACTTGTTAAAAGAACTTCACTGCTGAAAACATATTTGAGACAACAGCAGTACAGAAGTGGAGGTAAACTAGTAACACTTCTCCAACACTGCCTGACACCAACAGCACTTATCACACAGATGTCACGAAGAAAGCGACTACATTTGTAACTTACAGCTTTGGCGCTAATAGTGGTACCACAATATGAATCACTGTAGAGAATTTGACTTGGCATAGCAGGAAAGCACAGATGTGGCTCATTA
This sequence comes from Dascyllus trimaculatus, assembly GCA_024666655.1. Lineage (NCBI taxonomy): Eukaryota > Metazoa > Chordata > Actinopteri > Pomacentridae > Dascyllus > Dascyllus trimaculatus. The sequence continues at coordinate 22,674,900 of CM045463.1, forward strand.
ATGGTAATGAAGCTTCCAGACATGCTAATGAGCCAAAAGAAAACAGCACGTCGGGACGGAATGCAACTAGAGGTAATGCTATCAATCAAAATGTCCACTCTGAGACTAAAATGTCCAAAAATTCAATTCAGTCTATTTCATGTACAAAAAAAATCTTGCCATACTCAAAATAAGCAGGAGCATGACGCACTAAACTGGAACAGCTTGCCTTGTCGATGCAAGCAGCTCTGTTAGCCACTAAATCTTGTCCCAGAATTAGTTTAGTAACAAGGCCATACTTTTGTTGATAACAAATTTAAAAAATACTAATTTTTACTAATAGTTACTATTTAGATTTCAGTTTACTTATTTTAAAGGGGACAGTGTACTTAATCACCATTCAAAATAAATGTGAATGAGTTAGCCAAAAAGCTAACTTGCCCAGTGTTTCAAGACATCCGAAATGAGGAGGCTAATCGTAGCACAGCATTAAATCACCATGCATTGTAATAGAAACACATACAGCACAGATAAAAGGCATAAACTGTCCATAAAATACACTTAAATACAGCTTAATATACTCAAAGATGAGGATGTGTTAGGAGTAACATCTTATTAAAGGTGAAGGAAAACATGAGCAATTTCTTTGAACTATGCTTTAATAAATGATAAGATGGGGACTGTCTAATTGATTGCGGTATTGATTTCCATTGATGTGATGCTCTGAAAGAAAAGTTGGCATTAGTGAATGTAGTTTTCCTGTGTGGGGTCATGCAGTCCCTCCCCTAGTAGCTCCGTTTACAGGGGATTCGAAATCGATGTAGTCTGCTAGCCGAGGAGGTGCTAAATCATGCATCACCTCATAAAGCAGACCAACATTTTTGTACTTGATGAGGTTTTCCCAAGTAGGCAGATTATATTTCTTTAAATGATGAAAGAATGATGAAAATTTAATGGCTTCTTGTTGAAAGTGCTTCTTTGTATAATGACTCCAGTGGTTGTAGCAGGACAGAATGGTTCTCAGACCAACTTATTAGAAAGTAAATGGGTTGCGGGAAGGAGCCATTGAGTTTCAAGGTATTTCCCATAAAGTGCTACAGATAACATTTGTGGAGACGCACAAAAGAAACGCGTCAACTGAAGTAATTCAGCTAAATAAGTCACTGTAAAGAGCAAAGCTGCTCACAAATCTTGTAAACAACATTGCAGGTAATTTCTGGCAGTAAGTCAAGGAAAGATTAAAAGACATTTCATTAACACTGGGCTACAACACCCACGTCAATCTGAGTTACACTGCCTCTCTGGCGGTGTTACTATTTTCTGCACAAAACAATTCAAGCTTAACTGGTTTGCTGACATGGCTTACGGAGACATTTCCAAGCAGCTTAGCAATCATTAATGCTCTTACTTATCTTTGCCTTTCCAACTGTGGCAGATGAAAATGTCTGCGGAGAAAACGGCTCATAAGCATCGCTGACTGAAAACGAGTGTGATGCTGAAAAGATCGCCTGCTTCCTAAGGACAAGAACTTCTTATTCAGGACAAGAATCTCTGGTATTTATTCTTTTATTTAAGGTGCAACAGCCATGTCCAAGGCCAGGAAACAAATCCCATTTGTACCTGTTTATTGAATGGGAGCTCTTTATTGTCTCAGCTGTTAACTGTAGGTGGCCTCAGTAGACTGTGTGGTTTTTTTCCCACACATTGTCATTATTATCGCTGTGTTGTCTAGGTGACACTGACAAACAGTTGTGGCTTGCATTCTACAAAAGAACTCGGTGCCTTTCACATCATTCAAGTAGTAGTGGTTAGTTGGAGTCTCTCTCCAGGCTAAACCACTAAACTCATCTGAGTATCCATTTACGTATTTAGAAGGCTTTTTCTATAAAGTCCCTGGCCGTCTCTCTGTCTCCATCCCCCCCTCCACAGCTCACTGAGAAGAGTCGTCTGTGCTGGTGTGCTAAGCTTCAAACACTACACTGCATTACACAATAAGTCTAATATCGGAGTAATTCAGCCGTACATGTTGAAACCTGAAACGAATTTTAAAGAATAATGAGACAGAAAACCGCACTTGAAAGCTGGCAGGATTGGTTCCTTAGGTGTGTTTTGAAATCAATACACTTCTTTCGCTCATGTGTTTTGTATGTAGGGCTGTCGTCTCCAGGTCAGCTGGTTGATTAGTGGGTCGATGTGCTGTCATTCCACCAAGGTGTCATGAGTCGGACAGTCCCTGGTGTTCCTTTCTTAAGGAGAATGGCTCTACATAAACAGCCCTTTAGCATGAATTAATTATTTAAAAAGAGTGACAGACTACCTGTGAAGACCCCTTGAGTTTTAACTTTGAGCTCACCCAACCTAATGGAGATTGCAAGATATAATTTATATGTTTACTTGGAGTTGTCTCCAAACTAGTTGACGCCATGTCAAAGAAGTTGTCGTTATGACTGCATTTTCTTAAAACCAAAGGGCAGAAAGGGTGTGAACATCGCAAACATTGGTTGTTGAGCTGTGATATGCCAAATAAAGGTATAAGCACCAACGGACCCTTCGAGATCATGTGAGGAGAGGGGACCCCACATCGAGAGGGGTCAGTTGAGGTGGCTTGGACATCTGTTCTGGATGCCTTTGGAACGCCTCCCTGGGGAGGTGTCCCCACGGGGAGGAGGCCTCAGGGTAGAACTAGGACACACTGGAGGGGCTATGTCTCTCGGCTGGCCTGGGAACGCCTCGAGGTCCCTCCGGAAGAGCTGGAGCAGGTGTCTGGGGTGAGGGAAGTCTGGGCCTCTCTGCTTGGACTGCTGCCCCCGCAACCCAGCCCCGGATAAGCGGAAGATGGATGCATGGATGGAGGTATAAGCACTTTTTTAAATGGTCTGCACTTATATAGTGCTTTTCTCTACCTTAGTGGTATCCAAAGCACTTTACAATGTGTTTCTCATTCACACATTCACACTCCAATGGCGACAGAGCTGCCATGCAAGGCGCTAATCTACCATTGGGAGCAACTTGGGGTTCAGTGTCTTGCCCAAGGACACTTCGGCATGCGGAGGGGCTGGAGATCGAACTGCCAACCTTGCGATCAGTGGACACCCTCTCTACCACCTGAGCCACAGCTGGCCTAATTTTTGTTAATTTATTAGTCATTTAGGCTAATAAGACCGTCAGGGCGCCCCAACATAGCTATTTCTAAGCCCTATCAATTGGTTGTATGGAAATGAACTCTGCATGTTTTTTTTTCTGGATTTACCCTCTGCCTGATAGCCTAATGGTTACGTCGCGTGACCCAAGTGCAGAGGCGTAGCGGCTGTCCCGGGTTCGACTCCGACCTCGGGCGTTTACTGCATGCCCTTCCTTACTCTCTCCCATTTCCGACTCTATCCACTGTCCTATCTAATAAAGGCACAAAAGGCCAAAAATAAATCTTTAAAAAAAAAGAGAAATGGGTATGTTTTCCGTCAACCGAGTTTGTAATTATTATTTTTTTAGTTGTTTTTTATTCACTACAGCCCTAGACTTCCAGCATACAAAAACACAATATGAACATGTTGGGAAAAGGTTATTAAGATCAGAAAGGGTTTTTAAGGAGTTGGCATACATGCGGTGAGTCGGGGTAATGCGGCCTGGCATTATAAACCTGCCACTGGCCGCTCATTTAACTAGCTCCTCAACTTCTACCTACCTACCACGCTGAAATTTCAGGTTTTCCTTAGGATCTGATCATGCGGTAAGGCTGCCCTGTTAGTTGTTTTTTCAGTAGATTATTTATTTTAATCACAGTGCTCATCTCCCTGCATACAAACTTTCCACCAAAGCTATTCCATCGTCAATATTTTGCGAGAACACTGCGTCCTCCACTTGGCTCCGCCCACGATAAGTGTGATTGGTTTAATAAACTCAATAGTCTATACATTAAAAAAGAAATACTAACAAGTCAGAATGTTTTGCTCCCCTATAGTAGACTGCTAATTAAACTAGACCATTGTGCTCCACAGAATGGGCTGGCTAAGCGAGACCAGGCAGCACTGAAGGCGCTGCATAATAAACATCTTCCACCGTGGGTTCAGTATTTAGCCTGGATGGTTTCTGCTTGAATAATAATTACTGTTACCTTTTGCCATTTTCTTTGGGCTTCAAGAATAGAACATTTGCAGCCCTGCCGCCTCCATAGCAGCTGTATCTGTGAGGTATTGGCCAAAATTGGACATGAGAAAATTACAGCAGATGCTGGAGATTGGAGCATTTCATTGCCTTTCCGAAAGAATAAAAAAGAAATATGGAAAATGGAGATCAGTGCAGACACACACACACACACACACACGTATCACTACTAATAGAGCGTGCAGTGTAGTGTCTAAGCCGTCGTTATGAAAGGATGGCAGTTGGCTCATATGTCCCACTGACATTGTCTGAGTGCGGAAAGGTAGCGTGAACAACAAGAGAGACGTACAGTGAGGGAATGTGACGACCGTGACCGCGACGAGGCTAACTGCCATGTCTTTGTGAAGGGAAACACTGATGACGCACAGAATGAAGCACAATGAAAGGACAGAGAGAGGACAGAATCGCAGGGAGACCCTTTTTTCATTTTACTTCGTGCAAGTTTTCACTTAAATCCTGAATTACACATCGCTGCCGTCATGGGAAAACCCCTAGGCAGCAATTTTTTTTTTAATCTTCACTAATTACAGTACATGTCTTGCTTCCCTGTGAACATGGAAAATGTGTCAGCTCTGGCTGATGAAAGGTAGTAAGGGCTCTATTAAATCTCCCAAAATCGGCAGTCAAGCAGGGGACGAGCTTCGTTTTCATGTTGACAAGGTGACATTTTGGAGATACAAGGTTTCCTCCTAATAGTAATGATATTCCATTGTCACCCCTGAGGTGGAAATTTTGCAGAGTCTTGAAAAACATTTGAATACGGGAGGTTTTCTCATAAGAATAATGTGTGTGACAGAAACGGTGCAAAATGAAGGCACAGATATGCATGCACAATCTGCTGCACACACTTTATATTTTGTGCATGTCCCACTAAAGCAAGGATGGCAGCAAAATCAATGATGAACACATGTTGTTGTAAAAACTGCAGTGATGCTTGGTTTACCGAATGTTACTGCTTTCATCATCACGTTACACCTTCTCTGTTTTTGCAAGTGTCACACAACTTCTTATCGATTCTGCCGACCATGAATAAGGCACCACCTTGGGGACATCTCGGATTCCTCGTCACACTAAATAATGAATTCATATCGGTGAATGAGAGCACTGAACGGTTAACCTCACCCCCTTTCCCTCCTCCCTGAAGTCGCTCTGCTGAGGGAGCCAATCAGACGCTCGCATCCTCTTGACCACCTCCCGCAGACTCCTCCTCCTCCTCCTCCTGAGATTATATAGTCTATGAACATCAGCATCACAACACACTCAGACCGTGCTGCCGAGAGCAGCTCAGGAGACGAGGCAGCGCTGGAAACATTCACCCATTGATGGACACTGAAAGCAGAAGGTAAGTGCTGCCTTTATGTGGCTGATCTGACTGAAAGGGGCGTCTTTTTCTCTCCACCGTCTTCATTTTTCCCCTCTCTGTGTGACTGTTTCAGCCTGCAGCTCAGATGAAATGTTTGCCCACTAGTTGTGTTTTCTTCTCAGTGTTGCCCTATTTTTCCTGCCTCTATTTTCAGCTCCTCTCTCTCTCTCTGTCTTCATCTCTCCAGTTGCAGGCACATGCTGGCGGCAAGTATTGAAAACAGCAGCGGCGTCACAGGCATTGACAGCAGCTTCAGAGAAACCTCCTGTAGCGTCATAACCGGCGGCAGCAATCATCGGACGCCCACTGAGAGGACCGTCGCCGCCAGCAAACAGCCCTCCTCACTTCAAGGACAGCGGCTCTGAGATGGGCTGCTCCTCGGGCCGTCAGCCCCCGGGCCCAGTCCTTCACCCCGACCTGGACTGTGGCAACAGTAGTGAGGCCAACACTTTACCCCAGGACTGCGAGAACCAGAACCAGGGTCTGAATGGCTGTGGAGAAGGAGGGGACGGGGAGGGGAGTGTTGGAAGGTGCCAGGCCAAACCTCCAGAGTCTCTCCCCACGCTGGAGAGACTTGCCCAGGCCACAGGCGGGACAGAGAAGTCCTGGTACCGCTGCGTGTTCCCGTTTGGCGTGATTTCTCTCGTGATCGGCATGGCGGGCACCGGGGTCACGTTCACCTTTAACACGCTGCTCCAGACCAAAGTGGTGTCGGTGGCACTGCTGTGTGTTGGCGTGGTGATGCTGCTCGTGGCAGCTGTGTGCTGGAGGGCTCACAGACTGAGGAAGAGGAAAAAGAAAGAAGGAGGATTCTTCACTGCTGACCAGGGTACTTTGTGATGGATGGTGGACTCTGAGTTTTTGAATGAGAAGGAAAACTGTACAAGAAGGCAGAGTTGTGGGGCCATGCGTGGCTTTCCTCTCTGCACTACAACAGACTGACAGAGTTGGATGATATTTCTGTGCCAGGGAAACCTTATGACAGCTTTTGACAGATATGTATTCAGAAAACACAACTTTAGCAAAGGCTCCACCACCATCCTGAGCAGACACACAGGGTAAAGCATACGTCATACTAAAACCTCCCCCTTTACTTTCCTGACACTTCCTATTATGGATTTACCTGGAGATCTAGTAGAGGGCAGAGCTGAGAGCACAGTCTAGATCATTGCTGCAAGTCTGGCCTCTTTGTGTCAGGGAAATGCATGAGACATAGGCACCTCAGGAATAGTTACTTAATACCTCCTGATCTTTCCCCTGCAGCTTAATGGATAAAGAGGTATGTCTGTGTGGGACAGGAGAGTTACCTGTTCAGATATGCCTGTCAGGTACATCTGGACTAGCTACAAGTGACCAGGGAGTATTCAGCAAACTGTAAGGGACTGCAGTTCTTATTTCTACCGAGCAAACCGTCTTGAAAGAGTTGCTTATGACCGCAACTGCTCCAGCTTGCAGAGAGAAATTTAAACACGATTTCCTCTCACTTCGAGAGACGTACCATTATGCTCGCAACTTTTTCCTCCAGCTGCTCCAGTGCGGCAGCTTATTAGGCAAAAGTAGCAGGCAGCAGCGAGGAGTCGCATCTAAAAAAAAAGGACGGAAACACAGAATCAGGCAAAATCATGCAGAACAAGCTACTCGGCACCTTCACCCAGGGTGATGATTGCTACACATGCACACTCATCATATTCCTGTCAAAACGTCAACACTTTAACCTTCCTGCCACCAGGCTTTGTGGTGGTGAACCACAGTCCAGCTGTGCCGGATCAATAGAAATCACCACTCCGTGAAGTATTAATCTACTGCAGGTACTGAGCAGCATTTTCAGTCCCTGCTATGGAAACTGCTTTTCCAAGCACTCTTAGGCTTGTCATAGATGATTTATACACGGTATGACAAGGAAATCCCTGAGCAGGCCAACAAAGACAGAGCTTGTAAAGGCCACGTCCTCGCCTCCTGCTGAACCAAACAGAGGCGACACCACTGGACGTTTGTGGTGCGAGCAGTGAAAGGAAAATCAATTGTTTCCTGCTTTTACCCTCTGTTCTCCTGCTCTGTGAGGAAGGACTTACGATATTATTTATGTAAGCTACTGGATCGGAGACATTGAGATTAAGTTAACTCTTCCCTGGGCTCAGGCTTAACCAGGTTTAACTTGTCGTTCCTCATTGATCGGGTTAGCTTCAGTAGAGTGGTGGCTGTTGTGAAGACCTGTCTTGATGGATTTGTCCTGAGTATTCTTCTTTTTCAACACTATGTACTACACCAGATGACACTACCTTTTAAAAAGCTAGGTACCTGACTAAAAATCCTCCAAATGTAGCAGAAGGTTAACCACAATAGAACATAATCATTAGCAGCAGGTGGTGTGGTTGTAAGAAAGACCCAGCAGCTTTGTGTCAGCCGTAGCGATGTTGTTGTATAAGATTGATATTTGATTATTGATATATCTATCTTTGATATACTGGGCATCACATGTGGTCCAACTTGGTCACTACAGTTCTCATGTGGAGCAGCAACTGTAGAAGTGTGTGTGTTTGTGTGTGCGCACACTAAAGCTCGACCTAATCTTTTTACCCTCGTCTCCCAACATCCTCATCCTTATCCTGTTTCACAGGCTTCTTTACAGCTTTGCCCATACACTCCGAGATAATCGAAGATAATCCCCCGCAGCATTGATGTGTTCATATGTGTGCACACATTTGTTCTAAAGTACTCTGTTGGTATTCTTCTAAATGACATATCACAAAGCTGTAGGCCCGAACTGAGAGTGTAGCCACATTTCTGAATGTACCTCCAACAGTGAGTGTCTTATGAGCATCCTTGTACAGAGTGTAAAGACTATTTATGTATTTTCTATTTTGAGTAGACAGAGATTTAGATATAGAGGACAGTATGTATCTATTTGAGGCGCTCGCCCAAGCTCCTGTTTTTATTTCTGTTCCAACAGCTGCCTGTTTGTAACAATTTCCAGTGTGTTGCTGCAGTGTGAATTGTAATTTTTTCATTCCAAAATGAGACATCTGCCATTCAAATAACCGTCACAGATAATGTGGAAATGTTCATTAAAGTGAAGCACATAATCAGTTACAATGATTTCTTTTCAAGGATAGAAACATGTTTTGTTATTTTTTTTAACACCGTTGTTTTTGGAATGAAATTATTCAGTTGCTTAAGTGATCGTGGTCGGTTTGCTTTGAGTTTTATTGGCATGGTCAAGCTTTTCTCCGAGTGCCTTTTACTCGCTCTGTCGATATTTCTACGTAAGGTGCAGTCAGTGTAAGCTGTGCAGGTTTACTGGTGCCAACAATAGAGTAGCCCAAAAGAAGAAGCAGAAATGTTGCCGTTCATTTCAGTGTGTGTGTGAGTGCTCTGGTGTGCATGAAGTTACCTTTAAGTCACAGTTTGATACTGTTCTTTTCGTAAAACTGGACAGAAATACCAAATATATTTATCCAGAGGTTTATTTTTTGTCTCCGAACTGTGTGTGTAAGATTGTACATTTTCCTCATTTACTGTTAAGCTTCTGAAGCACCGAATTAAATGCAAAGGTGGATTTTGGAAACAAGCTTGATGTTTTTTTTTCTTTTCATCATGCTGGAAAATCGCTGCAGGATTGCCATTTAGCTTCATCAGTGAAAAGCATTTGGAAAGCAGCCATTCTGGGTTCCCTCCTCGCTGACCTTTGTATTCATTTTACAGTGCACATTACGGCCTTCAAACAGTGCCATTATCTTCTAATGCAGCCTGCTGTACACATTTGTTGATGGTGAGGTAAGGGCATTTTATTTATGCTGCTGTGGTACATATAGTAAGAGCAGATCAAATCAAATAAAAAAAAAAATGCCAGTTCCAAAACCTTGCAGTTTGAAGCATTGTATCAAACTGAGAGAGTTTTAAAAATCAACTCAAACAAGCATAAAAGCGTTCAAAGAGAGTAAAACCCGCTTCATGGGAGATGCAGTGAACTTTTAAATCTTAAAGACGGATCAGCTGCTTTCAGTTGTTTCGTTGCCTTCGTCTCCAGGAAGACATAAAAACATGGACGCTATCAGCTGACAAGATGGTATAGTTACAAAACAATTCTTAAAACTTTGGCCATCTATGGGAATTTGAGAGAAGACTTTGTTTCTTGCCCCCTTGTGATGACACTACACTAAGCATGTAATGGCAAAAAGCCTCATTCACAGTTTTCTTTTTACATTTTTTTGCAGCATTGCAAAGGTTTGCTTCAAATTTGCTTGACAGTTTTATGAAAACTACAGCTTGCATTTTGTAAATGATGGAGAAAAAACACCAACAGGGCCACGGGATTCTGTGAAATTGTATCCCCAAGATTAAAAAATATGAAACGGTGACTTGATGGCACTAGAGGAAAAATGAGCAGGCCGACTAAAGTCAATATGGCTCATCCTATATTTATATATATCTGTACCAAGTTTAATGGAAACTCTTCAACGAATTAAGAAGTTGCATTCAAAACTGTGCATGTTAACTTCATAGAGGAGAAATCAGGGTTCATCTTCTGAAATCTGGCACATCCATTCATATCCCCATAGTTGCGAGTGTGGCTAAAACATGTAATCTGAATTATGACCAGTGTAATAATATATAAAACACACTACACTGAACTTTGGAGAAGGCACTGCATCAACCTGGTGTAAAGCTGAGCCCCGTGTTTACAAGTTGAAGCCTCGAACATGAGTGAAGGTCAAGTTAATTAAAGACCATCACTTGCCATGGTAACGGACGTGGCTGCGTAAACTGGGTTTAGAGAATCTACACCTTTTCTCTTGTTTCGTGAGGAACTGGAGTGGAAAGAAATGAGGGTTACCTGCAAATTCAGCTACATCTGGTTCACTTGTTAATCCTCTTCTCTGGGATTACGTGAACACAAAGCAAAGCAAGATGGGATTGTTTAAGACAAAATGTATCGGATGTGTTAATCAGTGGAAGATCAGACGTCAGAAATGACACAGAACTGAACGGTTCAGCCAGAAGTTGCAGAAGAACCAGAGAAAATTCGGACAATATGCCTCCAGATCTTTGCAGATGGGGCAGATACAGAGCTTAATCACCAATATGATGTAGGCAAATGCTTATAATAGCATTATATTTTTAGAAAGAGCAAGATTATCATAGCCATAGATCTGCTGTTGAGTACTACCATTTTAAAAAAAAAGTTTTTGCTGTCACTCAAGCAGATGAATTATCTCTCGATTCTATTGTCAATGCTCCATCACATGAGCGCGTCCCACGTAACTGCTCATTAGTATTCTCCACTTATTAGCTCTGCCAATCCACCAAAACTCTCAGCGGCGGAGCCTTCATTGGGTTTCGCCATTGAACGCGTGCTCAATGCCTCACCGGCAACCTTTGTGAACACAGCTGTTTCCCATGAATATTCAGATGTGAGCGCCCGTCCTGAATGCGCCCACGCTTTTCCTCCTCCTCTTCCTCCTTCACCTCCTCCTCCTCTCATCCACCCATCTATAAGGGATTGTGTCATTCTCTCTCTCTTTCTCCCCGTGGACGGAGCTAAAAATAGCGGCGGCTGATGTCGAAAGCAGGCAGCGTGAGGGGTGGGCCGCTGGATGAGATAAGAATGTGTGAGCCAAAGTGGGGAAGCAGTTCAATCGCAGCACACAATTTTCACACCAGTTAATAGCCGGTGGACGGACATTTTTAGACGGAGTGAACGTACAACTGATTACTACGGAACTGTATGTTTAAGAAAATTACTCACTATGACTACATGTCCATTTATAGTGTCTGACTGTGCTGTTCACAACTTAAAATCTCTGTAACTTCCACTTAAGGCAGACTGAATCAATATTTTTCAGTTAAGGCTCAAATGTATAGCATGGGTAGCCACATTATACCCTGTGCAATCCACCTTTTTCAATTACATACCCACCTCTCGTGCACGATCATGGTTCTTCTCTACCACTCAGGTCAAGTATGATCATTAAAAACAGGAAAATGACATTCGGAGCGAAAACGGCGCAACACTCGAAACACGTCCGGCGGACCCAAGAGAAATTACACTGAGGAGGGTCAACTTCAACTTGGAAAGCCAGATGATCCCACAAAGCACGCCCTCCAAAACTTCCAAAAGCTGACGGATACTCTAAAAAGTCAAGAATCAGACTGATGAGATCATTTGATAGGACGGATACCTCATCTTTCCAGCTGTGGTTACCGCAACTCCAATAACTATAAGCATTTAGTTACTATGATCAGATTACTGTGCTGATTTGGTTTAGTAAGTGTCCCCCAATAAGAAATTACAGGCTGTGTGCAAAACTAGACAGTGTAATTATGAAATATATCAGTCTGCACTCAAATATTATGTATGACTTTCATGAATTAATATTGAATAAAGCTCATTTCAGGTTCTGAAAAGGCTGTGAGCTATTTGATGTTAATAAATGGATTAATCTGTCTCATCTAAATGCTGAGTCACTATTAACCAATAATTGAAAAACCCTTTGCATAGAAACACTGAAGGTGGCACCCATGACTCACTGTGTGGAAAAAGGTGGTGATGAACCAGCAGAGAATGACCTTCTGCTGCAGGCTTTGGTGCTGTGTTAGATGTTTTTTTTCATTCTCACCTCTGTAATCAGTCATTTCCAGCCACAATAGATGGTTGTTTTAAGAAAATAAACCACTGTTCAGCTACAGCTGGTGGATACAGCGTAGCCTTTAGCAGCTGAAGAGTGAAATGTTTCCTTCGAGGAGTTGGAGGAGACCAAAAAAGAGCTGAACGTGTAGTCGATATCCCCGGCTTTGACATTGCACATTTTTTTGTTGGCTCTTGTACAGTGTGTTAACTCTTACTCCATATTTGAATCTTCATTCCTGTACGGCCAAAATCTGTGTGGATCAATGGACCGTCCACCACATGAAACTCACACTGGAAGTAGTCAGTCAAGTCTTTTGATTGGTTTTGTCCAATTTCCAATGACAATTACCGAAAAATTTTATTCGAAAATGGTTTTGAGACAAAGGCAGAGTGACCCTGAAATTGTACTTCTCGTTTAAAATTAACACGCAGGACTTTTGCATATAAATGAAAATCTGTTCCATTCACGCTTTCACCAAATGAGTTCACACAGTGCTGATTACACCTATCAGCGCTTAGTTAATCTCTGTATATTAGAGTTTAAAATCTGGTTTCGGTGGCGAGATTTCTGCGCTCAAGTACAGATAGTTTAAATTACCTAGCAATGATTGGTTTGTCCGAGCTGAAGAGGGGAAGAACTGTTGCGACGGACAGAGTATGCTCCAGCAAAATGTATGACGGAGCCTGTGGTAGAAAAACCTACACACTGCGGGTTTCAGCTAATTAAGAACTTGTTGCACTCATCTCAATGGACGTTTTTACTTATTCATTTTATACAAGCGAGTACACAGGTCAGGCTATTACAATGAAGCATTACTTCTTTTTGAGAACTGTCAAAAGTAAGAGTTTGTTAAGGGTTTCATCATTTCTGATCCAGGTAGAAACAGTTAAAGGTTTACCTACAACAAGTCTTTTGAATGTGGTGAGTTGAGCCTGCAGAGGGAATCTAGGGAGGGCAGATTGGCAGGTGAGTGGCTCTTTGCTGTGTTGGAATGATGAGGTGGGCTGGCAAGTGTGGGAATGTTTTGGAGGTGAGTGATTGGCTGATGGGGCATTGGAGGACCTGAGCGTGGTGTGTGGCATGGTAGGTGGCTGACTGACTGTTTGGATACTTGGGGAGTTGAGCATGGTGAGTGGGGACTAAAGTGAGGCCCGGAGGCCACTGGGAACCTCAGGCACAATAAGCCCAAGGGTAGGCTGGGAGCAAAAAGAGGCCTAAATACCGCAGCAGTGGATGAATCTCGGGTGTCTTAGAACCACCTCGGCTGACTTTGGTCGACACAACAGAACATCAGCTCGACTCTGAGCCTTCTTTTGATGTCCAAAAGATGTCTTAAGCTCCTTCTTTTGGGGCAGCAACTCACCCCCAACCTAGAGGAAGCAATCCACCAGTTTCTGGAAGAGAATCTCCTCCTTGCACTTGGAGATACTGGCTCTCATTCCGGCAGATTCACACTTTGCTGCCAACTGCCCCAGCGCAGACCGAGAGGATTGATGTTAATCTCATTTCTCTGTGTGTAAAAGCATAAAGATGGACTTAGTTCAGCCAAGCATAACATTAAGACTAGAGGCAGCATGGGTAGCTTGCTTTGTCCAACAGGAAAAAACATGCCCATCAGCATTCTTAGTGCTGAACAATTAACCATAATTAGTTCATGCTGAAACAATGTGTGTAATGTAAAAGTGATCGCTTTAGAAATGTTGCTTTTGAACAAAGTTTGGGTGGCTATTCACATATTTCAACCCTCTATAGTCAGCCAGGCTAAACTCGCACTGAAAAACATATAAGATTGATGGCAATGTTTTTCTCTTAACGTTAGAAAAGGCAATAAGCACATTTTCCGGAATATTAAAAATGAATGACTGAATGAACATAATGAATTATATGTTATTCACCATTTAATCCTTTAAAGCCCATGCTGTTTCTGGTATTTTTTACTCACCATGGGCTCATTTTTCACTGCAATTTACTTATTCATGTAAAGGTCCTACACTTCTGTGGAAACAGCACAAGCATGGATAGAAGTAGAGAGAAAAAATATAAAAAATTAAAATGGATTACAACATTTTTCAAAGTGCCCGCAGGTGTTACCAATGCTGGAAATATGCGATTCAACATAAAGATATTTTACTACTTACACTTATCTCCTCTCTGCTCTGTGTAAACACAGCCTGCTGTTCAGCCCAGTTATGCAAAAACATTCCCTGAATCTTTAATCATCTGTCTTTTGGTCACAGATGAGTCACCAGTAACTTCCTGGTTGTGCCAAAGAACACAGAAAATCATTTTAAATCGTCTTTTACAGAATCTTGTTAATTAAAAATTTGGCAAAAATAAATCGTTTGCACTGAGGACTTTTCAGGATATATCACGATTTTAAGCTTAGACTTGAATATTTTTCCTGATGAACCCACTTGTGACACGTAATTAGTTTAAGGATGATCAAAAAGTTGAAAATCCAATGATTCTGTCTATTTTTACAGTTTCAGGCTTTGGAAAATAGTCTGATTTTTTTTTCTTCTAAAGATAACATGCCTTTCAAACCTAGCAGCGGGTTTTGGGATTCAGAAGCATAATCAAAAAGATATGTCAAAAGGTAGGAATAGAAAAGAAAGATTAGAGTATTCATGGCAAGCTGAAGGAGAAAGGTTTCCCCTGTTTGTTTCGTTTACTTAAATAATTCCGCTGCTTGCACATGATTTCCACCTGCGCTGCAGCAGACCACCAGAGTGAAGCGTCTATAAATTAACTCTAATCGCCTATAAATATCACTCTACGTGCTTCCATGCTGATTGCTTCTCTCCGCTCCTCCTCCCCTCTCCTCGCTTTCCCTCTTATCGGTTCTCTTCTGTGGTTACAGCCAACATCATGGACAAATCAACTCATTAGCATGTTCTGTTAATTAGCCTGCCATGGATTCCTTCTGCTCGGCTGCTACTCGTTCACGGCGCGTCCAGTGTCAGGGGGTTGCTAATTATCCCGGCGTGACGTCGCCTCGCATGTTCTGATCTGTAAGCACCATCTCTCTTCGCCTCTGCCTTCCAGCCTTCTGCTTCTTTATTCAGTGTATTTTGAAAAAAAAGGCCATGAAAAAAGCAGAAGCTATCATTATAAAAGGTGAACGCTGCCTCTCATTACAAAGGTAGTGGCTGGAAAAGAGATGTTGATTACACACACAAGACTAATGGCACTACTTGGCACAAGTCTTGGAAGACGTGGCCGAGGTGTGTAATTATGTTGCTGTGAATGCCACCATCACATGTCCTCCGCTCAGTCAGTTAAGTTCAGAAGAGGCTAATCTAAAAGCATTCACACAGCAATGAGACACTTTCCATTTTAAACGCATTTGTTGTGTACAAGCCATAACTGCTGATTTCACCCACAATTGACCAAGACCTTAAAAGTGAATTTATTGCACTGCAACAATCACTATAATATTCTGTTTCTACCTGCAATTAGTGGTGCATGTAGCAGAGTTTTTATCTCTTTGACTCCATTTTTCTAACTCTGAAATGCACCTTGAAAATTATAGTTAGTAATTGACCTCATAGTTGACCTCAAGCAGCTATTTTCTAATGCAGTTATTAATCTTTTGTGCCGATGACTTAACCAGAAGCTTTTTGTGGATGATGGGGTTCTGTTGACTTCATCAGGCGACGACCTTTAGCCTGTACTGGGGAGGTTTGCAGCCCAGTGTGAAGCAGCCAGCATGAGAATCAGCACCTCCAAGTCTGAGGCCATGGGTCTCTGCTGGAAGCTGATGGATTGCTCCCTACTGGTTGTGGGTGAGTTGGTACCCCATGTGAAGGATTTAGTACCTCAGTATTCACAAGTGACTGCTGATCCATCTTGGTGAAAGGAACCAGCTGAGGTGGTTCAAGCGTCTGACTAGGGTTCGTCCTGCCCAACTTCCATTTTCGGTGCCATTTTCCAGGCATGTTCAAATGGGAGGAGAACCCGGTGTAGAGCCAAAACCTGCTGAAAGGATTACATATCTCATGTGACCAGGGAACACCTCAGCATCCCCCAGGAAGAGGATGAGCTGTAAACCACTGCTGGGAAGAAAAAAAACTTCTGGAATGCCCTGCTTAGCCTGCTGCCACTGAGATCTGACCCCTTGTAAGCGAAAGAATGTGACTGGATGGGTGAATTGATTTAACCAGGAGAGTTTCAATGTCCATGTAAGATCTCGAGTATCTGAACAACATCCACAATCATATGTTTTCATTTTAAACTGCATTTACTAGCAAGGACCACACCATCAATTTGAAGCTTGGTTGTTTATTGGATGCTAATGAGCATTATGTTGGGGATGGCTCAGTTGAGCTGTTGTGGTACAGGGAAAGGCTTGGTAGGGGGTCTGCGATGGCTCCAAGGACGGTGGGCCCCCTGGGAAAAGGAAAAGAGAGGAAGAGGAAGGGTGGAACATGAAAAGCGAGAACTAACAAGTGGTAAGAGCAGAGTGGTATGTATAGACATACGACAGGAAGGATAGTGATTGAGGTGTGGTCCCTTTATCTCTAACTCCTGTAACATTTATGCCTAACATCCACACACATTGTTCCTGAATTATGGATTTTCCTTTAAATAAAGATTAAATAAAGATATTTCAACCAAAAATTGATGCAGAAAAGGCACAAAAAATGTGTAGAAAATGTACCACAATGCTCGAAAATGGACAATTTTGAAAACTCAGACCCCATTTCAGTGTGAACACTTTGTTTCTGCCTGTCCAGACTAAAGTGCCAATCCAGAGACTTTCAGAAATGATGACAGATAGCCATGCTCATTTTCTCACTGGACATACTGCCACTACGCTCATTTCCTAATACATCATGTTCCTATCATCTGACTTTGACAGATGAAAACAAAGACATCATGTATGATCAAGAAAAGAAAAGCTCTGGTATTAGTTTCCACCATCACCTATCTTCTTCTGTAGCATTTTGTGCATCTAAACAACATCCCCCTGCTTGATGTTCACACCAGCACCGGTCTGTCCAGCATACAGTATATGAGTGGTCATGTGGTAGGTGTTTTCAGATGCATTGCCACGCACAGAGATTACTTCTGGATGGAGATTGTTTATGCCTTAAAATTAAAACGTAGGATTGTGGATGTAGTCTTATTCAGGTCACACTGTCTGAAGGATAAATAAGTGGGGCTTTTACTTCTCGAATCAGTGGCTCTGAGTGGGTCTGTAGCAGGTGGAACTGCTCCGGTCAGTGGCTTAAATGACAGATCACACATCAATATCAGGCTGGGGTCAGTGCGACCTCACCTCACCTCAGCTCACCACCACAGTCTGCTCCTGTCTGCTCACCTGCCTCTTATTCTTTTATCAGACCCACCACATACATGATCCAATGGATGCTCACCCCGACTCTAAATTTTTAATCTGCAGGCCTCGACAAGAACAAAGTAGAGACGGTTCAGTCCCCGTCTGCCGGGTCTGCTCTGACTCATTTTGTCGAGGCACTTATACCTTGTGCTCATACTTCCGCTCAACATGGCACTTTGATGTCTGCGTTAACGCCGTAGCTGCAGTGATATGGAGTCAGATTCCAGCAGCGCAGATACTGTTATATCATCTCACACCATTAGATCTCCTCAGTCCTAAAGCTCCACTGTGCTCCAGGTGTTACTTTTAGATGGAGGCCTGGAAATGGCTTCAGCCTGAACCCAGTGACTCCTGATGCTCTCTCATCCTTCAACTCAGCCAGTGACTTCCTGTAATGCTTTGATTACTCCAACTACATAAAAGGCATGGAATTGTTAATAAAAATCAGGATGCCTCTACTATGATCGTAGACATGCTTTCATGTAAAAGCCAGTACACGAGTAATATCATGTGTCTGTAACAGATTTTCAGGGAGCGTTCCATTTGACCAACATTACATCTCGCTTCCCTCTTTCATGTCTCTTTCTCATCATGTGCTCCTGGTTATGGTTAAAAATTAGGACAAATTTTTTGGATTTAATAAAGAAAGTTTAACTCTATTGTGCTGCTGTCAGAAGATTCACTGGCTGATAATGCTCTGAGTAGAATGTATGGGAATAAATTAGAATAGAACAGATGTGTGGATATGTTTTGATTTCTGCCTTATTGATCAGAATAAACCACTTCTGCCTTGTGCTGCCTGATCTGTCGTTTGTGCATCTTTTTGTCTAGCTATGTTATCAGTTATGAAATTGTTTCTTTACTACATCAGATAGCTGAATCCTGTCTGACTGCCAAGCTAACGTTACATGGACAGGATGGTCATGTTGGTGAACCTATCATTATTTAAACACCGCTTCATCCTCTGTAGGCTCACCGGGGTGGCTGGAGTCTATCCCAGCTGACTCAGGGCGAAGGCAGGGGACACCCTGGACAGGTTGGAAGTCTATCGCAAGGCCATACAATTAATCTCAGCCTGTTTATGGACTGTGGGAGGAAGCCGGAGCACCCGGTGAGAACCCACTTAGGTACAGGGAAACTCCACACAAAAGGGCCCCAGCTTGGGACGCGAACCCAGGACCTTCAAAGTTGGTTTATATTGCCTCGCAAACCAGTTTGACATTCTAGCTATGGTACAATCCTAATTTAGCTGAAGTACATTGTTAAAAAGAAAACAACAGTAGTATGTCCAGCAGCAGAAGTTGCCAAACAGCGACAATAAAATGACAGTAAAATAATCTACATAATTCAACAATGAATAGCTGTTACTTAAAATTACTGACTTTCATATTTCTGTAATTTCACAGACAAATGCAAGCTAAATTACACATTTCTATTATTAGTAAACTCCTCCTGAATGTAATAAAATCAAAGAAATACAGCACAAATACTTTTAAGTCTGCAATTTGATTGTTGCTATATTTTAAATAGCAGCATTCATTTGTTTTTCCAAAGAATTTCTTATGCAAACCACAATATAACATGCAGCTCTCTAGTCAAATGAAGTTATTGAAATTAACATTCATTTTACAGACTTTAAAATCTTTTTAAAAATTTTGTCAACAGAGAAAATCTGCCGATAAATGTTCTTGTCCTACAGATTTACAGTGGTTACCAGTTAATTACAGTTGATCTGAGTACAAACTATACAAGCTAAATATACAAATTTTACGAATGGAAAACAACTGTACTGGTCATTCTAAACAGTGTAAACAGTTAAAAATGGTATAATCCTATGATGCATTCTAGTACTGCAAAGTTAAAATACTTTGACTTTTACCGCAGATTTGTTGAAAAGGGTTATTTTATTATATTTTACAGATGCTGTATGTACTCTTGCTATTAAAAACACAGGAAAATGTATTTATATACAATTTTTAAACAGTGTATGTTAAACATACCGTACTCTAGCCTGAGTTAAGCTACTCTAAGTTCTGTTTTGAGTCACTGATGACCGTTCCACTAAACTGTATGGTTTTAGACTCCTGTGTGGATGATGGACTGCAAATGAAAGCAGAAAGCATGCTGTGAAAAACGATGAGCGACAGGCTCGGCTCGACCAATTAAAGGGAAGGTTGGGGGGTGGATGATCTACGTTGTCAGCAGCTTTAGAAGCAATCAAACCTACTTATCTTGTCCACATTTGAATTGGAATTGCCTGTAATGTAACCATAACATGCGTTCAATTAGCCAAAATGCTGTAAATACAACGTATGAGTTATTTGCGGCTCAGGCTGGACGGTAACCTATAGACCTTTCTGACAGCAGACATATTGATTTGTCAAAGTAATGAATGTGCAGGTGGAACTAATGATGGCTCGGTTCCATTCAGGGCCCAATAAGCCACGGGAGTGAAACATCAAAAGCAAGAAATCTCCTATTAGTGGAAAGCAGCCATCATTAATACAGCTATGCCTCCCCTACTGTCACAAGTCATAACATCCTCTGGGAAAAAGCTCCACTGGACAAAAAATAATTGCAACTGTGCAGCTGTAATAGACATGTATGGGGACACCTTTCTGTTTTTCTGAATGATGGAAGATGCACTTAGAATGTCTCTGTGAGTCATTCATCAGTCAGCATCCACCACCTGGGGGAAATTAGGAGGCATACATAGGTGAATGGAAAGCAGGTTCCTGGTTTATGTATTGAGGGAAGCTTTTAAAGGTCAACAGGGAACAGGGTTAAAGTTCACATAATGAAGTGTAAAATCTAAACAGTGTACCGTTCCCAGGGGTTGATATCAGGCTCAGCATTAAGGATCCCTGTAGGAGTGAAACAGCCCAAGATGTTAAATTCATCTAGTATGTGCAGCAGCTGTGGATTGAAAAACTTACTTGTTAAACTATGAAAACACACTTGGGTTTTGGTTATATTTTATGTTAAAAATTGGTATGAAAGTATTTAAATATAAGTAAAGATCCATAGAACCACTATGGATGGCCATGTGTTGGGAGTAACAGATATATACGCCAGGGTCGACACTTGAAGCAACCCTGGAAAGAAACTGTTGTATGGGCCCTGACAATGAGTAGCTAAACCAGGAGAAGACAATGCTGACTGATTAAAATCGGAGAGGACAATGAGCATCATTGTTAGTGCCCTCTCTATGTCCTCGGCGAGTAGCAGCCTTCTTTCTCTAACATAATGGATAGATGGATGGATGGATAGATAGATAGATAGATGGATATGGGTTTTATTTATACATGGACGGTGTACAATTTAACATCGACCACAAAGGAAAGATGCATTGTACCAAGTTATAGCAAAAATGTTAATTTCCACCCGTAGTCCCTGGACAGGTTGATGTTACAGTCTTTACATTGGACTGATTCCAAGTGTAGAAGGCTACATGACCATGTCTTTATACATTTACATTATAATTTAAACCTCGGCATTTACATACATTTAATATAGCCTCTTGGGACCCGACCTTTTCTGGGCCTTGCATTTTTGGTTTACTCAAGTTATTTGGGATTAGTAGGACCTAATAAATATAAAAAAAATATGCTTTGTTTTCGAATTACAAATAGTCATTAGTAGTAATAGTCGTGACATGAATAGTAATAAGTAATAGCAGATTGCGGCCGTGCACTGAGTTCACCGCCGGGTTCAGCGCACAGCTCCTGGAGAGTCGCGGACTAGCTAACACAATTGGCGGAGTTTTCAAAGTTTTTCAGACTTCCAGAGTTAAGGTAATGGTGCAGGGAAGCCAAAATACGATGTCCACGCAGGGTCCTAGGAGGTGAAATTAGATTGAAACATATTCATATTTGACATAAATAAAATTTAATCCCACCCTTTCCACACATGAGGTACATAAACATACCTTTTTTCAGGCAATCAGTCACTCACTCACTCACCACACAGCTATCACACATGGGTACAAACTTGATTTTCTAGTAGCCATTCCTTCCTTAAACACGCAATGTTTTGAACGTGGTACATGCTATGATCTCTGTTGGCAGTGTGTTCCACTGATGCACTGTAGTTACATAGAAGGCCGATCTGGCAAAGGCAGTTCTACATTTTGGGATGCTGCATTCTCCTCTGGAAGTGGATCGAGTTGTTTGAGTTATTTAGTCAGTGCATAAAGTTACAGATCTTCTCAGCGGAGTGCACTGATGCCGTGCATGATTTTATAAAGTAAGCACACATGTGCATAAAATATTTGATTTTCAAAATTCAAAATTTCATATTTAGCAAGGATGGAACAATGGGGGTACCGTCTGGATTTCTTCTCATGGATCTTTAAATGTTTGTGCCATTTAGTGTCTGCCCCTAGTTCCTGCAGTGGAAAGTCACCTTTTGAGTTGGAGGTTTTGGGAGGTCTTCCCTGACACCTGAAGGCAGAATAGAAAGATGAAAGCAGGTCACTATAGGTGTCCGTATTGTGTTTCTCTACTACATAATATGTGATTTCGTTTCTTTTTCCAGTTTTGTGTTCAGAAAATTGTAGCTTTCGTCCTATTTTGGCCAATATATATATTTATATGCACATTTAGGTATCGTGTTATGGCACTAAAAACACCTGCTGCTTAAATTTGACTTGACAGTGGTAAATTGTAGCTTTCAAACGTCCTGAAGGAGAACTTTTATGCTTTAACGCGCCAGAAAGAGAAAATCAGGTGAACTTTCTTCTTGTTTCTGATTGGAATATGTGTTTCTCTTTAATAGAACAGTGTTATTAAAAAAAACAGGTTACCAGAAAAAGTCTAGATTAAAATTAAGATGAAAAATGTCTTTTTCAGGAGCATACCAGCCAAGACGGGCAATTTAACAGCTGTCAGACATGCGTACATATCAGCTGAAGTAAGGTTTACAAGAAGATCAACTGTGTGGTACAGTAATAAAGATTTGTCACAAGTCATCAGTGACCACACAGCGGCAGTCAATCATAAGATGTAATGTATCCAAGTCATGTAAACTCACTTGACATTCATTCAGTGAGATCAGTTCTTTCAGAATCAGGCAATTTTGCAACTGATTCCAAGCAAAATGAGGAAATGCATTTAAGTACCCCCTTTCCCCCGAATTCAGCACAGGCTCTGGAACAGACAGCATGACAGATATGGACCCATAGATAAAATACAGAGAACCGATTCCAATCTGTGACAAAAGGTCGGCAAGAAAGATGCATTTTAACTTTAAAATACATCTTATTAAAGTTGTAATACAGCTTTTGATCGACTAATTAGAGTCCCAGCTTTTATCCCCCAACTTGAAGGTCAACTCTCATTGATGAAGCCAACCAACTGACTCAGCACAAGCTATCAAACATAGATTATGACTTGAGGATAGATTATTTTTCTTGTACAAGGCCAGAAATAAAGCGGCAACATGTGCTGCACTTTTGGTTGACTGACTGACTGACTGACTACTAACTACGCTCATCCAACATAAGGCGCCTGATGCAACCACCACAACAGCGCCCAGGGTCGATAGCTAGACTCTTCTCCTCTGCGGTTCCCCAGTGGTTAACTGATGATAGAACACTCGTTTTAATGTTATCGGATCATTCAATAACTGTTATCACTGTGCATTACTCCCAGACTCATGGGCCAGTAGAGATCTTCTCCACCTACTAGTAGGCTTAGCAAGCTGTTATCAACTGATTTAACGCTGGTGTAGCCATGATTTTGTACTTGCAAAGAGGAAGAAAAGTGCATGTTTGGATGTTGGATGAGGTGATAGTGACATAAGCCAGTGGACTTCAGACTGAGTTCAAGTTCTCTTTGACTATAATTATAGTATAAACATTTTCTCGTTTTGACTCACTGTTTTTCACCCAGTGTTTACTTGGGGTCCAGTCAGTGTTTGGTAAAGGTTAGACTGACAGAAAGATCTTGGTTTTGGTCCAAATGCTTCCTGTCACTGCATTTACCATGTTACAAAGTTCCATCTTGGATGTTTCCAAGGTAACAACTCCACCACACTCACTGAGCTTGGCATCTCAGGATCTGCCTTCTGCTGGTTTATGTTCTACCTCTCAGGAGCATCTTGGATGGTAGAAATGTCAAGAATGCACAACCTATCAAAAGGGGTTCCTCAAGGGTCAGTGCTCGATCCCCTCCTCTTCCAGTATACACAACCTCACTTGGCACAATAATCCACTCTCATGGTTTGCTATGCTGATGATACACTCCCTCCCACTCACTGCGCTCATCCAACATAAAGCGCCTGATACAACCACCACAACAGGGCCCAGGGTCGATAGCTAGACTCTTCTCCTCGGTGGTGGAACGAGTTGCCAAACTCTGTTCGATCCACAGAGTCCCTCTCAGTCTTTAAGAAAAGTCTAAAGACCCAGGTCGTTACTGAACACATTTGCACTTGACAGGCTGCAAAAAGAAAAGAAAATTTCCTTTTACCCCCTGCACTGCCTGTAGGCACCAAGGTCCTATCACACTTGAACTTGTTTTATGGCACTTGTCCAGGTTGTTTTCTCCTGACTAGATCCTTGCATGTGTTGTAGCTATTCTCAGATGTATGTTGCTTTGGATAAAAGTGTCCGCTAAATGTAGCTGTAGAATTGTAGAACAACTCCACTGAAGATTTTACATTCATTTATTTATTTAACCGCGACAGCTTGCCAACATTATCAAGGCTACATTCTGTTTATCAGTGATCAGAATGGATGGCAATGTGCCCTCTGGCCTACTAGAAGGTGGAGGAGGTCCCTACTGGGACATATGTATTTATACTCGGTTATCAGCCAAATCTTTCGTTTTAAGGAACGTGGCCTTGTGGGTAGCCTGTGTGTTACTGTAGTCAGCCAAAAAGTGTAAAGACAGGCCTAAGTTTCAACGTAACAGCTATACAAATGTGTGCTGCGTCTGCCAACCTAAAAGAAATGAAAGAACGGCCTTGTCAGTGTACCATCATGATGGTGTCTCTGTCTCCTCCTCATCACTGCAGAGTTTGTCCAGACAGTAAAGGTTACCAGATGCGAGCCAGTCAAGAGTAAAGATGCTTAGAACCAGACATCTCCTTGCTACAGTAAGGAGCTGCAGATCAGAAAAGGTAAAATTCTGAAACTTTAAAAACTTGCAAAATCTTTGAGCAGGTGCAACATTTATAAATAATCGAAATGGCAGCCTGCTTAAAAACAGGAAAGTTGAGAGATGAGTTCTGTCAGTTTTCATTACATAGCACACAAGGCCGTTAATTCATTTTATATTTTTTCGTTTGTTTGTGTTTATTCATTGACACATTGTTCTAAGTGATTTTTTAAAAAGAAGGCTACAAATTTTGGCAGTTGACTGCAATGATGTATTTCTGTGTAAATCAAACCTGGCTCAACTAATGATGGAGATTCTGATTTAGTTATATATAGATGTGGTTTTGCTCAGAAAAGCCTAGTAAGAGCAGCAGATATATTGAATTTTTCGACTGTATGTTTCCTACTGTGACATGTCACAGTGTCTTCTATAAAAAGAGCTCTATAAATGAGATCTGCAATCAGTTTTTTCTTTCTTTTTTTTCTATCTTTGCATTCTCTTTTCTCGCTCTGTGCTGCAAAATACCTTTGTTTCACTTTATATTAGTAGGCAGTTTGTCATTTGTGTTAAGTAATGACACGATCAAGGATCAATAATACATGTTTCTGCTGCTTTGGCTTAATGAGAAGTAGAAACTGCTGTGCTATTTATTATACATCAGAACCACCACGAAGGTAACTTGTGCCAGACACACTGTTTCTTTCTTCTCTATTTCCACTGCTGTCTGTTATCTTCATGGTTTCAGCCTCCTCTGTGCTGCTGTGTTTTTTTCATGCAGGTTTCTTCTCCCTAATCTTCCTCTTAAATCATGTATTACGAGCAAGCCAAGTGCATTTCTTCCCGTCCCAGATGAATCATCAGCGACTGACAGGAAAGCAAATGAGATCTCCGATCTGGATCTTTATCTTAGCCTGTCTCTCTGTTTTGTTTTGTTTTTATTAGCGCAGCAGAAGCTAATAAAAAGCTGACCATATCCTGTGAGAGAGGCTACATCTGATCCACTAATCAATCAACATTTCAGCTATAGACGCCTCAGTTACACACACACACACATGGACAAACACGAACGCTGCAGCACATGGAACAGTTCAATTACAAGCGCAGACGCACTCTCACTCACACAATGGACAGTTCAATTACAGGGCGGCTTTGCTTTGTCACTGCCCACAACTGATGCTATATCTCCTGGTGGTGCACACCAACGCAGAGCAGATGGTCACAGAGACGTATACAAGCACAGACGGGGACTGGAAGCAATATTATGTAATGCAACAAAGTTCTTTAAAGCAGCCTTGGTTTGCATATTTACATAATCCTAATTGTATTTTTGGAACTACTAGGATATATTTTTTACTTGCTTTAATGTTCATCCATCCATCCATTCATCCATCTTCTACCACTTATCCGGGGCCGGGTCACGGAGGTAGCAGTCTAAGCAGAGATGCCCAGACTTCCCTCGCCCCAGACACCTCCTCCAGCTCTTCTGGTCGGACCCTGAGGTGTTCCCAGGTCAGCCGGGAGACATAGTCCCTCCACTGTGTTCTAGGTCTACCCCGAGGCCTTCTCCCGGTGGAACATGCCTAGAACACCTCTCCAGAGAGGCGTCTCGAAGGCATCCAGAACAGATGTCCAAGGCAACTTAACTGACCCCTCTCGACGTGGAGAAGTAGCGGCTCTACTTCGAGTTCCTCCCTGGTGCCCAGCCACCTTGTGGAGGAAACTCATTTCAGCCGCTTGTATCCGGGGTCTCGTTCTTTCAGTAGTGACCCAAAGCTCATGACCATAGGTGAGAGTCGGAACGTAGACTGACCGGTGAATCGAGAGCCTCGCCTTTCAGCTTCCCTACTTCTTCACCACGACGGACCGGTACAGAGAACGGAGACGCTGCACCAATCCACCTATCTATCTCAGTCTCCATCCAAACCTCACTTGTGAACAAGACCGTGAGACACTTAAACTCCTTCACTTGAGGCAGGGCCTCTCCACCAACCTGGAGAGGGCAAGCCACATTTTTCTGGTCAAGAACCATGGCCTCGGATTTGGAGGTGCTGATCTTCATCCCAGTTGCTTTGCACTTGGCTGCAAACCGCCCCAGTGCACGCTGAACATCCAGGCTCAATGAAGCCAACAGTTGCTACCTTATCGTGGTGGGGGAGTTTGAGTGCCCAAATGATCCTGGGAGCTATGTTGCTGGGGGCTTTATGCCCCTAGTAGGGTCACCCAAACAGGTCCTAGGTGACGGGTCAGACTAAAAACAGTTCAAGAAGCCCTTGTTTCCCGGTATGGTGCAGCCAGGGCCCCACTCTGGAACCATGCCTGGGGTTGGGCTTGTATGGGAACGCATGGTGCCCGACCTCCTGTGGAACCACCACCTCCAGAGGGAACCTCTCAACCTCCAGAAGGTGTGTGTGGAGAATGCATTCGACTGTGTCCCTCAAATCAAATCAAACTTTATTTGTAAAGCACTCTTCATACAATTAAATTGCAAAGCAGAGTGCTTCACAATGTTAAAAACAGTAAAAACAAGCACCCATCCCTCCCTCCCTCCCTCCATATATACACATAACTGTAAAAACATGCCAACACACACACCCATACATGCACAGACACACACGCCCACACACTCTCAGCACTGACTGTGGAGACATGGCATGACACTGAGACACTCAAGGCATCCTTAGGGCAGAGCTCCTGGAGAATGGGGTCCAGGGCCCTTTGCTAAGGGCAGTCCGGTCCCTGTACAACTAGAGCAGGAGTCTGGTTCACATTGCCAGCAGCTTTAATGTTCAAAAAGACATTTTTGTCACATTGCGCAGTGATGTAGCACCTTATTCAGAAAAGCACAGTCTACCCTGATTGGTCAGCTGGCATGACCAACCAGGTAACATTGATTACGTACCATAACTTTATATCCATACATGGGTAGTGAGATGTAGCTCTAGCAAAGTTGGCTGTTGTAAGGAAACAATGGTGGACTTTGAGGCAGCTGCACGTTCTTTGAGGGCAAAACTATTGGCCAGGGAGATGTTATGCAAATGTGATACATGGCGATGTAGATAAGTAATGGAAGAAGCGGCTCGACGACAAACTCTGTGTTTCAGTCAGGTAAAAAGCAGTGTTTTCTGTGAGAGAGAATTACTCTCTTTAACTTTAGGGCTTGCAGACTTTTAACATGCTCAAAAACGCTATAACACACTAAAGGAAATAGGACAACCTAACAAGTATCCTATGGGTTCTTTAACTAATAGGGATTTTGTTAATAGAACTCTTTTTTAGGGCTGTGATTCATGCTGTTGCCATGAATTGTAATTTATTGTAAAGCATATCTAACATTTTGTCCCATCTTCTCATTAAGTCTTTGCCTTCTAATAGGCTGATTACAAAGTACTGCCGAGTCTGTCAGGTTTCTTTCACAGAGTGCAGAAAAACAAATGGGTCAAATTCGAATCTTCTGACACTGAAATGACAGATTTCACAGATATATAGTATTACAGGATTGCCTATAAATAGCAAGCCACTTCAGACATGTGCCGGTGTTCCATTGTGTGAAAATGAGACAAGATGGTGAAGGTCAGGGGTGTCATTCAGCGACATCACATGGCATGAAAGGACACGTGAAAAGCAAAAATATATATCACGATTGCATGTGAAATGACTTGGTGTGATATTCATGCATCATTTCATAAAACAGAGCTGACAGATAAGACGGTTCAGACAGCGGAGCAACGTTTTCATTCATTTGGAGCTGTGTTTGCAACCATCTGATAGCTACAAGTCCAATATTCATTCTCGTTTTAGCTCTGTTTTGGTCTCCACCACCTCCTGAACAAAATATCTTGCTCTGTAGCAGCTAAATGATCCACTATATTCAATAAGTTGCTGACTTTTTTCTGTCTGCCATTTTCTGATGAACAGGTATGGTGCAATGTGATTGTGGGAACATTTACCAAGTAACATCTGCTTACGCTGGGGTCGCTCACCTGACTGATGAAAACAGTGGGAGTGAACCAAAACAGTACAGCTGTGGGACAGAAAACCAAAATAATGTACAAATGTACACAGAGAGTCAGATAATAACTGTTTTAGTTTGCTACTACAAGTGTCCCCTTTTACATTATACGTAATCACTTTAACCCCTGTTAATATAAGATATTGATTACTGGAAGCCACACCTCCTCCGTCCCTTCACTTTCATTTATAACCAGAAGGACTCAAGTGTAGTTGTCTCCACTTCCCCATTCACGTCTGTTCCACTCTGTATGTGTCTGTCTTTTCCGTATCTTTAACCAAACAGACCTGTGGATAATCAGGTCGACTCGCAGACGACCAGAGCGGTTACATGTGTGGAAATGAACTCACCAACCAGACAGCAACAGTCACAAGTGGAGAAGGGGTAGTAGAGAGACTCTGACACTAAACTGAACCGAAATGAGTGCACATAAATTATGTAAATACCAAATAAAATGCATAGTTCCTTAAAAATCCAAAGAACTTAAAAACAAACTGAACACTTGACTGTACTTTTGCTTCTCCCACGCAATGTGGGAGGTCACTCTCGCATTTATATACCAACCAACAGTCTCAAAGGGAAGGATTCACATGCACTAATGTGCACGTATGGCTGGACTGCTGCCAAAACACAGAACAGTGAAGCTAGGGTTACAGCACACTCAGAGGGAGAGTGAATTCATTCTTTGCAAAGGACAGCATTGCTCCACTACTTTACATGCCTGAGAGTATTTCGCTGCTGTATTCCTGCTGTATTTATGCTCCAAATCTTGCATATTTTACCTTTAAATAGTCTGTTATTTGTTTGCAATGTGACTTAATCAAGTAGAGAGCAAAATTAAATCAGTAGGTGTTTTTCTAGGTTGTATTAAATGCATACTGTGAAGGGGGCACAACAGAAAAACAAATATTCCAAATAGCAACTGTAATTTTTTTGTTGCTCGCAGTGTGAATTAATGTCCTTCTTGCATCAAAACAGCAACATTTCTGGTGGGCTATATTTAAGTGTTTGCAATTTGCAAATCAAATAGCACTTTAAAAGCCGAAAAAAATAATTTCTAAAGTTCACCTAAAAGCAGAGGGGGACTTTATTTAATGATGCGCGGCTGCAGAGAAAAAAAGAGTGATTTGTTTTTTTTGTGGTTGGCTTAATAATATCAGTCGGTGTAAAGGAGTTAAAGATAACCTTGATGTTCTAATTACAGAACCCCAATTAAATAAAGCGGAAAGGACACACAAATAGCACAACAGGAAAGCATAAAAATTTGGGTCTTGCTCCTTTTTAAGGCTTAACTTCGCTGTAAAAGTTACATCGGGAGCTTGACGTGTTGGGAAATGCTGCAGATTTTTTACAGGCATGATAAACGCATCACATTCTGTTTTCTGTATGTGAAAAAGGCAAGCACCCATCTCCTAACCACCGTAATCACGCTAAATAATTAATAGCTGCCATGCATCAGTTTTTTCAGCACTCTGTTTTGCGTGCCACACAAGAGACGATCCACTTTTCTTGTCACGGACATACATTAGTTTTTTGTGCTCGAGAGTGGAAAAATATACAGTTTGTTAGATTGCAGGGACATTATTGCGGAGAAATGACGGAGAGAGTGAAAACGAAGCACTATCTGCTGTTATTCCTGACAAGGAGACACATCTGTAATAACGACCCGCCATCAAATCTGTCACTGTCGGGTAGATTTAGCCTTCCTTGCAAGCTCTTTTTTTTCCATATGTGATTAGTCGTTCTTGTTTGCACTAAGACGTGTTACAGTCCTCCTGAGCATAAACTCATCCTCACATTTTTTGATCCTTTCTCTCATGTGTTTGCAGAAAAAAATAAATGAGACCTAAAAACAAAAAGCCTCATCTGAGAAGTGTGTGTAATTTCCACAAGCTCTACACTTGTTCTGTGTTGGGGTTTTATTTTTTTAATTTTTTTGCATTTAATATCTTCACCCTGGAGCTGGACACCATATTTGCCCAGTCTGCTGATGCACAGATCGCAGCTATACCCTGAGGCCCTGCAGTTAATCTGAGGATAGGGTCATAAAAATTAACATTCAATTAACAGCAGATGGGTTGCGAGCAGCTGAAATAATACATTAATAATGGGAAAAGATATTAATTATAGCCCCTAAAATATGAACACATTCAAATGAGTCATATTTCTCCAAGCATGAATTGGCAAACTAGACTTTTATTAAGCCAAATCCATTTGTCTGAAACAGCAAAGGAGGAGAAAAAGATCTGAAAGAAAATTAAAAATGGAATTTAAAAGAGAGAGAAAAAGGAGGGTTTACTTTTATCATACTTACATATATCCCATTGAGAAAAAATAGTGATGTGCAGTCCGGTGCAGGTCTCTAAATCCGACGAGATGATTCATCCAGGTGGGCGGCGGGTGGATGATATATGTGTGCATGAGGGGTTTGGGATGATGTCAGAGCCAATCTGTGCATCATGAGCACTTAGAAGTGAGTCTGGGTTTGTTTTTCTGGGAAGTTGCTTCCAGATATAGTCGCAGGTTGATTTTTTTTGGGGCTTTAAAATGTAGTTGCGTCTTTGGACACATTTCCCAGGTCTTCTTCCGTTTTCATTATACCTGTCTAATAAAGCAAGAATGCTTAGTTTGTCCTCGTGTTGCAGGATCCGTCTGTAGCGCATCCGTAGTTGACACTCAGTGAGGAAGACAAATTAGAAACACACAATTAATTAGGTTTTTCTAGCTCCTTTGGTAACAATGCCAGGGATGAACAGGGTGAAACAGGGGACGAATAAAACAAAAGATGGAAGAAAGATACGGGATTAGAACTTCATCTGACATCATTCTCCAAATGTCAAGTACATGCACATCATGCAGATCTTATTCAACATGCCGTCACTTCAAAACATAAAAGAAAGTCGGCGCCGCTCTCAGCAAGCAGGCTTTCTGATATTGGATTCTCAGTCTCTTGGTGAATGGCTTGGATGTACTCATGATCGACAAATCAAAATGCACCTGCCTAGAAGCACAGCATTAATCAGCTGTGCAATTGCTCCACACATGTTCAAAGAACTCCGGAGAGATATCAGAGATTCGCAGCACTCCCTTGTGACTGATGAAAGCACGGATATTGCATGTGTCAGGCTACTATGTGTGATGATCTGTCACTGCAGTGTGGCACAGAACGATATTGTGTCCACCTTTCGGGACTGATTAAACTGGATGATGAAACAGAAGAGTCTATCGAGTCCACTGTGACCTACTTTCTGCAGAGTCATGAGCTGGACGTTAAAAGATGCATTGGGTTTGGGGCAGATGGATGCGGTGTCATGGTGGCGAAGAAAAATTCAGTGTTTGTGGTTTTTCTGGAGATGGTGAGTATACAATCTTTAACTGCTCAGCTGCCATTCCATACATACAAGAAGTAGACGTAGTGTCTGGGTCTGAAAAATGAAGCCAAAGCCTAAGTGTCTTAAACCTGCATTCTTTCTAATGGCCAGCAGGGGGCGACTATTGTGGTTGCAAAAAGAAGTTGAATTATGTATCTTTTAAATCAAAGGTGAAGTTGGATCATTTGTTCATGGACTCAGCTGCTAGTTTTTAGTCTTACTCAATACAACATGGTGTTTATTTTGTGAACTATAGTCCCAGTTAGAGTAAAGTAGACAACAAAGCCAAGCATATTTTAAGGCGGAGCTACCTTGAGGTTGACAGGTTGCTCTTGTATGGGCATACGCAATGTCCTCTAGTTCTCAGTCAGATCTATCCTTGCTTGTCGCATCCATTTTCAAAAAACCCAAGGTGGCCAAGGACAAGATACCAAATTCGAGGCTTCATAATGAAAGTCCAAAAACCCATGGGTGATGTCACTGTGGCTACATCCATCATTTACGTACATGTATATTGGATGAGCAGCAACATTAAAACCAAACATAAAGGTGAAGTATGTGACATTGTATGTCTCATTACAATGCAAAGCTCTGCTGGGAAACCTTGGGACCTGGCATTTATATTGATGTTACATTTACATGCACCACCCGCCTCAACATTTTTCCAGAACAAGCACACCTCCACATGGTAACAGCACTCCCCAACAGGGCAACTTCCCGCCACAGTTCAAGGAACACAAGAAAGAGGGCAGGGCATCAACCCAGCCTCCAAACTGCCCCAGATCCCAATCTGATCACGTATCAACGGATTGCACTGGAACAAACCCAAGAACCACAGAGGCTCCAAAGAATTCCCTGCCAATGTCCTGGTGCCAGGTATTACAGGACATCCCCGAAGTGGCAGAGCTGTGAGAGGGCTCTACACAATGCTAAGCAGGTAGTTTTAATTTTGTGGCTGATCATTTACGGCAAAATCACACAACGTTTAACACTTGGTTTCAAATCGTCACGCCTGGTTTTCACGGAGTACTCTTTGCCACTGAGCATGCATAGGTCTACAGCCTCATGAATCCTGATGAAATCTCTTTGACATTTGCACAGATGTCAGGTTCACTGTGGCTTTCGAGCCATGCCTGCCGTTTGTGCATTCTCAATCCCTCAGGTGTAATGAGTGGATGTACAGTGATCCTGTTAACAAATTGTATTTGCTGTGTAAAATGCGACAAGAGCTCAACAGGATGAGCAAACTGGTCCAGGAAAACAGAGCAATCTGTTCAAACTGCGGAAATGTGTGCTTCTTTGCTTTTGCTTTTTCCTCATCTCCAGAGTGCTAGGGTCTGAGATGTTCCCCACATTGGATGAGTGACTGCTTGCAATCAATTTAACAGACACCAGTGTTTTGTTACCTGTGGGCGCCGTTAATTATGGGGTCACCTTCGTGATCGAATTGGAGGCGGCAGGAATGTAACGCATGGCTGAGAGAAATATGGATTTGATATTGGAATAAACAAACAGGAACAGAACAAGGCTAAAAGTTATTAAGGTCTGCATGCGTGGGGGGTTTGTGAGGAACAGAGTTGATGACAGGGACAAGATGCAAGACTTTTTTTCATGTATTATTGGGACAGTCAGTCAAAGGCCCAGTATGTGTTTTTTAATGATTCTTGGAAAAGTCAACAAGATATCTTTGTTATGCCATCGCTGATGTGATGACTTGGCCAGTTTGTTATTTGCCACTTTCAAACTTTATTTATTCATTCCTCTTTCGCTGTTGTTGTTTTTGTTCAACTTCTTTAGAGTTAAAAAAAGAAAAATGTAAATTCGCAGTGTTTATGAAATAGTTGCTTTTGAAATGCAAAACATATCCACACCTATATTTGAATTGATTAAGTGGCCTCTCTGTCACACACACTGTGGGAGGGAAGGACGTCTGTTTTGACAAAGGTTAATTACCACTGTCAGCCAGCAACCTGAATTTTTTTGCGATGGCATCAGCCTGTATAGCTAATGCAATTTATTTCCACTGTACAATGGCCCTGACATTACAGCCACTTAGTGCATTCACTCATTGGTAGATGCTCTGCACAAGTACACTGTGTCGATCCATATAATTTGCTAACAATGGTTTTCTCTAGCCTGTTGAATTTCTTTCAGAGATGTAAAGCAGCCAGCTTACCTTGAATGAAATGTCAAAACTTTCACGGCACAATCGGTATCGATTTAATTTGATGTCACTCCCCAGATGGCCTTGCTGAAATCACTAAATTAGAAATGGATTAGCTGTTGGCTCCAACAAACACAGGAATAATACAGCTTTCATCAAGTATAGTGCTGCTTGACATTTCCCCGGTGCTCTTTTTTATTTCGTTATTATCATTAGGCTGCTGAGCATGCTCACTCTCAGCAATTAAACAGTTTCATGATAACATTTAAAGTTTAACATCTTTGTGATAGAACCTGAAAAAAAGCCCTATTTTGGAGAATCTGTGACGTCAGAGCAGCACAAGTCGTCATGAAGATGTTAATAGTAGTTTGTATGAGTGTTCAGGCTTTTTATGTACGTTTTTCAGCTCCGACTTCACAGCTTTGACTGATTGCACTCATCCAGTCTGTTATTGTGGATCTGAGCAGCAGCTGAAAAACCCCACTTTAAAGCAGCAGGTAGGCTGAGCGATGAGAACCAGCGGGTCTCAATCGTATGGACTGGCAAATCAAAACAATGCCATTAAAGAGACTTAAAGCTGCAAATAGATGCAGAGTTCATCACTGATTCTCAGTAGGAACCACAGCAGAACTTCCATAAACACATAGTCTTTACTGGTCAGTTTATAAAGAATGTTGAGTAGCATCACAGACTATCTCTGCAGGCAGCTCTCCTCGACTTGCTGCTTTGTTAATCTGTGTACAAGCCAGGTTGGACTAAAATGCTTTGTGTGTAACAACACCTAAAAATACACTTCACTGTAAACAGTTCCCCGATGGAGTGGGAGGATTATGCTGTGGGAGTTAGATACTGGAGATTGTTTGATCTGTTGCCTCAGAGAAGCCATGCAGTCCTTCCTCTCTGTGAGTACTGGAGTGAGCCTGTTGCACATTAGGTTATATATATGTTATGATGGGGCACGCTGCCCACACTGGGTTTGTGGTGGCAAATTAGAACAGAAGCTGTAGCAGTATTAGAAAGTGGATTCATCTTTAAATGCTTTGCACTGAGGGGCCTTTTCATTAATGCATGGAAGTGAAAGTATGAAGCACGTGGACTTGGGGATTTCTGTAAGCATCCTCCACTAGTCTACCTCATGACAACAGTGACCGTGATGGAGGCGATGACGTAATTTCACACCATTGAGAAAAATCTTGAAATAAAACATGCATGCTTGTGTTAAATATTAGTGTGTTGTAGGCCATCTGCCGCCGCTCCGTTTGAAGAGCTGTTCAAAAGACTCAAGTGGGAAGGTTGCCATGGATGCTTCAGTAGCTGAAGATAGTATCTGTTTATCCAGACTCCTCTCTCCCACTTCTTCTCCTTTTATATCGTCCTCTGAGTCACAAAGAAACACATCTCCCCGTGTAGCCGGGAGGTCTAGTCTCTGTTTTTGGGCACCTCCTCATCCCGTGAATCTGATACACTGCCCTCCTCTGTGTCCTTCCTCTGACATCCAATTCCACCTTCCGCCCCGGAGATGACAGCCTACCCAGGAGAAGGCCGCCGGGGTCGGTGCCTGGTGCCTGGCTTCTCTGCCGTGTGACACACAAACACACACAGACACCCACATCTTGGCATATGGACAGAATGCGGTTTTGACAGTTCATGGCCTATTAGGCTGGCCTCCACGCTGCACAGACATCACACCAAATGCCTTCAGAACTTTTAATTTGGAGGGTGGGGGGGTTCACTCACGCTTGTACAAGCATGTAGCATTGTGAAGAAACTGAAATTAAAATTGATGTTGGGGGTGAAATTTGAGTTTTATTTAATTTTGTTAGAAGATAGAACCAATGTTGTTAGCTGTCTCTGTAGCCAATTATTTCATCACTTCCTATCCGGCTCTGTGAGTCAGCAAGTTGCACACAGTGGGCTGAGGTAACAGGATTACTTGCTGCTGTGAATTTTGACAGCCTGGTCATTTGTCTTCATCACAACTGGAGCCACGACAGAGTGACAGCAAACGCTAGCGTGCCATTCTTCTTGGCTGAATGTGCAGGACCTGCCACTGACCTGGTAACATTAGCGGGTTGTGCTATCTTGTTTAAATTGGAAAGTACTTGCCCCAGCTTGATAGCTTCCACTTTCTGAGTGAACTTTAGGCAAATTCATTCTTCCCATGTCTGCTTGTCTACAGTATGTGTGACATAAATTTCACTGAGCAATCAAAGTCCATGTAGGGCTGTGCAGACCCCTTTGCGGTCATCCATGTGCAGTGCAAAATTTGTGTATTCCATGTGTGCACTGCAAATGCAACAACTGCACATGTCCCGGGAAAAGAAAAGATGCTTAGAACAAATTCTTGTTATGTGGAGAGGTTGTCTAGGGAGATTCTCCGTCATCCACAGCTTTATAATTCATCAACAAGAGTGGTAATTAAAGTAGTCAACTGTCGGACTTTAGAGGTTGATTTACATCAATGGAGCCAAAACACTGTGGGAATTTCTAAACTCTCCAGCTATCCTGTGCCATATGGGCCCACTGTGCTCAGCACACAACAGGAATTATCACATTGACACAATGGAACAGGCCAATCAGTGAGCAGCTGCCACGTCCTGTGAAAAGTCACAGCCTTTCAGAAACGTCCCTGTGTGATTTCTGTGTTTGATATGAACAAGCAACGCAACCAACATCCACCTATAGTATGTACTGTATTTTATAGATGGAAAGAACTGCACATCCTCTGTCATGTGTATCAATTCCTCATCAGTTAGCAAACAGAAAAAACCCATGATTTGGCCTTTAGCAGCACAAATGTTGTATGTTGCAAAGGGATCTATGTCTTAAAAGACTGACTGAACAAAAGCAACACTCCTTTAGATGAAACACGAGCTCTATCTGGCTCTGATGTGCTTTAATCAGAAAGTCAATAAGGTTTAATTCTCCTTTATATTTCGTCGCACTAGATATTAAGAGAATTTCAGTTTGCCTTTGGAAGCTGTCAGATTAATAAACGTTTACATCCAATATCCGCTGCACCACCAGTTAAAACTTTCTTAGACGGATGATACACTCTGTCCCCTATCAGCCCCTGCCGACCCGCCAGCTTCTTTTGTGGGAGGCAACATGTCTGTTTTCCAGTGAGTGGCTGAGCAGAAACAGAAAGAAGATCCAAAATATAATTTTGCACAACCTCTTTCTTCAGTCTGTTTGTTTAGAGGGGCCAGCGTTAATTAGAGGGGATGGCAGCTCTCTTGTTCACAGCCTTGTTTGTTGACAGTCATTATCCATTTTTATATTCAGAGGATCTGTATTATCTCACCCGGGCAGCTTTTCCAAAATAACTCCCCGGTGGGACACATCTGTTGGCAGCTCCTGTGACAAAAACAGGCGAAACAGACATTTTATTTCCATGGAAATGTCAGACTTTATTACTTTAACTGCACTTTTGCTTTTGCCGTGGCGCCCCTTACGCACCCCGGGCTCGCGTGGAGGTGGGTGGATGTGCGTTTCTTGGATTGTCTGCGAAAATGTCAGAGGAGACGGAGAGAGACATGGAGCTGGAACTGACATTGATCTTCCTTTTTTATATTTATGTATATTGCATGACTCACACATTTGCAACGGGGCGTGTGCGAGCGTGGGTGCTGCACTCGTCTCCGTGTCCTGAGATAAGTGGTCTTGTGCACCCATTGTGCATGTGTGAGCGTTTAATGTGATTTGTTGGACAGTATGGATCCAATTTGCATTAAGGAGCATTTTTGTAATCATCTCAAGTGTCTCCCATGAGCTTGTGCCGTGTTCCATCTCATGTCCCATGTGGTTAAATGTTTTTCTGCTCCAGTCTCAGAGAGGGAATGCAGCCCTTGTGATTGACAACAGAACTGGGTGTGTGTGAGCTTAATGTTAGCAGGCTATTAAGACACAAGTCAATAGCCTTGCTACGCTGATCTGGAATGGATAAAAATATCTTTGAGCTTGTTAGATCCTTTTATACATTCATAATACACCGAGAGAATAGAAAACAGTGCAGCTTATTAACACTACAGTTTGTGCAGGCCTCATCCCATGTGCACATGTGCGGAGGAAGGTGCTGGGCGAGTTGTGTAATGAGATCACTTTAAAAAAAAAAAGAGGGGGAAAAAAAAACTCAAGTGGAGCCGATCTCCTCCTCCTTTCTTTGTCTGTCATGAAGCACCCTTCTCGTTGCTGCACCTACACTCTCTGCATCATCCGGTGCAGGACAGCCTCTAATGGCTGTACAGCTTTTTTTCAGCGGAGCCGCGGCGAGCAAGGTGTGAATTAATTTCGAGACTCGAAGCCAGTCTTGTCACACACATGCTGGTCAGGCAGAGCAGGACATGTGCAGCGTGAGCAAGCTCTGTTGCAAAAACACGGTAGCCCATAGGTGGCAACGATGGGTGTGGGGTGTACGGTTCAAAACAAGACGCTTAAAACATTTCAGCCTGGAGACGACTTGGAAATTGCTTGCCGTGTGATGTCATCCTCTACTTTAAGCCTCAGCTTTAAAGTAATAAAGGCACTACTTCAGCAGCTGTGTTAAACCTCCACCAGCACCCACCTCCTTCAGGGATCACAGCGTGACCAACTCGCACACAACTCCTCAATCCGCTTTCAATCTCGCCCTCCTCTCGTTGACGCCGTTAACCAGCTGTAGCGTCACACAGCAGCAGGATCGATGCGGTTTCCAAATTAAAAGAGGGGGGGGCCCGCGCGCAATTTATGCAAGCGGCACAGCAGGTGACTTCATCGATTACCTCATGACATGTCAGTGCAGTCGTACGTGGCCTTGTTAAACGCCTCTCTGCTGCACAGACTCACAGTTTACTACAGTGAAATGACTGCCTCGAGCTCACGGGTAATCCAGCACCATCACAGCTGTGGACACAATTTTATTTTCAGCAAATATTGTTTCGTCTGGACACTTTTATTGGGGGCTGTAAAGTGGATTATTACAGAGTGTCTCATTCCTAATATTTGCAGTAGTGGTATTACTGCAAGCGTGGAACTGATCTAATCATTTGAATTTTAAAAAAGGCAAACAAAAGCCTAATAATGACAATTTAATCCCCTCAGCCTGTGAGTTAATTTTTCTGTATGACATGAAGGTCAGTGTTTCCAGTGTGAGCCTTCATAACTAGAGCGTCCTTTGGTTAATTCACAGTGGTTCCGGTGAATTTAGTTTCTTCAAATTCAAGTCTCACACTGTTTAACCAAACTCCACAGAGAGCACACAGATAAAATGAAGCCAAAATGAGAATGTTCCGACTTCTCCCAGGTGGAATCTGACTATTTAGATAGATTTCATTTGACACATCTGGCTCTGAAATGGCACCAATACAGTAGAGTTTTTCCTTTCAGAAACATTTGTGACATTGGACAATTCAAATCAATCAAATGCAATGTTCGCAGTTTTAACTAGAACTGTCTGTCTAGAACAAGAAAGCAGTGGGTTGCAGAGAATGGATGTCGGGTAAACAGAGGGAGGGATGGAAACAACAACCAGTGTGACATGTGTACAGGTTATGTAGAGGGGATGCAGACACACAGCTGACAGTTCAAGTCGTGGGCTGCAGAAACAATGCTTCACAGCGACATGACCAGGGCTCCGCTTGTTGTTAATAAAAGCGACAAACCTTCCGCCTCTTTCCTTGTCACTCTCGGATTTATTCCTGTCTGCCTGAACCGTCTGACAACCGTCAATTTTATAGATGGGGATCCGGAGTAATTCCTGTTGCCATGTCTCTGTGAAGCATATAACACTACACTCACGAAAGCCAGCTCCACTCCTCACCGGGGCCGTTGGCTTGTCCATGCCAGTGTCCGGCGATCTTAGATTGCTCATGATGGTAGACGCATTAGGCTTTCATCTCGGCTTCTCGGTCTCCATTGCCTGGACCCAGCTCTTTTCCCTCGTTCCCTTTGTTCTTTTTATGCATCCCCTTCGTGTCCTCCTCTGATTTATTCGTTGTTGTTGCTCTGATCACTGTGCAACGCTTGAGTGAAATTGGTAATGACATGGCAAAAACAACAGAGCACAAAAAAGTCACCAGCAAAAACCGAAGTTTAAGGAAGTTAAAAAAAAACTCAGTCAATGAGACAAATTAACTGGAGCGACTGTAACGGTCTGTACACATAGTTAAGTTCACGAATATGTTGTGAAGTCTGAAGTGGGTTTAGTGCATGTTTTACCTGCCCCTGATCCCTTCCTCTTTCCAACTCTGTGCCTCCTTTACCCATGGTGCCTCCCAAGTGTCTACCTAGCAGCTCTCCTGGTGTCACACGGCAGCCTCCCTCTAAACTACACCATGTTTAATCATCTATTTTACTCTAAATGGGACCACAAGTTGTCGAATGAACATCATGGTGTGTTCAATGACACTTGAAACTACTGATTGAGACCATAAACTGATTAGGAAAATGTTTACTGAGGTACAAGTCAAGTGAGAATCACTCATTTTCTCATAGCCATCCACATAATCTGACTCATTTTCTTAACCACAGGAGTCGCCCCCTGCTGGCAATTTGAAAGAATGCAGCTTTTAAGGCACTTCACTTGGCTTTACGAGTGTTGCGTTTTTTTTTTTAATACAGTCTTTGTGTTTCCTGACACTCTGATGCATTTGGTTTTTGGATATGACTGAAGTCTTTTAGTTTTATATGTGGCCTTCAGGACTGTCAGTAAAGACCTTGCCTTTTTGAACACCACTTTCAGTCCCATGAGTTTATCCGTGTCTGTCATTGTTTGTCAGTGCCAAAAACAACACAGTTTTGTCACTGACAGGCAGAAAATCTGACTAAGGTGATATGTTAAAGGTGTGAACAGAAAGAATATGCTGTGTTTTCAATTTGAACAGATCTTTGAGGTAATTTTTTTTAACATTAACCCTTTGAAAATGCAATGTTGTAAGACAGAAGCAAGTGGTAACAATTTGAGTATTGCTCTTTTAGCAATCTCAGTAGTTTGTAAATCTTTATATTCAGCATTACTATTTCAGTAATGAGTCCTGCTAACTGACAGAATGGTTTCAGTACATAGTTAAGGCCACTGGAAGCAGATTAAGCTTTGCTCGTGCTTCAGTACAGAAGTGGATGCATTCAACATATGCTCACTAGAAAACAAGATTTCATGTCAGGAAGAAGAAGAGCTCGTTTTGCTATAGAAATGTGACATATTGTGTATTCCAGAGCTCGTTTCCTGTGTCAAGATGTTCATCTTCAGACATCAAGGCCATTAGCCTTTTGCAGTTTACTCCTCTCAAGTGCCTTCCAGCGGCCATCTCTCTGTTATGATCCCTGCCTCCTCCACACCTACTCCCTCAGTTCTTTGTGATACCTCAAGTAGCTCTCATACATAGTTCATGGCAGGATCACTTTTCTAAATGGCGCGGGGAGGCGAGGGCAGTGACCCGTGAAACACTAACACAGTCTTTATGTGGTTTCATGACACTCATTGCAGAGTCGTGTCTTTTACTCATTTTCACTGTTGCTTTTCATTGAGCCAGCCGGGCTCCAAGGTACCCAGGACCATTTAGTGGATCGTTGACACAGAGTGCCTCATTCAGTGATGTCTGAAAGATGTAAACAGGAGTCATCCGAGTTGGAACTGACGTTTGCCATTTCTCTAGTTACCACTGCCCTCACTATTGTACTTTCGTTTTTTTAATTTAATCATTAACTGATGTTTTATTTTATCTTCCAAGTGCTTTGAGTTTTGGCACATCCAATGGTTTAATCTGTGACACAAATGAAGACCCAGAATACAACAAAGCAGACTGGCTAACACAGCAGTCAATAGCACAAAGCAAATACACCTCTATATTTCCTTCATTTAAGCTACAAAAATTTAAAAAAATGTCCCATAATTACAACAATTAAATGCTCGATCAGAGGCGGAGATCTCACTAGTTACTGCAAATTGTTCAACTGTTAGATTTGGTGGTAAAATCCAAGCAGCTGGAATGTACCAACATAACAAAGACATACATGAACATCGGATCAAGAATTCCACAAACATCAAAAAATAAGGAGGAGATGTGAGATGATGGCAGCTGCTGAAGCTAATGGCATCAATTGGAGTCTGTATGTCAAGCACCAGAACGAACATGACTGGAAAGACAACCAGCTAAGAATTCTGCTAATGAACAAGCCACTGATTGGGGAGCATAAATGAGGCTGCTGATTAGAGCTGTAATCTGACTTTTTTGAAGGGCAGCGTTAAACTCTGCAACTATTTGGATTTTGCTGTTGGATTTAAGATTTGGCTATGTGTTTTTGTTTTGTGTGTGTGTGTTTTTGTTTTTTGTGTGTTCACACAGACTGCCTGGCTATCAGAAAATCATTTAGTGTCAGTTTCAGTGATGGTTTTGATCACAATAAAAGAGCATCATGGAAACATATTATTGAACATACACACTGATCAGGCATAACATTATGACCACCTCCCTAATATTGTGTTGGTTCCCCTTTATGTGGTCCAAAATGCTCTGAACCACTGGGCATGGACAAGAGGACCTCTCAGGGTGTCCTATGGGGTCTGGAACCAGGACATTGGCTCTGGATCCTTTGGGTACTCTGGCTTGTGCAGTGGGGACTCTGTCAATCAACCTTTTTTCCACTGCATCCTGTTGATGCTTGATCAGAATGGGGTGTAGGAAGTTTGGAGGTCAGATCAACATGTTGGACCATTGTCATGTTCCTCAACATGTTCCTGATTGGTTGATGTTTTTTTCCATGTGGTAGCGTGCATTTTCCTGCGGGGGTAGATCAGTGACATTTGGGATTTCCATTTGCATGAGGGAATGTGCTTGTTGTGGGACAATGTTTATTTGGGTGTCTAAGTCTGATCAACACTGATGTTAAAATCCAAGGTTTTCCATCAGAACACCACATAGTACCAATATGATCAATGTTATTCACTTCACCTGTCAGTGGTCAGAATGTTGTGGCAGATTGGTGTATACAGCTGTTTATGAAACAGAATTTGAATTGCAATACGTTTGAACTGGTAACATATAATGTTGGGCTATCATATGGATTTGTCTGCTTAATGAGACAGTATACAGAAATATATTTCTGTTGAAACCAAGCTCTTATGGATATTTCTTTCATTTTAAACTTTCAAAA
Organism: Dascyllus trimaculatus; assembly: GCA_024666655.1. NCBI lineage: Eukaryota > Metazoa > Chordata > Actinopteri > Pomacentridae > Dascyllus > Dascyllus trimaculatus. The sequence continues at coordinate 22,718,146 of CM045463.1, forward strand.
CAAGGTGACTAAACAAATAAAACTGTTTAAAATCTTAATGAAATTTCCCATTATAAAATATATTACAAGAAATGATGCTTTTCAAGTGGTTTGTCATGGTCAAGGAATGATGAGCGAACTCTTGCAGAGGTTGCAAACGACTTTACTTAGGTTGGCCTTTTAAAGTTTAAAATGTCACCTTAATTAGATTTCTCCTGAGTGGTTAGAGTTAACCTTGTTGAGCAACCCCTCCGCCTCAGGTTTCCACTGCTCTCATCAGTGCAATACTTTTTTTTTTTTTTTTACCTCGTTAACGTCCATATGGTGTTTTTATATGCTAGTAGACAGATCATGAGCTAAGTGTGCAGTCAACGCCATCGTTTAGCATTTTAAGCTTGAAACTGCAGACTAAAGACAGTCTCATGGATTCAGTCTTCATACGTAACAAATCTAAGGAACCAATCCTGTCAGCTTCTAGGGAAGGAGAGCTTTCTTTATCATTATTCGGCTGTGCAGCTGTGAGCGGGTTGTCCACTGATCGCAAGGTTGGCAGTTCGATCCCGGGCCCCTCCACATCCCCTCCTCCAAGTGTCCTTGGGCAAGACACTGAACCTGAAGTTGTTCCCAATGGTAGATTAGCACCTTGGATGGCAGCTCTGTCGCCATTGGTGTGTGAATATGTGTGTGTGAATGGGTGAATGCGAAGCACAATGTAAAGCGCTTTGGATACCACTAAGGTAGAAAAAAGCGCTACATAAGTGCAGACCATTTACCATTATTCTTCTTCAGAATCTGTTTACAGTTTGAACATGTATGGCTGAATTGCTCCAATCATACAACTTGCTATAGTGTAACAGTTTTTACAGTGTTTGGACAGAGCTGTAGGTGAGCTCGAGCTGGTGTGGAGAGAGAGGAAAACATCTGAAAAGCCAGAATGAAATATTGTCACTGAAAAAAACACTTCTAAATACGTTACTTTGATGCACAAAGAGAGCTTTGGGGGGTTTGATCACTTAAAGCACTTAAAGCATAAGCAAATGCATACGCAAACAGGCCCTGCTAGAATATATACATCAAGATTACTTGCATTTATAGGGCACACTAACTAACAAAACCAACAACAAAAAAGCAAAGCAAAACAACTTCTTTACTTGTCCAGCTCATGAGGTTTCAGCATGATGTCTGATACCAGTTAACTGATGTAAACATGACTTAATTGCTCTGCTGAACTATCACAAAACTCCTTTAAGGTGTTCAGTAAAAAGCTAACATTGTCGAGGTTAAAATAGTTCTTATCTATCACATGCAAATGTAAAGAAAATACCAACATCTTGTACCTTTCACCCTTTTATTTTGTTAATTTCTTAATACCAAGAAAATACAGAACTGCTACAAACTAATGGTCCTCCTGTAATTCTGGGTGGGAGGATAACAGAAAGAAAATGTGATGAGATGAGAGTAAGCAGGTGGCCTTGTTGATCCCGCCTCCTGTCTGTATGATGGATGTATACGCAGCCAGGCTTGGCGATTATCAAGCTGTTTCCCCGCTCTACATCATGTCTGCCCCTCTGCTGTGTGGGGCTCCTCCTCGCTCCACTTGGCCCCATGTTTCATCTCCTGAGTGGTACGACCCACATTCACTCAGTACACCAGGCCGATGCAGACCCACACATATGGGGAGACGTGCATACTGAGGCTTGTATTGCTGTAGTTGTGAGGACTCTCAGTGCATTGAAGTGAATGGGGAAAATTCCATGTTTCAGAAATACAGATTGTTTTATCAAGACTTGAGCTTCTTGCTAGCTGATTTTACTTCATGGAATGTGAGTTTGACTTCTTTTATCAATGAAAACAATATTAACAGTCAAAGATGGTCATGTTTGGTCATAATATTCCTTGTTTACAGCAGTGGTTTTGACACAATCTCACAAAAATAATCTCAAAGAGCTACAGGTAAAAACATAAAAGCTGTGAAAAAAAACACAGCAGCCAACAGACAAACTTTTTAAAATGTTAAAGATTAAAATGTCTCCTAAAAAGAAAGGTTTTCAGTCCCTTTTTAAAAAACTTTCCACAGTCTGCAGAACAGAGAGCCCGGTCCTCCATTGTGTAGGTTTTAGTCCTGGGGAGGTGGAGACAGTGGGTGTTGGAAGAGCGGAGGGATCATGCTGAGGTGCATGGGGTGAGGAGCTCTGTCAGGTACGGGGGGGGGGGCATTGCCATGGGTACACTGAAATGTAAGGAGAAAGACCTTGTACTTAATCCTTGCAGAGACAGGGAGCCAGTGTAGTGTGTGGAGGATGGGAGAGATGTGCTCATATTCCCACACTCTCATCAGGATCCTAGAAGCACAGTTCTGAATATGCTGCAGCTTTTGGGTGCTTCTGTTGAGGATCCTGATGAGAAGTGTGCTGCAGTAATCCAGTCTGGAGGAGACAAAGGCGTGGATGAGTTTCTCCGCGACAGGGAGAGTAAAAGTGGGACGGAGTTTAGAGATGTTTCTGAGGTGGTAAAAGGCAGTCTTTGTGAGGTGTTTGATGTGAGCCTCAAAGGTAAGATAAGGGTCAAATCGAACACCCAAGTTGGTGACTTCAGATGACAGTGTGATGTCCTGGCCAGAGAAAGTAAAGCTAGTCATGGAAAATATTCTGGTTTGATGTGGGGTGCCGATGAAGATTGCTTCAGTTTTAGAGCTATTGAGCTGAAAGAAGTCATGCTTCATCGACACTCCTGTCTGGAGGAGATAAAGGTGTGGTTGGAGGGTGGAGAGTGATGAAGGAGATGATGATAATGATGACGAGGGAGCGGAGTCTATTTTCATGCAGAGTTGAGTGTCATCAGCATAGCAATGGAGTGATATTCCAAAGCGGCTGATGACAGCATGCTGCAAACCTGATCATAAAACCAGAATTTTGTTCATGATATATTTATCTTGAAATCATATTTCAGCAGGAAGAAACTGTGCTATGTCCATTTTTTTTTGTGGCCGCTATGATGCCAAGAAACATGCTGTAAACTCCACAGCAGGGTGATAACTCTCTGTAAGTGTGTCACCAGGAAGGACCTCCATTCCCCGAAGTTATTTAAACCATGAAACTTATCATTACAGCAGTTTTAAGGAACATCAGCAGGGCCTGAATTCTCCAAAAAACAAAAGGTCCACATGTAATAACTCCTAATATGAGGAGAGAAACCTTGCAAAAGCTGTGAGTTGCACTGATTTAATAAGATGATATGTGACTTAATTATGCCGTTGTGGGCAAATCTATTCGTATCCCTCCACCTGAAGGAGAAATAAACTGCTCAGAATAATTTGCATCCACTTGCATATTTAATCCAACATTACATTAGAGAGGTTTGTCATTTTATTTTGGAGGGTCTGTAAGAATATGTTTGCCTGCTTTCATGTTCCAAAAACACATTGTTTTTCTCGTACTGTACAGCGCTGCAGCACATCTCATCCTCCATCTGAAATGCTCCATTTTAGCTTCCGCCTCTTCAAGATCCCCTCCACCTTCGCCTGAGGCCAAGGCAGCTCTAATGAGAAAATAATGATGCAAGGAAGCTGCTCATTCTGCCACATGTCAGGCATTAAGCAAATGTGTTACATAGTGACATAAATAAAAAAACAGAGGAAAAGTCTGGATATCAAACCATTCCTCTCAAGCAGGTAGGGAGGAGTGATTTTTCTAAGGGGGAGAGTAATGCCCGTCGGTGTTGACTTTGCATGCAAAAATAATGTAAAGCAAAGAGAAAACCCTCAAAAGCAAAGAACTCTTTAAATAATACAACAAATGAAAATGGCTTGGATAGAAATGCGGGGCCCCTTGACCTAAGATTTTCTAGCACTCCCTTTTGAATCAATCGGTGCAGTCAGTCGCATAGCTCCTAATGAACGGTAGTGTATCCTACTCTTCCTATGCTTCATTTCTCACAGTTGATGGGTTCCTTCTCCCAGCTGCAAGTGTCAGCTCTTTCCATTTACACTCACCGGCCACTTTATTAGGTACACCTTGCCAGTAAAAGGTTGGACCTCCTTTTGCCTTCATACTGACATCTGCAGCAACTGTGTGATGCTATCATTTGTCGGCTGCACATCCATGATGAGAATCTCCCGTTCCACCACATCCCAAAGGAGCTCTGTTGGATTGAGATCTGGTGACTGTGGAGGCCGTTGGAGTACAGTGAACTCATTGTCATGTTCAAGAAATCAGTTTGAGATGATCTGAGCTTTGTGACATGGAGCATTATCCTGCTGGAAGTAGCATCAGAAGATGGTCCACTGTGGTCATAAAGGGATGGACATGGTCAGCAACAATACTCAGGTTGGCTGTGGAGTTTAAACCAGTTGGTACTAAGGGGCCCAAAGTGTGCCAAGAAAATATCCCTCGAATCATTACACCGCCACCAGCAGCCTGAACCGTTGATACAAGGCAGGATGGAACCATGCTTTCATGTTGTTTACACCACATTCTGACCCTACCATCTGAACCTTGCAACTGAAATGGAGACTCATCAGACCAGGCAACGTTTTTCCATCTTCTATTGTCTGATCTTGGTGAGCTTGTGTGAATTGTAGCCTCAGTTTCCTGTTCTTAGGTGACAGGGGTGGCACCTGGTGTGGTCTTCTGCTGCTGTACAACATCTACTTTAAGGTTTGACATGCTGTGCGTTCAGAGATGGTATCCTAGATTCCTTGGTTGTTACCAGTGGTTATTTGAGTTACTGTTGCCTTTCTATCATCTAGAACCAGTCTGCCCATTCTCCTCTGACCTCTCACATCAACGAGGCATTTTTGTCCCCACAGCTGCTGCTCACTGGATATTTTCTCTTTTTTGGACCATCCTCTGTAAACCCTAGAGATGCGTGAAAATCCCAGTAGATCAGCAGTTTCTGAAATACTCAGACCAGGCCGTCTGGCGCCAACAACCATGCCACATTCAAAGTCACTTAAATCCCCTTTCGTCCCCATTCTGATGCTCGGTTTAAACTTCAGCAAGCTGTCTTGACCACGTCTAGATGCCTAAATGAATTTGAGTGGTGGCCATGTGATTGGCTAATTGGGTATTTGTGTTAACAAGCGACTGAACAGGTGAACCTAATAAAGTGGCCGGACTCAGATGCAGTAAAGCATCTCCATAGCACAGCTGAGGTTCATCCCCACTGACACTGGCCTTAGAAATCAGTGTTATGGTGCAACCAGACACTTTTGCAGCATGTTGCAGACACTAAATCTCGGTTCTGGATGTGAGATTGTACATGTTTTTCCACCATTAAAACTATCCTCCTGTTCATTCTTAGTCAGTTTTCCTCCCATGGCTACATCCAGACAGGCTGGAAGCAGTCCCTCTGACCTTTAACTATGAGCAGCTGTACCTGGAAACGCTCTTGTAGCTACCTTGATCGTCCTTGGCATATTTTTTTCTTCTTTATCCCCTCAGAAAAATAGTCTTTGTTCTTTTTTCTTTGTTTTCCATATTCAGCCTGGTATACACAGTGATTACAAACAGCACAATGTGAACTTTTCTCTGTTTAATTAGGCTGAAAAGCTTCTTCTGAGGATGTTCAGTTATTTTGAGTCGGCGACTCTTAGAAGACTTTTGTACAATAAATTCAGCTCTTTTCACAGCTGCTTTGTTTTATTCTCCAGTAAACTGTGTCGGTTTTGTGGTTCTATTTTTCTAGGCATTGTTTCTCTAAACTTGCTCTTTAACATTTACTTATATCAAAAGCACTAAACAACACTAAACCCAGGTTTAGTGGATTTCCTACGTTTCCATCCATGTGATGAGACTGGCTCTAAATATATGTATGAGACACACAAACACTCAACAGTCGCAGGTGTTTCTCAGGCTTTCCATCACGGCCCGGCTCCTCACTGTTATTAAATTCCTCATTTTGACCGTGGCAGGGATTGACTTGAGAGACGACGTAAACAAAAGTGGAGAATGCACTCTGTGAATTCGCGCGTCTGTGTGTGTTGCACAGAGACAGAGATAGGAAAGGCTTCTCGCAAATTGCTGTGATTGATGACTCATATGTGGCACCTGCTCGTGGACAAATGGGCATGTTTTTTTTTTCTATAAAAATCACTTCCTTCAGGTTTTCTCTGCTGAACGTCACTTTCCAGATGCCATGAATAATGCACTATGATGTGTTTGGTGTTTGTGTGGACGGGACTAAAGGGGAAACAGCTGCATATTATCTGTTAACCTCCCCCCTTGTCAGCGCAGCATTTTATTGAAAAGTGAAATCTGCCATAGGATTGAAGATAGCCAGTGCATTTTGCTGTGTGTGTGTGTGTGTGTGCACAGAGTGTGATAAAGAAGTCACAGCTGCAGGTGAGTGTTGACAGATTTTATTGCCATTTCATGTTTCTGTTCATCATGTGTAGAAAATGTGTTTGCAAGCAGTGTGTCCCCCCTGAGTCTGACCTCTCGAACAGAAATATCCAATATATAGAGTGTGTTGTTGCTCCATGACAAAAGCCTTTTGTCATGTCTTTTCTCTATGCTTAAAGCCATTTCATCTGTGTCCCATACTGGTTCGTGTCATTTCATGTGAGCCACTTTGGAGGAGATGGAACTTTGAGAGCAACATGTCACAAACTCGTTCATACAAAGGAGACACAAAGAAAGGCCTTTGTTTAAAAAAAAAAAAGAGAGAGAGAAGGGAACGCAGCAACCCTGCATTTGCTGGAAAGTTAATGAAAAAGCAACCTTTGTGGTTTAAGACAGTCCATCCACTGCTTTGGCTCAGATAAAAGCAACCATCATGGCTGTCTGAACACAAGAACGTACATTACTGCAAAGTGCATGGAGTCCGTACAGAGTGCTGTTTGCTTCAGCGCATTGCAACTTTGCTAAGTGAATATGTTCTGCGTAGAGAGCCAAAAATACTGCCTCAGTATAAATAAATTATATATTTATAATACATTACAATATAGTGTAAATACAACATGCGGTATTGTACGTTGTGTATGTGAGTTTTCTGGAATATTTATCCCATTAATACATAATTAATTCAAAATTCACAGATGACTCACGTGGCTTCCTCCAAACCACCTAATTAAAGCACCCAGCTCAATTTGTACACCCACATCAGAATTTTAATTTGATGCATCATAACAAGGTCCTTAAAAAGGTCAGTAATTGCCTCTGCCACTCATTGTTCCAGGATAAGATTTCAGTGTTCCCACGTTGGGACTCGCTGTCACTGTAACACTCGCTTCTAACTCTATTAAACAGGACAAGAAACTCCAAATAATTAGACGACCGTTTGCCGACATGCTCAGTGTAAAAACTTATCCAGGTATTAAAGGTGTGTGTCAGTGTTGTGTTGATACTGCGTTGTATTGCCATCAAGTGGTCAATGAAAGTCAGTCAGTGCAGCTTTGAAGTCTCTCCAGTCGTTGATTTAACAACTAATAACTCATCCCTGTGTATCAAAGTTGCTTATTTAGAGGGTTACTCCATGAAAATAACCCCTTCCTGCCTTAGCATGGCTTACTTGTAACGCTTCGCTGTTACTTCCTTTAGAATGTATGCAGGTTGAGGTTTGTAAAGCGTGAAATCCTGGAAGTCTGAAGTCTCAGTTTTTGAGACTTTCATCGCTACATTGCATTTCCAAGGTGGAAAAGGTCTAGCCATGGCATTGGCTGCTTATTTTACTCATAATATGTCTTGATATTGGGCTTCTGTGGCTCAGGTGGTAGAGCGGGATGTCCACTGATCGCAAAGTTGGTGGTTCGATCCCCGGCCCCTCCGCGTGCCGAAGTGTCCTTGGGCAAGACACTGAACCCCAAGTTGCTCCCAATGGTAGATTAGCGCCTTGCATGGCAGCTCTGTCGCCATTGTAGTGTGAATGTGTGTGTGAATACGAAACACACTGCAAAGCGTTTTGGATTCCACTAAGGTAGAGAAAAGTGCTATACAAGTGCAGACCATTTACCATTTTACCATTTTCCAGCATCAAAAAACACCATGTGGACATGCTACCAAGGTAAAAACAAAACTTGCTTTTCACTGGAGATGGTCTTCAAGTTTCTGTCAAATTCTGTTTTATTCATTCAAACTTTGCAACTTAAAGTGTGTTTTATGCTTCAAAGCTCTTTTCTTTTCTTCCAGTTCATGCATAACTTCATGTACAGGCCTCTGAGTATTGAGCCATACTCAACACTGCGTCGGAACAAAGAGTGTAAACACAGAGGACTGTGTTGAAGAATAAATGTCTTTAAAATGCTAAAAATTCAGATTATTTGACTTTTTTAAAGATAGTGCTAGTGTGTTTTTTTACGTTACATTCTCAAGCAGCATGAACAGCTATACACTGGAGTGAGAGGTAACTGTAATGCAAATCTTAATGTAAAATAATGGGTGACAGTGCTGGCTATTCTGATTCTCTAGGATTTCATTTGACATCGAGCAGCGAGATTGCAAAGTGCAACCAAAACAATAGCCCTACTGCAGTTTACTTCAATGGCCACTTGGCTCCAAAAATGAGTCACACAGACCCTCATGTTTAAATACCCAACTTCCCAACAGTGGGTGAATTTTTATATAACTTACTCGTTAAAATTGTATTAAGGGTTAAATTTATGCATAATTAAAGGAAAGGCCACTTTGGGCGACAGATTCTACCATCATAGAACAGTCCATGTTCCAGAAACATTTGCATGGCCCGTCTGAGCTCCATGATTTTACTAATTTTTATGTTGCGAGTCACTGCCAAGGTGGACGATTGGAGCCACCACATAGAGCTTAAACCAGCTGTTCGGAGAACCAGCGAGCAACATCATGGACAATTTGTCCTTTCTTTTTTATGTAATCCATGGCCTCACTTCAATTTCCCCTTCTAAATGTATAGGAGGACTGATGGTGGTTGATGGAGCCCTTGTCTAGAATGAGTGTTTTGTCCTTTCTGGTCTACTGTAGGAACATGATGGTGCCACATGGTGAACTCCATCATAGAGGATCTTCTGTACACACAAAGGGCTTATTATGAGGCAACAGAAACACGGTAAGTCGTATTGTCAGGTGATTTGACACTAACGACAATATAATTATGGATACTATATTCCATTTGTGCCAACACATCTTCCTAAATCCTCCCCACTGGACCTTTAAGTTTTGCTTCAGTGTGTTGCCCTCTTGAGTCTCATGGACTAAACCAGAAACAGAGATCATTCTGTGTGGAGCCTGAAGGAAGGGCAACAAATCTGCCCTAAAACGCCTACGGGCCTGCTCTTTGAAAATATATAGTGTTTGAATCTGTCTTCCTACAAAAGCTTGCTGAGCGTGCTATTGATTCAGTAATGCATCAACGCTCTGTCTTTTTCTTCTCCTTCCTTTCAGTCTGTTTTCTCTTGGGTGCTTTTTTTCTGCTTCCCCCCCCTATAACTTAGTTAATTACACCATCAACAGGATCGATGGATGACTGAACAATAAATAGGTTGTTGTTGCTTTGGCAGAAAGTCGTCATCATATCATAGAATTTTAAAGGTGCTGTACATAATGTTTTGTTGAATATATTATTAACACTTTTGGTAGAATGTCAGTAAACATACAAATCCTTGGCAGATCATTCTCAGACATCATCTGTACTTTGGCAAAAAGCTCGATTAGCGCTATCCAGTTGTTGTGCTTGCTAATGAGATAATAGCGAGGTTGAAATATTGGTAGGATTAAGAACTAAAACACCAGGGTAAGGTTAAACAAAGATGGTGATCGACGAGCCCAATCTACCTCCCAACTTGTCACATGCAAGAGCTTTGTCAGGACCCCTTGGTGTAACATTTGACGAACCGTAAAAATCCCAAAACATCAGAAATGGGTCTGTAGCTATGTGTCGTCTGTTGGTGTCTGGATCCCCTCTTAAAGCAACAAGGAGTTCGCTTCATAACTTCTGGTGAATGTAGTGAAAGGCTGTCTTTTAACCCGAACCGGGATAGTCTCCAAAAATTAGCCGGAAGCAGATTGCAGTGGCAGAAGGCTAAGCAGGACATCGCAGATGTTCCTCTCTGCAGCAATATTTTCCAGTCCCTCCTGAGGGATCCCAATGCCAGATGAGACATGCGATCCCCCCTCCAGACAGCTCCCTACTCCCGTTTGATGTGCCTAGAAATTCTCCAAAGAGAGGCAGCCAGGAAGCATCCTAGTCAGATGCGGAACCACCTCAGCCGCCTCTTTTCAATGAGAAGGAGCAGCGACTCTACTCCAAGCTCCTTCTGGATGTCTGACCTCTTCACCTTAGCTCTAAGGCGACATAGAGAGGAAGCTCATCTTAATCGCTTGTATCCACAGTCTCACTGTTTGGGTCATGGCCCAGAGCTCACGACCATATGTGAGGACTGGAAAATGAATCAACTGGTAGTTTGGGTGCCTAAACTTAACTAAACAGTAAAAACTGAAATAAACGGTGAGTAAAACTGAGAATTGAAGTGAAAATAAAGAAATTATGGTTTGACACAGGACACAAACCTTAGTCTCCTGGATGAAAGTCCTGTGACTTATGCTACCAAAACCCTTCCAACATCCATTTAAGGCTAATTTAACCGAGAAAATTTCCTTTACATCACCAACATCAAAGGACAACTTGTGTGTATCTCTTAGAAGCCACTGACTCTGACAAATCGGCAGTGTTTGACACGTTGGGATTGAGAACAGGTTGGATCTGCAGATTTGTAAGAGGATGCCAACCCTGATCTCCTCGCTACATACATAACACATCACCTCCTGCATTCGGAAGATTGTAGGACCATCCAGTATTTCACAGAACGCTGGGTTGGCTAATGGGTATCAGCTACTTCATTCATGCATCACCATTAAGGACTCGCTCATCTTCATTTTGGAAACCAGTTGACTGCACTGTGTACATGCCTTTATGGACCAGGTTGTTGGTATTGCTAATTTAACTTCAATGCATTAGCAGCCTGTTAGCTCTCTCAGCAGAATCTTTATTGCTGTTTGGATTCTTTGAGAGGCCCCGCAAAGAGCAGAGCCATTTCTGCCCAACTTAACTACATAATCATTCGCTGAAATTGGTCAATTCCTTCACATAAGTGTCTCTGACTCTGCTGACACATGCTGCTAATTGGTAATTCAGCCTAATTTGCTGCACCTTCATCATCGTGTTTACAACTGTAATGAAGTTATTGAGCATCAAGGTCCTTTTTCCTCACGGTGATTTGAGTTTTTTTTTTGTCTTCCTGCTTCATTCTGTTTGTTTTCTTTGTGGCAGCACATCACTGAAAGATTATTGTTTCTCATCTGTGACCTCAGACATACTATACGCGACAGCAGTGTTTTTTTTTTTTTAACATTACCATCATTTCTATCAAATTTCTCACAGCCTTTATAGCACCGCTAAAGGATGACATTGCAGTGAAGGGCTTTGTGGTGACTCATCCCTGCGCTCCAGGAGTGTTTCCCCCCCCTCAGCTGTCTCAGCCTCTCTCTGGTTACTACATTGATGCCCAGCAGAACAGGATCATTTTTCATGCCCTGCCTTCCCCAGTCATTACTGGTCCCCCCACATCCCTCTTTCCCCCTCTGTCCCTCCCACTCATCTCCCCTCCTTTCTCTGTCGAGCCTTCTTTTTCCTGGTTTCTCTATCCCCTCCTCCAAGTCTGGTGGCCTGCCTACCTACGATAAACACTTTGCAAAGGTGAAGAATGACTCAGCGCATGTTTCCGCTGGAGGTCACTGTTAAAGCAGACCTGTGGCAGTGTGGCCAGATGGCCGGCGTTTCAGTATGGAGGATGGCACAAGGGCAGCAGCATTACATGGAACAAGCAGACAGCCTTGGCTTCCTGCAGTCAGGGAGGGCAGCGAGGGAGGAAAGAGCAGCAAGGACTTTAAGAGATTAAAGCTAGATGGAAAGAAAATAAAAACAAATGCAGTAACTATAAAATGAGACATCTCTGTATGAATATATGTTATGCTTTATAACCCATTAAAAGAACAAATAAAAGAATAGTGCCAAACAAAGTCAATTTTACTATTTTGTTACCAGTTAATGTCCCTTTAAGATAACTATTTTCACCCAATCGCCTCTGACTCTGATAACTTCAGCATAACCTGTGTTTGCTACACTGGTGCTGGCTGTTCTTTTCCCTCCAGTGGGAATTTGGAGACATTTTAGTCGGTCAGTAAAGTGTTGTGCATGTCATGGGTTGAAAGTGAGCTGCTGCCCCAAGCAGTTGATTTACCCAGCCTCTTTGCCAGGGGAGAAAAATACCATCATCGATATTTCCAAACTCATCCACTACCTAAAAACACTAAAGCTGTGTGGTGAGTAAGAGGAAATCAAGGAAGATTCAGACAGAGGAAGATAGCTACGTCAAAAAAGCGGCGCTGCAAAAATGAGTGTTCCACTGTAATAAATTCAAAAACAAGCGATGGCAGTCTGTGTGTGTGAAGGAGAAAGACAGACAGAAACACGATGAGACATGATAAATGATTGATCACACAACTGGTATTTTCCAAAGCAAGTCAAAAGGATTCCTGTGAACTCCTTGGATGAATCCTAACAAAAGTGCACCCTGTGTATGTGACAGAAAGCGAGAGCAGACATTATAAAAGATAGATCAGATGATCAGTGTCCTAAATGATCAAAGATGCATTGCATAAACTGGGAAGGCTCTGAAAAGCCACCTCCTAAATGCTGCACCCCAAAATGAATGGTTAAAAAAACACGTCCATTCTCATTTTTGTAAACTTTAATGAAAAAGATCACAAATCATCTTGTCTCTTTTTAACTTTGCTTGAACACTGTGCGTCTTTTGCTTTGTCGTCTTAAAAGAATAGTGTATTTTCTGCCAAGATAGTCAACTCCATTCTCTCTAATAACAAGTGGATTTGCAGCGCCAGAGGCTACAGCCCTGAATGTTTAATGAAGAGCCCCGGATCAATTTTTCATTCAATTAAAAAAATCGGAATAATAAGGAAATACCGTGGGAGGCTGGATGACGTGGAGGAAGAGGTATCTCCTGTTGCAACAGAATAATCAAGACATGTGAGAGCCACTTGTTTACAAGCTCAGGCTGGTGAGGAGAAGGGCCTCTTTAGTTACATATCTAGTCCAGCCAGCGTCGCCAGCTCACAGTGGCTTTAACTATCTGATTGAGATTCTGTCTCACACCTTCATGCTGCCTAAACAAATCTTGACCAGGATCGAACAGTAAATGGCATTTTGTACTTGTACTCACAGCAAACAGGCGGTCTGTCAAACACAGAGCTAGAGTTAATCTGCTACGCTTAAATTATTTATGACATAGCAGCCGTCCTCAGGGTAAGTGCTGAACTCCATCACAGCTGTCAGGATTTTATTTTACTGCTAAAGTCTAATCTCTTTGCTGAAGTCAAAATATCGTCGTGTTAGGTTTTTTTAAACTCCAAAGAATTTTGTTTTTCAGTGTTACAGCAGGATGTTTGCAGCAATGACATCATGGTGCATATGGATGCTCTCCATAGGTATACATGAACCGTGACCTCTCTAACCTAACCATGGAAATAATATTAAAGAACTTTAATAACCAATAGGGTAAACCAATCTCACTTAAGCTAGTAGCTAAAAATTGGCAACCCTGGTCATCATTTTTATCTCAAGGGACAACTTTACATATGATGATATCTGTAAATCATCATTAGACCAACTCCAAGGCTCACAGTTGGAGAACCACTGGTACACTGAACCTGCACTCATTGTGATGTTATTGTGAAACATGGGATAAGCATGGAAAGACGGTGGGATTACCTTATGTTCTCTAGAGCACAGTGTCTCACGTGTTATCTTCATTTTAACCATGAAATAACTCGAAAACAGTGAAATGTTTCACTAGCCTCTAGCATGCTTGCACACATTATTTTTAATCTCATTTCAGAACATATATGACTAAACAAAAACATGTGTGTATAGCAAATGAATAGAACTTAATAGATGGATGTAATAAATTTCCAGGTCCCAATAGTCCACTGTACATACTATAGTGTAATAAATAAATTAAGAAAACAGGGAACACTGCCACCTGACTCACTGGTAATGTTGATAGATGGTGGTTCTCAAAGTAATGATCCAAAAACACAACAGAAGCACATTAAAAGATACTTTTAGCTCACCAGGGAAAACATAAGAGAGCTAGCTTGTTGCGAATGTATGCTAATTCTCTTTGCCAGTGGTACGGCGCGTTAGCTAGGGCCTAGAGGCCTCTCTACATCGGAACACTGACGCTACAATAAGCTAGCCAGGAAACTACATGTAAAAATAGCAAGCTAGCCAAATTAAAGAAGAGCAAAGTGTGATGAATTTGTTGTGTTGCAATGTTATCGACGCAACAGCAGCTAGTTTCTTTACTACTGAAGCTGTTTTGCTAAATTTATTAAGGGTATGTTAACGCCCAGATAGATTTTTCTTTTTTTTTTGTTCTAAAAGCATTCTGAGCAAGTTCCAGAAAGTTCTTGTAGTGTTTTCAGCAAGAAGTGTTTTTTACAGTTCCCAGAATGTTCTCTAAAGACATTCTTTGTAAAACATTTTTCAAATGCTGCACTGAGAATGTCCCTCCTTTGTTGTCATGTAACATTGATTGACTGAACAGAATGTTTTACTGAAAATGCTCTATAATGTGTTACCTCAACAAGATCCTTAAAACATCCTCAGAATACTGTAGGTGAAATGTTCTACCTTCATTAATACATTGCTTTAAAGGAACATTTTATGAAAAACATTCGGTCACATTCGGAATGTTGGTGTGAGAAAGTTCTTCTCTTGTTATTATGTTCCATAATTTGACAACCCTAACATCGTTGTCATAACAAACTTTGAAGGTTTCGAATAAAATATTATGTCTTAATTGTATTTGGCAATTTTCTAAAAATTGCCATCTGTCGGAATTCTTTTTTTTTTCTTCTACAACTCCGTTTGTCCTGGAACGCCTCCTAGGGTGTTCATGCAGCACAAATGACAGTTATGCCATGTGATGGGGTAATGCTAAGGGTGTGCAGTCAACCTTTTTCGGAGCTCAAAGGTCAAGGTCAAGGTCATGTCAAGTGTCAAAAGCACATTTTTCTATGTCTCCAAAAGTAATTATCATAGAATTTCAACACTTACATTTTTGAACAGCTCAGCTCAAGGGGAGTATTTTATTTAACTGGACCGAAGCTGTACGACCTACCAGTGAAAAGATCGGTAAGGGTTATTTTGTCTCGCAGTTTCCCCTTAACAGGGTAACTGGACCAGCTCTACGTTTCTAGGGTTAGGTTCTAAACTGCTCATAGGTATTACCTAATAAGTTCAGCAGAACAGCTTAAGCTGGTGGTGAGGGGACTCGCCTAGCTCTCACTGTCTTTATCCAGACGCCTACCCCGCTTACTCTGACAGAAAACTAAACTAAGTAGCCTCAATAGTCCAGCTTTCTTGTCAGTCACGTCTGTTAACGACAGCTCCCTCCTCTGTTGACAACGGCTCTTGGTGAATTGCTAGGTTTAGATTTTGAGGTTAGGAAAGAAAAAACCCCAGGGATCTGTTTAAAAATCTATTTAATTCATTAACTAGAAACCCTGTACAGAGTCCCAGCTGTCCCGTAAAAATTCTCCAAAACTCAGGGGGAGTGAACAGTTCAGACAGGCTGAACGGCCTGAACAGGCCGCTTCTTCTGCTTTCTCTCGCAGAGGGAAGGATATATTGCTCTTTTCCATCTTCAACAAAATTGCAGACTGATCTAAACTGTTCTTTTCTTCAGTAGAGTAAAACTCTACTTATCCTGGACTAAAGTCAGATCGAACCATCTTCTGCGATGTCCCCGGACAACTCAACTCCGTTTAATTTGTGTCTGTCTCTCATTTTTATACTCTCCTATTTTCTTCAGAGACACATGCACATTTTTCTCCTCCCAAAACACACTTTCTTAACTTTAGTCATTGTCTCAGTTAGCTCAGTAGCATGATTCATGATTCCCAAAACTTGAGACATCATCTCCTCTTAAGAAATCCGGTTCATGACGTCATAAAAAATACAAAAATACAAAAACAACATTTTCCCCTATTACTTGGCAACACATTGAGATACAGTGCTCATACTGGTACCATAGAACAGCATTTAACATGTGCTTTCAATATGTGACTTCGACCTTGACCTTTGCCAAGGTCATAGTAAGGGTCAAGGTCAGCCTTCTGGTTTTTCCTGCATTATTACTCAAAAACAATATACAGACATTAAAAACACCTCATGTAAATAGCTACAATTTGCCAAGTTGTCATCATTGCCAAACAAAATTGCCAAATAGGTATTTGCCTCGTCAATACAGGTCTTCCTAGTTAACTTTTAACCTTACAGTAACATTATTTCCAATGGAATATGTCCTTAAAACGTTCTTTAAACATTAACACAAGATTGAAATGTTTCCTTGAAAAAACTATTATAATATGTAGGTAATGTTATTCGGAGGGTTCCTGGACATAAAGTAGCCTAATGCTAATCATCATCTCACACCATAATACTGAGTCAGGCAGTCAGTCTATATTAGCTTTAGCTGACTACAAGTTCTACACTCCTACACCTTCATCTCTCTGCTCCTCCTCATCCTCCTCACTGTGCCACCACCATTATCTGCTGCTGATGAAGGTCCTGCGGCAAACATGTCAGTGATTGTGTCACAGTTGGCAGCACCTGCCTGAAGAACTTGTGTTTTCTTGGCCTGTAATTTCTCCTCACCTCCCTTGTGTTTTGCAGTATCGATTTTGGCCCTTTCGCTTCACACCTCTCAAAGGGTGAGGGGTTTGAAGGTATAATTATGCCAGCCTTGTGTTATTGAAATAGAAAACAGTGGAGCAATCTACCTGTTTATGGGCTGGTCAGTCAGAAAAAAAAGAGAAAAAAAAGGCACATCAGCTGACCAGGAATCAGCTCAATCTGCCAGATGGCCAGGCCAGCCCTGCTTCTTTACCCGAGAGATAGCGCTAAGGAGCTCAGATATCCGGACGGAGCTCAGAGTAGAGCAGCAGCAGAGAGATTGTATACCTGATTTGGCTTGAGAATGCCTCAGGATCCCCCAGGAGGAGCAAGAAAATACTTCTGGGGATCTGGGGAGAAGGATGTCAAAATAACCTTGTCAAGCCTGCTGCCTGAACACAACCTGGCCCCGAATAACAGGCAGAAAATGGATGAATGGTTGGATGCACACTGTAGACATTATGTGTACAGCTCTTAAACTCTGTCCGGTTTGTCTGTTGTGTTTGGAAAAAGTACAAATACAACAGAATGCAGTTTGAGGAACAGATGTCACATGATCTGACACACATCCATTGTTTATATTTAAACAATATAGCTGGTATTCAGTGAGACACATTTGTATTTGAAAATTGATATGGGGATATCGGTAATGGAATTATCCCTACTGCAAAAAAGGAAAAGAAGATATATCATTCATCTCACCCAAAGAAAAACACAAGTGCCAAAAAGTGTGCAGAAGAATGAGGAGATCGGGGTGAATGGGCGGGTCAACCGAATAGTGAATACTGAACTGTTTTTCACTGATTGTGGTGTCAATGAATCAATCTGAAGCAGGATTTTCACTGAAACAATGGAATTTAATCATTTCAGCTGAATTTCTGAATCCTGAATGTGTAAATTTACCCACTATATCGTTTTGCCAAAAACTCTCCAAGCTAAGGTTGGTGTTTAAAGTGCACACAAATGCCAGGGAAGCAGTCAAAAGGTGTTTCTGCCTGGTCTTTAGTCTTTTAGAATACTGTGGAAGATGTGGCATGAGCCGGGGAGTCAGAAGTGTTCTTGGAGCTAGGAGGAGGTCAAACATGTGGAGAGTGGTGTTTAAGATGGTGAAGGAAAGTGACCAGGCAGGCAGGTTATTTGGTGTCAAGTGTAGCTGGAGATCTGGCTGGTGTTTGACTGGTGACTGGAGAGCAAGCAGGCTGGCACACGAGTGGTTCTCACAAAAAATGGTTATCGCAACGTGAATGACTCAGAGCAACAAGATGGCAGGGAGGGCTGGCCTGAGAGCGTCTACTATCACAGCGGATGACAGAAGGATCTGGCAAAGACGAGTGAAGAGGCTGGGGATGATAAACTGCAGGAGCTGATGAGGTAATGGTGAGCGAGTGTGCCAGCTGCCGACCGTGCTGAAGAAGAAGTCACGACCCAAGACACACAAACACACACATACACACACATAGAGAGATGCAGGGAGGGGAGAAAACAGAAGCACAGCTATAGAAAAAAACTGTGAGTGTGACGTGAGCCATGACACCGCAGTTTAATGCAAATAATTCTATTCATGGCATGGATGCTATTCTCTTCTAACAAGTCCAATATACAAGATGCCATGAAATAGTTCCAAGGCTATACCTATAAAAAGCAAAACACTGTGCCTGATTTAAATTTGGCCACCACCCCTTTGTGCAGCCCTGCAGCGCTCCCTGGGAGTCCCACAAGATGTCAAGCGTCGTTTGTGATGAGTGCTGAATCTCTTCCACTGCATGAAAGTGGCGACTCTTCAACTTGGCTTTCATTTTCAGCAGGAGGATGAAGTCACGGGGAGCCAAATCTGGTAAACAGGGTGGGTGTGGAGTGTTGATTATTCTGTTGTGGCCAAGGAACTCGTGTGTAATCACTGCGCTGTGACCAGGCGCACGGCACGCTGGAGCGCTCACATGCCACTGTGCCACAGTTCGGGTTGTTTCCGCGAAACGTTCTCCTTCCAGCGCCTACAGTAGAACTTGACATTAATGCTCCATTAATGCTCCAGTCCTGGGTATTCATTTCCTGGGGCACAACCACATGAATAGTGAAGAAAACAACGAGCACACTCCCTGCCCTGATGCGCCTTGTCCATGTTCTCTTCTCTGCTCCAGTTTGCAATCCGTGGAGAAGTCATAAATGCACACCTACCAGGTTGTGCAGCTGATAGCATTATGTCATATGGTCTCCTGACTCATGACAGTTACTTCTCCAGTTGTCTTTGGCAGTGGTATTTTGGTATCTGTAAAATACCACTACCTAAGTGTCAGTGATTAGTGTACCTAATGTAAGGAGTAGTGAATGAGTGAAGAAGGGGTTGATTTAGGACATAGACCCAGTGTGCTTGTGTAAGTACCCAATTAAAGACACTTTACTTTTCCTTCCTTTTTACATTCTTTCTTTCATTATGATGTAAAGCAGTGTTCTTTGTAGATCAGAAGAAGAAAAGAAGAAATCTTTATTTGTCACAAATGCATTTTTACAGTATTGTTAAATGTTGTTTTTCGCATGTACCAGTTGGGGTCAGAGCACAGGGTCAGCAATGGTACAGCACCCCTGGAGCAGGAAGGGTTAAAGGCCTTGCTCACGGGACCAGCAATGGCCACATTGGGGTTTGATCCTCTGACCTTCTGATCAGTAGCTAAGAGACCTAACTGTTGCCTCACCTCTGCCCCAATGTGGACTGATATCTTTTTTAGGGTCAAGACAGATTGTTAGTAACCAAGGAGACTGCTAACCAGTATTTGGAGTTCATATACATTTGCCTTAAAACTGAAAATCGTGGTGAGAAAATTTTATAATAATACAAACTGCAACGCAAAACTTCACTGAAATGCCTTTATCTGTTTATGTTTTATATGTTTGATTTAAACTGAGAGTTTAACTTTGATACTTCAGTGTTGACAGGTTATTTGGGAACATTACTCAAGACCACAGAGGGAGGCGCCTGCATCACACTCAAAGTAGCTCATTTTAAAAACTCATTCATTTGATCAAAATTGGTTAAAAAAATCAGAACCGATAATGGATAACATGCTTAATGTCAGATCTGATGTTCGTTCAGCCAGCCGATAATTGGTCGATCCCCAGTTCTTGGTTAGCGGAAGGTTTGCAGTGCACATGTAGCTGGCGTAGTGTTTGGCTCTGGATGAAGGTGTAAGCTGAAATACTAGGCTTTGACTTGGCTAGCAGCCCATTTGATGGGGTTGCGGTGTTTCCTCATTTGGTAGCTGCATCATGCAATGTGGGAGTCACATATTTCATAGGAGGCACATGAGCAATAGTGCAGCATGTATCGACATTCTCGCCATGTCTTAACATATCGCTATATATTACCCTTTACCCTGAATATTCTGCACAGTAACCTTGGCTACGGTGCACTGAGATACTCGTGCCTCTCGACCTTTGCTCCCAGCTGTAATCCAGCCTACTTGCTTACACTTCGATCAGATCTCTCCCGAGGAACAGATTCACGGTGTGTAATGATTAAATGGCATAAAAATGAGAAAATAACACCCACCAGCAAAAGAAAAAAAAACCCTGCATTTTTGCTCTCTGCCTCCATGATGCATGCTTGAGTGGCTTTCTTGTCCACATCGCAGACAGCCAGACAGGCGAGCGGAAGCACGGCCACAGCCAGAAACCTGAAATGTGGAAGACAGATTCTGCCACCATTAGTAACACAGTGGAAGTCTCTAAGAAGAAAGAACTTTTAGTAAGTCCTCTCCACTTCTCTGCATATTTTCCAATTAATGAGAATTAATGCACAGTAAGCCAGCACAGACAGAAAAACTAATCAAACTATTTCTTTCTCTCACTCTCTAAGACACTCAGTGTTCAAGTGCCCCATAATAAATCACTTCATTCACATCATCTCGAATGAACAGCTAGCTATTGTATGCTCCTACGCTTCTCATTTCTTCCTAATTAGACATTATGCATAGATATGATTATTTCATACATAAAAGACGAACGCATGCAGCAGCACAGAAACAGCTCCAATCATCAGTATAATGACTGACTGAGGTGATTTAAAAGTTTGAGAGGAATTCTTGACACAAAGTTAAATCCTAACTGTGATGTGGGCAGGAAATAACTCAAGTCACAACGTGTCCTGTGGTACATCATCACTAAATAAGGAACCAAATGTCAACTCTTCAATCTTGTTGTCAGTGTTGGAAATATTTTTTTTTTTACTCTATTTATTACAGGTTGTCTAAAGCATTCATTCTCAAAGCCCTGGTCGGAACATGGTGCATATACTCCTGGTCACCACAAAGATAATATGAGAACAAGTACAGCTACTAATCTGAGGGATGTTGTGCTATCTTTTGGAGTGTATAAGTTAAAATGTTCCTGTGTTATCTCATTGTTAATCATGACAGCGTAGCCAGGGGACAGAGAGGAGAATGTAGAGGAGGTTTTAGTTGAGTCTTTTCTGATTCACTGGATAGTATAAGACTGCCATTGACCATGCATGTGCATCATGTTTTATTGTTTGCCAAATCCCATTCAGTACATGTATAAACAACAACAACCTTGATGATGAGGAGCAGCCGGACCATTCTACATAGAATTTATTGTACTGCGTCATTGCTACAGAGTAATCTGGCTACGTGCAACTAAGTTAATTCTGTTTGGTTAGTTTATTATTGTCCCGTGTTAGTCATTGGTCCTCTGTGCTTTGAAAATATTTAAATATTATTAAGATTAAGAAAAAAATGTTATCTAAGTTCTTATTTACCCAAGCAACTCGATTCTTGGTCAGGGAGTGACCGGGGGGCTGCACTCGCTGGTTACCAGTGTCGCCTCACAGCTAGAAGATCCCCGGTTCGCATCCCGGTTAGGACGCCTGGGATCTTTCTGTGTGGAGTTTGCATGTTCTCCCTGTGCAGCGTGGGTTTTCACTGGGTACTCTGGCTTCCTCCCACAGTCCAAAAACACGCTGAGGTTAATTGATGATTTTAAATTGTCTCTAGGTGTGAATGAGAGTGTGCTTGGTTGTATGTCTCTATGTGTAGCCCTGTGATAGACTGGTGACCTGTCCAGGGTGTCTCCTGCCTTCGCCTGAGTCGGCTGGGATAGACTCCAGCCCCTCCGACCCTGCAGAGGATTAAGCGGTGCATAGATAATGGATGGATGAATGGATGGAAGTGACTGGGGACCCACAATCACGCTAACAGAACTTCAGACGTTATCTGCAGAGATGGGGGAACCTTTCAAAGAGAAAACCAGCAGCAGCAACACATCAAAGGCCTTTATGGCAGAACAGCTAGATGGAAGCAACTCTGAGTAAAAGGCACATGGCAGCCTATACTTGGAGTTTGCCAAACTGAATTTAAAAGACTGAGAACACAATTCTCTGCTTCAGTGAGTCAAAGTGTGAAATATTTAGGAAGAACTCCAAGCCTGTTGAACAGCAGCCACTGCTCATCATCTGTTAATACCATTCCTGCAGTGAAACACGGTGGTGGCAGCATCATGCAGTGGGAATGCCTCTCAGAGACAGGGACACTGGTCAAAACTGAACTGAACGTACGGCTTCCATTTTTAATTCTCAATAAATTTGCAAACATTTCTTAAAACATGTTTTCACGTTGTCATTAGATGACTCTGGGTGCATGCCAATTTGATTCATTTAACATTACATTTAATTGACGACACTGAAAAAGTGTGCAAATCGTGAAGAGGTCTGCACACTGTCTGAAGCCACTGCATATTTATCAACAACTAATGTCGAAATGAGAGCCAATTTCTATTTAATGTGAGTTGTAAATCTTCTTGTAACTCGGCTAATTTAGAATTCTGCTCTACACCCTGTCGAGCACAGATGTATGAGGTCTTTAAACTTAGTCCACATCCCACAGATTAGCATACGCTTCATATCACTTGAGACCAGAGTGCAAAAACATTTTCCAGAAATGGCAGATTTCACAGGAAGAGGGAAAGTTAAGACATCGGGACAGTCACTCTGGAGACACATCTCTGAGCCAGTACGCAGTTATATTACATCATTGTCATCTTTACAGTGCCGAGCCTGCCAAGAGAGTGAATAGAAACTGCACCTCTGTACTGCTGCTTCAGATGAACAATTGAAAAAGATGAGTAGCCCTGCTGCTCCGGCTGGCGAAAGATTTTCATTGGTTTTGAAGCTCGGTGCTGCTGCTGTGTGCAGAATTGTAAATGAACTCTATCTATCCCATTTATTACTCATCAGTTTCTATTATGGAAATAATGACATGGGGAATGATTGTATTTTCAGTGGTAACGGTTCAATTACCAGTGGGATTGCTTCTTCCTGCCGCTTAAGGACAGATTACAAAAAATAAAAAATCATTGAAAAATGCCACTGTGCTGTCGGCCTACATTTTTTTAATTAATGGCTTCTGTCACAACTAAATCATCATATCCATCTTTCATATTGCTCTGTGAAAACCAAATAAATAAAACTAAGTGCCAGTTTGAGGAAGAAAAAAATTATCTTCCCATGAAAAAAAGCTTTCCATTGTCATACATTTGATAGTTTATAGTGTTTTTATTCTTCAAAATTGTTTTGTCATTTCTGAAACACCGAGTCCTTGACGTTATACAAATGTAGCAAGAGCAACCTTCTAATCTCCAGCCTACTAGTTTGTCAGCTGCTTCAGCAGGCGTAGCATGCTGCATAATTACATAATTGGCTCCACGAGATGGTGAAAAACTGTCTCTGGCTGGCTCCTTTCAAACATGAATCATGTGAAAGAAGTATTGAATATGCATTTCAACACAAGAAAAGACTTCCAAGGAAAAGGACTAACTAATGTATCTGGCGAATGTTATCTCAGGTAACGCATCTGGAGTTGCTATAGGGTAAGCCATTGAGTTGTTTTTGTTAATGGAACCTGTACTGTGAAAAAAATATGATCTGAGGCAAATAAAAAAGGCCCATATTTTACACTTGAGAGACTCAGCCACAAACCCTACAGTGGGAAAGTCTGAGGAGCTCAGGGTGGATCTGAAAGAGCAAATCACTGACTTAAAGAAGTCTGGACAGTCACTTAGAGCCATTTTAAAGCAGGAAGAAAAACACAAGCTATCACCTGCTGCTGAAACACAGTTAATCAGGATGGTCAAGAGTCAACAACAGTCACCAAAAAGCACGTCTGCAATGAATTAGAAACTGCTGAAACACAGCTGGCAATGCTCACCGTCCAGTGTGTTTTACATCACTGTGAGCTGAGAGGCTGCCATATGAGGAAGCCCTTTCTCCAGAAACGGTACTAAAGCTCGACTGAAGTTTGCTGCTGATCACATGGACAAAGAAAAGGCCTTCTGGGAGAAAGTTTTGTGGCCAAATAAAAGACCAGAAATATGTTTGGAGGACAGAAGATGAGGCCTTTCACCCCAAAACACCAAACCTACCGTCAAGCATGGTGGTGGTAGTATTATGATCTTGTTTTGCTGCCACTAGGACTGATGCTTTACACAGAGTAAATTGATTAATAAAGGTGATTTATCTTCACATTCTTCAGGAAAAACTAAAATGATCAGCCAGAAGGTTGGTTTTGGACACAGCTGGTTGTTCCGACAAGACAATGATCCCAAGCTCACATCAGAAATGGTGAAGAAATGGCTAAATTGGGCTAGAATTCAAGTTTCAGACTGGCCTTCCCAAAGTCCTGACTTGAACAGTATCAAGAACCTGTGGACTGTGGTAAAGAAACTGAAGTCTGTGTCTGAGAGCAAACAAATTTAGTTGAACTGCATCAATTCTGTCAGGAGCAGTGGTCAAAGATACAACCAGAAGCTTGTGGATGGCTACCAAATGTGCCTACTGAGGTAAAAATGACATTGAACCAAATATACAAGGGACATTGAACCAAAATATTAGCTTATACATTTCTACCCAACAGATTTTGTCATTTCTCCCAGAAGACCTATAGTAAGTTTAAGAAAGAACCAAAATGCATGCTTATTTCTTTGTGACAATGGCACATATGTTTCAATGATTCCATGATACAGAATTCAGAGTTATAGGAATCATTGGAAACACAAGACTGCCATGATATCAATGGTCTTTCTGGTGCATATAAACTTTTGTCCACAACTGTAAGAGTCAATAGACATACTGACCACATCATTTACATACTGAATATTGCTCTTACTGGTGTCCCATCAGCATTGCCGGGTACTGCAAATTAAATAAGATTGCAGAACTATTATATTTCAAGGGTAACTATTGTAAATCAAACTACATTGGACGATCTGAACAGCAAAAAAAGGTTTGAGGGCAAAGAGTGAATGTCAGGTTGATGATTGCCAACAGTGACTATCTGATGCCACTGTTAGTCTGCAGAGCCATGATTGGATCATTAATGGCAGACCCAGGATCAGATTTCTGTAATACATTGTTAGTGTGTAATGAGAAACTAGGCTGGGGCTGAAACTGTTCTACGGGGGAAAGAAAGCATGAAGCTATGACATTTCGAAATGGTTGTACATGAAGGGCTTTTTGAATTATTGATGTACAGAGGGCTAAATTACCATACAAATGTGAGAATTATTGCCTTGTCCATGGACATGAATGAACATTATGTGAACAAATCCAAAGTGAAGCTTTGGATTTGTTCCCATAATGTTCAGGTCTTCCTAGTAACAGCTGCTATGACTTGACAATTGGAGATACATGGTTTTCCTTGCATGGTAAGGTTATTGCTGCATCCCTATAATCTACCTGCCTGTACTCTTGTTTGAACTGTGTTTTTGCTCTTTTGTGTTTTTATGTACATCTATGGTTCACCGTATTTTTACCTCTGTATACCGATGCATTTTCACATCTAAAAATGACTGTCACTAGCACATTTACCCCCCCAAAAAAGAGTCTCTTGCGCGATGCACGAGGTCCGACTCTCCATTATGCTGAGCTGATGACAGTTATGGCCAAATTGGAAGAAAATCTGCTGTCAGAGTGCTTGCCAGGTGCCTCATACGTTTGCAACGGCTCTCATTCGCCGCTAAATGTATTCTCTCTCAGTCGAGGGTGATGAAGGAGAGAGATGAGGGGATTTTTCTCCATCATCCTGTCATGATAACCAGAGAAGGCTGCGGGGGGGGGAGGGGACGCTCTGAGAGCTGCATGCCTGCGCTAAGTGCCTTCTCCCTGGCTGCACAGCATCACTCATGTCCCTTACAAAGGCCTGCACCTCCCCAGGGTGTCAGTCACATTGTGAGAGTGATTATGCACTGATTTAAGTATTCAGCCACAGGTGTCAATTTAAGATAAAGCCTTCTTTTTTTCGTCCATGTATTTCTTATTTCTTGCTCCTCACCTTCTTTACCATCCTTTCTGAGTCTGTTTTGATCTCGTTTGTATCGGGGATCAACAATTCCATCAGGAAATAAGTGTTCTGGTTAAATAAGATTACATTTACCATAAAGTCTGTTTCTGTTATCCTGACCAGAGACAGTTCATGGAAGTGCCTTTCTCTCTTTGTCTGCATATGTTAGCAATGTGACTTCAGATTTCAAACAGACATTCAAATGGTTGTTAGCAAACTAAGGGAATCTTGACATACTGAGACCGTCCATCTGTAAACAACACGGCAAATCAAAAAGCCTAATATGTTACTCAAACAGAACACTGGGCTCCCTAACAACTTGACTTTAAGTGGGTAAAAAAAATCCTAATTAAGAAAAAAATCTGTTTTAAAGTTTGCTGTCCTCAGTATTCATGTTGCCAAATGACTGTCAAGCAAATTTGAAGCAGACGTTTGAGATGCTGTAAAAATCTGAAAATAGAACATGTAAATTCGGTGAGTTTCCATTAACTGCTTCGGAGAAATCAACTATGCTCTGCAGAAGGTGGTGGCATAGGTTACGATGCCCGTGGCTTTAACAAACACAGTGGACTAAGCAAAGGTCAAAAAACTGAAAACACCAGTTTGCCATGCAGGTTATAAGTCAAGAGTTAAATGTTTGCTGTGTCAAAACCTACTTTTTTTCCTTCTCCAATGAAGCTCATTAACTCATTTTCCCAAAAAAGTTAAAAAAAAAAAAAAAAAACCCATCTCAAGCAAAAGTGAAAACTTTTTGCAAAACTGAAGAAGTTCTTTTTTTTTTGTTTTTACTTTTTCTGATACTTATATATACAAGAATGTGATATTTCAAAATTCTCTTAAAAATACTGGCATCGCGGTATCATCTTCACAGTCACAGTCATTAAATGTAAACTCGCACTGCTAATGTAGGAAGCCAAAGCACAAAACTGCACAATGTAGCTTGAAATGCAAAATGGGAAATCCACCAATTAGCAGAATGAATGTACAGCAGGGGTCTCAAACTCCGGTCCTCGAGGGCCACTATCCAGCATGTTTTAGATGTTTCCCTCTTCCAACACACCTGATTCACATGATCAGCTCATCATCAAGCTCTGCAGAAGCCTGATAACGATCCTGATCAATTGAATAATGTGTGCTGGAAGAGGGAAACATCTAAAACATGCAGGATAGCGGCCCTCGAGGACCAGGATTGGGCACCCCTGCTGTATGTTCTTGCAAGATGGTGTCACGCAGCCACATCCAGCTCTGTGTATTGGCAGCCAGTCCCTGTTTTCTCTCCCTCTTTCTCTTTCTCCTGCTCTCAGGTTGACATGAGTGAGGTGTCACTGTGGTAGTTGGGCAGATGCGGGCGATTGGATGATCACCTGAGTGTGCACAAGTGCGGCAAGGTGTGGTCGTCTCCTGATGCTCATCAGTCTCCCCATATAAGCCTGGCTCTGACGACGACGTGACGCCGGAGTGTTTATTCACAACCCAGTCAGTCAATTCAGGTCTCTTTGCTTTGCTAGTTCTGGTCATTGCTTTGCTCTGTACTGAACGTTCCATGCCATTCCAGTCCGTGACCACCCCTGCCTGGATCCTGTCTGTGTGTCTCATCTGCAGTCTCCGAGCTTCAGCTCAACACCACCAAACCCGCCCGGTTCTGTCTGGATCTCCACCAGCAGCCGTCAGCATTAGTGTGCTTAGTGTACTTTTGATTGTGTTTAGTGCTGTTGTGTAGTTTGCCAGTTCTGCATAGCGCATAAGTGCTATGTGTTCATCTGCCTCCGTTCTGCTCTCCTAGCTTGGTATTACCAAGTCCTGGTTAGTTTTCCACCTCTAAAAATTATATCTCACTTGTGAGATTAATTCTGTGTGCTGTGTTGTCTCCGTGTTATTCAGCTGGCTGCCTCAGGAGCAGTAGTCCTAGCTAGTGCTTTTTTTTTCTTTTTTTAGTTCTGTTTGTATTGCATGTTGTTAATATTATAAATAAAATTACTTTTATACTTAAAGTTTTGTCTGCTGTGTCTTGCTGTTCTGCATCTGAGCCTCTGACCTGCCCCATGACAGATGGGGCCAGTAAGACCAAATGTTGCCAGAGCAGGGATCACACCCACCACCTAAGATTATTAATAATGCATCTAGCTATACAGAGCTATCCTATTGTTGCACAAGAACAATCATTAGAGGCTCTTAGAAATGAGCCTGCCAAGTGACACGAGATGAGTTACAAATATAATTTACATGCAGATATACTGAACCCTTTTAATTTATTTGCCATGTCTTGATGCCTGCATGCCAACTAAAAGTCCTGTCCTAAAATATGTATCCATCACCTGTGGCCTGTTTATCCTCTAAAGAGTCGCAGGGAGCTGGAGGCTATTCCAGCTGACTTTGGGCGGAAGGCAAGGCACACTCTGACCATGTCACCAGACCAACACATGGCTTCCTCACACTAAAGAAAAACAAAGACATTTATAAAACTTCTCAGATATTTTTCATTTCCTTGGTTAGTGGCCATGGTATGAATCATTTTTCTCTGCGTCAACCAGTATTTATAGGAACTGGTTCTGATTGCAGGTTCCATTTTGGGTCCAAGTTGGATTTGTT
This sequence comes from Dascyllus trimaculatus, assembly GCA_024666655.1. Lineage (NCBI taxonomy): Eukaryota > Metazoa > Chordata > Actinopteri > Pomacentridae > Dascyllus > Dascyllus trimaculatus. The sequence continues at coordinate 22,746,780 of CM045463.1, forward strand.
TAGCTCTGCAGTCTGTTCAATTCACGATCTCTCTAAAAAAAAGTATCTCGTGCCTCTATCTGACATTACAGGCGTTTACAAAGAAAAATTAGCATGTATACAGTCACTGTTGTATTGGATTGTGATGTTACGCCTTGTCTTGGATTAAACCCTCTGCTTGTCCTCTCAAAACTCAGAAAATATAGGGACCCTACAGTTGGGTTGTTTTACCTACTAACACTGGCATTACACTGTGTTTGGTGTTCTCAGGGAACCTACACTCTTTGAGGTGTCTTTATAGGAGGACTTTGGTCTCTCTATTTGCCACCACTTCCAAAAGAATTCGTCCTTTGGTGATTGCTTTCCTTTTCACAAAGCTTCTGGCAGGTATCCAGAAGATTAGGTGGGGGGAAAAGTATAGGCAGTGTGACAAGGTTGTGCAGCTATTGTTGTCCACTTGTTTACTGTGCCACAGTTGATTCATTTAGGTGGGAAGGTAGAGGGAGTCTTCACATTTGTTATTGTTGAAGGCAGTGGTCTTTGTGCAGATGGCAAACCTCTGAAAAACCTTCACACAGAGATGCTTTGGTGTCACGACTGTTCAGTTTTCATGGTTTGGCTCTCCATAGTCCATCTGTTTTTTTTTTATTTATTAGCATAGTATACAGATGAATGAATAGGACAGTGGTAGGTCAAGTCGATTGTGAATTTTAACGGGGTGGTTCAGTGTCTTTGAAGTGGGGCTGCTTATTAGTAGTCAGTGTATTACCAACAGTGGATGACAGTCTGCACACTCCCAGTTTGAACAAGCAACATGGAAGCCTAGCAGTGACCTTCTGTGGATGGGGTCAGCAGCAAAATGGATTGTAGCCGGTTTCCAACACCCCAACTGTAAAAAGTCAGTATCGGTTTAAGCGTGCACGATATTTAGGATATTTTCAGTGCTTCACCTGGCTGTCAGACAGACCTTTCTGACAGGGAACTGAAGCAGCTACTGTACATCGATCCATGCTCTCTTCTGAGCCGCCAGGCTTTGTTGACAAAAACAGCAATTTTACCCCGAGGTAAAATTGCTGTTACGGGAGTTGCCGGTCTACCGCTGCCTCGACTGATTTGTTTGTTTGTGTTATGACTTCTGGTGTTTTAACATGGCAGTCTGGAGGCGAATTAAAACTGAAATGCTCTGAAGGGAAATTGCAGTTGGGTAGTAATTCTCTGTGGATCTGTTTCTACAAATTGCCCATTTCAGTTTTACTAACTCCTGTCTGCATTTTCAGATTGGGGGGGGGGATTTCCCTTTCCATAGTGAAAATAGCATCAATATACCACACTGAACACCTAATTTCAGTCATCACATTAGGGATTCTAAGGTGGCAAAGTAATAACACACTCTTGGAATCTGTTAAAAATATATTAAACTATAGGTTGTCCATCAGGTATAAAATGACTTTCCGATAAAAGACTGTCAAGCACGACTGTACTGTGTGCTCTCAGCCCTGTTTAATAAGACAGTATCTCTCTGCATCCTTCCTCCCCTGACAAAAGGTCAAACTGTAATAATGACACAATCTCTCCGTGCTATCAGCTCATGTCAGAGGTACAGACCAGCGTGCACCGACGACAATGGTGATGATGATGAGGCTCTCTCTCTGCTCCATTGTGACCTGCTGTCCGCTTCACAATAGCAGTTATCAGCCCGGTTTGTTGCGAAGCAGCATTCAGAGGCTGCACCTCATTGAAGCCTTTATTATTCAAACTACTCTTGTCCATTGTATACATGTGTAGGCGCAGGAACAACCTTTCCAAAGGCGGAAAGGCAGTAACGTCTAATATTGCTTTCTCTGTTTCCGCATTGTTATTTTTGCCTAACAACTCGTGTTATAGCTTGTTTTCCTGTCAGTTTTCTCAGGTGCCTGGCAACATCTTCTAGTATCTTCATAGTAACTAGCGGGGAGTCGATTTAAAGGTGAGGCTTTGAAACTTCTCATTCATACCCTGCAGCTTTTCAAAAGAAGCAGGTTTTTACAAGAATCATTTTAAGTATTTTCATAGAGACTGACTGGAAGTAAACACGGATATCAGCTGTATGGAAGGGACATTTTTGGCTTTTCATGCCTTTATTGGAAAGGACAGTGGATAGATTAGGGAACAGGGGAGAGTGGGGGAGGACATGCAGTAAATGGCTGAGGTTGGACTCGAACCCAGCATAGCCGCTATGCCTCTGCACGTGGGTCACGCAACATAACCACTAAGCTACTGGGGCGCCCGGAACGGACATTTTTATAACTGCATTTGCCTTTACTGACTGTATGGAGTCCTGGCCTGTCAGTCTGGCCAGAGCAGCAATATGTATCAAAGTTGCAGACTTATTAGTTTAGTTTCACATTATTCATAGACACCGGCATGATTGGTTGCCATTGGTTTCCAGTGGTATACAGTCCCGTTGTTCCGTTAAATTCTTCTCGTCTTCTTCGTCTTGGCAACAGCATCCACTTTTTGCAGAGAAAAAAATCGTCAGTCGGCAGCAAAGTAAAAAGCGCAGGAATGCCACCGGTTCCCCAAGTTGTGTTGTTTTTTAGGATGTCCTCTCATCTTTCTGTTTCCTTCCTCACAGCAAACACGAGATTCGCTTATGTAAAAAGCAAAATGTGTGTTCCAGGCGGCTCTGTTTAACTAAGTGAAATGAATGGTGTAAAAATCATCTTTTTTTGAAAAGCTGCAGGGGGCTCATGCTAATCATCCCACTTTTTCTTTGAGCTACTCCTGGTTTCATTGAATCTCTACAATGGAGGTGAAGATTGCAAAGCTAGCATGACCCATAGAGCCACAATGGCCACTTTAATTAAAAATCCACCATGTTGAAATAAACCCAGTATTTTTGCACTTTACTTTTGGTTGGCAGAAGAAACCCAGCACTCTTCAGTCAAGAAGGAATACATTAAAAACCATAGCAGGCTGAAATCAATCCTATCCCTCATTTACCCACCACTTCACCAAACCTACACGGACCTCGAATAGACCAAAGAACCTGAAGCACCACTTGGTACCAGGAACAATCAAAGAGAAATAAACAGACGCACCTCTTTGAACAAGTGCCTTGAGAATGCATTAAATTCACAAGCACCATGTTCCTCTTTCATGTATGGACCTCAGATCAAGCAGCCTGTCAAACATAATCCACTGTTATCTGTCCTCTCAGGCAGTATGACCAAAACATTCAGCCGTTAAAAAAATGGGAACATTGGGAGAATGACAGAATGAGGTAATACTTAAATGTCAAAATTTAAACTTCAAATGCCATATCGTGAGCACTACTGATCGATTTTTTGACAGGTTGTAAAGGGAATTTGGGGGAATGAGGTCGGTGGCATACAGAGGAGGCTCTGTTTCGCTGGAGCATAGCTGTTAGGCTCAGATAGTGGTGGAGTAGCAATTTGGGGGGGTAAAATCCAAGTAAAGTGATGCTGTTGCTCTAAGGTAAGCTGACAGACCTGTAAGTTCACATACTGGGTGTGTGCCAGTAACTACACGATTGCATTTTTAAAAGTTCTTGGCCTCACCAGAAAACGTCACAGGAGAAACTTTAATGCACTTGGTCCACTGTTGTTCAAGACTTGTTCTCTATCATTTTGAGACCATCACCCAGCACATAAATGTTTTGGAGATGAGAGCTGTCCTCCTTGCACTTCAGCATTTTCTGCCGAGGTTGACAGGTCACCATGTCATTGTCAGGACAGACAGTACTGTGACTGCAGCATATATAAACAGACAGGGAGGCCTAAGTTCCCCCGTTCTCTGCAGGCTGACGACTCAACTTTGGCAGTGGGCTGACCCCCTCTTTTGCTCACTCAGAGCTGTGGCAGGGCCATTGAACACAGCAGCAGACATTATGTCAAGAGGGGGTCCACATCCAGGAGAATGGCGACTCCACCCTCAGGTAGTCGAGGAGATTTGGAGTCGCTTCGGCAGGGCAGTCGTCGACCTGTTTGCCTCAAGGGAGTCGACGCATTGTCGACTTTTCTTCTCCCTCAGGAACGACAATCCACCTCTGGGATGGGATGCCCTGGTGAACCAGTGGCCCCAGAATCTGTTCTACGCCTTTCCACCTTTCACCCTTCTCCCACCCCTTCTTCGAAGGATCCAGGTGGACAGAGTAAGGCTGCTTTTGGTGGTTCCCCTTTGGCCCCACATGCCATGGTTCTCGGCAATTCCACCACTCCTGGATGGAACACCATGGGAGCTCTCCCTTCAGAGGGACCTGTTGTCTCAGGGCGGATGGACCTGTTCCACCCCTTCCCTGCAGGACTCAGGCTGGTGGCCTGGCCCCTGAGAGGGACAGGCTCCTTGCCCTAGGCCTATCAGAGCCTGTAGTGAGGACGATGCAGGAAGCCCGAGCACCATCCACCAGGGCTGCCTATTCATACCGCTGGGGGGTTTTCACTGCTTGGTGTGGGGCTCGCAAGGTGGACCCTTACTTGACCGCAGCCCCGGAAATTCTGCTGTTCTTGCAGTCCCAGCTCGAGGCAGGGAAGTCTCCTACTACCTTACGAGGTATGGTGGCAGCAATCAAAGCTGTTCGTGTTGTCGAATATGCCCTTAGCGAGGACAGTTGCTCAGTGATTTTGCGTTTCCTTAGAGGTGTTCGGAGGCTTACAGTTCACAGGACTAGGTCATTGGTCCCTCCATGGGACTTGAGTATAGTCCTTGATGCACTTCAGCATCCCCCCTTTGAACCTCTTGAGGTGGCAGAGTTGAAATGGCTTTCCCTTAAGACGGCGTTTCTGCTGGCAATAACCTCCGCCAGTAGGGTAGGTAAGCTTCACGCACTCTCGGTTCACAGCAACTATAATTCTCCGTCCCAATCCTGCATTCCTGCCTAAGGTTTTATCAGAGTTCCACCTGTCCCAGTCAATTGAGCTGTGATCACTTGCCACCTCTGATGGAGACCAGGGGGACCAGCGCCGGTCTGTGTTATGCCCAGTCAGGTGTTTGGCAGAGTACATCCAGCGCACACGATCTATTAGGAAAACCGATCAGCTCTTCATTTCCTTTGACCGCAACAATTTGGGAAAGCCCTTGTCGAAATCGAGACTGTCCCATTGGGTTGTGGAAACGATTCAGCGGGCATATGTGCTCTCGGAGGTGCCTGCCCCATCCAGGGTTAGGGCACACTCGACTCGTGGTATGGCTACCTCATGGGCCTTGTGGCGGGGAGCCTCTCTGACTGCCATATGTGCAGCAGCTACGTGGTTGTCCGAGTCCACCTTTTAACGATTCTATCGTCTGAATGTGGCGGTCAGTCCCTCTTTTGCAGAGCAGGTACTGGGGGTGGCTCACCGATAGATGACTGGGCGAAAGCAGAACTCTGCCTACAATTCATGTCTCCCTTGGACAATTTACTTGCTTGTCCAAGTGGCCTTTTGGTTCACAGGTTGGCCGTTGCGTCTTGCGGGGCCTTTATCTGTGTTCCTTAGGTCTGTCTTGCGTCTTGCGGACTGACCTAAGCAGCCCTTGCCTCTCAGGCTTAGCCTTCGCATCTTGCAGGGCTCAGTGCTGAGTGGTATGTAAATAGTGTACATTTGTAAATAGTTCGTCTGTCACATATTGGTGTATTGGGATTATGGGCTGCACCGTCTCCTCACGGTGTGTCTTAAAGAGTTACCCCATACATATGAAATATGTAACTGGGTGGAGAGAGAGTCTCGAGATGATAGAGAATGTATGGTTACATTGTAACCTTGGTTCTCTGAGTGAGAGACTATCTCTCCAGCCTTTTGGCCGCCCGGAGACATGTTTCAATCAAAACTGTCACTGATTGCACGCCAGCACAGGTGCTTTATAGGTTACCTGTGGGGTGTGGCCGGGCAAGCCGGCATGTCTTAAAGAATTATCCACGTACCCTGACGAGCAGGGGGGTCATTCCCCATACATATGAAATATGTAACTGGGTGGAGAGATAGTCTCTCACTAAGAGAACCAAGGTTACAATGTAACCATACGTTATCCCTTCGTGGAAGAAGATCACATCATGAGCCTCCAGTTATTCCTCAACTGCATGCATGAGCTTTTCTTCACTCTGGAAATGACTACCGCGAAGGTGAAATTTCAGTTTGGGAAACATATAATAGATGCAGGTCGGGTGAGTAAGGTGCATGGGGAAACAGTTGAAAACCACATTTGGTTGCTTTTACCACGTGTGCTGTGTGGACGGACACATTGTCCCGGAGCAGCGATACACCAGCTCCAAACTTTCCTCTCCTTTTTTCCTTGGATTGCTTCAAACATTTGAGTTTTTGTGCACAGTGATATAAGGCTTTATAGCACACAGATGATCCCCAAAATGGGAGTTACCCCCTGTGTTTCTGGGTGAGGCTGAGAACTTTTTAAAGTACCCTTGTACTTTCAAACTACATTATAAAGTATGCAAGAAAAAGATTTTGCATGTCCTAATACACCTTACATTAAACACAATAAAAATAGCAGGATGTCCAACTAAAGGCGGGTACACACTACAGGATAATCGGGCCAATTTTTGTCCCGATCTCCACCTTATGATCAAATCCAGCAAAGGCCCGATTGTCGGATGTTTGCAAACGACATCATGTCTGATTTTCCTGTGGTGTGGGGTGTGTTAAGAGTGATTTTGTCCGGTCCGATCCGCTCTGAAGGTCTCAGAAGGAGAGATCGTAGACAATGAACATGTTTAATATCTGCGACTGGAATCCTGTAGTGTGTGGAGGACACGAGGAGAGTAGCATGCTCAGTGTGTGATGTCACATGTACCACGTTTAAGCCAATCAAAACGCGAGCTGACTCAGCTGACTGACGGAAGAGGAAGCAAAAACAAACAAGTAGAGTTAATGTCGCTAAAAAATTTTAATCAGATTAATCACGAGGATGGATTAATCTGCACTAACGCGTCGATTTTGACAGCCCTAAAAAATTTCTGGCCCTCGGCTCAGAGATCTGGATGGTCTGATGGAAAAACAGCTTCAATTCTAGTAACGCGACGCATTTTTGGCAGCAACGGTAACGGAGTTATAATGATGGGAAGAGTGATCAATTAGATTACTCGTTACTGAAGAAAGGAACGCCGTTAGTAACGTCGTTATTTATAGTGGCGTTACTCCCATCATGTTTGTTTACACTGAAGTCACATTTGACTACGCGATATTTGGAATACTGAGCGTGAAGAACCTGAAAGTCTGCACGCACTATAAGATCAGAAGAGAGAAATCTTGTGCAATTTGAAAAATCCTGTAGTGTGTGCCAGCCTTAAATGTGCTCTGGTTTCGCAGTATGCATGCCAGCTTGTTTTTCTGGCTATTCTGACCCATAACTCTCTGCACAGCTGAAGATATGGCGTCATGGTGTCTTGCACAAGTAACAAGCTTGAGATGCTGAGAGCGCAAAGACAGGTGATTTCACACTGTCGACTGCAATGGATATGAGCAAGATGGTCACAGCTTGAGGCGTAATATCATGACAAAGTAGCATGTTCTGATTGTGTACATGCTACATGCGACAGCACGTACTTTGTAAGGGCAGCTGTAGTACAGAATGAAAGTAAAGGTATGCTATTTATGATTGGAACACATACCAGTTAATAATTCCTCAGTATCTGAGTCAGTCATACCTTGAGCTGACTTATTAGGAGGTACCTTGCTAAATTCTGTAAGCAAGGGTGGAGAGCAAAAAGTGATGTGGAAAGGGTGGTGGGCGGAAAAGAAGTTATTCTCTTTTAAAGACTAAAAAACTGGAGCAGCTATAGGAAAAATAAAGCGCATAATTCATTTGCTACCCTTTAAATAAGCTAGACGCTCTCCAGTTTTCATTTTAATGCTTGTACCAGCTTAGCTGTCACGCTGTATCCGACTGGTTACATGACATTAAATTAAAACAAAATTTGAGCTGAGAGTTGCACAGGGTGAGCAGCACATTAGCAGAACAGCAGCAGCAGCAGCTCCGGTGCTCCAACTGTCTCCACACAGGAGACATTCAGGTTCTGTACTGCTGACAGAACTAAATAATCACTGTAGTTGGCTTAGCTTAACATAAAGACTGAAACTGTTGAAAAGACTTGGCTCTGTTCCATAAACGATGAAGGCCTTCCGGCGTGTTGAGCTAAGTCTCCCTGCTGTAGTTTCATATTTAACCGACAGCTATGAGAATGGGATTGATCTTCCCATCTCAGTATTCCAAAAATGTCAAATGACTTCTTTATCCCTCAGCCTGAAAGGTCCCCCGAGCTCTGGATTTTTCCTTCGTCTCAAAGAAATTCTAATTGGACAGGGGGCACACACACACGAAATGTCATTCATTCTAATTCCTGGTTAGTGTGATGAGTCACTGTGCACTGAACTGTATGTGAAGCTCTGGATGTCCTTCAGAGGGTTTTAACTGTAGCCCTAAGCCCTAATAAATGTACAAAATCCTAGAAATCATTACTCATCCACCCACAACAGAGCAGCGTGCGCACAGATTAACTAGCACTGATAAATGGGTTTGAACCTGCTCCTGTGTTTGTCTTGTCGGTCTCTCAGGACCAGGCCAATCTCTGAAGTGGAGGCTGGTTTTGCTGGGAGAAAACCTTTGACTGGTTCATCTCTAACAAGGAGTTATTTTTAGCAGCGTGCTTGACTGGAAAAGGCCAACGAATTCTGGCGGGCAAACTGAAGGCCAGCTGGAGAAGAAATACTCCTGATGGGATTATTAAAACAGTTCCAGCTTGGATTCTGCCTCACACACACAAATCCTACCTGACTGCCATCTAGACCCTGCTCAGTTATGCTGAAATGACGCAGCAGACTCCCATGAAAGCGGACACTAGAACCGTCCCCCAATGTAGAGTGAGGTGTTCTCCAGCAGCACTTGGTTCCACAAATAAGCAGCGGTACGGTAACAGGTTTAATCGGAGCGGGTGGGAGCAGATGGATTAAAGTGCTGAGGAGTGAAGGGAGCCAAAGTAATGTCATTAAATGCAATTAAAAAAGCAGTAGTCTCAGACAGGTGGAATCAATCAACTTAACTGAATCACACTGAAGACAAATGTGTGGGTGACCACTTTTTATTTATTTCTTATACATGCAGTAGTATTTTGCAATGAATAAATATGATTAAATAAATAAAGGCAGTTTTTTATATATAGAGAAAAATATAAATACAGCCTGAGAATCACAGAGTGATTTTTTTCCTACAATTTTTCCTATCGTTGAGGATTGTCATAAGATGCTTTGGAAGGACAGTGTCATACAATATCAAGATTCATTCAGTCAGTCAGTGCACAGCACCTGCTACATGCTACAACAGTGCATGAATAGACGATTATCTGCATATCGGATTCATTACCAGAAACAACAAAGTCACAAAGGCCAACTGAGGAACATACAGATGGTGAACAGAAGGTGTGGAAGGGTTGTGAGCTACCAGCTGTTGACATTAAAAGTGTCATCCTCACCTAGGTGTTCAAGTCTGATTCATTTTTATGTCCATGCGGCTTCAGAATTCATCACACATAGGCGAGCAAACCACAAAGACAATGGCGACATCTGCTGGCATTTTTGAGGAGCTGCTTTCATAAATATAGACTGCACAGAGCAACCACAGGGTACCATCCATTCATCATCTATGCTCTGGAGCTTGTCCCAGTCGACTCAGGGAGAAGGCAGGGGACACCCTGGACAGGTCGCCAGCCCATCGCAGGGCTACACATAAAGACAGACAAGACAGACAAGCACACACTCCTTCACACCTACAAACAATTTAGAAGTTAAATTACACATACAGTCAAGTGTATTCAACAGAAACAAAAATTGAACTCAGTCAGGGCTTCCATTTGGATCAATAAATAGTAAAATGTACACAAGCATCGCTCACTGAACTGGATAAACACTAAACAAAGCCAGATTACACCATCAAACAAGCCCCGTTATCTGTCCAGTGCATAAGTTTTGAATCGGGGTGGGTAATCCTTTGATACACACAGTTCAAATGATTACTCACTCCACCGCAAACACATGTATTATTGACGAGACCTTTGAAGAGATTGAGTCTGTATGAATGTGAGTCAAGCTGGGCTCACACTACGGGAGTTTTAAAATCCTCACAGGTTTGGAAATCGGGCTACGCAGCATACATAGGGAGAAGATATGACAATAATAACACACTTGAGGATATTATTCAGATTATAGTGTCAGAGGGAGCAATCAGGGAGTGTATCGCCCTAATAATACTTTGCAGTAAGGAAAAAAATGGACACTGTGGTGGTGAAATTATGTAGCACTGTGGTGTGCTGCTGACTGCAAGACAAATTGCCCCTCTGGGATAATAAATGCTACCTTGAACCTTGAACCTTGACTAATATATCAGTTGGACCATGTTGGTGGCCTTTCACAGATATACTGTATTGGCGTACATGTTGTCCAATATGCACTGATATCAAAACATTTTTTTAAAGAGCATAATACAGAAAAAGATACTTGGGGATGCTAAAAATTCTATTTCTAAAGATTCTTAACAAATGAAAAATAATAGCAGAGGACATAGTGCTAATCAAGACTGGATGAGGACATTTAAGTGCAGTATCACAATAATCGTAACCCTCCAGATTTCAAATCGTAAATATCCTGCATGTTTGATGTAACCTGGGTGGCCCCGATGAGCCTGAAAGCAGCAGTTTGGAAGGTTTAAGGCTGGTTCTGTAAACAATTCACATTACCAGAATTGTTTAGCTGATGTTTAATCTGTGTTTAAACATCAGCTCGAGACAAAGGTCCGGGACCTAGGTTCTCCAGTTAATGAGATGGGTTAAACAGCAGGTAACTCCTTTAATGTGAGCCTTTAGCTCGGTAAGTTTGAGGTGTGTTACCCTCATGACAGCTTTGTTGATATTAGAACAATACACTAAGGTTCGGCACAATTCCATACAATGAAGAAGTAGCATTTTAGAGGCTTTTGTAAACTTCTATCAGGAAGTACTTCAGCCTTGATTATACTCTTATGCAAATGGGAACACAGACACCAGCAGACACCACGGATGCGTATTTGTTATCAACATATTACTTTGTAGTTTGCTTCAAGGACGCGTTCCATGCATGCACAGCAGATCGGCCTCTACGCATTCTGTACATGCACACTACTGCCGAGCATGAGCACTTCTGCCCTTGTAGCATAGCTGCTGTATGCACAAAAATTCTGGGATACATGTGGATGTTTGCACATGAGCCTGCTCAGACTCGTGATTATAAAAGGTGCGTCACTCAGACAGTAACGGACCTATATTGATATTTATGGAGGTGGAAAGTGTAATACTGGCATTAGTACTACGATTACAGTTGGATTAAGTGTCAGGATGTCTGTTTAGTTCTGCGTGACCATGCTGTATGTAAGTTTAAGGGCTGTTTGAGTAATAAGTCCAGAATACAAATGCTTGAACAGGAAATTCTAATTACCTAGAGATCATCTCCAATAAATATGACACATGTACTTTCATTTATACAGAAATCTATCCAACAGAGAAAGTGCATAACGATAACACGAAGGCACAGAAAGCTTAATTTCCAGTTTTACTGGAGGTCAAAGTTTAGTCACCATTCTTTTGGTCAGAGTCAGGTTCAGCATCATGCGTTAAGGTAGTAAAAGAACAGGCTTTACCCAGCTGGTAGTGATTCTCCAAGGGCTCATCCACCTGCCTGTCTGGCGTTTCTCTCATTTTTATTCCATTTTTTCGATCAAACTCTGCAGTAATCTGAGCCAGCGTCTTGCCCTTTGTTTCTGGCAAGGTAAGCCCCAAAAACACAGCAGAAACCAAACACACAGCCAGGAAAGGCAGGAAGCAGAAATTCCCCAGGTTGTTGACGATGAAGGGAAACAACATTCCAATCAAGAACAGGCTGATCCACATAAATGAGCCCGCGACCATGTACGCCGCTGGCCGAGCTGCCTGGTCAAAGATCTCAGCCGGTAAGATCCCCGTCACTCCTGCAGGGCCCAGGCCGAAGCTGAGGATGTAGGAAAACACACATGCCATGCTGAGGTATGCCATCCCCGCAACGCTACGGCTCTGCAGGGTAAGAGCTACAGTGAAGACTACGCCCCAGCAAGTCATAAGACTGTACCCCCCGACGAGAAGGTACCTTCGACCCACACGTTCAATCAGGAGATTACTCAGAATAGATGCTGTTAGCTCAGATGCTCCCGTGCCGATTGTGACGTACTGAATTTTCTCTTGTGGAATTCCTGCTTCCACAAAGATGTAGTAAGCATAGAAGTAGATGGAATCGTTTCCACAGAGCATCATGGCGCTACTAGCAAACATGACTGTCCTGAGTTGGGATCGTAGGTTGCTATCCTTAAACAGGGACCAGGGTGTCTTGGCAGAAGCTGCAGATCCAGAGTGTAAGGCCGAGGACATTTGCTGCTGCTGCTCCTGAAGCATCTCCTCCATCTCCAAGACAGGAGCCTCCCCTCCGCGGAGTCTCCCAAGTGCCTTGACACATCCTTCCCTGTCGCCCTTGTCAATGAGAAGGTATCTGGGGCTCTCAGGGAACCACGGTAGGGTAATCAGCTGGATCAACCCCGGCAAAGCATTACTGGCTAGTAAGTAGGGCCAAAGAGTCTCTGCACCCAGCACCTCAGTGAGTCCCACAACCTGACCCAAGAAGATGCCAAACGCAGTGAAAACAGCAGAGGAAAAAGCCACAGCACCTCTGAGATGTTTGGGGGCACTTTCCCCGAAGTACATAGGCTGGACGTTCATACTGACACCTGAGTTCATCCCCACCAGCATGCGAGCGACGATGATCATCTCAAAGGCTTTGGCCAGCCTGCATGTTAGCACCAGTACAGCACCGATAAACAGGAAGGAGTTGTTCAGAAGCAGTGATTTCTTCCTACCAAAGCGGACCGCCATAGGCCCTGCTAGCAGGGCCCCTAGCAAACCGCCCAGTGAGAACGCTGACACAATTAGAGTCCACACTAGTGTCACCTGAGGGGTGTCCAAGCCTCTGCCCCATCGCTCCATGTAGGTGTCATTGATGAAGCCCTGGATGTAGCTGGTGGGAGCGTTGATGATGGAGATGTTGTAGCCATACTGGAAAGTTCCTCCGATGGCAGCAGAGCACACAGTCAAGGCAAGAGTCCTGGCACTGCCGGAGGGTTTGCTGCTTTCTTCTGGCTCAGAATCTCCTGAGGAGTTCATCTTAGAGCTGCCTGTCACAGGTGGAGGAGTGTGTGTCTTTACCTCTGTTTCCTACAGCAGTGACTTCACCATAAGCCCTGAATTTAGCTTGTGAGAGTTTAGCCTTATTGTTCAACAAAATAAGGAAGAGACTATCTTTGGTATTTGGTCTTTGGTCTTTGGTCAGCGAACGTTGTCCTTGTACAGCAGTTTGATAGGAAGGGGAATTAGGAGTTAACTGTTCATGCCGGGATTAGTATGATGCTATTATTTCCTAAATGTAGACTGACAGGCAACTTTGTGCTGGGCCCAAGTCGCAAATTCATTATTCATTATGCTTTATAGACATTAATATCAGGTTAACAATATTGCTAAAGTATCAAAGACAGCGTAACTGAGAAAAAAGAACAAAATGAAATGTATTAGGTGGAATGATTTAAGTAAATGCGATTTTACGGTCCAAACCAGTGACATGAATGAGTTTTCCTGCATTGAACCTCAAGCCAAAATCAGGCTTTAATTAATACTGCATATAACATAGCAGGGGGTGTTACATCTGTTTAGAATAAGCTTCTGAGCAGACATAATCAGGGATACATAACCAGTTTACTTACAAAATATTGCTCTGACAGCCTGTGCTGAGGGAGTAAAATTCCCAGAACCTTCGCATGGACGTCCCTGTGTGCGTAGAGATTTCTGATTGGTTGACACGAAGTTCAAATGTACGTCATCTCCCTGCGACTGTTTCTGCCGCGAGTAGGCGTAACTGAAAGATGTAAGTGAACGATTTCATTTAGTGTTTTCTACTTATGCATGGCCAATAAATGGCGACATACCACACCGCGTTTGCAATAAAGTGAATATTTTTGGTTTTGAATGTGCATGCCTGTATCGGCACTTCATACAATGCCATTATTTGCTCTCTAGGTACCACCTTGTCGAGCTAGCATAGCTACTTATTTTTTTACACTTGTATTAGATGTGCCATAGCAAGCAACGGAGCGGAGCTTTTGTCTATAGTTTGCTTTATGATGAATGGCTTGAAGAGAATGTATTTTTGTGTAGTTAATATAAGTGTAGAGGCACATTTCTAGGACATAACATTAGTAAAATTCTTGTCTGTCAGTTGGTGGGCTTACTGTAGCACAAGCAAGTCAGATATGATCTAATAATTGTCGGCAGATAAAACTATTTGACAACGGTTTGGCAGATTGTAGTTCCAGTTTCTGTTCCATCGACTGAGATTACCAAACAAGCCAGGGTTATTTTAGTTAAAATGGCTGACCTGCATGGTATTTCTGTTTAATAAAGTAAAATTATAGTTGAAGCTCAGTTTCTCTGTCAGCATAAGCTGGATAACTGACCTGGTGCAGATCAGGCTAAGTGTGAGTTGATCTTACCACTGACTCTCAGGCATGCTAATGTATTGCTGGACTTCATTACCCAGTGTCAATCCAAAAATTAAAGTTTACAGAAAATCAATTTAAAGAAATAATAACTTGCATGTATTACATAATGTTAAAATCATAAGATGTGCATACATTACATGGAACGAATGTAAAATTTCAGTTTTAAGCTGCTTAAAATAAGTCACAATTTGAATTAGCACAATAAAATTAAAACTGATACATACACAAATACTAGGGCTGCATGGTGGCTCGGTGGTTAGCAGCGTCGCCTCACAGCTAGAAGAGCCCCAGTTTGCGTCCCGGTTAGGACGCCTGGGATCTTTCTGGGTGAAGTTTGCATGTTCTCCCTGTGCAGTGTGGGTTTTCACCGGGTACTCCTGCTTCCTCCCACAGTCCAAAAACGTGCTGAGGTTAATTGATGATTCTAAATTGTCCGTAGGTGTGAATGAGAGTCTGCTTGTCTGTCTTGTCTGTCTCTATGTGTGGCCCTGCAATGTGCTGGCGACCTGTCCAGGGTGTCCCCTGCCTTCGCCCTGAGTCGGCTGGGATAGGCTCCAGCCCCCCTGCAACCCTACAGGGGATTAAGCAGTGTATAGATAATGGATGGGTGAAGACATAAATACTAAATAGTACACTTCTGTTGCTGCATTTCTGCCATAGTGGCCAGAAGTGCAGCATCTAAAAATCATATGCCTCTATTTTCCTAATAGGAAATCATGCCTAAAAATGCACTGAATAATACATTTTGAACAATGTCAAAAAATAAAGCTTAGATGTTACTGTATGGTTTATTAATGATGTGTAAATGTCCGTTAAAGACCTCAACCCATGTGCTGATCTTTGTCAATCATGGTGCATTTAATCAGTATGCAGACTGTACCATAGTGTTGAGGGTCATGTTTAGAAGCAACAGATACAACATGTGTTAGGCATTAGATGTAGGTTTTATTGATTCCTGGTAATAAGAATACCACTAATAAGTAAACAGTTGAATTGTAGTTACTTAAGCTGGGTATGCATCGAGAAAATCTGTTAAATAAATAGAACATTTCAGTTTAATGGTGATTGCAAGAAAAACATGCATGTTGGTGTCTCCAGATGAATCAATGATAAACCACCCTCATGCATGAATCATATATTAATAACAGCTTAATTTCACATATTATCAACAATGACACAAATATGGGAAAACAGAAATGCGTGACAAAACTGGCACATTTTCTCTCTGGTTTTGTTTATATGTTAATACATGTTAACAGGAAGCATAGTCAGTGAAGTTATGATGTTACTGGAAGCAAACACCTGTTGTATTTTGGCCTACTCAATAGGTGCCTGATGTCACATCTACTAAGCGATATGATTGGATGTCTCAAATCCTGACTTTGATTTGTTTTCTCCAACAGGGCGCCTTCCCCAACAAAAAGGAAGGAGGATGACAAAAGTAAACAGCGTGGTAAGGAGAAGTCAGAATCCAAAAAAGAGGGAGCTGACAAAGACCGGGGCAGAGAGAAGAACCGGACACGACGCAGTGCTTCCAGTGGGAGCAGCAGGTCAGAGACTGTTCTTACAAAATAAATGTAAGGGCTGCCAGGTTACATTTTACTCGTAATCTGGCTAATTTATCATTTCAAAAGATCTGTCCATGCAGACTTGGCTGCAGACATACAGAGAGAGAGAGAGAGGGAGGGTGGGAGAAGGTAGAAGACATTTCTTGTAATTGCACTAAGTGTCTTATTTGTGGTATCTAAGATCTAACCCTGCTATCCCATTGTGTTTTGAGCTCTGTTTCATTTAACCTTAATTACATTTTTGAATTAAATCCCTTCATTGCTGCACAAGCTCAGCCATCAGACCCGTCCCATCTGAAAGTCTAATATGTTGTCAAGGTCCAGCTCAAGCTCCAGCAGCAGCTCAGGTTCCAGCTCTGGATCCTCCAGCGGCTCCAGCTCCTCTGCCTCCAGCCACTCAGGCTCCTCCAGCTCCCGCTCCTCTTCCTCTTCGTCCTCATCGTCCTCGCCGAGCCCCAGCCGCCAACGCCACAACAACAGACGACGTTCGCGCTCAAAGTATGAACCTAGTTACTATGAAGTCGTAAAAAACTTAAGAACGAATCAAGCAAGTACTGAACCTCAACTCTCTCTTGAATATTGCTCAACTGTCTAACTTTTACACTTGATTCTGGTCTTGAAATGTTGTTGCAATAGGAACATGACCTTAAGTTTAACTTTAAGTGGTTCTGGATGAGAGTATTTCATTGATAACTAAAATATTAAATGAAAGTGAAACATCCCTCTAGATCAAAATCGGCAAAGAAGGATGACAGAGATCGACGGCGTAGGAGCCCCACACCCAAACCTACCAAGGTCTACCTGGGCCGGCTGACTAGAAATGTCATTAAGGTAAATTCATCACCAGAAGTGCCTTAAAAATCAGAGTGGTTACTGCTTTACCTCATTAGTTTACACTGCTTGTCTGAATACATCTTGCTTGAATATCAGAAAAGCATTTTTGGGTATTTGGGTCTTCCTTTAGTCTAAAATCTTGCTCAGTACTTCCTGAACAATGCCGGCTAATGAAGGCTGGGTAGGAAATTTAATAACTGGATTAAGGTTGTTTTTGCACAGTGCACTTCCATGGCCTGCAGCCACACTGTTACATTAACTTGGAGGATGTGCGTAAGTGAGTCACCATGTGGATGGTACCCACAGGAAGCAATTAGTGGCACAGTTTAATAAGAAAAACACAGAGACTCTGCACTTACAATGTGATGATTACGGGTCCAGTTATCTTGTGTGTGCATGAATATAATTAAAATATTGAAGAAATAGATGCAAGTGATTGCACACATTAAAAAATCTTAAAAAACTGATTTATAATCCCATCACTTGAGTCATGCCTTTCATCTGGTTATGACCAAGTTATTAGAGCAATTATGATCATTCCAGTCATCCTAAGCGGACAAGTTTTCACTGCCTTGAGTGTATGTGATTCTATGTGGCATTATAACGCAGTTAATAGGTTTTCAGATGGGAAAAAACTTTTGAAACTTGGCTGGTAGGTGACAGGCAAGCAGAAGGCATGGAAAAATGGATCAAAAAGAGCCGAGGCAAAGACTAATCCAGAGACTGGCAGGGAATCAAAACAGGCAGGTGATCAGGTTGGAATCAGATACTATCTGGCAGGAAGTGAATGAAACCAGTCCGACTGAAGTACTGTGGAGCTAATGAGGGGAACAGGTTAGTAGGTGGAAGGGAGGATCAGGTGACTGGGAACAAATGGAAGTAGAGTTAGCAATTGTAAAAACAGGCAGGCATGGAAGGATTAAGCATAGGATGAGCAGAACTGTGACAGAAATCTACAAATTCTGTTTATATTAAGAGCCTGCATGTATTCTTATAGTAAGGAGACAGAGACAGAAGGATCTCTTTGTGGTAGTGGTAAATTTCAAATCTTCTCTGTTCTGCTTTTGAAGGAACACATCCAGGAGATCTTCTCCACCTATGGCAAGATCAAGATGATTGACATGCCCATGAATCGCATCCACCCTCACCTGTCCAAGGGCTACGCTTACGTGGAGTTTGAAACCCCCGAGGAGGCAGAGAAGGCGCTGAAACACATGGACGGAGGTAGGAGGAGGTGGAGGAACACGAGCATGAAAGGCTTCGATGAAGAGATTAAGCGGAGAGCAGAGCAGCGCTCACACTGATGTCTTTCAGGTCAGATTGACGGTCAGGAAATCACGGTCACGGCCGTGCTGACTCCCACGGTGCGTCCCCCTCCTCGCAGGCTGTCCCCTCCACGCAGGATGCCTCCTCCACCCCCGATGTGGCGGCGAACTCCTCCTCGAATGAGAAGAAGGTAATCAGCACATGATTAATACTGATGCTGCAGAGAGAGAGGAGCAGGAGTTCATTTGGGGAAACAGCACAAGGCTGATTTTGCCTGTCTCTGTTTTTGCTGTTGGTTTCTGTGACATCCTTCCAATTCTTCATGCCCTTTTCTTGTTCTCTCTCTTCTTAGGTCTCGGTCTCCTCGGCGACGCTCTCCGATGCGGCGCAGGTCTCGATCGCCCGGCCGCCGCCGCCACCGGTCGCGCTCCAGTTCCAACTCCTCCCGCTAGAGATTTGGAAGCTCCCCGCCTCCCCCTCTACATCTGCTCTTGTTCTGTTTTGTCCTTTAGATCAGTGCAGCGAAACGAACAGAGGAGAAGTTTTTGTGCTTTTACACCAGTAAGTGATGAGAACACGGGCACCAGAATCATTACTCACAAAGTCAGTTATTTTCGCCACCGTGAGTATGAAACTGATGTCAATCTTATGCCACAGTCACCAGATCTGAACAGATTTTGGACTAGCATGTTAAACACCACTTTCTACCACCATCATCAAATATCTTTTGGAAGAATGGAGTTCATCCCTCCAGTAGAGATACTTGGATAATCAATGCCAAGGTGCACTGAAGCTGTTCTGGCAGCACTGGGTGGCAATACACCTAACTAAGACACTTAATGTTGGTTTTACCTTTAATTTATGCCCTGTCTGTGTGTATAAAATGACAAAACCAACACTAAAATATGTTTAATCCCGAAATTAATAAAAACACATACGCAAAAAATACATTCGAGACATTCCCAGAAAGACTTTGCTTTCAGTATCGGGTTGACTTTCTATAGAATACTGCTGAAACTAGAAAGGTCTGTGACTGGAACTAATTGCTCACCCCTGCTATGGGAAGTGGAAGTGGTTCCTCGGGGAGTCACGACTGTTTTGCCGACAAATGGAGGTGCCTCTGCTGGGAATAGCCACGATTGTGACTTCCAGAAAGTTGCAGCTCAAACAACAAACTGTCAGTGATGACTTTAGCCTGTAGGCGTAGCCCAACTGATGCTAGATTTTTACTGATGTAAGTGTTTTGGAATATATATCAGAGTACATGCACAGTTGTGTTCATAACTTTACATACCCTGACAGAATTCATGATCTCGTGGCCGTTTTTCAGAGGACATGAATGATAACGCAAAAGCTTTTCTTTCACTCCTGGTTAGTGGCTTGGTGAAACAACTGTTAACTCTTTTTAAATCATAATGACAACAGAAGCCAGCTAAATGACCCTGATCAAAAGTTTACATACCCCAGTTCTTCATACCGTGTATTACCCCCTTTAACATCAGTGACAGCTTGAAGTCTCTTGTGGTAGTTGTGGATGAGGCTCTTTATTTTCTCAGATGGTAAAGCTGCCCATTCTTCTTGGCAAAAATCCATAAATTCCTGGGCTGTCTTGCATGAACTGCGCGTTTGAGATCTCCCCAGAGTGGCTCAATGATATTGAGGTCAGGAGACTGAGATGGCCACTCCAGAACCTTCACTTTATTCCGCTGTAGCCAACGACAGGCCCACTTGGCCTTGTGTTTTGGGTCGTTGTCATGTTGGAACGTCCAAGTACGCGTAGCTTCCGGGCTGATGAGTGCAAATATTCCTCCAGTATTTTCTGATGACATGCTGCATTCATCTAGTTTCCTGTGCCTTTGTAGCTCACACATCCCCAAAACATCAGCGACCCACCTCCTCGGTGTTTCACAGTAGGAGTGATGTAGCTTTCATCACAGGCCTTTTTGACTCTTTTCCAAATGTAGCGTTTTATGCTTGTGGCCAGAAAGTTCAATTTTGGTCTCACCACTCCAAACGACTTTGTTCCAGAAGTTCTGAGGCTTGTCTCTGTGCTGTTCAGCGGATTACAAGTGGGACTTTTTTGTGGCATTTGCGTAGTATTTGGCTTTCTTGTGGCGACTCGGCCACGCAGCCTCCTTATTGTGCATCTTGAAACAGCCACACCACTTTTTTTCAGAGTCCTGTATTTCAGCTGAAGTTATTTGCGGGATTTTCTTTGCATCCCAAACAATTTTCCTGACAGTTGTGGCTAAAATTTTCGTTGGTCTACCTGACCGTGGTTTGGTTTCAACAGAATCCCTCATTTTCCACTTCTTAATTACACTGCTGACTGGCATGATCAATTCCTTGGATGTCTTTTTATATCCCTTTCCTGTTTCATACAGTTCAGTTACCTCTTTCCGCAGATCTTTTGACAATTCTTTGGCTTTCCCCATGACTCAGAATCCAGAAACATCAATGCAGCACTGGATGAAAGATGCAAGGGTCTGTCAGGAGCCCAGAAACTCACTGACCTTTCATACACACACACTGATTACAAGCAAACAGATCACAGGTGAGGATGGTTTCCTTTTGCAGCCATTTAAACCCGTTTGTGTCGACCTGTGTGCATGTTGTCCAAAATCACCAGGGTATGTAAACTTTTGATCAGGGTCATTTGGCTAGTTTCTGTTGGCATAATGACTTTTAAAAAAAAGGACATTTTACTGTGAAAATAAACCTGTTACACCCACAGGTTTTTAAACGACCCTAAACATAGGCCATAGACCTGATCGACGTATCGCTCTACCTCCTGCTTGGGTGTTCTACACATTTGCACAGGTGAAGGCTTTTTGTGTACTGCCACTGAATCTACTGCTGTATCTAATGCTGTGAAGTCACCAGTCCTGCTTTTGCGCTGCATTTGTCTACAATCAGAATAAAGTTAATTTCTAAGCTTTATTCCCATTAAGCCATATAACAAAACACAGATAGCTTCTTACAGTCACTTAACATCGTCTGAAGAAGGTGTATTAGGCTGGAGCGCATCATCTACTGACTGATTCTAGTGTCTGTGCTCTCATCACTTTAAAACTGTTTTAAATTATCAATATAATCAATGTGCCAGTCAGTGAAATCCATCCAACAGGGACCAGATCTTGAATTTCAGTGCCGTCCAGTGTCATTTTAATACAACATTAACACAATTTATATGGTGCTATTTGTCATAATTTAAATCTACTGTAACCCTCCTCTTCTTTGAGAAATCACACACTTCATCTGCCACTATGGCAGTAAGGGATATAGAGGCAGTTGGGCAAAATAGCAGAATTACCATACAATAAAAAACAAAACCCTGCAGTGAGTGGCTGACTGGGGATGCTTTTGTCGAAGCTGTCAGATGCCCGGAATGGGACTGATGCTCCAAAACAGCTGATGTGCTTTCACAGTTTCCCCGTGTTTTAACGCGTGCCGTCATTTTGCAACATTCCTTGAAATGAAATGACAGAACTAGCAGAACTTGTGAGTGGTGCTCCACCTTCACCGCTTACAGCGAAACAAATGAGTCACGTCAGGCGTCTCCTCTAACTGAAGTCTGAAAATGACACGGTCGGCACAAAACGCTCTGAGGGTCACTGTGTGGGGAATCTGTTCTTTCGTCCACCTCCTCTGTTACATGTCGCCTCTGATGCAGACGTTTGTGTTTTGAATTGTGCGAGTGAGAGTTGTTGTCTTGCTTTTAATAGCGCCAGACTGATGAAGTCTATGTGAATCATTTTGTGTTTGCGTGTCTCATTTTGTACAGCAGGCAAAGTGTGCTGTTCTTCTTGCGGTTGTGACAATAAAGTTAAGGTTTAAAGTGTTTTTTACCTGCGCCAAGGGGGTTCTGTTTTTGCTGGTGTCTGTCTGTCTGTCTGTTGGTTTCAGTTTCAGTTTCAGTTTATTTGCCATTTGCAGTTAAAAATACCACATTGGAACAGAGGTGCAAGTAGCTCAAGTACCCTGTCAAATCATTCATGCAAAACACAGACTGCCAGTAATCACTATATGATAAAAGTCACAGTAAAAAAAAAAAAAAATTAAAAAAAAAAGTTAATATATATATATATGACAAATATCGAGCAAAGGGAAATGCCCTGTCAAGATGTATTGTTTAAAGACACCACAGCTTGGGGGAAAAAACTTTTCCTGAGGCGAGACGTACCACATTTAATGGCACGATAGCGCCGACCCGATGGTAGAAGCACAAACAAGTCCTTAGCCGGATGTAGCGGGTCATTTACAATAGCTACTGCCCGGGACAGAAGTCTCTGTTTGTAAATGTCCTCTAAGTCGGACAGTTCAATGCCGATGCTCTTACTGGCAGAGCGGACCACTCTGTTTAAAACTTTCCTTTCTTTGGCTGTGGCATTCCCAAACCACACAGTGATTGCATTGGTTCAGACACTTTCTATGCCACACCGGTAGAAATTTAAAAGAATCTGCTTGTTCAAGGTAAATTCTTTCAACTTTTTCAAAAAGAAAAGCCGCTGTCGGGACTTTTTGATAGTTGCGCTGGTGTTCATATTCCAGCTCATGTCATCAGAGAGTGACACACCAAGAAATTTACATGAATTGACAATTTGCACCTCAGCGCCATTTATAAAAACCGGTAAATGACATTTATCTTTGCTAAAATCGAAGACCATCTCGAAGGTTTTTGAAGTGTTCAAGGACAAGTTGTTTTCCTTGCTCCAGGACGCAACATTTTGCACCACAGATCTATAACAAGAATCATCATTTGAGGAAATCAATCCGACGATTGTTGTGTCATCAGCGTACTTGATGATCCGATTATTAGGATTAGAGGAAACACAATCATGGGTGTACAAAGTATACAACAAAGGACTTAAAATACAACTTTATGCAAAAGGTTCTGAATGGATTTTGATGAAATGTTCAGGAAAGGTGGATAATGGGACAAGGAACAGATGATTAGATTTTGGTGGTGATCCGGATCACCGTCTGGATCCAGGAATTTTTTGCAGGATTCTTTAGCATTGGGAGATGGGGTGATGTGCATGCATATTAGTCCATGAGCCAGACCACCGATGACAAATCAGGCAAATTCTAGTTGCTATTTTCTTTTTCCTATATATGTGTACAATATTTATTTGTATGATAGCCATTGCAGACTGGTAGCTTAGTGATGGTTATCATGCATTGAATATATGGACTCCTATGGCGGAAACCCATTGACTGTATAGGGTGCCTATTTGGTGCTATGGTGTTTGTTGACTACTTGTTGACTACTCAAGCTGCCTAAACCAATCCAATATATTCTTAAGATATTGAATAACTGAAAAAATGGTGTAATTAGCTGCACAGATAAAATAGGAGGCTGTTACAACCTTCTTTTTTAACATTTTGCATAGGCGGAAATTACATTTTAATTTTTCTCTTCTGTATCTATTCACAATAAAAAAAAAACATGCATAATATTTTCATTCTTTTCAACACCAGGTTTGAAATCTCTAAAGTCTTACCTTTCACCAGGTACCAGATTTATGGATGTAGGGTTTATATTTCTGGAGATATGCTCATATACTATACTGTATATATGCATGTAACTCCATAAAAAATGGCCAGTCTGCTTGGCAAAAAGTACAGAAAACATCTCAAAATTTGATCCAGATCCGGGCAAAATTCTGGATACTACGATCCAGAACACAAAAAACTAGTGGGCCTGTGGAATGGTCATCACTGTAAGGTAACAGATGAAGATCCTGAGCTGAGACTCTGCTGAATCAGGAGGATCCAACAGATCTGTTGTAGAATCAACAGCTATGGAGCTGGATCCAGAAGAAACCACCATTACCCAGAAAGAGATTCTGGTGAATAACTATTGAACTAATGATGATATCAATGTGAATCCAGATGCTAAGGGTTTGTTTTCTGGGTCAAGGAATCTAATAATGCAAATAAAACAATCCTGCGATTATTATTTCTAGGTGTAAACCTCAACATGGGCTGAAATGAGCTGCTTGGTGGAGGTCTGCGCTCTCCGAGTGCCTTTCTATTTTCTGACCGATTTCACCACATCCTACATCCTATTACTCAGTGCAGCATAAAGCTTTTTTAAATTTTTAAAAAAAAAGCTTTTCAAGGAGGAACATTGAGCAACTCGCTTTAGATTGAGTAATGAGGGGTGTGTGTGTGTGTGTTACGTCACATTCGCTGCATTTATAAGCAGGACTTTCCATCTGTAAAGAACCTTGCCATCGCTCCTGTTGTGACTCTGAAAAGCGAGAACAGCTCCTGTTAACATTAACTTCTGCCTGATCAGTCTTGAACCAGGGATGTCTTTCTTCAGGAGCTGTGCACTGACTTTAATGTGTGCAACTGTGCTGCTGGCCCTTCCTGCACAAGGTGAGTGTGGCTTTAGACAGAAGATAAACTCCTAAACTCAGCAAGTAATTCTGTGTTAAAGTGTAGACTGCGTTAAAAACAAATACCCTCAGTTTTGACGACTAACGGAGAATTAAAACCTCCACTTCTATAACTGTCTGTTCTACCTTCATTGCAGGGCGATCCAACGCCCGGAGGCTCATGCCGGTCCTCCCAAACTGCTGTAAGACAGTCTCAGACGCCTACATCCATGAAACTGTCCGAACCTGCATCGAACAGCAGGCGCACCAATTCCGTATTTGTAAACACCATGCATACATGTAAGTATTTAGTCACACGCAGGCTTGTTTTCTACATACAGTATGTTTGAGGTGTGTCCAACAATGCAAAATACATGATGAGCTACCAAACTAGAATTAATATGAAGTTATCACTAAGCCATCACCTGTATTAAAACGCAGTAAGCAACCAAGAACAAAGAAGTGAAAGAAGCATTTGTGCTTTTTAGGTCCCTTTCCACTGCATTCATTTCTATGAGCTTTTCTATGAGCACATAGCAAATAGAAGAATGGAGGAGAACCCTGCTGCCAAAATGGCGCTTGTCTTCCCTGAGTTGGACAGGCCACTTAGACCTTTATAGCGGTTTATCGGCCCTGTTTAGAAATTCTACTTCTCAGTATGCTGAAAAACTGGATTTCCCAAATGTATTCCGTTGCCGTTTCATGCCACGCTGGTTATATTGTATGTTTAAAAGCTGCTTTTGGTCTCTTATTTGTCTTTTATAGGTTCATCACTGCCAGTAACAACCGCTACTGTGTTGACCCACATGCCAGCTGGCTCCCAGCAAGACTGAGAAAATTAAAGCACGTAAGTGTGAAGACCTCGTTTGCATTTAAAAGTGTACACATCCGTATATTCTTGTGTTTTTGTATATATGTTTTTGTTCTCTCCTTGTCAAATGACAGCACGTTTCTTGACGCTGTTCATTTGATAATGAATTTTGAGATGGGGTTCTAGAAAACACACTAGCTAGGACCTGGATTCTTTTGAATTATTTCATTGTTGCATCTTTTCTTTATGTTATCTTTATAATCTCACAAATTAAATACAGCAATGTAGCAAACTTACACTCTTATAATATATGAAAGCACCAAGCTAATATGAAGTGTTTTTCTCAACAGAGAGGAATACATTGCCAACCCAAGTGAAAGGCCTTAAACAACCGGGATGAACATGATGCCTCATGACCTAAGCAGCAGTTCATTTAGCTAGTAACTTGCCACACGGTTGTTTTTTTTCTGCTTAAGTGCATTAAAACATTACATTCCTAATGCATTTACACAAATCTGCAACCGTCTTCTAAACTAATAAAGACTCATTTGAGATGTGTCCCTTTGATTTTGGTGTGTTTACAGCATATATTAGTGTACAAATATACCGAAAACTCTGTGAAAGATTTTAAAATAAAGAAAAATACAGTAAAACCATGAGCAGATAGTTCCATATTTCACTTCACTTTCTCACAGAAAAGCACGATAGGATGTACAAAACCACACATGGCCATATTTAGTTTCAAGTGAATCATTGTTTTACCCATGGTACAGGTGCTGACACCCGTTCTTCGTGTCTTTTGTTGGTTTATGATTAATATTCTTTTATCCTTTACTGTAATGTACTGTACATCCCAGCATTTCAGCACTTCAGAAAGCTGTCTTTTACCACAACATGAGGTCATACTGGCTGAAGGTTGACTGCATTATATTGAAATGGGTTCCCCTTCTTTTTCTGCCCTCATGTATTTTACTGGAGTGGACAAAATGTTAGGAAAATTGTGACAGTGCCAACAAGTAAAGTTTATGTGTTGGACTGCACAGGTGTTAATAAAGTGAGCACATCGAGGTCAGGATAAAAATGGTCCTTTTTAACTCACCTCCCCCGTCATCGATGGACATGAAAACACACCAGCCCTGAACCCTTAAAACCCAGCAGATGCAGTTTACGTCCAAATTCACATTCCTTCTTCTATGCAGCGAGGTGTTGCACATATCAGATGCATCTGTCTGACCCGACAGTGATTCAAGTTGCTTTTCCATGCAACAAGTGTTGATTTTCCATTTAATCTGAATCATATTTGCAACCTGCATACAGCTCTGTGTCCATCTCCACATCTATTACACTTGTCTGAATTACTGAAATTGCTAATTTCTTCACCCATGTTCACACTGCTTCCTGGATGAAAGAGTCAGACATAGAACCAGTTTTTCACAATGTGCCACATCAAAATAGAGCAGCACTTACTTTTTCTGATGATACTATTCGATTCTCTGTGTGCCAAAGCATCGTAAAGCATTGTTATGTAATAGGGCTGACATTACATCAAAGTTTGTACGACAAATGAGCACAAAGCAACGGAATCCCTTCTCACTGCAATGACTCATGCAGTCAAACAGTATCATTCTGAGACATTCCAGACAGCCTCGTCAGTACATTTACAAAAAGACATCTCTACTTGCAGGCTAGTCAGGGAACCCAGAATGCGAACACCAGACATGGACCACTCTTAGATAGTTTAACAGTTCATTTACAGTTAAACAGACCAGAACATCCTAAGAAACCAAGATCACAATCTAAGCCAACCTTAGGACTTACTAAAGAAGGAATCCTATAATTGAGGCTGCTGCTCCCCTGAAACTGAAAAAACTAAAAGCTCAACAGTCGTTTACGGAAACTAAACCAAAACCAAAACTAAGAATTGTTGGCAGAGTGGAGGCAAGTAACAATTAATAACTGGCAGCTGCCAAATGACACTTAGCTGCCAAAGTTCAGGAGCTGGTCTAGGCAATCAAAGTCCACAAAGTTTCAGAGGCTAGAAGCTGAGATCCTGAGCCAGGACAGGCAGGGCAGAGAAGAACAGACTGGAGTCATCCGTGGCAAAGCAGGGGTTGTGGCTTTGTTCAGGAGGGCAAGCGTGCAGGGGTCTGAGGAGCTGGTCTGGCTGGAGTGAGACTGGGACTCTTCACTGCAGTGGCTGAAGAGAGATGAGACAGGTGGCTGGTCCAAGGACTGGAGGCAAACAAATAAGTGTTAGAAAATGTATTTCTTTGGGCCAGCAGCATTCAGGATAAGGCCTGCACAACTCTGGTAGCTGAGTCTACAATCTGGCACTGAGTGTGTTTGAAGCAGGCTCAGATAGCAGGAGGAAGCTGATTGAACACAGGTGTCTTGACCTCCCATGCAGCTGCCTCCACTCCTGCAGTCAGCACTGCCTCAGCCAAGTACCCCTGACTGCAGTGAGCAGTTCAGGGCGGAGGTCAACGATGCTCAACGTCGCCATGCTATTGGCTCAATGTTGCTCAACGTCGGCATGCTATTGGCTGAATCTAACATTTGACTCCGCCCATGGGGACACTGCCTGCATGTAAAACGAGCTCCGTCTTATGCTCCTAGCATAGTCACAAACCTGTATTTGGCCCTGTATGTAGTTCCACTCTGAATTGCATTAGATACACACGTTCCTGTAAGGTTAGGGTGAGGGTGAGGGTTATATTGCCACCAAACTGTTGCAAAATGAAGTAAAGTTCTATGTAATAAGACTGAACGCGATTGGTTTATGGAGCGTTGAGATGTTTGGAGTCAAACGTTGAGCACCGCCCTGAACGTTGAGCTCTGCCCTGAACTGCACACTGCAGTGGTCGCCTCAGCCACCACCACACCCAGGGTGAAAGAGGAAGAAAGATAGAAATGGAGCTGTCCACTAAACAGAGGCAGGGGCCAGAGCAGTGTAATTGCATATTTTGCATTCTGACCTTATGGAAAAACACATAAAACATACAAGTGTGTAGTTTCAGGATTCATACCTCAGAGACTGTAGGTACGAATCTGTTTTTTTCAAAATGGAACATTCCACAGACATCATGAGATAACGGTTGGGTTAATGTTTGTTAATGAAGCGCAGTGAACCCTCACTCATGTAGAACTTTCCAGCAGCAGTTGCCTGACAGTCCATTATCTATACACCGCTTCATCCTCTGTAGGGTCGCGGTGGGGCTGGAGCCTATCTCAGTCGACTCAGAGCGAAGGCAGGGGACACCAGCCTATCACAGGCTCCAACCAAGCACACTCACATTCACACCTACAGACAATTTAGAATAATCAATTAACCTCAGCATGTTTTTGGACTGTTGAAGGAAGCCGGAGTACCCGGTGAAAACCCACGCTGCACAGGGAGAACATGCAAACTCCACACAGAAAGATCCCAGGCGTCCTAACCGGGATGCGAACCAGGGATCTTCTAGCTGTGAGGCAACGCTGCTAACCACTGAGTCACCGCACAGCCCTGCCTGAAAGTCAAAAGTTCTCTGAAGGTTTCCGCAAATAACCTTAAGGGAATGTTGTAAGAATGTTCCCTGAGAATGCTGTCTGATACAATAAATTCAAACAGATTTAATACATATAAATATACATTTCTGTAAATAGTATTTCAGCCTCAAGCTGAAGATGGTAAGCTGTGGTTAATGTTGGCTGCATTTTCACACCAGTGTCTACATTTCAACGTCTTCATTTGTGTTTTAAACGTGATATATTCTGTCTCACAGCCTTAGATGAATAAATACAACACATAATGGCATAAAGACGAAAGCATTGAGTAACCACTCAGAATAACAGCTGCGTTTCTTTATCTTTGGAATTAGGGTGTGTATGTATCCCCTCCTACTGGCTTAATTCATACCAGGGGGTTTCTCTTAGGAAAATCCCTGCCTGCTCCACTGACAGTGTTAGATACAGTAAGTGTGTGTCCAGGATAGGGTTGTTTATTGTTCCGTGCGACCACATTTCTCCTGTACAGAGACGCTCTTACACTGGGACTGAGGATGCCTTTTTCCAGTTTTGGACTCCTGCGTTTGGCCATGCTGCTTTTGCTCTTTTCACAAGGTGAGAGCGAGTCTTGGAAGGGTGAGAAGAAAAGAGCAAAACTGGGTCTGCTCCGTCAAAAATTAATTTGTGTGCAGGAGGATTTCATAAAACATTAATGGCAAAAGTTTTATATTTCTTAACTTGCTGGGAGTGCCTGTTGTGGTAGCTATGAAATAGTCTTTGGGGTGAATCAACAACAGATGCTGCTGCAGCATATTTGTTTTCCTGCAGGTTAACAGCTCTGCGTTTGAAAGGATATGGGTCTTTCCACAATAAACAAACTGTATGGATGCAATCAAAATAGCATTTTCTTGTGCTTTAGTGAGATCCATGCAAGGGAAAATCAAACAACTTCAGCCATTTATGAACTAACTTGGAACAATTCATGCTTTACTTCATCATTTTTTCATCCCTGCAGTTCTTCCTAACTGCATGTAGGCTGTTGCACTGTCCTGTTCAGAGCTTTAAATGATCAAACATGAGGAATCATTCAGGGCAATGTCCTTAGTGGCTCTCTTGGGTTAAGTGAGACCATCTGTCCTGTCTGGACGGGCAGCACGCTACTGCTAGCAGCTGATTAACTTAGTTTGGCTTAGAGGCTGGAAGCAGGGGAAAACAGGTAGCCCGGTTCTGTCCAAAGATAGCAAAAGTCACCTACCAGCACGTCTCCATCTCACTGTTTATTAGTCTGTAATATCTCCTTTGTTTATTCCATAAGTGTCTGTGCTGGTTGGGTTTTAAAGGAGACTCCAGGAACGGCCCCGAGCCAAGAAACGGTCCTGCTTAAGACTTGTTTTTACACATCAGTTCCACACTGAAAAGAGAATGACTCCAGCAGCATACTGCATATTTTTAAACATTACTTACACATAAATGACCAGGAGTATTTTCATAGTATAGACGCAATGATGTTCTGTGTTGCTGTCTATGTTGTAGGGTCTCCTCAGTGCTTCAGGCCTCAGCAAAGAAGTTTCGGACATGTCAAGGTCTCCTGCTGTCCAGAAGTCGGGAATGGTACAATTAATGGAAGCGTCAGCGCCTGCTTTGAACAGAAAGAAAACACATTTCCTCATTGTAGAGTTCATGCGTTTATGTGAGTAAAAACTTTCCTGTGACAAACTTTTACTCCAGTGTTTTGGGAAATGTTCTGTGCTATAAATATGGAATTCGAGCCTGGAGGTTATTAGCTTAGCTTAGCATAAAGAACGCAGCTAGCTTAGCTAACCACCTCCCGGCTCTAGCTTCATTTTTAGCGGACAGTGCTATTCTTGCTAAACACTTTTCACTGTCACCTGTTTTCTTGACCCTACAGCTTCACTAAGGGGGATAAGAACTGGTGTGTGGACCCAAACGCCTGGTGGCTTCAACAAAGACTCCGGAGGTTACAGGGAGTAAGTCAAATATCATAGGAACCATTTAGGGCTTTTTAGCCGACTGGCCAAGCAGAATATCTGTGTTCTAAAAAGGTTCCAGGAAAGTTCTGCAAAGTTTTCATAATGTTTTAGGCAGGAAGTATTGCAGTATGTTCTCCTTGAGGTAGGATAAAGACATTCTAAAATGTTCTTCTGAAAACATTTGCTGTATGTTGCAT
This sequence comes from Dascyllus trimaculatus, assembly GCA_024666655.1. Taxonomy (NCBI): domain Eukaryota; kingdom Metazoa; phylum Chordata; class Actinopteri; family Pomacentridae; genus Dascyllus; species Dascyllus trimaculatus. The sequence continues at coordinate 22,777,884 of CM045463.1, forward strand.
TGAGACCATCCTTCTTTTGTTATCATCTAACCTCGTGGGAATGTGTTATTGAAGAATGTTCTATGATATGCTCCCTTGACAACATCTGCAGAATATTGCAGGCAAAATGTTCTACTTTTGTTAATATGGCGCATTACAGTAACGTTTTATGAAAAAACACTCAAGTTCTGCGTACAGTTTGCTGTTGAAAGTGGAGCCTTCAATTCAGCAGGTGTCCATATTGACACTTAAAGTTGAGTCTCTCCAAACAACCAGGCGACACATGTTGTCTTCATTTTGCTTGTTTTTTCCATGGGGTTCACCCACTTATGACACCAGTGTCATCATCGTTCCTGTTAAGATCCAAATGGCATCTGGTTCTCACTCGGAACCACCATTTTTTTGGGCTGAACCAACCTACTTTTGGTTTAAATGCATATAACTTTGTTCATTAACAAGGACTAAGTCAGTTTTATGTAGGTCAAAAAAACCCTAATTGCATGAGGTGGTCTTGTAGTTCTTCCACAGTCAAATGCAGCATAAACGAGGAGAACTTTTAAGATAATTAAAACTTTTCTTTTTTCCCCCCCAGAAAGGAATATGCTGTCAAATCCTCTGAAGTGCTTCAGCCACACTGAAGACGACGCAAGTCCCACCTACACCATTTTCTGTTTCCTCTGTTTGTAAATCCATTTTTAGAGATTCATGAAGTCTCTGTAGGAATGTTGAGTGTGTAGTTTTAAAAATGAATGCATTCTCTGGCAAACAGAGAGCAGGATCAGACTTTTTATTTCATCTCCATCAACATAAACCCGTCTACAATCCGGTGCAACAAACACTCACATTTATTTCTAACTGCTGTTACATCAATGATTCAATAGTTTATCAGAAATCTGTGTCTTAGTCACTAGTAGGCGACTCTACTACAAGTAAATGGTGTGCATTTTAATTTATACTTAATTTATATATAAGTAACTGCATATTGAGTAAAAGTACAAAAGTACTAGCATCAAATTAACAATATATATTCTATATGTAGAATAAACACCTACTCTTTATGTATGCATGTTTTGGATTAGATTTACAGATGCATTCATGTGTTCATTACTTTAATAAATGTGTTTTGAACTACTTTAGACAGTTTATCTGCTGGGTAGTTCTTAAACTTCTGCTCTGAGATCAACCAAGTTTTTACCTTTATCTATTTTATAGCATCATCATGTATTTGTTGATTATAATTTGTATCATTAAATAAATCTGCAAAGTCACTCAAGCTAGCAAATAAATGACATGTGCAAGTAGCTCTGTGAAAACAGTGGGGTGGTTTATTCTCTTAAAGATGGCTTTAAAAGAAAAAGCTGCAGTAGCAGAAGATATGTGCTTCAATAAAAGTAGCAATACTACTATTTCAAATTATTCCACATCAAATTATTAAGGTCTTTCAGGCTGCTATGAAAGCAACATGTAGTATAAAGGTAGTAGGTAAACGTATTTATTACCACCAATATAGGATCCATCTGTGTCATTTCACTTGTTTTGCATTCTATCAGGTGGCCTAATGTACTGAATTAAAATAGAATTAATTGTATTGTAGATCACTCATAAAGTACGTTTCTTAGAGCTGCACTTTAGTGTAGTACTTAAGTTACTTCACAGCAGAATTGTACAACTTTAGGAACCTAGACGTACAATTTATAACTACTGTGGTCAGCTCAAAAGGGACTTCACGCTTCGTACTGATGTCCACAGACATTTATTTACAGCTCGTAGTAACCATGGAACACCGTGAAAACTAAAATGATAAACAAATACTGCGTGTTACACTCACATTTAAACATTAAACATAAATTGCGTATTTCAGCAAGAACCGAGGCAATAAAGACGTAACCAAATAATGTTTACCGTGTGCGCCTGTTTGACCAGCAGTAGAATGGTACCGTAAGGAGTCCTTGTGACTTTATTATCGTTTTGCAAACCTCTGACTTCTTCCCGTCACCGCTTCACGTCTTCTTCTCCCGCTACTGTTTACAGACATTTCCGCTGTTGGTCACATGTACTTCCGGGTCGCGCGATCACGTAATTTATCAAAGTATTCTTCACTTAAACAGGTAAGTTCACAAATAAAATAAACATCCCAAACTATAATGTCACGTTACTCATTTCCCCAAAACAATCGTGTCATTGTCAAACCAAATTAACAGAAATCTCGTACTTCCTGTTGTCATAGCAACCTATAAACAAAACATTATAGCGTCAGCTACACTCCCACCAAATTACCTTTGATATACAATGAAATTGTTACACTTTACATTCTTCATACAACTAGATCAATGGTAATTTCCAAATATATAATTTCCTCCAACCACACATATTTAGAAATTAACAATATGGCTTTTTGGTTACATTAACAGTGCAATAACAGTAGGTTATACCCTTTAACTACTTTGCACAAGAACAACCAACTTTTGAATGGGTCTCTCTATAATGGATGGCTTATGTAAACGTTCACCCCTCTTTCCCAGTTTCCTGTCTCCAACTTGTAGTGTCACTTTTCTAACCAGTCCATCATCACCCTCGTGTACATTTACAACTCTGCCAAGTGTCCATTCATTACGAGGGATATTGTCATCCTTGACAATTACAATATCACCAACTTTCATGTTGCGTCTAGGGGCATGCCATCTCTGTCTAAGAGTAAGGTCAGCGAGATACTCTTTTCTCCACCTATTCCAAAACTGCTCTGACAGATATTGGACTCTTCTCCAGCGTTTTGTGGCATACACATCTTCTTGAACAAACTTGCCAGGTGGGGGCAATGGCACGGAGCATTTCATGGTGATAAGATGGTTTGGTGTTAAGGGCTCTAAACTTGTGGGATCACTAATGCTATTAACAGTAAGTGGGCGACTGTTTACAATGTACATGGCTTCATAAAGAAAGGTCCTTAAGGATGCATCATCCAGCCTTCCAGCACTTTGGGCAAGAACTGTATTCAGCACACTTCTTACCGTCCTGATTTGACGCTCCCATGCGCCTCCGGCATGGCTTGAGCTTGGTGCATTCATGAGGAAGTCGCACTGCTTATTTGCCAAGTATGATGTCACCTTGTCCTTGTCGATTTCTTGTAGAGCTTTCGCCATTTCATTTTTTGCTCCCATGAAGTTAGATCCTTGATCCGATCTGATTTGTCTGACAGCTCCACGGATAGCAATCAAACAGCGTAAGGCATTGATAAACGCATCAGTGTCATGTCTTCCAACATCTCTAAATGAACTGATCTAGAGCTGAGACATGTGAAGAGAATGGCATAGCGTTTGTACACTTTGCGGCCTTGTTTGGTGTTAAAGGGGCCAAAGCAGTCCATGCCTACATAAGTGAATGGTGGAGAAGGGTCAATGCGATCACTAGGCAGGTCTGCCATTCTTTGTTCCTCTGGTGGTGCACGTGCTCTCCTACACCACACGCATTGTCTGATGTGCTTAGCTACTGCTTTACCTCCTCCAACAATCCAAAAACCATTAGCTCTGATCTCATTTAAGGTTTGGCCTTGGCCTTGATGCTGTGTCTTGTTGTGATAGTGTGCGATAATGAGCCGTGTAATAGCGCCATCTTTAGGGAGTATTACAGGATGCTTTAGCTCAAAATGCATGGAAGCCTTTCTCAGCCTACCTCCAACTCTCATTACACTATCCTGGATGAATGGATCAAGCTGATAGAGTCTGTTGTTACAGGCCAACTGTCCTGTTTTCTGTTCAAGTTTCTCCAGCTCTTCCTGAAAGGCATTTTGTTGCGCAAGTTTGACAAGGGTTAATGTGGCTTGTCTCCTTTGTTCCACATCAGGCGACTCTGATGTCTTTATCCTCTTAGCCATTCGTTGGATGCGTGCAACAACATTAACTGCAGTAGTCCATTTTGACAATCGTGACAAATGTTCTGTAATGTCACATTGCTGTGTAGCCTCAGTATCCAGCACTTGTATAGCCTTTACTTCTGGATCTCCCACTAACAGCTCTGGCATGCTTTGCTCTGCCACTATCTCCCTTTCCCATAAAAACTTGGGACCTGCGAGCCAGTTTGAGTTAATGAGGTCAGCTACTTTTAGGCCACGTGAGGCGTGGTCAGCTGGATTTTCTGCCGTGTCAACGTAATACCATTGTTCTGGGTTTGTAGTTTGACGGATTCTCTGGACACGGTTGGCTACAAAAACATGGAATCTTTTGGCCTCATTGTTAATATAGCCTAGAACTACTTGTGAGTCTGTCCAAAAGTATTCTTTGTCGACTTTGAGCTCTAGTTCTCTTTTTAACATGCAGCTCACAGCAGCTGAGGTTACGGCCGCTGTTAGTTCTAGCCTTGGAATGGTGACTATTCTGGTTGGTGCAACCCTTGCTTTGCCCATGACTAGGGTACAGTGTACTTGTTGTTCACTCACCAATCTGACGTATGAGCACTGGCCATATCCATGACTGCTTGCGTCAGAGAAGTGATGAAGTTCAACTCTCAAGACTTCACCGAAGTTTGTGGGCTTGAAGCACCTGGGAATCTCAATTATTTTGAGATTTTCTAAATCTCTCATCCAACTCTCCCACCTTAGCTTCAATTCAGTAGGTAGCGGATCATCCCACCCAATGCCCTTCTGACACATTTCCTGCAACATTCTCTTTCCTTCTAAAATGAAAGGGGCTAGGAACCCTAAGGGATCATAGAGAGATGCCACAACAGAGAGAATGCCACGGCGTGTCAGTGGTTTCTCATCGAGTGTCACTTGGAAGAAGAAGTTGTCATTTTCTATGTTCCATCTTATACCTAGTACTCGTTGCACTGGAAGGTCATTGTAGTTGAGGTCGACATCCTTTATCTGAGCTGCACGTTCTGTTACATCGATTGAGTCTAGAACGTCTCTGCTGTTGGAAAGAAACTTGTGAAGGTGCAGCTTCCCTTTGGCACATAAAGCTTGAGCCTCTTTCACAAGCTCAATTGCTTCTCCAACAGTTTCCACACTTACGAGGCCATCGTCCACGTAAAAATGTTTTTTGACAAAGTTAGCTGCTAGTGGGTACTCTTTCTCATTTTCATTGGCCAGATGTTTCATACCGTAATTAGCGCAGCCTGGGGATGAGGATGCCCCGAAAAGGTGGACTTTCATGCGGTATTCTGTGGGCTCTAAGTCTGTGTTCCCATTTTGCCACCAGAGAAACCTCAAATAGTCTCTTGTGTAAGCTGGAGGTAGGTCAATGCACATATTGGAGAAGAATCCTCTGACTTTGAGTCCTTGTGCTCTTTGACTCTTCACAATAGTGTCTCTTTTGACCATGGTTGCGAGCTTTAGTTTTACTGGCTCTGACACTGCCTCCAGCTTTTCACACACTTCCTGATCAATAAAGGTGTGGGTGCTTTGCGTATCTAATAGAGCATACACCAAGGTTTCAGCGTCAGGAGCATTAGTTGCTGAAATCCACACTGGCACAATCATTGAGGTGCTCCCATTCTCACCTCCTTCCACTGAGCAAGAGAGTGCAGACGTATTTTCTTCTGCTACGCTTTGTGCAGGTTTGTCTAATGGAGAGCGGTCTTCATGCAGAGGAGTTGGGTGGCTCTTTCTGCATATGCTGCACATGGCTCTATTCTTGCAGTCTTTAGAGTTATGACCTTTCCTCAGGCATGCAAAACACAGTTTGTTCTCATGAACATATTTTTTCTTATCATCTGCAGACATGTCTGTTAGTTTTTGACACTTATGTATGGTGTGGTTTCCTCCACAGCAAATACACTTGATTGTGCTTGAGTTTTGTGGTGGTATGTCTCTTTTCCTTTGCTTATCAGTGTCTCTTGGCTTGGTTTCCTCTATGTTAGGCTTAGTTGCGAGGGTTGAAGTGTCTGAAGCCCTTACGTTAGTAACAAAAGCATTAGCTTTTGCGCGTTTTGTTTCTCTTACTGGGATTTCTGCAGGTGGCTTTAAAGCGTGTAAGGACGACACTGGGTTACAAGCTATGCGTGCCTCCTTAGAGATAAAGGCAGTGAAGTCTTTGAAGCTTGGATAGTCCTTGCCTTTATCCAGCTGTTCTGTTACATAGCGATTCCACCTGGACGTTATCCAATCTGGGAGTTTGACCAACAATTTCTGGTTCTCCTCACAATCATCTAGCACTTGTAGGCCCTTTATGTGTGGCATTGCATTACTACATGTTTGCAGGAAATCACTGAATTCTCTCAGTTTGACGTACTCTTTACCACCAATTTTCGGCCATTTGTTTAGTTTCTCTTTGAAAGCACGTTGTACTACAAATGAATGTCCATATCTTGCGTTGAGCCTATCCCATGCTTGTTTATAGGCCTCTTCGTCTTTACGATAGAAACTGCCTTCAAGAGTAGATTTTGCCTCTCCTGCTATGTATTTTTGCAGATAAAATAGCCTGTCTGCAGGATTTGAGCATCGCCTTTCTATAAGAGCCTTGAAGCTTGTGCTCCACTCTATGAACTTTAAAGGGTCACCATAAAACACAGTAGGCTCTGGAGCAGGTAACCGAGTGAGAGCTATCGACTCTTGAACTGCCTGCACAATGGCTGACTCATTTTCTGTGATTGGCTGATCATCACATTCAATGTAAGAGGTAGATATGGTAGGACTTACTTTGCCGTTGACACATCTCTCATTTTTCTCTTTAATCTCCTCTTCTGTGTAGATTTTCAGCTTTGCTTGTATTACTTCAATGTCTCTTTGATTTTCAAGTTTTTTCAGTTGTTGTCGATGGGCTTCAATAGTTTCTTCCATTTCTATTTCAGCTTTCTTTGCAGCTAGTTGTGCGGCTGTCTCTGCTCTCTTGTTTGAGATGCTAGGTAGCTCTGAGAGACGGTCAGAATGAGGACTGCGTGCAGTTACTCTGGAGGCAGTAGATCCATATATTGATCTAGCATATTCATTATCAAGGAGCATGCGTAATCTTGCCCTTTCTGCCACAGCATCAAAATCGCTTTGTTCTTCTGTTAGCCGTACTCTCATTAACCGCAACAAGTCCAAAGTTACAGCAGAGCATGCATCGACTTTTCTCCGGATTTCTTGACTTGGGGCTGTTTGCTTTCTAATACTGTCATAGGTTTCTTTCAAGTCAGAATCAAGCATTTCAACATCATCCATCATGCTATATAAGTCCTTTTCTGGACATGCTTCCTTTAATCTTGTGCGAGCGTCTCTTACTTTTATTTTCCACTTGTCGTAGAGTGATTGGAACTTTCTTTCCTTTTGGACTAACTCTTGCTCTTTGAGTTCCTGCATTTTAGGTGTAAAATGTCTTTCACGGGATGATTTTCTTATTTCTGTTTCAGACTGATCAGTTATAGCATACTTGACATTTTCTTTTGGTCTTACATCCGCCCCTGTACATACTTCTCCTTGTTCTTGAGGCTCATGCTCGATTTGGCTATCATTTTGTAACAAAGGATCATCATTGGAAGTCATTTTGTATTTCTCTTGCTTTATTTTTCCGTCCTTTTGTTCTTTATTTTATTCTTTATTTATCCATCAGTAGCTGATGCTGTTTATAGTTGCACAATCTGACCTTAGGATGCGCATTTGGACTTGGTCTTGCTCCTGCAGATGAAATCCTGAACTCTGAAGCGTGCGGCTTGCTGCAGGATGCGAAGAACTCTGGCGCCCTCTTGTGTGCGCAGGTCGAGGCAGCCTCAGTGCGATGGATCAGGTCACGTTTTCACTATAACTACTGTGGTCAGCTCAAAAGGGACTTCACGCTTCGTACTGATGTCCACAGACATTTATTTACAGCTCGTAGTAGCCATGGAACACCGTGAAAACTAAAATGATAAACAAATACTGCGTGTTACACTCACATTTAAACATTAAACATAAATTGCGTATTTCAGCAAGAACCGAGGCAATAAAGACGTAACCAAATAATGTTTACCGTGTGCGCCTGTTTGACCAGCAGTAGAATGGTACCGTAAGGAGTCCTTGTGACTTTATTATCGTTTTGCAAACCTCTGACTTCTTCCCGTCACCGCTTCACGTCTTCTTCTCCCGCTACTGTTTACAGACATTTCCGCTGTTGGTCACATGTACTTCCGGGTCGCGCGATCACGTAATTTATCAAAGTATTCTTCACTTAAACAGGTAAGTTCACAAATAAAATAAACATCCCAAACTATAATGTCACGTTACTCATTTCCCCAAAACAATCGTGTCATTGTCAAACCAAATTAACAGAAATCTCGTACTTCCTGTTGTCATAGCAACCTATAAACAAAACATTATAGCGTCAGCTACACAATTAACCTAATTATTTTTATCTAAGGTACGACCTAAGATGGTAAACATCAATCAATTACTGCAAAAGCCATCAAGTAAAGTAAAAAAGAGCCGATAATAAATCAGCTCAAATGAAAGAAACAGCCCTTTTATAGGATTCAAATAGCACTGCCTGTCTGTACCCTCCCTGTTCGTCTTGTCTTGCCCTATCCTTCATCCCCCCCCCCCTCAGTTCACTAAGTTGCAGCACTGCCCCTCTGACTTATGATAGGAAAATCCAATAAAGAATGAAAGCTTAGTTTCTGGGGTGATGGTCACGCACACGCACTAAATATTAATATATTTTGCTGCAAGGCTGAAATATGCATTAATCTCATGAAAAGTTGACTCCCTTCTGTGGTGTTGAACTATGAGAATAAATGCAGACAAAAAATATATATACAATTAAAAAAAACAAGCACGAAGGTGGCAACAGTGGCCAACAATGATTAGCTGCACCAATGGATAGGTGAATAATTTGAAAACAGAATGCAGAATATGAAATAAACCAGCTTACTGGGCAGCGTCGTCACAGGAGCTGATCCTCAAGAGTTAATGTCTGGATGGTTGGTTCTTTGGCTGTTGGGGGAAAACAGTTAAAATTCACCTCACTTCACTGCCTGTCTGAGAATCCCTTTACAACACAGGGAAAGAGGGGAGACGTCTAAATGCAGCAATACTTTACCATTAAAAATAACTTGAGAGTCAAAGTAATTCAGCATCTCTGCTTTGGACTTTACGGATATTTTCCTCCACACAATCTTACAAAATTGTGTCTTTGCGTGTGCTGCTTTTTAGTGATACAGTCTTTTTCCTCAGAGTCCAGAACTTGTCGTTCCCCTCCTGCTACCAGAGGGCCTCAAAAGCCTACACTGAAGAAACCAACAATAAAACCACATTCCCTCTCTGTAAAACAGACATTCACAGAAGGGAAAGTATTAACCCGGACACAAGTTTCATTTCTGTCCATGTCAGTGATGCTGTGAGTCAGGCAAAGGCCCAGCAAAGCTAATCATCAGCAGACAAAGCAGGAACAATGTGAACTAGCTCAGCCTTGCGAACAAACCTAGGTCAATATTTTCCTCATTACCTTCAATATTAACTTCCTCCAACTTCAACCAGGAAGTTTATAGAGGCAGAATCTTCTGGGACTTGTAGCATAGCTTTTTTTCAGCTCATTGTTTTGGTTCTTGGGCCCACAACCTTCTCTATTGTGGTTCAGTGTCACCACCAGAGGGTGAAATATGAAATTGAAATATGAGGGTGAAATATGAATTGTGCTTGCATTCATCAGTGGCAGGTAAACAATAGTAATCTAGATCAGCGGCTCAAGTGTATGGTTTTGGTCAACAATGGAGCAACACTGAAATACTTATTCTACTCTTAGAAAGATGTGCTTTATGTTGGTTTACTGGACTTTTAATGAGATTTGACCATCAGAAGAAAAATGCAGGGTATCGCTAGTGCTGTCCTTTAAGGCACGCTACAAATGCACAGGTGAAAATAATCCCCCACAAAAAAATTATTTAATCTATTTTGAGTAACGTTTGGTAAAAGCAGCAGCGATCACATCTTTCAGGGGAACGTCAACTCTATTAGAAAATGTGTCTAAATTTAACATTTGTGACCCATTTGTAAGGATTCATGTCTTTAAAATGAGCTAATGAGCTTGGGGCTAAAGGTAGACGTAGACACATTGTTCGTTTTGGTCATTTTGTGGGAAGATAACAAAAAGAGGTAAATACAACCAGTTTTGTATGTCTAACATGTCAAACTTGAGAATGACGGTTACCTAATGTGACCTTCAAAGTCATGTGAAGCCCTTTAAATTTCACAAATGTGAGGATTGTGCTCACTCAACCTGCTATAGTTGGTTTCAGATAAGCCAATTTGATTTTCACCTCAGGTTTAATTCATTCATATCAATGCAATACTAAGACCTGGCTGGAAAATATCACCGTACTGACTTCAGGAAAGGCTTTGACACGATTATTTAAATACAAAAGATTTATTAACATGCCAAAACAGCATCTCTATATATTAGACATTTTCATATTATGTACAGGATTAGTTTGTGCTCTGTAGTCTCAAACTAAGGCCACAAATCAAACCACATCTTCCTCCTGCAGGAGCTGCATTCTCAGAGGCTTTGCAGTGATTCCTCTCAGCTTCACACTCACAGCAGTCTTTGCTGTTCATGTGCTTTTATGAACAGCTCATGTGCTGTGAGCTTATTCACACCAAACTGTTGGGTGTACCAAGTTCAGAGCATCTCCACATGTGCTGCAGATCAGGGTTTAGAGTCTTTGTCTGCTTGGCTGGGAGGAGGATCAATCAGGTCCCTGAATCCCAGTTTCTCCAGAGGCTCCTTGGCCATCAGCTGACTAGAAAACACAACACAACAAGGATGATATATATACTGTGATCCGGTTTTAAAGTGTTTATGGTTACTGAGTCAGTAGGGTTTTCTTACTGGTCCATCCGGCACTCCAGATAGTCTTTGGACTGCAGTCGGCACTTGGAGCTGTCAGACTTCTTGTCTCGCAGACATTTCATAAAGATCTCTTTGAAGGCTTTACACTCTCCTGAAACAACAACAGGCCAAAATCAGTCTGGAATTAGATCAAATGAAAGCCTGTCATACTGCACATGCTCTTAAACACAGTGGTAGATATGCACACGCGTTTAAATGTTTTCCATTTCTTTCTTCAACACCTTTAAACACTGTAGTTACATGGTGTTGAACAAAAAAGAGCAACATTAAAAAGAGATATAAAACACTAAGACATGGCAATAAAACATTTTTAAAAAAAAATGCAACAATAAAACAAAGAAATAGACAGTATGAAAGGTTATAGAAAAAAAGGCCAATCTGTACAGGTCAGTTAAAAAAAATTAAACTACAGCACAGACCGGATTGCTCTATAACAGAAAAGTTTAAAGCCAGGATCTTGGAACTTTGAACAGAAATCGATGTCTTGATTTCAGGAGTTTAAGCACAGAATAGGGCATTGAGATATAAAGCAGGGACAGAATGTGGAGAGATTTCAGATTAATAAACACAATCTTAAGTTGAATTCTCTAACAAATGGGGAGCCAGTGTAATTGTCTTGGACTAAGGTAATGTGTCTCTCTGTGTTCTCCGTGATTTTAACTTGAATATCTTAAATACTGCAGAACTTCCAGTTTAGAAATTTGACATAAAAAACAAACATACATTTGAACGGTCTGTCAGACTGTCATCTGTCAAGCAAGTAAAATGTGGTCTAATATGACTGCATTTAATACAAGATACGTGATGTTTCAGATTGGTTTCCATCTTTGTGGTTGTTGGAAATGTCTAATTGTTCCATGAATATGCCAATTGGATGCAGCAGGGTTGGAAATGTGCCGTACAGGTTCCCTGCTAATGCCTGGAGAGACAACCCCACCAAGTGGCCACCAGTAGGGATTGGTGATATGTATTTCTACTTGACTAACTGTCCAGGTAAGACAACATTTGGTAGAACTAATCATGGGTTGCTGATGCAGGCTTTTAAAATACACAAAATACAAAGTTTTTCTACCTCCTAAAAATAGTGCCAACAAACCAGCATCATATATCCTGGTGTTAGATCTAGCCTATTAGCTGGGTTCAGTTATGTTATACTCAGTCACGGATGCCTTTGTTGTGGAGATCTTTTCCTTTGTCTTGTGACATCTACAGTATACTGCTTCACAACTTTTAGGCATGATGACAACAAGTTTAAGAGTACAAAAAAGTTTATTTTCCTGCAGTTCTGGCTGGCTTCAGTGAATCCAAAGCTGGTTTGTATTCACTGCAGCAAGTTAAAACTAGCTACTGAGTCACCTGGACAGTACTGATTTGCAATTTACTCTCACTGTCCAGATCATATATTATACCGAGTCAGGGTTGTATCTGTCCATTTTCAAGGGTATCTTGAACTTTTGGAGAGAGATCTTTAGGACAATATTACCTTTTCTTCTCAGATCACTTTATGTGAGAGATTTTGATGTGAACATGGACAATTATTAGTCAATTATGCACTTTTATAATCACATAATCCTAACATACTGTTTTATCACAGACATATGAACTTGTCATATCAGGAAAAGCACAAGCGGAACACATTTTGGTACGTTTCGTCAGTTCCAACAAGTGTCCCAGTGAGGCAGCGTCCATGACACCAAATCGAAGTAGATAAATAATTAGTGTCTCTCTGTCGACGCCATATTGCAGAGGGTTCTGGTCGAGCTGAACGTGACACACTTTCGTACTACTTTTTTATGTTCTAATGAAGGAAATGGCAAAACCAGACACTACAAAACAACATTTTACAGGTGAGACGTTATTAGTAAACATTTCGATGTAGTAATGATTTCACTTTATTCTTTTAAGCTAGCGTAAATCAAAGTGAGAGTAGTTACGACGCTAAGCTTAGCTAACTATCAGAAATCAGCTATACAGTTTTATCGACATAACATTTGTAGTTCGGGGTGTTTTAGTTTTCAGTAATACGCAACTATAAGACAGAATGTTTAACTGCTGCACTGCAACTCACACAGCCCTAACGACACGCTGAATATATAGCTTTTGTAGATAATGTGCGACTTATCATGTCAAACATGGATATCACTGTTTAATGAGGTCAGTCTGTGGCGCAACTTACCGAAATGATCCAGAGGAAACGAGCCTTTCTCGGGCGGTCGAGGTTTAAAACTCTTAGAGCCAAAGTTCATAGCAGTAGACATGTTTCTATGCGTTTAAAGAGTCCGAGGTTTCCCAAAAAAAGCTGCAAATATTTCGTACAATCCAACAGCAACATTCACCCAACTATGACCCTGCGGTCGCGCAAATATGACGTGTAATTCAGGGGCCGTCTCAGCAGGCAGACATTAGAAGTCGAGTGGAGCACATCGATGGTCGAGCAGACTTTCTATCAATTGTCTATGCTATCGATTGAGTCCTAACAATTTTACAAAAAAACAACAACTAACAAACAAAAAGAAACAGTCAGTATGTGTCTCATTTTTCTTTATGAACTGAAAACATTTAGAAATATCTAAACTGGGCAGAATTCAATGGAAAAAAGTCTCTTTAATCCAAACAACTAAAATATTGTCCTAAAATAGACAGTATATGACACAACATGGCCCATTGATAGCATAACCTTAGTGACACCAGAGAAAATAAATACATGCTTCCCTTTAAATGCATTATAGCTACAATGCAATAGTACCCAACCCCCCCGTATACATGTACATTCCATGAATGGGCATAACCTAATGAGTAGGTACCACACAGATAAAGAAAAGCTTATGTTCGATGTCCACAATAGGGAAAATAATGCAAGAAAATAACACAGTACAAGCCAGTAATACTACAATAATACAGTCATACTATAATGATTTTATGAGACATTTGAAAATGTTCAGTGTTAAGTGCAACCATATCATTGAAAAATACAAAGTAAAGCAAGTAAATAAATAATATAACAATGCAGTACAATAAAATACTAGTGTAAAAACGGATGTTTTTTTAATGTTTGATTTTCATTCCACTTTAAAAATTTTAAAACTAAATAAAAATATTATGTTAAAGAAAGTATTATTTTAAATAATTATTTCAGTAAAATAGTATATGAAAAATACATAAAAGTAGGTGTTTTTTTTTTTAAAAAAAAGTTCGTTTTTTTCTTTACTTCAACAATTGCCTAACATTTATTTATTTATTTATTTATTTATATACAACAAAGCATGAAAAAAGGAAATATATTTATGTAGCTGATGTTTTTTTAAAATTCAGTTTTATTTTTGTAATTAAATCTTCTTTCAACTCCACTTTATGTTGTGACCTTCTGGAGGGTTGGAAAACACAGGACTAAATCTGCTAACACTAAACACTGCTTACCCATGAGTGCATCAGTATCAGACCAACAGTCCAATAATGTTAGTTCATATAGTATATCAGACATTTTTAGAAGAAGCACTCAGATCTGTTACCTAGGTAAAAGTAACAGTACCACAGTGTAGAAGCACTCTGTTGCAAGTACAAGTTCAGATTCAGATTTTTTACTTAAGCATTAGAAAAGTTTTACCACCAAAGTACCAAATGTAAAAGTACTTAATATGCAGAATGAAGTTTTTTTTTTTTAAAGTGTAAAATATGTAATTGGATTGCAATTATTGAAGCATTAATATGTTCAAGTTCTGCTAAATTGTGTGTTTTGAAACTAAAACAAGCTTTTCCATGCAGGGCTTCTAATTGCCCTTTAAGTGACTGAGGGATCTCAGTGCTTCTACCACGGCTGGATTTTTTCTGAGATGTGCAATTTCACGCGTCCCACCGCTGGATGTCTCACTTTTCTAAGATACCGGTGGTGTAGAGCGGAGAGAGGACAGACAGGGGAGGAGGATGTGATGGTAACATATAGGCTTGATTATTATGCAGTCAGCGAGACTTGGTAATAGAGCTATCAGAGAGAGAGAGAGAGAGAGAGAGGAAGGAAGGATCGTTCAGCCTCCTCCGCTCCTTCTCGTCCAGTCCGGTTCAGATCGGAGGTGACAGGTGATCGACCGCTCTGTCCGTCTCGTCTGTCAGTCCGTCTCTCTGGCTGCTAGCGGTGGATGTTCTTGGGCAGACTCCTTTTTTTCTTCTTCTTCTGCTGCTGCTTCTTCTTCCTCTTCCCACCGCGGTGAGGCTGGACGGATAAACTTACCATGGCGCTGGAACCGGAGGGGAACAAGCTGCTCCTGCAAGACGTGCTGGCGAGAGCCGGCAACGAAACGTGTGCGGACTGCGGCAATCCAGGTAAGACAGCCCCCCCTCCTTCCCTCCTTCCCTCCCTCCCTCCCTAAACCCGAACCCGGTGCCTGATGGAGACAGTGCGTGGAGCTGCAGCTGCTCATGCAAGCTGAGGTGTGAAGATGATGCCAACAAGTCTGAGAGAACTGGGTCCATGCATGATGACAAAGGCCTGGTTACCTGAAGACACCCTGTTTCTTTTTTCCTTCAGGAGGCCTGGCAGACTGGACTCTGGACTTACTAGTGTTAACCATAAACCCATAAAGCACTCCTGTGTGAGTGAACACATGCCAGCTCTCCTCTCCACACTGTTGTTCCTGACTGTGTGTGTGTGGTCTGCTGTCATTATGTTCTACACTGTCAGCAGCCTCCATACAGCTCAGTTATTACTGGTGTCTGCAAGTGTGTGTGTATTTTTTGCTCCCGCACGTTTGCTTTCCATTTAAGTCCACACTTCACCTGGGTGGTTATTCTATATAAGGCGGCTCAGGGTGTCTTCCTTCCCTTTTCTCATGTCTCCATCCCTGTTCCTTCCTTCCTCCCCCCCCCCCCGGCACCCCTCCTTTCTCCTCACTGAAATGGCAGTGAACCAGTGAGTGGCCACCGAGGCTCCAGTACGGGCCGAACGCCCAGTGCATTGGAGCCCAGCCCGCCCAGGATGCCTGTTCCTTGGCCCTGGTTACGGCTCCTCTGAGGACTGGCTGTAGCGGCGCAGCTTTAGGAGCCAGTGGCACTCTTGCAGAATTAAGATAGCTTTGTCCAGGCGGTGGACACATGAAGGGTCGATTTCGTTACGACCAGAGAAATAAGCAGAGATTTCTGTTGGTGGTAGGTGGGCATGCGTGTTGGTTACAGCAGCTTTAAAGTATCTGAAATTTTTATGTGGCCTTTTGCTTTTCTGAATCACCAACTTATGTAACGCAGCTCAGCCTATAGCCGCTCCATAAAAGCTTTTACGTAAAATGCTGTAAACACAAGGTGTAAAAACATAGTCTTAGCTGCTGATGTGTAGTTCTGTGAGTGGCACAGTTCTAGCAATGTCACAGTCAGGTTCTTCGTTAGTTGCTCGATTCGTCCACCACTTTGATCTCAGCTTAAATATCCCAACAATTACTGGATGAACTGCAAAGACATTCATGATGTCCTGAGGATGTATCCTAGGGTGACTTTGAATCTACTGCCACCTGCAGGAGTACGTATCCGTTGAAATATCGCAACATCTACATGATGGATTTGAATCAAAGTTTGTGCAGACATTCGTGTTCCCCAGTGGTAGAACCCTAAGGAATGATTAATGAAAGACCTCACAAATGATGGGACGTATTGGAGATTTCAAGATACAAGAAATTTGGTCGTTAGTACCAAAGCCATTGAAGTTTCATATTTCTTTACAACAAAATTGATTAAAAATATATACACTTTATTGAAACTAGCAGCGCCCAGCTCACGATAGCCTCAACAAGATCACTATTGTTGACATTGTGTTGTTGCAAATGTGGCGATTCGCAAACAATAGAAAATGGACATTTTTACAGTATGTTAATGTAAAATTACCAGCTGATGCTCTGTCATCTTGAATTCTGTGTGCAGGTGGAGAGTTTGGTGTTTGAGGTGTTTCTTAGGCCCCGTCCACACGAAGACAAGCCCAGGCCAAAACGCACAAATAGTTCATCAAACCCGTGTATCGTCCACATGAAGCCGGCGTTTTGGGGGTCTGAAAACGACCATTTCTGAACCTAGGTCCCAGAGTGCAAAGATCTGAAAACGCTGTTTACGCAGCCCCGTCTTTACGCCCTGTCCGCTTCTTTTCTGACACGCTTGCGTCATAACTCCACCTCTCGACAAATGCACCAAACTCAGAAAAACGACGATAACAATGGCGCTGTATGGTGTTGCGTTTGTACTGTTAATAGTTCCACCTCATCGTCTGTTCGGACTAGAGTCCTACCAGCTCGTCCATTTGTATTTGCCGCCGCCAGTTCCATGTTTACATCGTATGCAGATTTCTGCACATGCCTAAAGTCCCGCCGCCAGTTTCCGCTTGTTCATGTTACAACATCATAGCACCACCAAGAGGCCTGGCGTGTGGTTTACATCGTTTTCAGGCGTATCAAGTGAATTCGTGTAGACGGACACATTTAATGAAATGGCTCCATTTTTATGAAGAACGTTTCTGAAACTATACGCGTTTTGGCTTCGTGCGGATGGGGCCTTACTTTTGCTCCGAATGCTCTGCGGCATCATTTGCATTCTGAATTTTGATTGTTTGTAACATGTTCCTGATCATCAGACCATGATGCAAAATATCTCCATATACGACGCTTCTAGTTCTTGTGTTCCCCTCACAAGTCTTGTTGCTGGACCTGCGCTTAAAACACCATTCTACATGATTTTGTTATTGCTTACTGTCTTCAGTACTTGTGCCATATGTGGTATCTTTGGTACCAATGATACCGTTGAAGAACAGGTACTGTCACATTTTCAAAAATTTGACATTAAAGCTGAGGTAGGCAGTATTGGACTTCCACACATCCTTGCCCCCCCACTTTCAGGCTTTAGAAGACCTAAAGTGATGGAAGATTTCAGCCAATCACAGGGCTTTATGTAGATCAGGTGAGATAGTATAAATAACAGCAAAATCAGCAGTGAAAAAAGTACATATCGGTGCAAAAGTTAGGCGGAGGGCTTTCACCCGGGAAGCTGGGGTCTAAACCTGGAACGAAACTATCTCTTTGGTGACAGCTAGGGGTGTAATGGCACACAAAAATCACGTTTCGGTGCGTAACTCGGTACGCAAGAACAGTTTGGTTCAGTACGGAACCCTCTGAAGTTGATGGACGTACCAGCACGTCAAAATGACACGACCGATTTAAGGTGACATAGCAGCAAGACGCAGCCTCCAGAGTCTATGTTTCAACTTGTGTTGAAAATGTGGATTTTAAACTACCAGTTTTTGAATTGTGTTGATCGGCAGAGTAAAACCAGAGTAATGACAAAAAATAAACACCATATTTTTCCACGTTTGGAGCTCCTTACGGCTTTCCTCTTGTCCACTTGTTTTACTCCTTTTGCACACTTTACCAGGAAACTGGAGTGATCCCAAACGGGTGATGTTAACGACGGCGGAGCATCTTCCAGCTCCGGGTTCTTGCTGTTAGCATTAGCCATCCCATTCGCCAGCCATACGTCACAGAAGTGCCGACAGGAGAAAAAACAGTCCGACTGGAAACTCCTACTTGATTTTAGTTCCGCGATGCTGTGTAACTGTGAGACGGAGAAGGTCCGCCACATGGGCACTAGGAGGTCCGCATTTAAAACAATTCTGTACACTGGCCATTCTTAATAGTCCTAAAATTTTCGTACACCTCTGTACCGAACCCAAAGTGCCTGTACCATATGGTTTGGTTTGGTTCGGTGTGTTGTTACACCCCTAGTGACAGCCCTTAAATGGATTGCTAAGAATTATTGTACATTCTGTCTATACCCAGTTTATCAGGAGAACTACATAGAATAACTTTGATGATGCCTTCACTTTTAATGTCGCAGCATTGTTAAGACAAAACCTAAATTTTCTGCGTAGCCACCTGTAAAACTAACAACAGTCCCATCAGTTACATGTGTACTCTGCATTTATTCCTAAGTAGCAAATGTTGACAACCAAATATGCTTTATTAATGACTGAGTTTATGCTGCAAAAAGTTGTTTCATGTTATCTGTGTTGGAAGATAGAAGTATCCATAAGTATTCCAAACAGTTATACGTAAAGGCGGCAAGAAAAGTCAACTGTCAGAGAGGAAGAAGATGCGATGATAGGTTAAAAATGTGCATATACACAGACAGTCTCTCCTAGAAGAGAGACTGTGGTTGCGAATATGAAAATTGTCATAAGTAGTTGTAAAATGTGAAAAACAGAGCTTGGCACACACAGCCAGTTATTGCATGAAATTAAAGTGATGGAGTGTTGGATGGATGCAGAAAGGCAGGGGAAGGGAACAGTTCAGATATTGTCATCTTTAAGGTGATGAACACGGTGAACAGCATTGCCACTGCAAGCATTTTGCTGTGTAATTATTATTATTTAAGCCAAAGCTTCACCTTAGTACGGCCTCACAGGCCTGCTGGCGTCGCTACAGACTCCGAGGTTTGTTTGGGGTGAATTGGCACAATGACTGATCGCAGTACACCCTTATTTGACTCCTGGGATATATATATTTTTCGATGCCGTTTTGTTACACTGTTATACAACAACCCACTGTGCCTCGGGGAGGCATTGGCTGTGAATGTTCCCAGGTTGAGGCTGTTAGTCAGTTTTCCCTGGCAAGTACACCACTTTCACCTTTACAGTCATTACACAATCAAATTTAGCCTCCATGAAGCGAAGGTGGGACAGATGTTGTGTGCTGCACGGCAGTGAAAAGTGCATCTGGGATCTGTAGTACAACAGTCATGGTGAAAGCAGGTGAAGTGACTCATGTTTCATTCCTCAACAGGTGCTGAGGTTCTTTTGAGCAAATGCTGGTGAAGCAGTAGCGATCGGCACTATAGCTGTGCTTTAATCTAGCAGCTTTCGTCTTCCGTGTTTGCATTTCTCATCAGTGGGCTCATTTTATGAAATTTCGGGACAGCACCGGCTGCACAAATGAAAACCGTTAGAACACCCATCCATCAACCAAACCATCAAACCCTCCCTTGTTACCAGGAACCAGGAATTCCCAGGCTCATAATTCATATCTCATAATGGTCAAGATATGAATTATTGATGCTGCTTCGATGGCTCGGTCCCGAGACGGGCACAGGATGTTATCTCAGCGGCCTGTTCAGAAAACGTCACACTTTCATTACAGCTGAAAACACCACAAATCAGCGCAACACAGGAAAGGAAACAAATAACCTTGTGTTGTACTGGAGCAGGTGTGAACTACGATTACTTCAGCGGACATAAGGAGGATGGCTGGGGGATGTAACAGGTAGTATAGATTCATTGAAATACCGTAATGTGATGAAGTAAATACACATCGGAAATTGTTGGCTTTTTGGCATATTTGAACGAGCAAACATTTGATCGTCTTTGAAACACTGCATACAGACATATGACTCATATATTTGACATTTTGTTACCTCCACATCCATCAGATCCGAATCAGACGTTCCAGATTCAGCCGAAAGATTAGGGAGTGAGCGATACAACCAGTTTTTTGTAAACC
Source organism: Dascyllus trimaculatus (assembly GCA_024666655.1). Classification (NCBI taxonomy): domain Eukaryota; kingdom Metazoa; phylum Chordata; class Actinopteri; family Pomacentridae; genus Dascyllus; species Dascyllus trimaculatus. Next base: position 22,798,171 of record CM045463.1, read on the forward strand.
TCTTAAGTCTAGCTTTTGTTGTTCTCTTTGCTATTAAAGTGTGTGGTGTTATCGTACCAAGATCTAAAGAGCTTTCTAAGGCCTTCAGGAAAAAAAGGTTGTCAATGCATCTACTTGGATTCATGAGCATCTAAGCCCCGTCTCCAAAATACAGTTTTTATACAGCTAAACTGCATTATCAATTACATTTAGAGATAAGCACATTCCCCCCCCCAGTAAGGTAACAGAATGACACAGTACAAACGGTCACACTTTCAAAGAACCGCAAAGTCTACTTAAGGAAGTTGGAGGGGTGATGGTAGCGTAAGTGTGACAAAGCAGTTTCACCCAGGAGACCTGAGTACAGTATTCTTAGACTTGTTTTCACTTGCTGTTTAGGCATCAAAACTATTTAGTTAGGATATGCTTTGGGTTCAAATAGACCCTTTTAAAACTTGTTTGAAGCCTCTCCTCCATTTTCTGGGTTACCAAGGTGACGAGTCCTACCTCATCTAACGTATGATTGGTTAGCTGACACTGACAAATGCAATTTGTGATACACAAATGTATTATGGGAGAAAATACATTTCTCTCAGAACATAAATGAGAATGCAGATTAGTTGTAGGGAAACGCAATTTTTTGGAGACAGGTATCAGATTCCAGTGAGTCCGGTAAGAGCTTTAAAAAAAACAAGTCATTCTACTGTTAGAAAAATAATTTACAAGTGACGTAATGACAGATGCCAGTTTGTCCAGGACTGACATGCCCAGCAAATTCAACCCAAGAACGGACCCTTTAAGCTGACAAAGACTCCTAGGTAACTGCAGGTAACTCTCACAAGTGTTGGTGTCAAAGTACATGTGTCAACAATCAGAAAGAGATTACACAAGTCTGACCTGCATGGGAGGCATGCCAGGAAAAATCCTCTTGCTGTCCAAAAAGAACATTAGAGCATGAGTACAGTTTGCCAATGAACATACAGTCAAACAGCAGGCCTTCTGGAATAATGGGCTCCGGACAGATGAATCAAAGATAGAGTTGTTTGGTCACAGTAATAGAGGACATGAACCTCATACCAACTGTGGAGCATGTTGCTGGAAATGTTGTGTTTTAGATCAAGTTACTTCTGTCACAATGGCCAATATGAGCCTCTGAAGCCAGTTCTTCCATTTTCCACAGAGGAATGTCACATTTATTGATAATTTTGTTGAAGAAGTGATTGAAAAGCTAATTTTCTGTACAGTTTTTTTAGTATATCACCTTTACCTATAGGCACTAGTGAATAGGATCAAATGTTTGCCTGTCCAACTATTTCCACCGTTCTGACCCCACTATGGACTGAAAGATGAATGAAATTGATAGGCCTGGTCCAAATAGCTATTTCTGCGCTCCGGATATTCGAGTCCAATTAATGACAAATATCCGAATATTCGGCTCAGGCAGTGGCAACAGGGGGCCAGGGGTTTCTTTATTTATTAACACAGTACGTGACTGAGATATACCAACGCTTCATTATGGTAGAGTTGAGCCAAGGTAGCTAATAATTATGAGAGTATTCAGAGTTCAAAATTATTATCCAAAATCGATGACAGCAACGGTAGTATGGCAGCGCTCAGTGCCATAATACAGCCTCGGCAACACTCAGCAGCGGTCGGCAGCACTCGGCAGCGCCCGGCGGCGTACTACAGCCTCGGCAACACTCGGCAGCGTTCAGCAACGCTCGGCGTCCCCCAGTGGCAGTGTGCACAAATATTCAAATATCGAAAATTATTATTTGACTACCACCACAACAAATATTCGGATATTCGAATATTCAGGACCAGCCCTAGTAGACTGATGATTAAATCGTGATTTCGTTGGTAGCTTTTCTTCTGATCTGTGTTTATGTATATTGCCAGTTCATGCATTACCAAGAATAGGTAATCTAATCAAAGTTCTTGTCAATTATTCATGGATTACTGTTCATTTCCACAGATCACAGTTGTTATAGTTCTTCTGCTTGACTTGTTGTGGCTAATGACAGTTACTGTCATTTGGAATCTGATTGCATTAATAACAGATGTTCATCTGCTGAAGTTCCTGCATGCAAATGATTGCTTAATATGTAACACCAAGGCCAGAAATAGAAAGAAACTAAAAAAAACAGACGGTTGTGTGGGCGTGGGGGATTTCAGCAACCTCACAAGTAAACATTTCCAGTCTCAAAAGGTCTTCATAAGTGGGTTAGGTGGCACTGTAAACCACATCTTCCTACCAGGGGTCACGTAATGAATCAAAATGGTCTAGTAAACAAGAAAAATCAAGCTCTTGTATTCGTAGTGTTTTTTTTCCCTGTACCTTTGTTTTTTCATACTGTACTGTTAAATGCTGTGCACTACTTTTTGGCAGTAAAAAAGTGAAGACAAAAAAATGTGAAAGGCAAAAATGACCACATATCGAGGTGTCGCAAGCTGTAGTCTAGTCTCAGCTTTCAAAAGGCAAATCTAATTTTACAGCTTCTATCCAAGCTAGTCTTTCCAGGTTGCCCTAATACAGAACTTAGTCTCCAGTGAAACACCTAAACTACCTAAACAATAGGAAATAAGATCAGTCTTCTTTTTTTGTCCCGTTTTTGCATTTAATTTTCATTTACAGTGGAGGAAAAACAACCTTTTCATCCCAGTCCATAAACAGAGTCATTTCCATTGCTGCGCTAATGAGGACATTATTTTGTCGTCGAGATGTCGTCTGACCAAATAAGCATAAACACTGGTTAATGATGACAAGCTGCTGTGTGCATCTAAAATGGAAGATCAGAGAGAAGGTTGGGAGTAATAAATCTTTCTTAGCTTTCCTGCCACACAGCTTTTGCAAAGCTCAGTAGGCCAGTTGTCCTTGTATGCATTAAAACAGCAAGCTGGTGTTTTAAAGCTACATCCACGCTGAGACATTTTCATTTAACAATGCATAACTCTTGTTATATTTACACCTAGCATTCGCACTACTCAAGGACCCCTTAAAAGCAGACTTGTAAGAAATGCTGCAGACCCTGTTGGAAATGATGCAGACACACACATTCACTTCACAATTGGTCTAATCACTTACTATGTGTTACTTCCTGTTGTGTCAGTTGTTTTTTCTAGAAGACACCAACGACATAAGTCAGTGTTACTTACTTTCAGTGGCAGTTCTACTGTTACTCTGTCCAAGCAAAGAAGTCTGTAATCTTACTTTTCATCATTCTTCTCTAGAGTGTTTTAATACTAAACAATTAACTCTTGCACACATGTCCAGTATATGGGAATGGCTACCCGATATGTGTATGTATAGCAGATTACATTAAGATTCATGAGCTGTAGAGGTTTTGTATAAGTTTGAATGAGCAAAATCCTGTTTTATTCAGAATGGAGGCCTGAAACAGAAAGCCAAAGATGCATTGATGCAGCTACCAAACTCTTAGTTGTATATGGTGAAGATTCAGTTCCCCTTTAAGTGTTCACAATTAGTCATTTCTGTCATGACCAGCTGATATGGTTTGTTAAGCTAACAAGGGGAAATACAGGCACAACATTAGTCAGATATCAAGGTGATGAAACTTTAGAGTTGCTCAGACCAATTCTGCATGAAAGCTGAGGCACTCCATTATGACTGCTGCATCACATCGCATGCTCTTTGTTGTACGAGAATCTGCAGGCCCACAGAGTAAAAACTGACTATCACATCATCAGCAGTGACCTGATTGTCCTCCTTCACCCGAGACTTGTGTCCCCATCACAGATACACCATCCATTAACCAGACAGAACGCCTGCTGGTGGTGGTACCGTTTTTTTATGCTTAGTCATTCTTGCTCTGCCCTTTCTTACCTTTGCGCTTTCCCCCCCCCTTCCTATCTTCTGCTCTCTGCTGGTGTGCTCTGATGAGGCCGCCGAGAGGCTGAGCTGGGAGCTTATACGGTGGGGTTTCTCTGTAGCTCAGCAGCATTGTAGTTTCTGCCCTTTGCTAAGGACACACAAACGAGTTATTCCCTCCAGAGCGAGGCCTCAGCAGTCCTCTGAGGTGTGAGGAAGGTGTTTGTCAAAGAGCAAAAACAGCAGGAACTGTGATGAGATAGGAGGTGGAGGCTCCTGTGACAGCAGGCTCTTGGCTTTTCTGACTGTTTTTAATGTTTACTGAGGTAAAGTTGCAGAAAACAAGAACTTTTTTTTTGCATCGCCCATGGCAACTCAGTGTCTTGATAAAACATAGTGTGAATAAGTGAGATATCGCTGCAGCACATTAGAGCATTGGTAATGTGTTTGCTGTGCAAATTGAGGCTTTTGTTGTGCGGGTGCTAAATTTCCACAGATATTTTGCCTTCTGCATGAGTTTGAAAGGAAAATCCAACACCATGCCAGAACACACCTACAGCATTGACCTTAGAATGATATTGAAATCATCCATATACTCTTGTCTGCGGCATACCAAAGAAACCATTTTGCATGGAACTGAATACACCCACTGTCTGTGGAGACTCATGTTGTTTTTGCCCCTAGCCCAAGACACACCAAACCCAGTGGTACTCTCTTCTCAACGTTAAGTAAAGCTTGTCTTTGTTTACTACCCAGAAGTTGCCTTCAGATTGGAGACAAAGTGGTGAACACCTCTGGCAAACTGGGAAACTTTTAATGATACAAGATGTCAGCATCTTTAGTCCTGAGAAGAGTTTCTGTCTTGACAAACTCGCTGCGCCATCTGTTTCAGCAGTGCCTTTGCTTTACACTCGCTCATATGTATTCACAACCAGGGGCTCCCCAGTAAAATTACAGTCTTTTACTGTCATCCACCAGCCAACTCTACAGGAGTAATTCAGGGTTCTAATAAGTATAGTGTAGCAAGTCCTTGATTCATGATAAGAGGCAGCCCTAAAGTGGATGGGAGGCTAACACTGGTGTACAATTGTTTGAGACTGCGTAGAATACAAGTGGGTGTATTTTTAATGAGCAGAAACAATTGCGTGAGCATAAACAACCTATTCCTTACCTACAGTGGTCTAAATAGGAAGTGATTAAGTTGCTATGTTCTTGAAGGTTCTTGAAGATCTGCTCCGGATGTTGCTTCCAGGGTTTTAGCAGTCAGAGGGCATAAAAAGGAGAAGCTTTTAAAGTTCATATAAATGTCAAAATGGAGTGACCTTTGTGTCTTAAGATGGACATTTGTGGTGTCCTACATTTAGGCAAAATATCACCATCCAGCTTTTAAAAGCGAAGCAGAAAAACTCTCAATTGTTGTCTTCTTGTCAAAGTTCAGTTTGGCTAATTAGTGAGAGTTTTTGAGAAGACATTGTGTGATATCAGTTGCTGCACTTTGATCAAGGAAGCTGAGGTGAAACCACACTTTACCAACAGCTATGCAAGTGACCTATTTTAGTCTGAGAGGAACTGATCAGTTCTGCTCTTCTAGGGAAGAATTCTCTCCAAGAATCCAAGTAACCAGAAGGATGTTTCCCACAGACCTAGTCCCATTTTACTGCAGTAAACATGTCGCCAAAGACTCTTTGAAGTGGAACTAATAGGAGGAATGGGTCAGAGAGATAAAACCCAGCTAACCTCTGATTAATTAGTATCACTTAAGCAACCACTTTGACGTTAACTACCTTGATGGCTGAGGAAGGAGCGAAGAGTGAGGAAAGTGTCAAGAGATGTTGCATTTGAGCACAGAAGAAAATATTTTTAAAGGGAACAGGGGAAACTGAATGTAGTTTAGATGTCAAAATTGTAATATCTGACATAGATTAGTGTTCTGTTTAACTTGTTGGATATTCATCAGCAGTTTGTTTAATACAAACACATTTAAAATCATTTATTTTATTTCTTTTTCCAGTGGGCATAGGGGTCTCTGTTAGCTGTGTGCCTAATAAAGCAGACAAACATGGGAACTATGATGCTAATACACTTTAATACGTGTTTATTAATCGCAAGCCATATCGTCATTGCCATACTAAACAATGCTATTGTATATCACAAATTGTCGTTATAGGCCTGGTTCCATTTAAATGAACGTCAGCATTTGGGGATTCAGCTCAGGAGCAGCCCTGTCCTCATGCATTTTGCACTCTAGCCTCCTGAGACCCTAACTTTTTTGGGCCATGCATTTTTGATTTGCCCTAGGTATTTGGGATTAGTAGGACCTAATGAATAATAATAAAAAACCTTTGTCTTTGAATAATAAATGGTCATAAGTAGTATTGGTAATATGAATATTAATAAATAATAGTAGATTGCGGCCATTCTGGGTTCAGCACACAGCTCCTCGAGAGTTGTGGACTAGTAAGCACAGTGGGCACAGTTTTCAGATCTTCCAGGGTTGGGGTTATGGTGCAGGGAAGCCAAAATACGATGTTCACGCATATGGAAGCAGAGTCTCAGGAAGCGAGAGACATATCACAGCCATTTCACCATTTGTACTGGTTGATCATAGATTGACAGATATATCTACATATATATATACATATAGATAGATAGATAGATAGATGCTTTATTAATCCCCTTGGGGAAATTCAAGGTATCCAGTAGCTCACACATGTTACATTCAAGATAGATAAGGAAACAGTGTACAAAAGAATGCGCAAATCATGCTGATCAAAGAAATAGAAACAAGGTGCCAAAATGCTAGTATTAATATTTGGCATTTGCCCAACACAGAAAGCTACCTAGTGTCAGCTACTGGAATCATTTTTGGTGCCCCTCAAAAAAATATATATATCCAGGGCCAAGAGAAAATCTATTTTTTTAAAAATCAGAGTTTTATGCACTCAAGCGTAATAGACATTTGTCATGAATACCAGGAAACTTCTGAGCCCTGCCATGCTCTCCCTATTCAACATCAGTCTGGACGCAACTTAAATCGCAGGCATAACAGCTGCAGTGGTGGATGGGTCTGTGACAGGAGGCTATTGATGAGAGTAATCACTGAGAAGTGACAGGTTATGAAAGAATAGTGAATATAATTGGATGTTATTAGTCAGCCAGTAGCCAAGATGAGGCTCTGACGATGAAGCATGAATGACAGTCAGTAAATGCAAGTCAGCTAAAGTGAGTGCAGCTTCAGTGTTCCGCCTAAACGACCGAACCAGTGAATCCATGACAGTATTCTTATATACTTGCATTAAAAAAAGGGAACGTCTTTTTCTATAGGATTTGACGAGATTTTGCTCAACAAACAAACTGCTGTTTCTAGTCGAGAGTTGCAGGCACATTATGCAAAGAACAAACACACACAGATGCTACGGGCTCACAGTGGATACATTAGGAAACACTGAGAGGACCTACCCAAAGAATAATTGCCTATTGATCTGTTTCCATGGTAGCAAGTAATAAAACTCAAATCACTGCCTTGCACAGATACAATCCAACTGATTCAAGAAGAATCCTCATTATCTGTACTATATTTAATGTTTACTCCTGCAGATACACTCCATCTGTAAGGGTTTTCCCTTTTTGAAGTGAGGGAAAACTTCAGCTGCGGGCGCTGGTGTCATTTCACAAAAAAAAAAAAAAAAAAAATCTGAAAATGAAGCTGTCAAAATAAAAGCCTCTGCTAGTGCCCGAGGAGTGCCACCGAGACATGAGAGGGTCACAACCTCAGCTCAGCCTCTACTGTCTAGTCGTTAACCCCCACCATGATGCGGCCGCTGACTGACTCGTGGATGCTGCCACACATACAAATGAAGCGATGCAGAGAAAGTGCCTGCAATCGCTCGCAGGCACAGGGGCTGCCATTGTATGAATATAAATGCCCCCTCATTCATTCATCCTACATCTGCCCTGCAGTAGCGCCACAGGTTCAATCAAAAGCCCCGTTGTCTCTCCGCCCAACAAGCAAAAACTTCTTTCCGAAACAATTCCCCGAGGGATGGCGCAGCAGCTCTTTTTTTTAAAAAAAGCACGTCTCAAACAGCATTTGCACTGTGAAGGGGGAAGAAGCAAAAAACAAACGGGAAAAAAAAACAGCGGAGTCACACTACATCAGGAGTTTCCCACCTCCTGTTCGCCACGACTGTGCATCTGTTGTTCACAGCAATCCTGTGGAGAAACATCTTCTACCAGCATGCAGAGGAGAAAGCCCCGTGTGTGTGTCTGCGAGTGTGTGTGGTTACCCAGTCATGCGGCCACAGTAATCTCTGTGAGTGCTGCCTGCTTCTCAGTAAGGCCTGACTCAGACAGCGATGACCTCACCGCCGAATGGCTGGTTGTGTGCTTTTGTGTCAGCAGGGTTGGTTGTGTTCGTGTGTGTGTGTGTGTCGTTGGCAAGAAGGAGAACTAGCAGCCCTAAAAGGGAAGAGGGTCTGATTCCTTCGCATCAAAGCCTCTGCCGCTTTGTGCTTGATCGCAATCCAGAATGATTAAAGGATGAGTTGACGTTTGTAAAAGTGCCGCCCGTCTCGTCGCGGGTTAAAAGAGATAAATCGAAGGAAAGATTATCGGAGATGCCACGAACACTCCCAGGGGATCTTGTGAGCTCACGTCATTCCTCTCCCGTTCCTCTTACCGTATCCCTCCTCCATCGCCTCCTCCTCTCTCCTCCGCTGCCTTCCCAGTTGGGCTCCGTGGCGTCTCCATCTATGCTTTCTGCAGCCTCAAGAGGACAGAGAAATGCAGGAATGGTGTTTTTTTTTTTTTTTTTTTTGCCTTCTTCAACCCTTTGCTCTCTTTGGCTTTCATATGATTCTCCTGGGTATTACACACCGTCACTGTGTGTGTGTGAGAGTGTGTGTTCACATGGTTGTGCTGCACCATGCTGAGGGCCTCCTTGTGTGAGAAATGGCAGCTGCAGAGAAAGACTTTCGAGCGTTGCCCAGCGAGGACACTCTCAGTACTGTCAGTCGCTCGTGCACATGCGCCGGCTGTGCATATTACAATATAAGCACACATACATTCCCACATCATTAACGCAGTGTGACTTATACATTAGCGTGGTTGATATTATCAGCTGACTTGAGTTTTGAAACATACTGCCATCAGCTTATATGTCAGCAGGGATACCATACATCTGTCTGTAGTGGTACAATTCATAGTTGATGGGATCCTTTAAAAAAAGGCTCCTATAAATGCCAAGGCATATAAACTACTTGGAAAGTGTAGTGAGTTAGCAGTTACTCCACATTAAATGAAGTGTCACTACACTGCAGCCACCAGAGAAGGCTAAGTTACACCAACATGAAAGAACAAGTTTAGTACATCAAAAGCTAATTTTATTTACTGATATTTACATTTAAACATATTTTTTTGCAAGCTGTGCAACATCTGAGTTTGACTATCCGAAATCAAAATCACAGATATCATCATTTCATTGTGACTGGTTGTAATTACAGTGTAACTAATGACTAGCATTACTGGGACTAGTGGTAAGCATTTAGTAGCCTGGATGTGTAATGCAGATGTCCATAACTTGATTCTCCGTAGCCTAACAGAACATTGCAGGTATCCACAATGTCATTCTTCCGAGGATAAATGAGGGTGCTTTTACCAATTCATGTGTGCGGGGCGATATCCGCAGTTCAGCTGCAGATATCTGCAATGCACCTTGCAGATTGACTGTTTAGAATTATGACCAGCTGTAATTGCAGATTAAATATCTGCAGTTTGATTTTAACCAGACATAATTCTAGTTTAAGATATCTTTAATTCCCTACTATTCAAGCTATCTACTTTGCATATGTTAAATTGAGTTTTAACTAGTCAAAATGATGTTGTAGTTATCTCAACCTGAATTTCTGCCTGGTCAAAATGTAATTACAGATTATCATGAATTAGAGCTGTGACTCAGCAAAACAAAGTTGCAGATATCTGTAGTTATGTCAAAAGCTACAGCCAGTGGGAAGTGGAGACGCCTTGCTTTTCATATTTTATATTTCCACATTCATTTTCTAATTGCGTATGACAAGCTGTTTTTCTGCATGTCAGAGCAGCCTGAGGCTGAAATTCTAGTCAGTTTCAACCACAAGTCTCTAATGAATGAGGTTCTTGTACTCTGCAAATGACTTGCTGGTAAGCTCTTCCTATTTCATGGCATTTTTTTAATGATCGTATCCACCACAGCAAAGAGCATTACTTCTGCTCACATTGTTAAGATTCTTTGCTTGGACCAATATCTAATGTACAACCTGCATCATGCGCAATGGTTCAGACTAGTCATAATGATATTTAGATATCTGCAGCTATCATTTTCACTAGTCCAGACTGAATTACAGATATCTCTGTTATTTTGACAAATCAGAATGACATTAAAGATATCTGAAATAAAAATTAATTATTATGGAGTCACAATATAATGTTATTCAAGATGATGATGATGATACTGTATTACATTTTAATTCTGGATAGTCAAACTCAGCTGTTCAATGTTAAAATGGCTTGCCATATGTGTCTGACTGCTATGCATATGTACATGTATGGTAGTGGCATAACATATGGATTCTTAGTGTATTTTGGACCGCACTCAAAGCTCCACAGTGCTTGTTGCTTCAGAAAGACTCAGGAAAATGTGGCTTGTGTGGACACTACTGTACTGCTTGATCCGTGAAAGACCTTCCCACTGAAAAGCCATTTGATTTAGAAAACAGTGCTGGTGCCACCATGCTGCTGAGAAATGTAGGTAAACTGGTGACACCACTACATGTAGCGAAGCTGCTGCCCAACACTGTGTAGAAAACAATGATATTTTTATGGATATGTGTGCTGAAACAATTACTCAGTTAATCAATATACCAGTCAACAGAATATTATTCCACAGCATTTTTGATAATTGATTAATTGGGATTTATTTAGCAACAAGCCTAGAGTAGCTCCAGCATCTTTGTGAGGCTGTACTTAGGCACAGCAGTACTTTGGGATAAATGTTAATTTCAGGATGTTAACATACAGTAATATTACCCACAAACTGGACTAAGAGATGGATGTAGCACCCATGATGTCACACACTAGTTTCTGCACGACTTGAGGACACTACGCATGGTGAAATGGTAGTGACCTGTCTATCAAACGGTAGTCCCAACCTAAAATATACCGTTTTATCGTTTAGTTTACTCTAAATGGACACCATGTATATTCAAAAAGTCTTGAAACTAGCGATTGAGACCATCAACTCATTAGGAAAAGGTCTTCTAAGGTAATGAATCAAGCAGGAAGTAGGCTTATTCTCTCTTCTATACAATGAGGCTTCTTTTTGCAACCAGAGGAGTCGCCCCCTGCAGGCTGTGAGAAAAAAATACTGGTTTAAGCTACTTCCACATTGACTTCACTTATCAGACCCAGAGGCTTTGTGTATCAATAACATGCTGATGTTTAGCAGGTTTGCAATGTTCATCATCTTAGTTTTAGCCTGTTATTGTGCCTATACTTGTTAATTCGCACTAAGGTAAGGTACAGCTGAGGCTAATGGGAATGTCATTGCTGTTGAGGCTCTTCAGACGTAAAACAAAGTACTGGATAAAATGCAATTTTGACCTGATCATGGTGCTGGGCAGAAAATTTAAGAGATCACAAGGGAATTATGAATGTTGCTTCCCAGTTTCATGGCAGTCTGTCCACTAGTGAGCAGGATCTTTCACTAACAAACAAAAATATCACGGTGGCTTTAGAGTAAAGATCAGTCAACCATCAAAGTCTGTAAACCAGCCAACAGTTGGGGGAAAAAGAAGCAATCAACACTGCCATATCCAGAGCTAAAAATACCAAACTTGCAGCTGAGAATAATGCCAGTTGACTGATCAGCTGCCAGTGTTACTAGTCAGTTTGCAAACTTCCACTATGCTTCTTTGGTTATGGCTGCTGAACTCTTAATATCCACCAGTCACACTCTCTGTACTGTTTTGTATGAGTCTCTCTTTTTTGCGTCTGATGCTCATGTTCTCACTCCGCTCTGCCTTCCTGCCTCTGTCACACATCACGTCTCTTGACTTTGAACATTTCATTTGCATGAGCAGAATCAAAGTCTGCGCGTGATACAGTGACTCAAATGTACCTTTTGCTGACCACCCACAGATCCTGCTGCAGAGAGAAAGCTCTTCTCCCTTTTTTATTTTTATTTTTTATTTTTTTTGCACATTCTCTCTGACTGCTGATGAGACTATGTGTGTGCATGCATGCATCTGTGCGCATTTCGGAGCCTAATGTTGTAACTAACCTGATAACTACCTCGGCCGAGTTCTAATCAGATCCCAGGTGGTCTGTTTCCTGTCAGTGCGCTAAATAGGATTTCCCCAAAATCATATTTTGCAGCCCTGTTCCTCTTTTATGAGCAGGGACACACTCAAACAGAGTCCCTTGTAATATTTGCTTCATTTACTTTGCTTCTATTACCTCTTAACAACACTGGCATCAGCACTTTCAGTATTTATAGCCTCAAGCTTGAGCTGCTGTTCTTTTTGTTGCGGCACCTTTATGACAAGACTTTCTCACCCCCTCCCCCTTTATCTCTCCTCCATCTCTCCCCCCGTCATTCTCCTGGACCGCTTTCCCCAAATTTCATTTCCTCCCTTTTCGTCTTTTTCCTCCCTAAACTCACTTCGCCTCCTTTCGCCTCCCTGCGTCATCTGTCTAATTCATCCCCCTCCCCTCCTCCCCCACCCCCGGCTCTCCCTTCCTTCTCTTTCTCTCCCGCAGAGCCGGATTGGGCGTCGCTGACCTTGGGTGTGTTTGTTTGCCAGGCCTGCTCGCTCCTTCACCGGAGCATCCCTCACATCAGCCGGGTCAAGTCTGTCCAGGACACGTGGGATGCCAGCGAGGTGGAGGTAGGGTGGCAGCGGCAAAAATCCACCGCCACATTTGACTGGTGTCACTTTCCCCACCACATACGATGAACATGTCAGCATTTGAGACAGCGATTCTCATTCAAGACCATATTTTTATCCTAAAATCTCCTCACTTTTTTTGTGAGGTACGCTTCCACAACGCTGCACTGTACCTGAATACATTATGTACAGACGGAGACAGACAAAGATAGCTGCTCTGCTAACATGCTGCTCACACTACGCCTCCACAGTGTTAGATGGGATGGGGTCATGGGAATGTGACAGTTGTGGAAATTACCAAGAGAATATTACACAGTAGGAGACAGACAGTTACACTATCAGGTGCAGCTCAGGATGTTTATCTGGACAGTGTTGGACTCCGCTCAATTCCTAATAAAATTAGTAAGTCTAAAATAACCGTCAGACCTCTTACTGAGTTACCACGACGATAAAATAGTGAACAGAGTTTTAAATTAGCATCAAATTAATTAGAGCTACTTTCATTTTAATTGGTTTCAGTAACATATGCCAACTCAGAATTCATCTTCAACAACTGTTTTCTTTATCCGTCAGTGTTTCCTATATAAAGGTCAAAATCACAAAGCTGCCTCAAGGCCCTCTACAATCTGCACAGCATATAAAGCCCTCTGTTGTCAGACCCTCGATTCACATCGAGAAAAAATTATCTGGCTTCAGTAGTGCATTTGTTCATGAGTCATATGATAAGCCTTGACCACCAAAGAGAAAGCAACTGGAAGTGGAGAAAATGGATAAGCATGCCACTTTTCCTTAAGTCGCATATACATTCTGCTTAAAGGAATTGTAGGAAGTTTTAGAATATGAAATGAGAAGTTTGATACCACTCTCAAGCTAAATCCAGTGCCTGGTTAGCCTTACTTTGCACAAAAAACTACTAACCTGGCAGACAGACAACATGCCAGCACCTGTAAACGCAGGGAGTAAACTCTTACATTCATTCATGCAAATTTAAGGCCTTAATCGCCCTTATAAATTGCAGCTAACGACATCCTTCAAAGGTCTTAAAATGCTGCAAGCACAGCAAAATGGGATTTATGTTTCATCTTCTTTCATGTTATATTTTTTGTAAAGAATAGGAGGGGGCTGAGCTGTCGGCAAGTAGGTGGATGTCCCACCTTAAAGCTGATGCACAGGACTTAAAGTCAAGCGAGTTCACACACTGATTATTTCGAGTATCAGTGCCGAGTAAGTCTCTCTGTATTTTGCAGTGCACTGGAGTTTTAAATCCAGTTCCTGTGGCGACATTCACACAGGTAGCAATGCGGTGTAGCATTAGCAGGCTACAGCAGCTAGGGGTACGGTGAAGCCCATGGTGGAAAAACATGAAAGCATCCAAGAACAGTTTTTGGTGCTCCAGATAAAAAAGAAGAAAGTTGAGAAGTGAGACTACAATTTAAAAAAGAAAGCAACGTCTTCATGAAGTGTCTATGGTATTTGTGTAATTACACTCACTGCCAAAAGGGGGACACAAAAATTATACGCTGCTGGTTTAAGTTGATCGTAGACCAAGGGTGGGCAATCCTGGTCCTCGAGGGTCACTATCCTGCATGTTTTAGATGTTTCCCTCTTCCGACACACCTGATTCAAATGATCAGGGTTGTTGTCAGGCTTCTGTAGAGCTTGATGATCATAGACATACAGTTAGGTCCATAAGTATTTGGACATTGACACAATTTTCAGCATTCCAGCTCTGTACAACACCACAATGGATTTGAAATGAAACTATCAAGATGTGCTTTAAGTGCAGACTTTGAGCTTTAATTTGAGGGTATTTACATCCAAATCAGATGAACGGTGTAGGAATTACAACACATTTTATATGTGCTTCCACCTTTTTAAGGGACCAAAAGTAATTGGACAAACTAACATAATCATAAATCAAATTGTCACTTTTTAATACTTTGTTGCAAATCCTTTGCAGTCAATGACAGCCTGTAGTCTGGAACTCATGGACATCACCAGACGCTGGGTTTGGTCCCTGGTGATGCTCTGCCAGGCCTCTGCTGCAGCTGTCTTCAGTTCCTGCTTGTTCTTTGGGCATTTTCCCTTCAGTTTTGTCTTCAGCAAGTGAAATGCTGCTCAATTGGATTCAGGTCAGGTGATTGACTTGGCCATTGCAGAACATTCCACTTCTTTGCCTTTAAAAACTCTTTGGTTGCTTTGGCAGTATGCTTCGGGTCATTGTCCATCTGCATTGTGAAGCGCCGTCCAATGAGTTTTGAAGCATTTGGTTGAATATGAGCAGATAATATTGCCCGAAACACTTCAGAATTCATTCTGCTGCTCTTGTCAGCAGTCACATCATCAATAAATATAAGAGATCCAGTTCCACTGGCAGCCATACATGCCCACGCCATGACACTACCACCACCATGCTTCACTGATGAGGTGCTATGCTTTGGATCTTGAGCAGTTCCTTCCCTTCTCCATACTCTTCTCTTTCCATCATTCTGGTACAAGTTGATCTTTGTTTCATCTGTCCATAAGATGTTGTTCCAGAACTGCACAGGCTCTTTTAGATGTTTCTTGGCAATGTCTAATCTGGCCTTCCTGTTTTTGAGGCTCACCAATGGTTTACACCTTGTGGTGAAACCTCTGTATTTCCTCTGGTGAAGTCTTCTCTTAATTGTTGACTTGGACACAGATACACCTACCTCCTGGAGAGTTTTCTTGATGTGGCCAACTGTTGTGAAGGGGTTTTTCTTAATGAGGGAAAGGATTCGTCTGTCATCCACTACACTTGTTTTCCCTGGTCTTCCAGGTCTTTTGGCGTTGCTGAGCTCACCAGTGCGTTCTCTCTTTTTAAGAATGTACCAAACAGTTGATTTGGCCACACCTAATGTTTTTGCTATCTCTCTGATGGGTTTATTTTGATTTTTCAGCCTAATGATGGCTTGCTTCACTGATAGTGACAGCTCTTTGGACTTCATATTGAGAGATGACCTCACCAGATTCCAAATGAATATACTACACTTGAAATGAACTGCAGGCCTTTTATCTGCTCCTTGTGAATGAAATAATGAGGGAATAACACACACCTGGCCATGGAACAGCTGAGTAGCCAATTGTCCAAATACTTTTGGTCCCTTAAAAAGGTGGAGGCACATATAAAATGTGTTGTAATTCCTACACCGTTCATCTGATTTGGATGTAAATGCCCTCAAATTAAAGCTCAAAGTCTGCACTTAAAGCACATCTTGATAGTTTCATTTCAAATCCATTGTGGTGTTGTACAGAGCTGGAATGCTGAAAATTGTGTCAATGTCCAAATACTTATGGACCTAACTGTATATACGTAGACGCCGCATTGACTGTGGAGGGACGTGCCTAAAGCTCTGCCATCTTGGTACAGAGCTAGCAGAAGCGGGAGTGAATGTAAGTCTATGGAGGTAAGAGGTACTCCACAATAGCGTCTACGTGTATAAGTCTATGTTGATGATGAGCTGATCATTTGAATCAGGTGTTAGAGGGAAACATCTAAAACATGCTGGATAGTGGCCCTCGAGGACCAGGATTGCCCACCCCTGTTGTAGACTGTCATTGCTTAGATGTACTAAATGCTCAAATGACCTAACTAACTAACTCAAGTTCTTAAGTTTGTAGAAGAGTGTAGCTCACTGGGAAACTGTTACCACTTATTGCCATTAATTACAACAGATGTAGATAGCCAGTCACAATGCTATGGATAAAATGATCCTGTGTTAGTGTTGCTACTGTTAAAGTAATAACAGCAGGTCCTACAAAAGTCTTACACCTTCTAAACTCACCAATTAAGGCTTCATAAACTCTAAAAACATGTAGTTTTACAGGGGGTTGTGTACCAGCCTATATTTTGGGTGAAACCACTTGTTAGGTAACCAGCAGAGACTCCAAAAAGTTACACGTATCAATCTTTTAACTCACAGCAAAGACGCCAATAAGTTTAATTTTCCAAACTGTTGAACTATTCCTTTATGAATCCATTTTAATGAGTTCTGACTGTGCTTAGATTCTTCATTCTTCACACTAATTCCAGTATGTGCCACATAATAATGAATATTTGTTATGTGACAATGCTGAATATGCATACAATACAGACATATTAAGTAAGAAGGCCATGGTAGCTGCCGAATCGAAAACATCACTATTGTTTCTATGGAAACAGCCCAGTCAGGGGACATTTGCTTAACAGTATGACAGAAAATAAAGAAGGATGAGGAGCGAATTGGCTGGAGAGACAGGAAATGATGGATTTTTTAAAGCCAAAGCAGCTGTGTTTGCTGACACATACTGTAGGTGCAAATCTCCAACTGCTGGCTGCTGTTTGTTTTTTGCCCTGTGTTTGTAGATCAGTCAGTTTTTTTTTTAGGAAACTTGGAACAATAGGTTGCATGAAAAGATCAGACCTTCATCGGGCTTAATATAGCCCGTATCGGTCTGTTGATACTGCTTTGATTGACTGTGACGGCTGCACCCAGACATCTACATTCTGATCAGCTCCACAGCATTGATCGCCAGGCTGACCCTGACCTCTGACGTCCCGTTGGAAGGAGAAAATTTCTCCGCAGGGATCAATGAAGTCCAGTAGTGAAATAACGGTTTACGCTGTTCTCTTGCGTGCAAAAAGAAGCTGAGGTGTTGCGTGCCTTGCAATCCTGCCCCCTTCAAAAATACATCAGCAAGAAATATGAGCACTGTGCAAAATTGTAAACACACAAATGCACATTTTGAGTTTTTGTCCCTTTACTTATCCCCTGACCCTCCAGGGGATAAGTAAAGTTGTCCCTTGTATGAAACTGCATCTGAGCTGAACTACCACCAATCTGTGACAAAGAGGACTTTGGGGGAGGTGATGCTGATGTGAGTCATGAGGAAAAACAGGATGCTGGAGGTGTGGGAGGACAATAATTGGGATGTAATGGGGATTTGACTTTCGGGGAGAGCGGGGAGGTGTTTCAAAGAATAATGGAAGTGAAGCACTGAATTCAGAGATAAAACCAGAATAAAGCCGACATATTAGATGATTTGGATGCATGGATTTGATTGAAATGCTGGGGGGAAAAGTGGATTGTGCAGGCTTAGTGATGTCTGTTTGTCTTAAATATTATTCGCTGTAGTTGGGAGAGTGCTGGGAGGATTTTGAGAGGATTGGTGAGAGCTCTGGAGCTGTTGTGGTCCCATTCTAATAAAACATGAGTGATCAGATGAGCCACTTTTGTCTAACAGCCACAGGAGTATTCATGTTATTAGCTGAACCTCGCTAATTTTCCTCCAAGAACAGTGTTAATTCCTTACTGGTCTTTGGGGGATACTGCTTCATGTTGACTTACGGTAATAATGCCACTAAGGCTCCATTTACACCTGGTTTTAACATGTAACCTATGAAATCATTTGCTTGATGTCCAATCCAACAGTTTTTGCCTTTACACCCTGTGTTAGAATGCATTGACAATGTCTTTAAATTTGCTCTAATCTCAAAATCGAATTAAGTTACTGACTTGCCAACAACCATTTTGCATCCCAAGTCAATGGAAGCAATGCTGCCATCTGAGCCGCACTGCTAAGCTAATGTTACTGCTAGTACCAGTAGCTTTTGCTGGACTGAGTTAGCTAGAAAAGGTGGAGTAAGAGGATCTTTACGCTTGTTCAAGTTTTTACCGCCCGGACAGTATTATGGGCCAATATTGGATACACAGATCAGCCACAACATTCTGACCACTGACAGGTGAAGTGAATAACATTGATCATATTGGTACTATGTGGTGTTCTGATGGAAAACCTTGGATTTTAACATCCATGTTGATGAGACTTAGACACCCAGATAAACACAAAACACATAAGCACACTCCCTCATGCAAATGGAAATCTCAAATGTCACTGCCCTACACCTGCAGGAAAATGCACCCCACCACATGGAAAAAACATCAAAC
This sequence comes from Dascyllus trimaculatus, assembly GCA_024666655.1. NCBI lineage: Eukaryota > Metazoa > Chordata > Actinopteri > Pomacentridae > Dascyllus > Dascyllus trimaculatus. The sequence continues at coordinate 22,816,848 of CM045463.1, forward strand.
AATCAGGAACATGTTGAGGAACATGACAATGGCCCAACATGTTGATTTGACCTCCAAACTTCCTACACCTCATTCTGATCAAGCATCAACAGGATGCAGTGGAACAAGGTTGATTGACAGAGGCCCCACTGCACAAGCCAGAGCACCCAAAGGATCCAGTGCCAACGTCCTGGTTCCAGACCCCATAGGACACCCTGAGAGGTCCTCTTGTCCTTGCCCAATAGTTCAGAGCATTTTGGAGCACATAAGGAGGACCAGCACAATATTAGTCAGATGGTTATGTTTTAAGTAATGTTATGCCTGATCGGTGTGTATTGCCTGATATGCAGCATAATAAAACCTTTTTTTCTAAAACATAATGCGGAAAATTGCTTCCAAACCTTTCAGCACTGTCTGCAGTACATGTAGCAGAGTATGTAACACAGCTGAACAGACGGTGGTGTGGAGTCAGGTGGTGTCTTCACTAAGTTTCTGAAATACATTGATGGAAAGTTGATAATGACCCCATCATTGCCCCTTTTCAATATAATTTTAATGTATATGTATCATGAATGTTGGGCAATATATAGATACTGTAATATTTTATTCCCCGAAATCGCCATTGACCTCAAAAATCAGGCACCAGTTGGCCACACCGTATGGACTGCATTTTAGTACCAGTACCAGTTGTGCAAATAGGGGATGAAAAGTAGCAGTTTGGGGGAGGCTGAATGATACACAGTTCTATATAAAACATCCTGAGAAGTCATTATCAAACAGACACAATTCTAAGAACAATGCAACAGCATGAGATGTACAAGAAAATTATACAAAAGGCAGAGTGTCCTGCTGTAAGGATTATTTTAGGAATATACGCTGTGCACCACGTGTGACAAAATAAACCTTAAAACCTACAGCTTCGTTTAGCAACCCTACATAAAGACAGTTTACGCTCAGTTCTACTCAGTGTTGCTAACTGTGCTTTTAAAATCACACTCCAGACTTCCTGTCCATGTGCACCAGTAAACCCCTGCTGGTACACAGACGTAACTGCAGATAAATCTGTTCCAAACCGAAACACAATCCTCAACTTCATAGTCAACTCTGCCAACCTAGGTGTTAGATTTTCTACCATATTTCCTGCAGACAAACATTTCCGTTGTCGTACTCTAAGTAATGTTTACAGCGTAGCAACAGACATTCTTTAAATCAGTATCATTATGTAAATGGACCCATATGCGCACAAGCAGATGGATTTATAACAAATGAGATCATTGCTACTGTGTAAACGTGGGAGTACGCATGTTTTGATAAATGAGGCCCCGACTCCTCATTTTATATGGGTGTAGAGGAAAAATCAGGCTTACATGACCTCATTTCGTGCTGCCATGTAAATGGCGTTTTCGTGAAGATCGGATCAATTTATTCAACAGTAGCTGAATGCCATGCTCTGCAAATGCATGCAGCTCACGTTCTGAAGGGGTGAGCAATTTACATGAAGGAGAGACGCACAATAAACTGGATACTGAGTAGACGTGGTTACGCTAAATGACAGAAGTAGTGGCTTTCATGCTATTGAAGGCATGTTGGAAATGTTACATCCAAGGTGTCAAATGGTGGCAGCAGATGGGTCGCATGCAAATTGCAGTGGTTTTCTTCAGATTTTTGCGTTGGGGTTGAATTTTTGCGGCCGCTCTTTGACCTTCTCTAGAAAACGCCACAGAGGTGCATCAGTCCCAGGGGCGCTGGGAGGATGAGGAGAGGTGTGTTGGGAGATTCATTCAGCTGGACTGTGCTCAGGGATTATCCTTGGGTGAAATACAAGATGGAGGCAGCGAGGGCATGTCCACTACAGCGTAGCCATTTCCACAAGTAATCCCACAGGGAAGTGGAGGTCGTATTTTCAAGTGAACAAAGTCTGTCGTACTGAAGGTTCTCAGTGCTGCAGCCTGACGTATTTTCATTCTTCCTGTTGTAGTGTTGGTGTCACCATTCTTCAGTCTTTTCTATCTTGAAATGTCACAGGTGTGGTCATGTGGACTCTGAAAAAATGGTAACTGGAAGTTTATTTCATAACTTCCACACAAAAATCGGGAAACTTCACGGAGAAATATTATATGTTAATAAAAACGGCATACTTTTTATTAGATTGGAAATCTGGACTGTGATTATTATTGCAGGTATGTCTCCAAATTTACTGCTTAAATATGCTGTTAGATTAAATTTGCCTTGTTTCCCATTCACTCTGGACTTCTGAAATGCCTCAGTGTTGGAACCTACTGCCTGCTTGTGTTCTACTGAAGTGAATGTCCACCTGTGAGCAGTATCTGGATGACCAGGTTGTTTTCTGTCTCCCTTTCAGTTAGTGGCCGCGTTGGGAAACAGTGCAGCCAAGGCCAAATATGAGCAGAAGGTTCCTGCTTTCTACTACAGACCAACACACACTGACTGCAAGTAAGTACTCCTCGTTTTAGTTGACTTTGAAAACACAAATACTGGAGACGAAGCCTTGCAGTATATTGTAGGTCAGATTTGAAGACTTCACTGGTAACTTTTAAGGCCCTTCATGGCCTCTCTCCCACCTATATTTCTTAAGTTTTTCTGACCTTTAGTACCTCATAATTTAAGATAAGACAAAACTTTATTAATCCCAAGGGAAATTCCTGCTCCAGATAGTACTAAAAATACATCAGTACACACTTTGAGATACTCGGGCAGAGGTCTTTTGTCTGTTCAAGGGGCCGGGCTGAAAACTAAAGGGGACAGAACTATCTGCCTGAGGAAATCAGGTCGACTGAGCTGCTGACCTCCTCCTAAAACATACTTTTATCTGATATCCTTTCCAGATTTTAAGTTTGATTTGCTGTTTTATTTCTTTCAGCAGTAGTTTTACGTTTCCTAACACTGCACTACTTTTTATACACCATGTTGTGTTTTCATTTGTTTTTGTAAATTCTAATGATTTTATGACTCGTCTGTTGGATTTTTCTGCCTTGTGAAGCACTTTGTAACTTTGATTTTGTAAATTTCTCATGAAGACTATTATTATTAATATTGTGCAATATATATAACATGCTTCTAACATTAGTTTTGTACAAGCCATTTATATTTGTTGTCAAAAAAAACATGCCACTGAATTACCTTAACTTAATAGCTAGTTAGCTAACTGGTGCTAAAGCTAACTTAGCTGGCTACTAGTGTTTTGGTGTACATAGTAGTGTTGAAGACAGTGTAGTAAATTCAAATTAGTACCAAATCTATTATCATGATATTAAATTTGAAACTATATCCTTTTTTGTGTGGTTATTAAATATTCTGTCTGTCAGCTCTGAACTGACTGACCTTCCATGATGGCACCAGCATGGCTTAAATAACAGCGTGTGTGTCGACATACAATACAACCCTTGTTGAACAAAATAACAAATGTGACTGTGAGTTCACTCATATGTTGACTGCTGTCTCCTTCACTATAAATAGAAAGACGTTAGGGAGGTGTGTGTGCTTTTTAGTTGCTGTAACTGACAGGAGCTAACTGGCTAGCCATTAGCTTAGATCATAAAGTAAGAAAAGCAGGTAGTCCATATTTCTTTACAGAATTACGATACCAAAGATACTCCAAAGTTGTGGAGTATAATCAAGCATAAAGAGACATGGTATTGACTCCATATATAGTTTGAGTATCTACAAAGTCTTTAGGAAAGTATCCGGCTCTTTAGCAGCTAAATCGGTGTTGGACAGATAGTGTGCAGTGACTTTTTCTAGTTTTTACCTGAAAATAGTTCTACTTCGAGACACAAAGTTCTGAGCACAGTGCAAGTGCACCAAAACTGTCATAAAGAACGTATATTATGTATTAGTACAGCTTTACAGTCTTAATACTGTAATATTGGGCATTATTCACAGTCCTCTTACCACCCGGCCTCGAAGTGAATGTGACGTGCAGAAACACAATATGCTGCTAAGGTTTGAAGTGATGCAAACACTAAAGTGGTCACTGATACTGTAAATTGAGATACTGTATTCTGTTTCACACCTCTTATTGTATATATCATTTCAACATCGCTTCCTCTTCCACTTCTTCTTATAGTGGCTAAGAAGGCCCATAAAAAGTGCTCAGACACCCCCACCCTGGGTTAGTTCATGTTTTATTGCTTTAAGACGTTGAATCACAGTGGATTAATCCAGCTTAAGATTTTCTTGACACTGTCAAAGCTGTCAAAACATACATTTAAATAACATCTGGAGGCTGCTCTATAACACAGACTGCACCAACATATGCTTTTGAAGGAAGTTTTTTTTCAGGAGGCAACACTCTTGATTTTCTTAAGTGTTTTTTACGTTTGACATCCCATCGATGCCTTCGCCTGCCTCCCACAGAATTTGATGAAAATAGCCAGAACCAGGGGTAAGAGGGAGTAAGAGAAAGCTCAGATGAAAGGGAAATGTCTTTCTCAGCGTCGGTGCCATGGTGTCTGGTTGTGTTCACACACTCTGCTCCCCCGAGAGCCACAGGGTTTAGTGTTTAAGATCCAATGTCAGTGGAGGGTGTCATTCAAAGAAATCTCTGCGAAGAGTAAGACATTTTTACCTCTTGACGCTGATAACACGGTTGATTTACTTCTTGTCGACACAGAAGAGAAGCAAATAATAGGGGGGAAATGGGTGGAAAAGGAGAGGATGAAAGCAGCCTAGAGCCTGGAGCCTGAAGCGGAGACTGAAATGTTGAGAGAGGTAGAGAAGGAAACAGGATGAGAGAGATTGTTGGCATGGTGATGAGCGGACTGTTGCCATTTGTTTCTTCTCACACTGAAGAGAAATAAGGTCTAAAATTGATATTGCTTCCTTCACATGCAGATTTGGTAGAAGTCTGTGATAATGTTTCATGTTTCAGTGCAATCTATGAGTGTTGTAGAGCATAAGATCAGGGGAGGTTCCATAATACTGTTGAATAGGGATTGATTAACAAATCTAAAGAAGCAAGAGGTAGGGAATTTTAACTGTGTTCCTCTTTCATTGAAAAACAAAGGAAGATGATGACAAAACATTTCAATAATAAGGTGGTGTGTGGCGTGATGCTCATGTTCTGTCTGTCTCTATTGTTGCTATCAATAAAGGCATTCATACCCAAAAAATCAAAAAAAGCATTTGATAAATTATGATACTACCACCAGTACATATAAAGCAATAGTTTTGTGAGAGCTATTTTGTTGGACATAGCAGTCCTGTACTCTTGCCATCCCTGTGAGATTGTCAGCCCCCATAATACCACAACTTGTAGTGTTTGAGCGAAGGAGATACAATGTGTTAATGAGCAAGGTTTAGAGGTGATAGTCAGTTTATTTAGTTACTTTTGGACAGAGCCAAGCTAAATGTTCATCTGATGAAACTCACTGCAAGAAGGCTTCATTTCAATCAGTGTCACCTCTTACTTAAATAGACAAGCAGACTAGTAAATAAACCAGTCAGTTTTAAAATGCAACCATAATTTTGGAACTTTAAAATATTATTTGTAATTGCTTGCAAATATTGCATCTGAGTCTTTCTGACAGTCTGTTATTCTCTCTGCAACCAACAGTTGTTTACATTATCAGTGATTCTACAGATTGATTTTATGAATGATTGATAAGTCTTTTAAATCTGTTATTGATCTATCTATTAACAATCTATTTCAGGAGTTATGTAATTTGTTAATTTAAAGCCTACATCAGATTTTTAGTCAAGGTCAGAGGTCCAGAGTGATTAATGATAACAAAATAACATCTAATTAACTTTTCTTATTTTTGAGCAACAGGCGTACAAGTTCAAGCTGGCCAAGATAATCAAAGCAGATCTGAGCCTAATGGGAAAAATGGCACTGTTTGCCTTTAATTGCAGAAGTAATTTAATTTATATAGCACCTTTTAAGACAAAGGTACAAAAAACTAACACGACAAACTTAAGCAGCATACATATAAAGCAGTGAACATAAAAGTAACTAGAATGCACTCAAGCGAGAAGCAGACCCACGCCGGATGCCTTCCTAAACATGGCAGGTAGCCCTGCGACCTTGACCTTTGACCTTTTGACCCCAAAATTAATGGGTGACCAGGTTAGGTCAAGATCAACATCTGTGCTGAGTTTGATTGTCCTATCTGTCTTTGTTATCAAGTCATGGTGCAGACATACACACCCAAACACACATACATACATACAGACAGGCAGACAGCAGTAAGTTCAAGGTCAAAAGGTCAAGTTCAAGGCCAAGAGTTGCATGTGGTAGTCCTACCCTTAGATATGCCAAAGTTCATCATTGCAAGCTTATATAGTAGATTATAAGGGGATTTTGCACTAGGTAGCCCTGTGACCTTGACCTTTGACCTTTTGACCCCAAAATTAATGGGTGACCAGGGTGGGTCAAGATCAACATCTGTGCTGAGTTTGATTATCCTATCTCTATTTTTTGTCGAGTTATGGTGCGGACATAGCCACCCACCCACATACACACATGCATACAGACAGACAGACGGCCTTGACTGCCCTACCCACGGCCTTCCGTCGGCGTGGGTAACAATTACAAACGATAAAAGCAATAAACAGCACTTTTGTTTGATTTTACCAGCCCATACCCAAGGCAGACACAGCTCAGACAGTGAGGAAACTATCTGTCAGAGAAATTATCTGCTGGAGAAAACGAGACACACTCTGCATCTGCAATTTAGAGCTAATTTACAAATTCTCTGGTGTAACTGCTGTAAGTAATCTCGAGCTGTACTATACATTTAACGTCTCTAATAATTTATCAATCGTTAAAAAAAAATTTAAATTTGAAAATATTACATTTCATATTATATTGTGTTCATAACACAAAGTTCAATTCAGATGTGGACTAAGTTGTCTGGTCTATTAGGTGTTAGAGAATAGTGACCAGTGACAAGGGCAATTCATCAGGCAACCAGATTCTCCTATGTCAAACCAACTGAAAGTTTTTTTTAGTTTTTAATCATTAATAAGATTATGTCAACTAATAGCCTCATTTGAGAAGCTGGATTCAGTAGTGTCTTAAACTGTTTATGCTTAAAAAATAATTAAAGGATTATCTAAATAGTTTTTTGTGTGATAATTCAGCACTCTCATCACTTTACATTAGGTTTCAGGCATACAGCTACATTTTTTTTACCTCTACAAATGTCACAAATGCAGGTGAAACACTTCCAGCTTCAAGTGCAATTTTGTCATAGTTGTGTTTCGCATATTCCCCGTCTACATTAGAGCATAAAGTTCAGCGTAGACACAAGAAGCTTGTGCTCAAAGAAAGGATTTTGCAACCAGTAAAGAACCTCCTAAGCCTAATGCTGCACTGTTATGGCACAATTCGACTGTCTAAACCGGTGAGCAGTGATGGCTAACATGTCTCTGGGGTCATCAGATGGGAACCTCCAACATTAGAGTATAAAGTACTGCACTGTAGTATGTTTCAAGTCTGCAGGGACAAACCATGCTATTTTGGATCAATGTCAAAAAGGTTAAAAATGTTAGAGCAGTACACAGAAAATTGTGTTTTTCTGTGTGTGATATTAAGCAACAAGAGAATGTTTCAGTATCTCATTTTATTATCACTCATTTAGCAATTACTGTGCAGCGCTCCTGTTCATTTCTGTGAGGTCATACCACAGGAACACGCTAAAAGCGCAGAAAGAATTGAATTTATTGATGTGAAACTGGACTATTATTCATGTGTAGCAGAAAGTCCCAGTTTGTGGTGTCTCACTGACAAAGAAAAATGGTTTTTGTGTGTGTAGATCAGTGCAGTTGATGAGTGTGCAATTCACATAAAAGCTAACTGTGTGTTTTCATCATGTCTTCAGGCTGCTGAGAGAGCAGTGGATCAGAGCCAAGTACGAGAGGAACGAGTTTGAATTTATCGAGAAGCAGGAGCCTTACTCTGCAGGTACGTGCATACTAATAAGGAAACCTTTGTGCTATTATTACTTGTGAAAGCCCTCGTCAGTTTGTGTTCCTCCACGTTGCCCTGACATCAACTGAGCTGATTTATTTAAATGAGTCCCTCCTCTGACTGGAGATATCTTGTGAAATCTGCTGATACAGTCCCAATATTTGAGTGCTGTGGATTTGAATAGACTTCAGGCTACGGATGGACTGCTGTATGGCCTTGCTTACCTGAGAGTCAACTCTGTGAAGACTTGAGACTTCATAGCAAACCAGAAGTCTTGCATGATGTCAGGCAGAACTGTGAACTCATTACATTCTGTTTACCAGTATTTTATGTCATTTTATTGCCAGTGTTGTACTTTCCTTGGCCTCGAGTACCCAAGAGTTCACTAGGGTCCATGTGATGTAAATGTCGTCATTACTGTGCATCCCTGGAATACATAAATGCTGATCTGCTACACATGTACGTACCTGAATCCTCCAAGTGGACTAGAAATTAGCGTGTTAAGTGCCCAGTCATGTCTAGCCATCGCAAGGTTTTATCAGTGTAGCACAGTGAAGAAGAAACAAACCACAATGTTGGATGATATTGAAACAAGATGCCGTCTATGTAGCATGTATTTTTAAATTAACAGGGTCATATCGAACTCAGGGTTGTTATTTAATACCCAAAATGCTCCTTTTCCCCTTCTTTCTTCTTCTTTTTCTGTTGCTACCACTCCTCGTTGGTTCCAATGCACAGCTTGACAACACTTTACAACGGGTAGTCGTTTGTCCTCCTAGGGTGCTCATTGAACCAATTGTTTTTTCAACCGAGACGAATCAGTTGACTTGGTGGAGTTGATGGATTTGAAAGCCTGGACCCAGGCAAAATCTAGTCTCAAGTATTCTGACCTCCAACATCCAGTAAACAACACAAAGTTGCACATCAGTCAGACCTTTTATGAGCATGTAACCTGAATATTTAATGATATCTTGTGCATTTAAAGAGTTTGTCCCAGCTTCCCTGTTCAAGGAATAGTTTTGCATTTTAGGAAACTGCATAATTGCTGAAGAATTATACGAAAAGATTGATACCCCTCTCATTTCATATGGCACATATGACACTCCAGTCATATGTGCCATAAAGACAGTCTGCAGTTCATCAATCAACACACTACATCCTGCTTGTTTTATCTGTAAGTCTCTGCTGGTTGCTTGGTAACCTCACGGTGATTGCAAGACTCCAAATCACTGTGCCCAGTCAAAAGAATTGTCCCCAGTCAGGCTACCTGTTTACCCCAAGCCTTTATGCTAAGCTTTGAGTTAAGCTAAACTAATCACATCCTGGTGCTAGTTTCATATTTAAATTTATCCATCCATCCATTTTCTATACACCATTTAGAGGGTCGTGGGGGGGCTGGAGCCTATCGCAGGTGTCTTAGAGCAAAAGGTAGAGTACACGTAGACAGGTTGGAAGTCCGTCTTTCCATTTAAATATGGGAGTGATGTCAATCTTGTCACTTGATTCTGCAAGAAAGCAAATAAGTGTCCAATTACTCTGGAAATACCTGACTTCCCTCCTGTTAATGAGTTTTTGTGGAGCAGCAGAAGTGCTCACTTAGCTACAAGTATAGACACTTGCACATGCACGTATGCTTATTTTTTCCATCTAAAAAAACACACAAAAGGCTAAGTGTTTGGTCTGTTTTCGTGCAAGGCTTGCATTGTTTACCCTTCAATAAGCAGAACCTTGAAAAATCCTTGGACAAACATTTCTCAGTGGATGCTTGTAGTAGGGATTCAATTACCCTGAAACATCCACTGACGACTTTGAAACATTCATTTTCTTCCTCCTTCTCCTAAGTGCTTGTGTATATGTTTGCAGTTAAAAGCATATTTTGGCAATGGCACTGTAATTGTCACTGCTGGAGAGTGGAACTGCTATTAAAACAGTGAGTGCGTTTGGTTGGTTGGGTGTCTGTGTGTATGTGTGTGTGTGTGTGTGTGTGTAGAGGCTGTGAGTATGACGTTAGTGTGTGCTGGACACATGTGAGTGTATCTACTAGTATACATTTCACATCTTGTTGAAGATGGTACTCTCGGATTGGCTTACAGTGACCTCATCCGCTTATTATTACAGTGGCGAACCTTGCACACACACGCATATGCACACAAATACACACATTCAGTAGTATTTTCATGACTTCAGAGGACATGGCATTGACTTCCATCCATTTCCTGGAGACGTGCTACAACCTTAACTGTAAGCACTACTTGCCTAACCCTTGCACTAACCGTAAAAACTTTCCTTACCTTCAAATGTTTTTGTCCTCATAAGGACAACATGTCCCCATAGTGTGACTGTGCAAACAGATGGAGGTCCCCACAACATGAGTAATACCAACCCACACACGCAGGCAGACACACATATACACATGTCATGGAGAACAAGTGATAAAGAGAACATGAATGCACAAACAGAGATGACAGTATGACTCATGGTATTACACTGTCTGTGTGTGTGTGTGTGTGTGAGTGTGGGTGGGTGAGATTGACTATAGGCAGTAACCTGGCCTCCACCGCGGCCAACATTGATCCGGTATGCAAAAGATAGGAGGAAGAAAAAGAATGTCAGGGAAGGAGGCGAGGGTGGGGACAAGGAGGGCTATTGATCGATGAGGTAATGCCAGTGTAGGTGAATGCTTCATGTCAGAAAATCACAGACGCACAGAGAGACATACACTGATGGAGCAGAATGAGTGCAGAGAATGAAAAGATAGAGGAGAGGTAATCAATAGCAGTAAGTAAAGGGCATTAAAAAGAGCAGTCGAGTAAAGAAATGGTGAGCGAATACGAGAAATGTGACAGTTTAAATCATGAGACAAGGAAAATTCTTTACTATTGTACACAACTTTTTGATGTTATTTAGCTCCTCCACTCTTCAGGACCCTGTGAAGGGTGCAGGCCATATTTGTTATAAAAAGGCAACCCTTTTTCAAAGGTTACCAAGCGAGGCTGCCTGGTACTACTGTGACTAAAGCTGATATAGCATTTGTTGTGGTTTAGTTCTGTTGCATCATATGTAGTAGGACTGCAGATGCAAAATTTGAAAACAGGTTCACAGGGTCACTGACTCATTGTCACAAGGTTGTTATTTACTCTCCAATTTGCAGTTTTTATTAGGCAGTAATAAAAACTGTTTTCATATCTTATATCCACAGAGCCTAAGGTTGTTTGTTTTGGCTGTACGGTGTTCAGCTGTTATTGACTTTTTTTTTTCAAATTGAAGTTTTTAAAAATAGCCTAGGACTTAAAAGGTTGTCCACAATGATTTAAGACGATAAGGTTATGACTTTAACATGTCACTGAGCTAAGTACTTTCTGTCACACTTTGTGTCAACTGGCATTGTTCAGAGTTTTACTTGAAAGCTACACTAGAAAATATTTAGATTGGATTAGATGACTAGGTATAAAGTAAAAAGGGGCAATCAATGACAACCTCACAGAGAAGTATCACACAACTCTGCAGTTCCCCTTAGCATTTTTGCATTTATTTGCTTATTATTTTGTTCATACCCCTAAATTCATCGCTGTAGTTACCTCTCAGTACTCCTTTACCCTTCTTCCAGTAGAAGCTACAGCTGTTTTAGCAAAAGATTTGTGATTAACACACACTGGACTCTGTCCACTAACGGCAGACAGATAGATTTAGCAGCTTACTGATGAACAGGGCGGTGCCTTTAGCAGCTAAAGAGACATATTTCCCTCAGTGGTCCCTTTGGCAACACGATTTGTCTGTGGCTGTAGTTTGTATTGCTACCATGAAGTGACTAAAAATGATGGAAAAGAAAAACACACTGTTTTAATTATTCATTAAAGTGTAGGTTCACCCAAAAATACCACAAGAAGTATTTCTTGCTTATGTCCATAGACTTAGACTGTATATAAAAGATGGTCACCTTACCTTGTAGAGGTGCCTTACACCTGCATTCTTTCCAACAGCTAGCAGGGGGCGAGTCCTCTGGTAGTCTGGCAAGAAGAAGTTCAATTGTACAGAAGTCTTGACAAAATGCCCTTACTTCTCGTTTGATCTGCTACTCCAGTAAACATTTTCTTAATCAGTTTATGGTCTCAATTGATAATTTTAAGTCTCCTTCAGTACGGAATGATGTTCAATTAGTAAATTATGGTCCCATTTAAAGTAAAATATACAATACAGCAGGACTAATTTATGATTGACAAGTCACTATCGTATCACCATGTATAGTGTTCTCCAGTTCTTAGTCAGATCCACCTCTGACTTGTTACGTTTCGATTTCAAAATACCAACCAACTGGCGATGACTAAATGCCAATTCGAGACTTCATCATCTTTTATGTAGTGTCTATGACTGCGTCTAACAGAGTACTAGTTCTTAGCCTTGCAGGCACAGTAGTGTTGGCTTTCTTTGTCCAGATTTTAAGATGTCTGTCCTTGAGATTTCTGCCTCCACCCTATGTAATGCAGACGAATAAAATTTAGCTTGTAAAGATGTATGTTGTTTAGTTTCAGTGCCAGTGTGTATTTCCAGAAATAATACCCCAATGACTGGATGAATAATCTCCAGACCTCACAGTGAACAGCTTCAGTTCCTAAGAAAACAGTTGACAGTGTGCTGTGTGGAAGTGAAGATGTAGCTGTTGATGCTTTGAAATGTCATTTTCAAGACACAAATTTCGATTTATCTCCTTGTTATCACAATGGAAGTAGACATTTCAGCAATAAGCATCTTAAAAACTAAGCAGATAAAGCTAACTGCATGATTGCTGTAGATACCAGCGCAGGTGAAGCCATGCTCAAGGAATCTTTTCCTAAAGTCCCCTCCCCAGATGCATGGAAGACAGCTTTCTTCTTAATACTTTCTTTCCCTTTACACTTCACTATATAATCATTCATGGCACATTTGCCCCATTTGCACTCATTTGTAATTTCACCGTAGCAATTGTAGTTTCTTTCACAATTAGCGCTCATTATAAAACACTCAGCATCAGGCACATAGCTGGAATGTAAATTAGTCACTTCTTTGATGCGCTACCTGATTATACTTAGACATCCTCCTTCCAATTCAAGCCACGGAAATAGATCCAGATTAAACAAAAAAACACTTCACAGCGAAGCAGAAATAGAAAGTAGAAGAGAGAAAAGAAGGCAGTGTGGGCAGAGCGATTTACTGAAATAGGCCAAAGAACAAGAAGAAGACATTACCAGCTATAAATAGAGGAGCATGTCATTAACATGGAAAAGGATGTTCTATGTACAGAAACAATAAAATCTCTCTGGGTGCTGACTCATGCTGCCTTTCCTGCTAAATTCTACCCTCTTTTGTTTGTTTCTTCTTGCTCTGCTCTCTCACACACTCCCTCCCTTTTCTACCTCCCCATATAAATGAGATTTCAAACGATCTTTGATTTCAGCTTAACTGAAGTATCATCTTACAGCAACCAGTTACAACATCTCACCATTTACTGTTGTAAATGTCTCCTCTGTTTGATCTCCTGTCTCCTCTCAAGGGTGTTTGGTACCAGCCTCCCAACCACACACACACATTTGTGTGTGTCTTTTTTCTCTCTCTGCCCAGGTTACCGAGAGGGGTTTCTATGGAAACGAGGAAGAGACAACGGTCAGTTCCTCAGCCGAAAGTTCGTTCTGTCGGAGAGGGAGGGAGCGCTGAAATACTTCAACAAGCAGGATGTAAGCAAGATGATACAGCTGATTTTAGTGGGTGTTTGCTGAAGCAAAATTTCCCTTTGGTGAAAGCCCACAACACTTGGGAATATGAGACTTTTACAGTGTTCTGTTTGTTGTTTATGTCTGCCTCCATTAGGCCAGGGATCCCAAGGCAGTAATGAAAATTGAAACCCTCAATGCCACCTTCCAGCCTGCTAAGATTGGCAATCCCTGCGGCCTGCAGATCACCTACCTGAAAGACAACAGCACAAGGAACATCTTTGTCTACCACAGTGATGCTAAGGTACCCTGTCACACACTTTTTAATTGTGTTTCTGCACAAGTAACTCTTAATTATCTTCTTCCTCGGTGTGACAGTCTTCTCATTTACTCTATGCCAAGTCTTAAATTACAGTAGTACAGTGCAGTAGTACAACATTAGTAATGTAATGTGCACCCTCGGATGTGTTGCTTAATAATTAATTTTCCCTTTGGATTTTCAATACACTCACAAGCTTCAACAGAAACATCCAGAATGTGTGTGGATAGTGGCACGTTCTGTGTTGTTTTGACTCCGGGACATAGATTTTAAGATTAGTAAGAAGTGTAAAGATGGAAGTTAGCACTCTTAAACCTTGCAAATTGCTTCTCCTTTCAAAGCATTGATTGTACCGTCATGAGCAAACATTAGTGAAGATCAAGTATAGCATTGCAATCTTGAGTTTCCAACTCCTACAATTCAGTTTTTTATGATGGAATGATTGAAACACATGCATCTTTATGACAAAAGAATTGTGCATTTTTGGTTCTGTAACATATTTATTATAGGACTTCTGGAAATCTGCTAGGTCAGAAATATACATACTGCAATGCTAACATTTGGTTAAATGCCCTTTAGCCATTTTTGGCTTAACTAGGTGCTTTTGGCAGCCGTACACAAGCTTCTGATTTGACCCATGCAGATATTAAACCTTAATATAATCTAAACGGGTGAGTTAAATACAAATTCAACCTCGGTGCAGTTGAAATTAAAGAAGAATTTAGGTGTAGAGACCAAAACTGAGTTTTGTACCAGGCTTTAAACATGTTTATTTCTGTTGTAAAGTTGGACATTTTAACATGGAGGTCAATGGGGATTGGCTTGCAGCCTTAAGTGGTCATTGGAGGAACTGCAGCCTCTGAGTTGGTTTCATTTTCCAGTCCTGGACGATACCACTGTCTTATCCTTGTATCCGCAGTGAAGCAGTAGCGGAAGTGTTTGATATTTTTTAGTTTGAAGGGTCACCAGCACGGTCTGCACAGTGGCTCAGTGGTTAGCAGCGTCACCTCACAGCTAGAAGATCCCCGGTTCGCGTCCCGGTTACGGACGGCTGCTTCCTCCCACAGTCCAAAAACATGCTGAGGTTAATTGATTATTCTAAATTGTCCGTAGGTGTGAATGAGAGTGTGCTTGGTTGTCTGTCTCTATATGCAGCCCTGTGATAGGCTGGCGACCTGTCCAGGGTGTCCCCTGCTTCGCCCGAGTCGGCTGGGATAGGCTCCAGCCCCCCCACGACCCTAGTGAGGATTAAGCAGTGTATAGATAATGGATGGATGGATGGGTCACCAGCGCACTTTTAGGGAATTGTTTGTAAATGCAATGTAGGATTTCATTTCATGGGTCATATATTTTCTTGGACATTTCCCAGAAAGAATATGTCATTTGGTAGTAATGATACAGAAAATATAGAGTGTTGTGAGCAACAAAGAAATGCTGGAATTCTATCAAACAGCAACTGAAACTATAAACTGATATCAATGTAAACCTCAGTTAATATTCACTGATTGTTATCACTGTTAATTTTTTCTACATCAGTTGGGTTTTCTATTTACACAAGAACACATTTACCTTTTTGTATGTTCACTTCACTCAAATAAAATTCCAATTATTTAGTTTGTAGCACTACTATGAGAACAAGGGAGCTTGTAGATAAATGCATGCCCTCATTTTCCATTTTAACCTTCATCGTTCTGATTCTGAACCTCCAAGTGTGTGTCTGTGCTCTCTGTCTCTCACTGAGGGTTTTATACTGCTGAGCCTCACAATGCTGCTGCTGCATATCCGGAATTTGTGACTAAAATAGAAGAAGAGAAAGACTTAATCAAAAATGAGAAGATTAGAGAGAAGAAACAGACAGATATTAATAGCCGTTCAGTTGACTGAAAAAAAGAGGAGTGAGCGATGGATTTAGAGGGAGTGCTGCCCCCCCCTGCTGGTCAAGTAGTGCTACTGAAGGCTGTGACAGGAAGAGTTCACTGGGTTCATTCAGTGTCACCGTCACTCTGGTTCTGTGGTGGAGTTATTGACAGCACTGCAGCATCCACACAGCAGAGGTACCTTAAACTACACATTGCTTAAGAAAAACCTTAACATCAACTGAATGAAAACTGCAAAAAAAAAAAAAACTTTATTCACTCTAAGCCCAAAATACATACTGTAATAAATAGTATGTGAAGTCTACCAGGACATGTTGTTAAAGACAGTGTTTGTTTTTGCAGGAGATGGTCGACTGGTTCAATGCTATCAGGGCAGCCAGGTTCCACTACCTGCAGGTCGCCTTCCCCGGAGCAAGTGATGAGGAGGTGAGGATAATGGGATTGATAGAGATGTCTGTTCATGGTGTATTTCTAAACCAACAACGCAACATGGAGCAGGAAATATACAGTTTTCAGTATTTGTGTATACCTCTATTATTAATCTTGTATACCTCTTATTGACTGCAAGAGAGCTGCCTTTCACAAGTTGACCACAATGCTTTCAAACAGAAAACCTCATCCATCTTGCCCATGCCAGAACAAATGTAGTTTTTTTTTTTAAATATTTCATGCATGCTTTTATTGTGACATGGCTCTCTCTTGTCTCTTTTGGCTCCAGCTGGTGCCTAAACTGACCCGAAACTTCATGAAGGAAGGCTTCATGGAGAAAACCGGTCCAAAGGTTTGTGAACATCGCTCCAAAGGGAAACAAGGATTAACAGTATCAGTTACACCCCAGTTTCACTCTTCATAATCCGACCAAACTGTCTGCAGGTGTGGTGTCACCTTTCAGCTTTAAACTGTACGGCAATAGGTTGTCAGAATACACAACATGTAAGCTCAAAGCTGAAGTTATAATGGTTTTAAAACCACTATACCCAGTGTAGTAGATATAATTAGGTGGTCAAAACAGTTTGCATGTTGTTAAGTCGGTGTAGATTCTCAGTCATCCAGGTAATGGTCATTGCAAGTGCTTCAACTGGAGAAAATTACACTTGTTTTTGCCCCTTGAAGATCTTTTATCTCCCATTTAAGAGGTCTTCTCAGTTTTAACTCGCTGGTGGGGGGTCCCAGGTGTTTAATCTCCCACCCAAGTTCAAGGCTCTTTAATGATCCAATATCACATGACTGTAGGTGTGAATGGTGGTGAAACTGCCAGCAGAGGGATCTAAAGACTGCATTATAAGTATCTGATAAGTGGTGTTGTAGACGCCCCTCTCCTGTTGGAGCTGGATAAATAAAGGAGCCATAAAGAAGTACAGTAGCATTCTACTGACGCACTAATGCAACTGTGAGAGGAATTGCCCTCAGTGTATTAAAGGAAAGTGTAGATCTTCTCCATGACCTGGACAACTGCTTCATCTGCCTATCCTCTGAAGTCCACAACCTAGATCACATTATGGGCTCCACCTCAACAACATCTCAAGAGATCCACCGTCACTCTTAAACTTTCTTCATCACCGGGATTATTGCAAAAGAGTACTGTCCAGAGAAAACTACCAAACAAACTACTGAGCAAAACCATGTGCAGCCTCCAGTATGTGCATAACTCAGCTGCCAGTCTTCTCACCTGAAGATCAAGATTCTCCTTCCAACCCCTTCCCTCACTACCAGGCCTCCTCTACCCCTAACCCCTGTCCTGGAATCCACAGTCCTCGGACACAGATCTGCTCGCTATCCCCCCCCACCATCCTGCAGCCTTTCTGAGACAGAGCCTTCAGTGTAGCAGTTCTCTCCCTGCAGAGATCTGCGACACCACTTCTGTGACTTTCAAAAAACTTGTGAAAACCCACCACTTCACTGATTCCTATGGTCTCAGTTAATGCTGTCTCTCTGGCAAGCATTGCCACTATTATTTTCTGTTCTTGTGCTATTGTCTCTGTGTCTCTAAACGTGTAAACCATCCTCGGGTCTTTTAAAGGCGCCATATAAATGCAGGCTATTATCATTATTATTAAAAGTCGTTTCATGGCTTCAGATTTTTTATACTTGCAGAATATCTGCAGAGCTGTTATGATAATTGATACAATTTGCAGTGCACTGATTGCCTCCTCTGTTATTTCTCTTGGTAATTTTCCTGTCTGTCTTACTCTGCCACAGCACACAGAGGGCTTCAAGAAGAGGTGGTTCACCATGGATGACAGGCGGCTCATGTATTTTAAAGACCCTCTGGTAAGAAGAGGCCTGCATTGTCCTGACCTTTGGATTTGTGGGTCATGTAGTTTTGCTCACACGGCCTCCATCTGTCTTCCTGTCTCCCAGGATGCCTATGCCCGAGGTGAGGTGTTCATCGGCAGCAAGGAGAACAGCTACACCGTCCTGGCCGGTTTGCCTCCGTCCACGCAGGGCTACCACTGGAACCACGGTATCACCATCGTCACGCCGGACAGGAAGTTCCTCTTTGCCTGTGAGACGGAGGCCGAGCAACGGGATTGGATAGCTGCTTTCCAGAGGGTCATCAATCGACCAATGAGGCCGCAGGAGTATGCAGGTCAGCCGCTAGAACATATGAATGATGAATGATGGTGCATTTGCAGTGAGCAATGTTAATAGTGTGATTCTTACTTCAAATTTTAATGGTTCTTACCAGTAAAAGAAAAAAAAAGAATAAAAATCTAATTAAATTTTTTTTAATCACTACTAAATTTTGACAATGTGTATTTACAGTATATGTACAGATTTAAGTCTGCATACGTTTTTTCAACCAATAAAAGGAAAAAAAGGGGAGAAAATCAAGAAAAAGTGTATTTGTTCAAAGATGATTAATGAAAAGGAAGTTTGATGTCTTATAAAAGTAGAAAAATCATTCTGAAAATGATATAATCTAGAGTTCAGCACTAAATCCATCAACTGCTGATGTATTCAAACACAAGAAAATAACATTTTGCAGAAGTTGCACTGTCCACAGGGATCAGAGTAAAACGGTCGGAGCAGATATTAAATTAAAGTTTTGCTTTGTTGGATCATTAGTGCCAGTCACGGAAGTCCCCCTTGATTTAATTCATATATGGTTTAATTGGAAACCTTAAAAATAATTTTTAAAAATACGTGTAATAATGTGCAGACATATACAGTGAAATAACAGATTTATGACAGGGCAAGTTT
Source organism: Dascyllus trimaculatus (assembly GCA_024666655.1). Taxonomy (NCBI): domain Eukaryota; kingdom Metazoa; phylum Chordata; class Actinopteri; family Pomacentridae; genus Dascyllus; species Dascyllus trimaculatus. The sequence continues at coordinate 22,835,844 of CM045463.1, forward strand.
AATGCCTTTTCTAATCAGACAAATGATCGATTTCACGATAATATTGGTTTTGGGAACATTCTGTCAGCCTCATAAATAGTGCTCTTAATGGGTATCTAACTCAGTGGGTTGAACATTTAAGCGAGGGGGGACTTAAAACGTCAAACAAAGACTACAAAGACTATTTGCCAACAGGACTTTCTGCTGCTAACAGACTGAAAGCAGCCTCTTGGAAAGTCTGCAGTGCACCCTGGGGATCTGTTTGGGGACAGAGAATATGTGTTGAATTTAAAAAGACCTTGAATCTCAACACAAAACACTGGTTTCCAGCATCTTCTATGCAAAAGCATCTGCATTACCACGTAAAAACTGGACATTCGCAGAAACCACACTGCATGAAAATACATTATTTTACATTTCTGTACCTCATTTTGTTTGTCTGTCTCTGCAGTGGAGGCCCATTTTAAACACAAACCTTGATGCCTGCATGAATCCAAAACTCAACTGGACCGGCCCAGTCTTATTCAGATCAGAGACGGCCCCAGCAGGGGACCACAGACCATGGGGTTGTGGGTCAGGAGGGGGTTTTGGGATGGGCCGAGATGAGAAAAGATGAAGAAGAAGAAGAAGAAGAGAAAACGTCAGAGAGACTCCAGTCTGTCTATGTGTAGAAAGCTTAAAACTCTAAGGGACTCCAGGCTCCTCGTGGGGCGATCCGAGGCCAAAGGGTAGATGATGTCATCACTATTGCCTACCAACCTTGTGCTGTACATTATAATGCCAAACACCTTCCCTCTCCTTAGCCTTTCCCCTGCGACCAGCTCCCTTCTTCCCCGGATTTTGTCTTGTGAATGGTTCATTCTGCCTGTAATCTAATGTAATTATGTAATCTAGAGTCATTTCACTGGTTGCTTAACAAAGACAATGCATTGTTAATTTATTGAATGTACAGTTTTGATGACAGTGGCTTACCGTGTGTGTGGAAATTGTGACGTTTTGATTGAGGACGCTGTGAGGTTGAACCTCTGGCACTGAAACCCTGATAAACCTGAATCTACAAAGTGCTGTTAACAACAAATATGCATACAAAACTCACTCACAAACTCTCAGTGAATGCCATCACGTAGCTGGAGGTGGCAGATCTGCACCCAGGCAGGGTTCTTTTAAAAACCTCAATCTTACAGCTGTTCTCTTATTTATTTTTACTGTTGAACATACTGAGTCATCGTAGACAGTTATTGCTGCTTTCAAGGATTGTAATGTGACAGGATTGTAATTTATATAACACTTCTACTACTGTTTAATTTACGTTTTCGCATCTTGTTTTGAAGACACACTGTTGTGTTGATCCTTAAATCACAGTGATAGTTTGTTTCATTCTGAAAACCTTAACATCAATACAGATGAACATGAAACCAAGGCTCTGGTGTTGACTCTTCACTGTCTTCTTCGGGATTACATAATGCGTTGTTCGCTTTTCACTTCACCAACCCACCCACTGTCGCAATCTGAATCAAATAGCGCTCAATCCTAAATGGAGCATGAAAACTGAACCAAGCTGTTGCCAGAAAATCATGTGTTCATGTAAAATAGTGTCACATATAGTAAGTTTTTAAAGCCTTTATTAACACACATGTTAAAACATATCATCAACATAATCTTGTGTTAATAATATATACATAAATATTTGTTAATTCAAAGACACACAACTGTTGAAATTTCCTCCTCTTTTTGAGCACATGTACAGCGAAGACGCTATTATGAAAATGAAGCCATGATCCATTTGTCCAGCAGATGGTGCTGTTCCATTACATATATATTTACTCATGGTCGAGAGAAAAGCTTATGAGATAATGGTGAGATTTCAAACTATAGAAAAAAAATCAATTGAAACTGTTTATGGAAAGATGGCAAATTGAAAGAACAGTTTTGGGAATTTTGGGAATGCACTCATCTGCTGTCTTGTTAAACTTTAGTTGAGAAGTTGGCACTACTCCATTAACACAGTACTCCACTGATTAAGCATTGCATTGTTATAATACTGCTATGATTTCTAAAAGTGTTAAAATCATAACAGCAGATCCAGAGATAATACATACTTGTGAAGTTCTGGGGCCTACATTACCCACAATGCAACTTTACTTATTGTAGTTCTGTTTTAGATTTGGGTGTTAAGCTAATGGAATAGATTATATTAAATAGGTGGACAAGGCCTCCAGGAGTTAAAAGTGGCATGAACCTGAAGGTGCCTTGAACCTGCATTCTTTCTAACAGCCAGCAGGGGGCGACTCCTCTGGTTGCAGAAAGGCCACGTCTACAGAAGCCTATGAGAAAATTATCCTGTTTTTCATTTCAGTTATTATGTCAGTAAACATTTTTCTAATGAGTTTATGGTCTCAATCACTAGTTTCAAGTCTCCACCAATGACATGTTCATTCATTCATTTTGGAAATGATGGTCCTATGTAGAGGAAAACACATGATACAGGTGAATATTTCACAGGGCCTGATGACCTTGTGATTGATTGTATTCATCGTATGTCTGCAGTCGGATCCACCTCTCACTCGTTACATCCCCTTTGATAAATGGGAAGGCCAAATTGCAAATTCAAACCAGTGGGTGACATCATGATGATTAGGGCCATCTTGTACATACAGTCTTTGCATAGTCTGGCTTCTCGCAAAGGTGCGGAGAAAGCAACATAATCCTGGTAAGCTCACTCCCACCATAATTTTTCTCATTTATTCTTCAGCCACAACTTACATTGACTCAAGTTACATCACAGATGCAATATCTGCAGCAAACCCTCCAACTCCAGCCAAGCCTATTAGCATAGCTTAGCATAAAGACTCACTTGGAGCACAAGTTAAACTGGGTGCTAACAAGCTTATAACTCCCTGTCATTTTTAGATGTCTTGTTCTTTAGTAGTTTTGGCAGACATATTTTTTTTAAACTTGACCCTACTCCCAGGCATGCAGACGGATTTGTCTTAATGCTAAGCTAAGCTAAACACTATGCAATGTTAACATTACATCTAATAAACAGACATGGGGATTGGTGTGAACATTCTTATCCATCTCCCAGCAAGAAAATTACTTTGTTAAAGGATAAAAAATAATAAATGAATACAAAGGCAGGGTTTGCAATGCATAGACACTTTTTGGCACTCTCCAAAGACATTTTAGACAGCCCAAAAGGTAAATGATCAGTGCCAAAATGATACGAGTTAAGCATATTAATAGCAATTGCTTTATATTTCATCAATTTTGATAATTGGGATTTCATTTACTCAATACAAATGGTCAGAAACACCAAGGAAATTTGCTTCTGTAAAAAAAGGTAACACAGGTTCACTGGCTTTAGAATGCATGAACCGATCATGATCACTCTCCAGATGCTCATACTGAGCCTGGAAAAACTCTGAATGACATCATAAATTCCGATATTTCCATACACAGAACAGAGGTCACTGACCTGTATGTACCAGTCACCTGTTCTCAACTCAAATAAACACCTATGGAAGATTTTGGAGTGACGTCTTGGATGGCAGTCTCCACCCCATCGCCCCAGTGGAGTTCCACACACGCACTTGTTTTGCATCACAGTCGATGCTGCTCATTGGCCACTTGTAAGAGGCGATCGACACGTGTGGAGCTGCTCACTCCGTACAACAGGCTAAAGGTCCGCTGGTGTAAATGTCACCTGATGATCTCGCCACTCTTACTCAAACTTCCACACTCTGGCTCACGGACACATGGCTAAATCAATGTTGCTTCTGTCTGGCCGCTTTGCTGTCGTTGGCAACCGGGTTGTCATGGTAAACTGCTGAGACAGTGAGCCACTGAGCTGCAGCAGCCGGGACGGACCCACACAGGAAGCGTTTAAAAATGGGTGGGACCTCGACTCAGCAGCCACGGTGTTTGTCCTGGAGATAATATGGTCAGTGAGGTGCTGGAACATGCAGCAAATGTTTATTAGAGGCAGAGCTGCTGCTTCGCCACATAGTAGTTTGACCTGGATATAATAAGGACAACCACAATTTGAGTGTAAGATCATTTAGATAACCCAGACCACATTCATGTCAGCGCCTCCAAGTGTTTTTCTGTTTTGTGGGTCAATGGAGCGTTTCTTTAGTGCCACTGGAATCCGTTGTCCAGCTGTCCTGTCCATCAGGCCCTGCAGCCGACGGACGGGACAGCCGGAGCTGCGAGTGTGAAATTAACTAATCTCCTGACAGGAAACCCAGCAGGAGCAGCTGTCAGACTGGAACCAACCTGGAAATGAAGCAGCAGTGAAGAACCATGACTGGCTTCTATACTAGCTATAATGTCATGCCACCCGCTGGCAGGTACGACACTTAAACTCAAATTGTAGGCGCCACTTTCAGAAGATGAATTTGGAAACAGCCTTCGATTGTCAAACTTGTGAAACATACGTCATTGTGTACATCCATCCATCCATTATACACACACCACTTCATCCTCTGTAGGGTCACGGGTCATTGTGTACAGGGAAGCTCAAACAGCCATGGGAAGTAACAAATGTTGGAGTAGAACATTAATGAAAGTCCCTCTAATGCTGATTTAACCTCGACAAACTCATCTCTGTGTATTAAAGTTACATATTTAGGAGTTTTTTTTCCATTAAATAACCACATCTTGCCTTAAAAAATTGCTTAAACTTTGCCTCTTCTAATCTAGGCAAGTCGCTACCACTCTACTCTCTCTACTCACCACTCCCCGCCCACTGCAGCTGGAGCACACCAGCTCACCTACATCTCTGCCCAAACACTGCAAGGCTACATCTACATATCTACATATTATTGTTTCATTTTAGAAATAACCCCTGCATTCAAACATGCTTGTAAGAAGAAGAAAAAAGCATTTGAACAGTTTCTAACTGCCATTTTTTCTGTTATTTTATAGATTTCCCCTGTTTTGATGAATTTAAATGTAATAAAATGACTTTAATATTATTAATTGTATTGAAATCGGCAGAAAACAATGTTTTTTAAAGGATATTTGTCTTTATCTAAAAGAAAAAAAATGTAGTGTATAAGTATATTGTGTCGATATGATGTATATTCATTGACAAATTTAAATAACCTTTTATTAAAGTATTAATTTATATGTTGACAGGTCAAATTTGTACAAATTGTCCCCATCAAAACTCTGTACTTTTAAAAATATGAAATCACTCTTTCACAGTCTGTGAAAGATGTAAAATGACACTATTTTTACTAAACTGAAATCTGTTAAAATATATAATTATTTTATGGATGTTTTCCAACACTTTGACTACTTGAATAGTTTTTAAATATTCCACCATTTTAACAAGTTTTTCTTGCGCACATGCTGCCAGATTTTCACCATTTTTTACATTTTTTTTTCAGTCTATAAAAGCCATGTGGGTGCCGCACATGGAGCAGGGGCTTGGTTGCTTAGCTGTAGAAAGAGAAAGAGCAGCAATGATAAAAAGCATGACCAGAAATTTCCTTAACTGCCCAACAGCTGCTAGCTTAGACAACACCTGTTGTCATTATCTATGTTGAATTAACCACTGGGAGTCAAAGCTGATGCCTGCCAGAAAGCAGCCGTGTAAGAGGAGCATGACGACTCAAAGAATGAACATTAAGGCCAATCTGACAGCGAACGTAGTTGTCTGAGTCATCATTTTCAAAACTGTCTATTTAATGGGTCCTGACCTGCGGAGTAGGGTGGATGCAAGATGGAAATGTAGCAGAGGTTATGCATTATAATGCTCAAATGTATTAGTGTGGATGTGGCCTAAAATTACTCTATGCTACACAATTGCAAGTTCAAATGCTGGAATTACTCAGTCATACATGTTCAAACTGGAAACTGATTCTGAAGAAGAATAATGATACAGAAGGCCTCGCCTTGCAGGTTGGCAGGATTGGCTTCTTAGATCTGGTACATAGAAAACCCTGGAAATTTGGAGACTATCATTGGTACACTGCAGTTTCAAGGTAGAAATCCTCAGTCGTGGTGTTGACTTCTCAGTTCTCTAGTGAAGTGTCTTCTGTCATGTAAAAAAGACCATATGCTAACAGATAGACATGTTAGGGCTTAATGGTGGCTCGGTGGTTAGCAGGGTCACCTCACAGCTAGAAGATCCCCGGTTCGCGTCCCGGTTAGGACGCCTGGGATCTTTCTATGTGGAGTTTGCATGTTCTCCCTGTGCAGCGTGGGTTCTCACCGGGTACTCCAGCTTCCTCCCCCAGTCCAAAAACATGCTGAGGTTAATTGATGATGCTAAATTGTTCATAGGTGTGAATGAGTGTCTGTCTCTATGTGTAGCCCTGCGATAGACTGGCGACCTGTCCAGGGTGTCCCCTGCCTTTGCCCGAGTCGGCTGGGATGGGCTCCACCCCCCCCACGTTAAGCGGTGTATAGATAATGGATGGCTAGATGGACATGTTAACAAAATACAAATTTGATTTTCATTGGACGGTTCCTTCTAAACATAAAACACAATCTCCTCAACTGATGTAAAGCACATCCTTACTGGTGAAAGAATAACAATCTCTATAGAAACAAGTGAAACCTTCACATAATTCTGTCCTACCAAAGAGAAATCAGCTTCAATGATAATCAAAATGCATGAAAATTAGGAAACTATTTAACTCAGCCACCTTTATTGTGGAAAAACTGCTTTAACACATAAAACTCTTAAATAGGTGCTACTTTCATACCCAAATTCCATTAGTGTGGAGTTTCAATGGAACATTTTAGTGTCCAACGTAGGTTTAAATGTCATGCTGCAGGCGTTTTACTAAGGAAAGAGTCCAGTTCAGGAAAGCACACTGAATCTTTGTTAATTTCTTTTCGCACAATAATAAACAAATGTTGCAACAATATTGACGCACAATATGAGTTCTGGACAAAAAATACCACCAATCACTGTCAGTCTGAGTATTGCATGTGTGCCTAAATGGCCACGTTGTTGTCCTCTTCAAGGCCTGGTGAGTGTGGTGTAGATAGGCTGCTCCCAGCCCGAGGGAGGACTGTGTGGAGGGGGCGCCAGGGCTAGGCTGTTGATAAGCGGCGTGGCGTAAGGCCTGCGGGAGGAGTGGAAGTACGGGTATTGATACAGACTGGCAGAGTAACCGGAGAACGCACTGTAGAAGCTGGAGCTCTGAAGGTCGGTGTAGTCTGATGGATTGGTAGAGGACGAAGAAGAGGAGGAGGAGGAGGTGGAGGAAGAGCAGGCGCCTGAGCTCAGGGAGGTGTACTCAGGTGGGTGTGGTGGTGGGGGAGGAGTGGAGGAGGAGGAGGAGCTGTAGTGACCTGGGCTCATCTGCTCAGTTTTAATCTGAGGTTTCTGGCTGCCGTCCTCATGCGGGGCGTCTCGACTGGACGACGGCGGCACTCCAGTGGGAGTCCCACCAGACGCTTTGGGCGTCCAACTGGAGATGCTGTGAGAGTGACAGTGGGTGCTGGGTGGGATGAATGGTCCAGAGGGGCTGCTGGTGTCCGGTGGGGTTAGAACGGAGGCGCCGTGGCTGTTTGGAGGCAAGTACTGGTCGAACTCATGGACGTCGAAGCCATCGATGGTGCTGATGACGTCAGTGCTGAGCTCTGAGATGTCCACGTTACTGAAGTCGATGTTCTGACGGCTGAGAGGAGCAGTAGAGGTGAAGTCGACAGGACGACGGCCCTCATGTTTGGTCCCCATGTGCAGGTCTGTTTTAGGGGTGGTAGGAGGCGTTGGAGGTCCGTGAGGCTGACCTGGAAACCAAAAATAAGGCAGTCAGTTTTTCCACACTGAAGCATAAACAAAGTTGATTACAGATCACACTAAACAGCCTCATCACCTGTCCTGTCTGGATGATAATGGTGGTGCACCTCCCCCGTACCACTCAGCCTAGCCAGCCCTGGTTCCATCTTATACAAGCCCTGCTGATGCTGCTGCTGCTGCTGCTGCTGCTGGACCAGTCCGGCTCTGCAGTCCCCTTGACCCGGCTTGGAGTTCTTGCGTCTCCGTGGCTGGTACTTGTAGTCTGGATAGTCTTTCTTGTGCTGCACCCTCAGCCGCTCAGCCTCCTCAATGAAGGGACGCTTCTCTGTTTCAGAGAGAAGCCTGAGGAGGAGGAGGAGGAGAGAGTTAATTAAAAACAGCAGGGAGAGAAGTCATTTGTTCATCTCACATTGGGTTACATGCTGCTTTGTGTTCAGCACTGAAAAGAAGCATTTGAATGCCTGTTAATGAGCTGAGTGACATTTGTGCATCACCAAATACTCTAAGTACTATATTTAAGTGCAAATTTCAGGTACTTGTATTTACATTTTACTTTACACTAACTCCAGGGCAGTTCAGACAACAACATTGCATTTTAAGTACATTTTACTGCAGGACTTTTACATGTCACAGTTTTAATTGAAGTATTAAAACTCAGTATCTTTGCATTAAAGTTTAATAGCAATGCATTTTTAGATTGTAGATTACAGTTATTTGCATTGCACAGGGCAAACCACAATTAGCAGTCTTTTCTTTATATATATTGTCCTGTGTTTATGCAAAATTATAACAACTTAATGAAAATCTAGTCTAGAGCAGTTTTATAGCCTTACAGCTTGTTGTGGTGAGGTGAGTTTCTTTTTAAGCCAGTAAAATGAGATTCTGTATAATTCAAAGTGGAAACAACCAGACTTGAGATATACTGTAGTTGCATGCATTACTAAATGGTTATTAGGTGAAAAGGAAGCTCAGACGGCTCCAGGTCTCACCTCCACAGTTTCCCCAGCGTCTTGCTGAGCTCAGCGTTGTGCAGATGAGGATACTGGTCCGCCAGCTTCCTCCGCGCCGCCTGCGCCCAAACCATGAACGCGTTCATGGGTCGTTTCACATGAGGTTTGCTCTTCAGCCCTTTCTCCCCCTGGCTGGGCATCGGCACCAGGGACCAGTCATAACCCTTCAGCACCTGCGACACCGCGTCGCGGATGCATGCAGGGAACCGCTCGTCCTCCGGCAAGCTCTCAGTTTTGTGCGTAATCCCCGACGGGCGCGCTTCCTCCTGCGCTTCGGACCCTGCTGGAGAGGTCGGAGACTCTGAATCCGACCCATGCTGGGACATGGAGCCCTCGCTGCCCGCTGGACTGCATGGATGCTCAGTCAGTGATTTGTTCTCCTCGGTCATGTTTGGCGCTGGAATGGTCTACTGTCGCCTAAATTCCAGAGGAGCTCTCCAACTGCGTAAAGGCGCACAACTCTGTAGAAAGACTGTATCCCCAAGAAAACAAGTAAGATTCCAAATTCCTCGTATTGAACTTGCCATTCCTTCTCACACCCCCTCCACAGCCAGAGAAACTTTGACGAGCCACAGTAATATTTCAACTCTTTAGCACCGCATCTCTCCTCCCCTCTTCTCCCATTGGCTTTTGCAAAGTTTGAGTTCCTCCTAGTTTGGCATAACGAAGTAGAAGAAGGTAGGGAACTGTCAGCAGTCGATATTAAATTAAAAATTTAAAACAAACTGCAGTGAGAGTTTGGACAGTAAACCACTTAGTGAAAAAGAGGTTCTGATGCAGAGATAAAATACTTTACTTCATCATTGGTGCTTTTTAGGCTCTATTTGTTTCACTACATTTCAGTGTAATTTTCCTCTATTACATCTGACACAATAGCTGTTGTGAAATTTAACACACAAAAGATGTCCTCCAGTTTAAATAAGTACTTCAAATGTTAAACAAGTATGCTACCAGTTATTAATAATATTCCATAATGTTTTACAGGTAAAGGCCCCATTCTGCCTTCTCAATGAATGCATTTTAGGTTTGATGAAATCTGAATATCCATCTCACCACTCCAAGGTGTTCTTCTTTTTACAGTTGCCCCCTAAATGAGATAGCATTTTGTGTGTAGAAAATTTTGCTATTCAATGTACAGTTCAATTTAGTGTTAAACCGTGTGCACCAGCATTCTAACCTTGGAACTTGTTCAGTGTATTTATTTATTTAATTGTTTTTAGCTATTCTTGAGTTACTGCTTTTATACATTTTGGGTAAACACTTTACTTTATTAATAATACTTCACAATACAGCTAGGCAGAAACAACAGCAAAAGCAATAACGATATATATATATATATATATATATATATATATATATATATATATATAATACTTTATTTGCCTAGCACTTATCAAAAGTCCTTTTGCAACAAACAGAAAAAATACACACAATCATGCGTACACAGTCATGTGAAAGAGGAATTAAATTATAACAATCACTTTCACTTATCTGATTAAAAGAAGAATTTTTTGGGATCTGTAGGAATTATGACATCTAATGTTGCCTTCAAGCGCTCTTTGTAATATCATGAAACACAAAAACACATGCAGTCATTCATATGGATACTTTATATGATTTCATATTTTATACTACTACTTCATAAAGAAGAATCACATGTTTCAATGTATTTCTGAATGAAAAAAAAACTATCAATGAATGAATGAACTTAAAGAAAACCTTACTCATAAAACAACATCCACACCAGTTGCTGTTTCGCTTAATCCTTAAATAAATATGTTATGTTGCCTTAGATTAAAAGAGTAAAACTAAACATGAATAATGTAACAGAAATGTGTCAGTAGGACATGGCCTCTGTGCTTAATTATATATGATCTCTATGATTAAAATTTTAACCTTTAAAACTATATTTATTTTATAAAATACAAATGTTAAAAACACAACAATAATCATAATCATAATCATAATCATAATAACGGTTCACTTCCGCTGTTTAGTCACGTGACCGTGAGATCCGGAAACATGGCGGCCAGCGGGGAGACTCCAGACAGCTCTGTGAGGAGAAGACGTGTTGACAGCAAGAGGACAGAGACAGACTCGGTCCTTAGCAGTAAAGAAGATGAAGCAGAGCCCAGCAGAGACTCGGAGAAAGAGAAGAAGCTTTTGTCGTTACAACCAGGAACTTACTGGCTCACTCGCATCGTGCTGCTGCGCTCCGTCGCCTTTATTTACTGTGAGTATGTTCAAGTTAGCTGTCAGCAGTCTGTGTGTTTAGGCTAAGTGGATGTCTGTAGTTCAGTTATTCTTTTCAGACGAACTTAGGTATTTTAGTGTCTTTAAATAGTAAAGCTGTCACTGCAGGAGTGTTAACGTCACTACTACTATAAAGACAAGTGACCTACTATATGTTGAAAATGTGCACATAACATTGACACGTTTAGATTTAAATGTCTGTATGTAAGACTATGGATGTATGTTTGAAACACAGTATATTGGTATGGGACAGTCAAAGAATACAATATATGAACAGACATTCATTCTGTGCTGCTGGTTTCTCACTGGTATTTAGTTATAACTTTCTGTTTCCAACCACTATCAGTATTGGAGCTGATTCATCAAATTGGCATTCCTTCTTGAAGTCATGTTTTGCCAACACTCAACCCAGGACACCTGAACTGCTCCTGTTAGGTCTTATTATTCTTCATTATGGACATGTGCATGGACAGCTGCAGACACCAAGTTGTTTTTAAAATGCTCCTCCCCTCCTTCACCTGGATGGAGCAGTTTATATTTTGTTTGAAGAAAAGCATGGTGAGATTTACTGTAGCTGCTCTGACACCTGAACACAACCATCTCGTTCACTCAGCAGCATTTTTTTTAAAATAGTGTGCACTCAGAAGCCAGCTGGATAATGCTGTCTGCAAAAAGCCCTTAGTGCAGACAACATGGACACACCTCTTACTTTGTTTAATTTCTTGCTAACCTCACAAAGACAGCAGAAAAGATATGATATCCACCTTCACAACGCTTTTAATTTAAAATGCAATGCTAAACCTTAATCATGTTTGCGTTTCTTTATCCCCTTTTGTCTTCTCTCTTTCTCTATAGTTGTGGCGTTCAGCGTCGCTTACAACCAGAACAAGCAGCTGATAGGTGAACGCGGCCTGATGCCCTGCAAGAACTACCTCACCAGTGTCAAACGCTATGTGGGAGGAAAGATAGGCATGGCTGCCTTAACATACACCCCCTCCATCCTCTGGTTTATGGACTGGAGCGACATGGATACCAACCTGGATAGGATTGCCCTGGTGGGGATGGCGCTGTCGGGGTTTGTCCTGCTGACAGGAATGGCCAATATGATCATCATGGTCACACTGTGGGTGCTTTACCACTCCCTGGTCAACGTGGGACAGCTGTGGTGAGTGTGGGATGAACACAGTGGATCGCATACTCTGCCGCTGGGATTAGTTTTTAAAATGTTAATATGTTGACGCTGCAAGATTTTAACTGTATACTAGCTTTAAATGTTGTGTTATAAATCAATGTATGTAATACTTAATGCTTTATTGAAGCTGTTCTGATCAGTAATTTATACATAAACACATACATCCACAAAGTTTGTTGTAGTACAAACCCATAGAGAATTATCACTCCTGTTTTTTTGTGTTCCCTAGCTAGTTTAGCATTTTTGTCTTTTCTTGAACCACCACTCTCTCTAACATCATTTGCAGCTGCAGCAAGCAACTATTTATAGCAGCCAAAGCACTTATAAGCCCACTATAGAGTGTCTGTCAGCTCTTAAAGCTAGTGGCTAGCTAGTGAACACAGTGAGGCCTTTACTAACTATCACATATTTTTCTTAGGACTTGGTAAAGATGAAAACCAAAATAAAAGGAGAGTGAATATTGAACTTGTGTCTGTCAGCTGAACAGAAACTTTACTCCAAATGATTGTTAATTTTGTCTTGTCTGCTGGATTTGTAGGAGCAATGGAACAAAATATCAATACAGCAGTATATCATATCACCATCATCTTGTGATGCATTATTGATACACTGGGGACAAATATTGATATTATTATTAAAACATGCGGACACTCTAAACATATTTGCATGACCAGTTTGGCATACCATATTCAGTACTTCGTGACTGTTCGTAGGGGCGCTTATTAAATGAATAAACGTAAAATGAATGGAAGTTAACTGACTTCTAATAAAGAGGACTGGGGGACTTTTGCAGACAATGTTGAGAGCAGGGGAAAACAAACCAGAGCACTAATCGAATAATAATCATAAAACACACACACACACGCACAACACTGACAGCTTGAGGCAGTGAATAAATACAAAACCTTTTTGCCGTTGTAGGGGAATGTTTTGCCCTTTTCGTCAGTGGTACAGATAATGTGATGTATTCTAGATGATTGTCTTGCAGTGTATCGTGTATCGCAGAATCACTGTATTTTGATACAGTTGTTATTGTGGGCCACGTACCATCAGTTACTGTCAGTCCCACTCATAATACACTGAACAAAAATATAAAAGCAACACTTTTGTTTTTGCTGTCATTCTTCATGAGCTGAACTCCTTAAAGATCTAAGACTTTTTCTATGTACACAGAAGCCTACTGCTGCTGTGGTTATGCTAAACCTGTGAGGCGGATGGATTATCTCAGTAAAAGAGAAGTGCTCACTAACACAGACTTAGACAAATTTGTGAACATTTTTGTGAACATCTTTGTGTTTAGTGTATGTCGTTCTCTGACTGAAGATTAGTTATTGCTTTAAAGAATCTTCAAGTTTACTCATTTAGTTTATTGTACATTTTGGTAAATCAACCAACATTAGACCTTCTCTGGTCTCTCCTTCTCAAATGTCAGGATTTCTTATTTGTCACGCGTCACTGAAAACTGAATATCTCTGCATTTTTGATTTTTGGTTGAACAGATTTCAAAATTTAAACATGTTAGCTTGGGCTCGGGGAAACTTTTGCAGCCTATTTTTATGCAGATTTAATAACTGGAAAAACAGTTGGCCGAATAATCAGTATGTAAGTAAACTTCCACCGCAACCCGAGCCATATTTTCAGTTGGTTTTGCTTCCCAAAAGTGGCCAAAAAATAAAATACTACAGCTTTCACTATAGAAGAAGTGGTCAGATTTACTTGATTCTAGATATTAAATGACATTGAAGAATGAGTCAAAATTCTTACGTTGCTTTTTGTTGTTTCTTCCTCCTTCCAGGTACTCCTTTGGTAAGTTAACTTCAGACTGGTTCCACCATGGCTTCTTTTGTTTCTCCTCCTCCTCAGAAGTGGATTAGAAGCAAAGCGTTAATGTGACACAGGTTTGGATATCATTCATCATATCTCAAACAGGGAAACTGACCTGGTGACATCCTTCAAACCAAACGTGTGTGTACTTGTCATGCATACATTTAGGAACTCATGACTGATTTTTAGAAGAAGATTTTAACCTATTTTCAATTTCTAAAGGATAACTTCATATAAAATCTACTGAATCTGTAAAAAAATTCCCATGTTCGGGCCGCCGTTTTTAGCTGACCGAGTTAAGGTGATACCACATGGGCTCAGTCTCTTAGCAACGGTCATGAGTTCGAGTCCGGCTCAAGACCATTTGCTCCCCTGTCCCTCTCCTGTCTCCCCCAGTTTCAGTCTGTCTCTCTACCAGTAAAATGGAAAAACTCTCCCCCAAAAAATATTTAAAGAAAAATATTCCCATGTTTGTGCTTTCTGTTTCTTCCTAAGTAAGTGAACCCAGTAAACTGTCATGAATGTCATGGTAAAGACAGGGAAGAAACAAGAAAGCATGAACAGGAGGTTGTATGTATGTAGGACCCAGACAAGTGGCGAGGTCAGTGGCAGCTCTGTTATGTGTTGAGGACACTTTGTAGTCAGAGACGCCAGGCCATGTCTGTTGTTGGGAGCTGTGGCTTCTATTTCCCTTTAAAAAAAAGAAAAGATTTCTTTTTCTCTCACTCTCACTGTCTTTCTCCTGGAGTCCTTCTTTTATTCTGGACCGATTATCACACTCTGGCTGACAGAGCAGCTTGAAGTCTGCAGACGACGCTTCTCTGATTGTTCCCAGGTCTAGACTGAAAACCAGAGGCCAGGGGTTTCTGCTGTTAGGGACATTAGTGGTAGACCTTGCTCTCCCGCTTAAACCACTTTTTAAAACAACTAAAGCAACAACATGGCATTTACTAAGGTAAACTTGATGATAATTGTTTTAACTACACTACAGCATGGCTCCATGGTTTGCAATTACAGTCCACAATTTTGGTTCAGATTAAAAAAATCTCAACAAATATTAGATGAGCTGCCATGAAAGTTAGTCCATGGTTCCCAGAGGATGAATCCTGCTGTCTTTGATGGCACAACATTTGGTAGAGACATTTCTGGTTTCTTTCTAGCGTCACCACAGGGTTCACAAATGTGGTTTTAAGTGAAATGTCTTGACAAGTATTGAAAGGATTTCCATGAAATTTGGTTCGCGCAGTCAGACCCCCTAAGTATGAATTATTCAACTATAGTGGACCCTCCACTTTTTTCCCAACCGCATCTGAAAGAGCTGTCCCTTTTTCTAGAAGCCAAGCTTGAAGAAACTTGTAGCAGCATGTATTAGGTCGAGCTGATGGTGAATTTTGAGAATGTTACAAGGCGAACTACTTAAAACCATCTGTTGCGTTTATTATAGACTGTAAAATATGAACTGTTCATTACAATATTTAATGTTTTCCCATGTTCAGATGACAGTACCAACCATCTAGGTCTAATGAGCAGTGCATGCTAATGTGGCGAGAAGGTGAACATTATACCTGCTATGTTAGCCTTGTCATTGTTAGCATATTATTTTTACAACTTTTATAGTAGTTTGGAGTAAATGTCTAAATACATATGTAGAAAATAAACTAGCCTTGTCTTCTACTCTGTGTATTACAACCATGTGTCACATAACCCATGCTACCACTCTTTGACGACACTGTTTTGTTAGCTCCAAAGTTAAAAGGAATGATGATGATTTTTGATTGATTTTGAATTTTTTTTTTTTTTTTTTTTTGCAATACTTCGATAGTTTGTGTTGACGGTTATATGGAAACATAACTGGTGACTGAAATGACAGTGTCTTAAGCATAGCAATGTTGACCCTGAGATGCAGTCATATTACGTTTTTGAATATTTATTGACTGGAAATTTGCATTTCTTGTTTTGATCTGATGTCCAGTTGGCTCTGGCAGCTGCGCAAGTCAGAGTTAACCTTCAGCTTTGACTGTGCAGATGTGCTCCACTGGCCCAAAGAGACACTGCCGCACTGTTTTTGGAAATGCAGAAAAAATATTATCTGAGCATTTTTCATCTCTATATTTAGTACGTTATCACAGTGCCAGACAACAAAGTGCACCATTGCTTTCATACTGTTTATAGATTGCTCTGTTCAGATATTTACGCCAATCCCCCTCAACAATAACACTTAATAGCACTGATCAATGTTCTGCTGGGAAACCTTGGGTCCTTGACTTCATGTAGATGCTACTTTGACACGTACTGCCCAGCTAAACGCTGTTGTAGATCACCCCCCATGGCAACAGCACTCCCCAGCAGCAGTGGCCTAAACCAGCAGGACAGTGTATACTTCTGTACCGCAAACACTGCTCAGAAACAGCTAGAGGACCACAACAAAGAGCCCAGGGTGTTGGCCTGACCTCTAAATCCCCAGATCACAATCTGCTCAAACATCTAGGAGATGCGCCAGAACAAGCCCAATTCCTAGATCCCCACAGGGCCCAAAGGATCCACTGCCAACATCCTAGTGCCTGACACTACAGGATATCTGTGTCCATGTCTCAATGGGTCAGAGTTGTTTTGGTGGCATGAGGGGATCTATACAGTATCAGGCAGGTGGTTTTAATGTTGTAGCTCATCGGTGTATTTCCACATCAGAAATGTGACACCATGTCCTTTTCTGGGGCCTGTGCAGGCAACTTTTGTAAATGAAATGTGATGTCCCTGCCCCTTTAAGGATTGTTTGCCTTCTTGTGCTGTAGAACACTGAACCTTAGTTTTTAAAAAAAAGCACTTACTAAATGATATTCCGATTCTTTGTGCAGGTTGGGAGAGCCAGCTGTTAGAGACGGGCTTTCTGGCTATTTTCTTGTGTCCGGTGTGGACTCTATCCCAGGTCCCCCGTCGCTGTCCCCCCTCCCTCATCTGCATCTGGACCTTCAGGTGGCTCATTGTTCGCATCATGCTGGGAGCTGTGAGTACAACACTTTACAAATACATGGAGGGGATCTCTGCAACTCTGCAGAGAGACTGCAGACCATCTAAACAAAATAATCGAACTACTGTGACAGAATGAAAACTAAAATTTGTAAGAATTTAAATGTCAGTGAGGCCAGAGTAATTTCAAACCAATTGAGTGCAGAGAAATGCACTGGAATGCTTCTAAGCTACTCTCATCCAATATCTATAAATGTCTTAAATGGTTTAGTCATCTTTGCCTCCATGCTTTTGCAAAGAAATCATTTCTCCCTTTCGCTTTTACACATATACCTTCTTAGAGGGGCTGAGATTTCAAACACATTCAAATCGACACATGAACACTCCCGATGCATCCAGTGAGTAGATATGAAACCATTTCTCGACAGCATAATTCCCCAGACTGTTCCACTGTTTGTCCTCCTTATTTAGGATTGTTACTTTGGCAACACAGTTTTGCTCTCAAAATCTGCCAGCATTTGGTTAAAGCCAAACCAAATATATGGTTGACTAAACAACATGTCTTGCTGTTTGACAGTTTCCATGGTAGATCGTGGACCACCGGCTCTGTTTTATCGGTCAGTCGCTGCAGTTACCGCAAGTTCAGCAGGAATTTTCCCATTAAGCCAATGAGGAAAGCTGAAACAGAGAAGGACGCTACTCGGCTTTTGTTTTTGGTTCAGACTGAAATATCTTTATAACTATTAAATGGATTGCCATGGCATTTGTTACAGACATTAATGGTCCTCAGATAATGAATACTACCTACTGTTATCTACTGAAGTGCCACTGGAAAGTTGATCCTTATAGTCCAGAGTGAACTTTCTTGACAGCTATTGGATGTCCTAAAGGAGAGCTTCTGAATATTTTTGTAAACCCCCACTTTTAATCCAACACCATTATCAAGTCTAGATTTTCCAATATAAGATAATATCAAACAATTCCAAGACTGTGACTATAAATATCAGAAACCATATCTGATTTTTATTTGGCCACCATCCCTTTCAAAGTAGGTAGTCTCTTTGTGCAGCGATACAGCATTTCCAGTGCTCCTGCAATATTTTGGTAGCAAAAACTTGTAACACTCCTGGAAATGCTGTTCTACAAGCATGTCAAGCACTATTTGTGATGGGCACTGAGTCTCCTTCACTGTGTCAAACTGGCAAACCAAGCATTTGTGTTGTTGAAGTGCACAAACCAATATGTTACAGGGTGCACAGTGCAGTTGAAGCACCTATATGCCATTGCGCCAGAGTTCTGGTTGTTTGCGCCAAGTGTTCTCCCTCAGATGCCTCAGGATGTTACAGTAGAACTCTGTCTAGACAGCCTGACTCTGGGGGACTGATTCCAGTTGCACAATTCTGTGAATGTTGAAAACAATGATGCACCTTCTCTGGTCCTAGAAACTGTGTGCTCTTCCATTGCAACAACTTCTGTTTCTTCTCTTGGTGGTAGCCACAGACCCACCTCTCGTCACCAGTGATGGTACTGGACAGATCATCCGGGCTGATTGACTGACACAGAATGGGATGTTTTTTTCCGCTGCTCTGGTTTACAGTCATGGATGTCAGTTACAAAAATGTGTGTAACACAGGTGCCATTGATGATAGTAAGGTATCTCTTAGTCTCCTGACATGACAGATATCCACCATGACACACTGCATGCATGTGCAACACAGTCTCTAGAGTTTTTATTCACACTGCATATTTTGGTTTTTAACCAAAAACCTGCAACACTATTGGCATTCCCATCAGAATCAGCTGTACTTTGTGTTTAATGCTAATTAGCAATTAGCAATAGCTGGTAGATATTACCTGCTAAACACCAACGTGGTAGGATTGCCACATTGCCACATCATTAGCTCAAAACTTTGCTATGCTTACATACAGCCTCACAGAGCTGACACTGCGGATATTCCATATGTGTCCAGAAGTAGGACTCCTATCATCTGTAATTGCTATTTAAATAATGAGACTGAGAGCCCATAAATCCAATTTTATGTTAATAATGAGGATTTTTATCACCATTACTAAGAGTCAGACTTTTTTTTACTGGTGTTCGATTGCTACCAGATGTTTCAGCATATTGTATATATCTCGATAGTTTGGCTCTATTCTACTTGTTTTCCTCTTTGAAATTAAACCCTTTTTAACACATTAAACGTACATTGCATTTATCATGTATGCAAGGATGCTTGGATTTATGTCACTAGGGGGGCTTCTGAATGTGTTTACAATGCAAAAAGATTTATCCGTTAGACCTGACTAATATCTAGTTAAATGATTAGCATTACTTTAACTTGATCAACTGATTAGATTTTGGATAATCCTAATGTGGGATTTTCACAATGAGATTTATTTATAGTAATTCTACAATCGAGTTACATCCCAAATAGCATGCACATGCTCTTTTGTCAGGAAATCAAATCCAGATGTTCAACAATAGACAAAAGAAGCGCACTGGCTATCTTTAAAAGTTGAAAAAACCTTACGACTTGGCTAACTTTGAGGCTCAATTGGATATTTTCTATCTTTTATCATCACTGCATGATTAACATTCCTACATCTACACATATTTCACAGTGGCTAATCAATTACAGATTGCATGAGATCATAAAGGCAGAGCTCATGATGTTTGAAACTGTGACTTTAGAGCAGAACTTCCCTTCCCAGTCACTTTGTGTAGCGTGTCAGTAGTGTTAAATACAGCGCAGCCTCTACCACAGTCCCTCAGTGTTTGATCCACCCCGGTCACAGCCATTTATCTGTCTGACAGCACTGTGGTTCACCACTTTCCTTTAACCGCTATGGAGTTTCGGCTTGTAAGGATGACACGGCTTAGTGCAGGGCTTCAAAAGTCCCTGCAAATGGAGGATGGGGGTGTATGAGCCCACCTATCATGTTCCACAGTGAAAAATGACGAGGAAGTGCCCCAGATTGTCCTAGAAGTCACTGTTTCTGTGTCGACGTCATCTTATAGGCGGTCATGCTGGCATCTTTTGGTTGACCGTAATACATTAATAAGGAAAGAAGAATCTGGATACAAGAGCTCACTGTATGTTCGTTCTTGGAATGAGTTCATGTTGCATTTTCCACTCATTATCCTTTACCATTTCTTGCAGTAATTCATTACAAGTACATATAAACTTCCATGTTATAGTTCACACAATCGCCATTTAAGACATATCTTTCCTTTAAAGTAAAAATCCTTATTAAATAAAAATTAAATGCTTTCGTTACCTTGCTTGCTGTCATTAAATAAAACCTACTAAGCTCGATGAGGAACCATCTCTAGGGTACCTCGTATTGTAAGTAATTGGCTCATTTGCACAATGAGAACCTCCAACACAAATGTGCACAGCAGGTTGCCCAAACACAATCAGTTCCAACATATGGCTGCGAAAATATAGCAATTATCACACGGCCATATGTCGCGCTAAGCAAGTGTGTTGACATCGTAAAAATTGATAATTATTGCATTAATTACCGTTATTAGTGACATCATTAGCATAACCGGGTATGTTTAATATATCATGCACATATTAAGCTGCTTAGATGCCTTTTATTTTGTGCCACAGCAGCTTGTTTACACCAGCAGTTGGCGGTGAGGGTAATCAGGCAGTAAACTATAAAAAATGTAGCAAATTAGTTCTTAGGAGACTGTGCTGGCTCATTAAATGCAGTAAATACTAAATGTACTAGGCATGTTCACATAAAAGCAGAGTGAAGAAGCATCACGTTTTAGTGCTGATTGATATGCAGCCTTACAGCCCTTTACTTTCTCCTTTTTCTTACGAGGAGGTTAGTGGACCTCAAATTAAATCACAGCCCTGTAAAATGTGGTTATGTTATTTGATAACTGTGTTAGGGAGATAACTTTTAGAGTGCTTGTTTGTAGGTGCTTCAGCCATGTGTTCATGTTGCCTGGTTCTTCATCATTTTAATGACTGTTGGCCTCTTTTCTAAATGGCCCTGCAGCCTCTGATGGCTCAGTCTAGTCAGCGTGGCTCAGGGATACAGCCAGCATAAAGTTATTTCCACCATGGTCCAACACAGGGAAAATATGGAAGTATACACCAATCAGCCACAACATTAAAACCACCTGCCTAATAATGTGTAGGCTCTCCATGTGCTGCCCCAACAGCTCTGACCTGTTGGGCCATGGACACAGGACATCTTGGTGTGTCCGGGTATGTCTGGCACCAGGACACTGGCAGTGGATCCTGTGGGTCCTGTGGGTTGCAGAGCAGGGCATTTGTTTACTGGGCTTGTTCAAGCGCATTTTGCAGATGCTTGATTGGATTGGGATCTGGAGAATTTGGAGGCCTGCTTAGCTTCTTGGGCACTTTGTCATGTTCCTTGAGTCCTTCCTGGGCAGTTTTTGCAGTGTGGTGGGATGCATTGCCTTGTTGGGGGGTGCTTGATTAGCAACAATGGTTAGATGGGTGGTACGTGTTAAAGTAACACCCACATGAATACTAGGACCCAAGATTTCCCAGCAGAACATCGCACTATATTGAGATGATCAATGTTATTCACTTCACATGTCGTGGTTTAAATTGTGGTTGATCAGTGTATTTTTTACTTACTCAAGCCTTGCTGTTAAGACTATATTTCTAATATGCCACCAAAGTATTTACAATAAGCTAAATTATTTGATGATGAATCCCCCTTGTTAGCTCTTATCAGTTTTTTGATAGCATAGCTTTTGTAGAAACAAAAACCTACCTTGAACATTTTTAGGAGGATAGACTGTATTTGTATGCTGGCATTTTCCTAATTACACAAGAAGATAAATCATTTTTTAGCTTTTTTACCTCAAAGTAAAAGTACCAACTGAACATTACCATATTAGCATTATCATTGCAAGCATGCTAGCATTCTTACATTTAGCTCAAAACGCCGCTATACCTATGGATAGTCTTAGAGAGTGGCTTAATATGGTTGTGAACACTGTTAGAATGGTGGCCTTTTGGGTACTCAATATACATTCACTTTCTTATACAACTAGAATTAAGACAAGCATTGGAAACTGCTAACCTTTCGTTAGCAACCAAGCTAATCACTTTATCCTTGGTAGACTTTCACACTACTAACTCCTGAGAGGACACTGACATAGACTTTCCTTAATGAAAACCTGCTTACTAAGTGACGTTTCTTAATAGATAAGTAAATAATAAAGTCAGTGAATCTTTTTTCTAATCAGAGCATGAATTCCTCTGTCTTTCTGCTAATGTTTATGAGCTTGCTGCTAAAGGTGCTGGCATGGTGAATTGGATCGTACCTATACGGCTGGCAGGAACATCTCTATTAAACACTCCAGCAGTTGGAAATGCTTTGCTGGGTGTGGATTGTTGGGCGTTACCTGGCATACGAGCGTCAGGGTGAGAATGCAACATGTGAGTTTGAATCAGATCAGATTTTGTTTTTGGTTTGTTGATTTGTCCGGGGTACACCTGGTCGACTGGAACAGATAGGTTTGTCTTGACTGTTATAATGAATATCTGGAGCAACTGTGGCTTCAAATGCATACAGGTGGAGTTGCTGATGAGGTCTTGCTGTGTCTTGCTGCTGCACAGTTTCTCTGACCTATGTGGAAAATAAAATTTGAGTCGTTACAAGGAGCAATTGGTCAGTTTTGTTTTATAGTCTTCTAAATTAAGCTATAATTGAATATATTCAAGTAAGAATACGCTGTGTTTTTATACTAAGTGGACATCAATACAGTGTTCTTGAGTGGTAGTTCTTTATTCTTCTTTAGCAGTGGTTTCATAGTTATGAAGTAAGTTAAAATGTCTTCTCTCCCATATTTATATCTTTACCACTCAGATTTGAAATTAAATGAAATAGTAAAATACTCCAAAATGATTCGATTTATTCTGACCCACTTTTCATCACTGGCATCACCTTTTAAACTCATATGGTGAACATGTTAGCAAAGTAATTCATTTTAAAACCATTCAGCAGACATGGAGCAACATTAGCATCCATTTGGAGTCATTTTCTGCATTCCTGATGAATTGATGTCCAGCGTTGACTCTTGTTTTTGCTCTGTTTGGCTCTCCAGCAATTCTGTTTGTATGTTGACTAGCCCATCGCTAAGAAACTGCAGTGTCTTGCTGGATACATAATGCACAGTCGCTTTATCACAGCTTGTTTTTTGAATACGGTTTTCACCTAATCTTGAAAACAGGGCAGATGAGAGCAGTAACAGTGAACTACAACAGTGACATTGTGGGTCATAAAGCAAGAACTGCATGGTTTGATGATGATTCTCTGTTAGTTTGCTCACTACTAGCACAACTTTCACATGCATGCAGCCATTTTATCCATTGTTAATATAAAATTATTGATTGTGTCTTTTGTTCGTCTTCCAAGAAATTCCAAGAAGTGAATCGACGACCACTGCAGCTGCGATGCCCTCACCACGGTTCTTTTTGTTGTCTTTTTCAAGTCCTGTTTTCATTGTCGGGCCCCAGGATAAACCTTTGCTCGCCAGTTTCTCACACTTGCAATGCTGTGGTTTTCCTCGTGTCAGATGCATTTTTGTCAAAGTCTTGGTGTGGCGGGAAGACAGAGCTTGTGGTCTGACCCTCGGTTGTTTCAGAAGGGGCAAACTCCCTTTATTTAGCCTGCTTACATAGTCTTCTCACTCCACTCTATTGGTGTCACATGCTGACTGACATTTTCATAGCATGTTTTGATGAGGAAATTGATGGAGAATTCACCAGTTTTTCACTGTATGTCTTTTGAAACGGTTACAACTTTCTTTCTTCATTATAGACAATCACGATTGTGTAGACTTTTTGTGAAGTATCTCTCTCTCAGTTTAATCTTCTCAGTATTCCTCATAAAAACCTGCTGAATTCATATAGGTATTCTTCCCCAGTGCTCTTCACGCTCCAGACAGACTGTTCTGTTTATGCCAGAGGTTTGTATATCAGGTTGTAATTGATGACATTTCAGGATCTCATGACTGAATTGGATTATCAGCAGCGTCTTCGGCTGCACCACCTCACCAGCCGGCAGCTGCAGCCGGCAGCCCAGCTCGTAATCAGAATGAAATGTCCTGGTTTTTCTAAATCTGGTTAGAGCGGTTAGCGGGCGATTTATTCCACATTCCATGGCAACCACATGACGGGCCAATGTGTCAATATTGACAGTCTCGTGTCCTGGATAGCACGCTATTTACTTAGTTCAGTTAGTGGAAAACAGGCCCAGAACTGAAGATGCATTTCTCCTTATTTCTGGTTGACTATGAGTCATTTTTTATTTTATAGATGAAGAATCCTCTATGAGATACTGTTATTAACTATTAACATTTGCTAACCTGCCTCATCTGCACTGAAATATCCTGAATGCCTAACAGTTTCCATGAGCTGTGTAGACAGTATATGCTCAATATATACAAAAACACTTCTAGAGCTTCAAAAGCATTTCTACTTTTTGTTTAGTACTGCTGCACAACTGGACAACCTGTATAACTGCATAGCTTATTAGTGCATGTTTCCAATCCAAATGACAGAGAGCTGTTACTAAGAACACTGAAGCTCAGAAAAGCTAATGACATGTTCTACAGCCAGCAAATTAGATTTGTTTTTTTTAGATTTGATCTTCAAGCATGGCTCTGTACTCTGTAGTGTTCAGATGTTTCTTTACTATCAGCTTCATCAACGCCATCACCAGCCACTGATCGGGGTTGTACAATTTCCAAGTTGTCTCACATGTGACAACAAACCATCCGTGGTTTAGTATTTGAAGTGTGATTCGTGTGATTCTTAGTCATGCCAGCAACATGACCGTGTTTGTCTGGTCTGAAATATGTCATCAAATAGGCCACCCTAAACTTTTGCGCCGACACTCATGATCCTCAGAGGATGTGTCTAACTGTGGTCATCCCCTGACCTTTCCTCTGACTCCACAGTGAGATTTACTTTTGTGACCTTCAGTGCGGCTAGTAAAAATAATGTATTAGCATTATGCCATCATTGTGACATTATAAGCTTGTTGGCATGCTTACTTACTGCTGTGCAAAAGTAAAACCTTACAGAGGTGCTAGCATGGCTGTGAACTCTGTTGAACGGATAGTTTCTACACAATTTACAACATTATTATTATTTCATATTAGAATTTATACCGTTTTTCACTGACAAATTGTTATAATCATCAAATGTTCCCAACAAAGTGGGAGTTCCTGAAATCAAATGAAGCTTTTTGCCATTAGGTAAATAATGAAATTGCTTCTCTAAATACTCAGACCTTATCATTCTGGTAGTTATCTTTGTTTCCTACTCTTGCTTGTGCAGAAATCTCATTCGCCGTTTAGGTTGCGTGATCCAAGCAGTACAGCTACTGGTAAAACTGTCTAAATGTGTCTTAAATATCCAAGTTACCTCTTCAAATGAACATTTTAGGTTCGTATGTGAAAACCAAGGTTTGTCAAGTGCAGAGGGAACACAAGAGGAGAAGTGAGGTGACAAACGTTCAGGACATCAGAACAGTCATGTTTTTAAGTGTTATTGGATTATATGTAACGTACAAATGAAAGAACATTGACTGATAGTTTAAGTTGCAAATTAATTGGGACATGAAATTCCTGACATTCATCCACACACAGTTCTCTTCAGTCGTCTTGTTCCTCATGTACAGTTTTCCTCTAATGTATATTATTGCTCTAATGCCTCCATGTCTTTGATCTTTCCTCTGTTGCCTCTCATTCCTCAGTTTGCTTCCCTTCTAGATGTTCATTGAAGTGTCACCTTAAGGAGGGTAAATCCTCTCGGGGTAAATGTGTGACTTTAACGACTGCAATCTGTAATCAGGTTTTCTAATGGGCTGTAGATGGTTGCTTATTTGACAGGATTTACTTGCAGCTGCTGCTTTAAAGGTTGAAGACAATACAAAGATTTGGTGTAAAACATGCCCATATTTTTTTTGTCTTTTTCAGGGTCTCATTAAAATCAGAGGCGACAAATGCTGGAGGGACCTCACCTGCATGGACTACCATTACGAGGTGTGTACAGAATGTTGTGTATTTGTTGGACTGTGTGTCTTTTAAAATCACTGATTGTTCTTGTTATGTCTATTAAATTAGCCGGTTACAGTTCATAACGGTGATCATTGGACATTAATCTCCTGCTTTACATCCATGACTTGATGAAACTAAAGCCCCTTTCACTCGTATGCTCCTTTTCGTTAATCTGATGGCAATTGAATGTATTAGATTAGATTAAATTAGATAAACTTTATTGTCTGTCCCAATGGTGATAGAAATTCTTCCTTGACATGGTTAAAAGGCAGCAGGTACAATTTCTATAACAACACATTCAAACACATTCTATCACAGGTGTCTGTTTGTGATTGTTCAAGATGGTTATTGCCGAGGGGATGGAGGATTTTTATAAATATTTTTTCGGGCCAGTGGGTCTTAACCTAACGTCGGCCTGATGGCAGTAACTGGAAAGAGTGATGGAGGAGGTGAAAGGGGTCCTCTGTGATCAGGGTGTCTTTCCTGATCACAGATTGATCGTAGAGCTCAGAGAGAGAGAGGGACGTGAGGAACCTATTCGTTTTCTGGCCTGGCTGATTACACGGGAAAGTTTTGTTTTGTTGTTGATGGTGAGGAAGTAGTACCAGGATGAAATGTTGAAAGTGAGAATTGATTCGATGAGCCTGTGAGCTTCATGTCTGAATGAGCGCCTGGTAAGTAGAAGTTGAGACTTCTGCTTTGTGATACGTGATGCCATGTGTATTAAAGTCATCATCTGTTGGCTGCTGTGTTTGTTCAGAATAATAATAATAGCTTTTACTGGGATTATAAACACTTGACGTTGGACCAAAGCTTGATTCAGCAGTTGAACTAGGTCGGACCTAGTAACGTTCACGTATCACTTTCAGCACGGCTCAAGCCTGAACTACCATGTGCTTGCTACATTTTAAAAGTCAATAAATTGGAATTGTGGGTTCATAAGGATTGATATTACCATTTATTTAGAGCCGTGTTTTGGGCACAGGAAATGTTTTTACCTCTATATTAACTGCTAAATGCTCCACCGTGACCACTAGCTAGATGCTAAATTGCAGTTACGGCAGGTGGCACACAATGTCTTAGCCAAGATAGTAAAGTTTCAGGATGTTAAACCAAAACAATGAGCTGGAAGTCACTGCAACGCCCACTGTGCAACTGAGAAAAGCCACAAAGCTGGATGATAATTCTTTGTGAGTTTGTCACAAAGTGCCCCGTTTCACATTAGAAAGCCCTCTGACCCAATACTAACATAAACATATTGATTAGAACAGCTTTAAGATGCACTTTGTTCATGGAAGATTTTATATTTTCTGTGGCAGTGTGCTTTTCTCAGTGTAATATCCCAAGGCTGTTAGCCGATCTCTGGGAAGTTCAGCAAACGCCACAGTAATGAACTCTGAGAACCAAAGGCTTCACTAAAGCTATCACTTACATGCGTAGAGTTCAGTTGTTGCAGTGCAGTATTATTGTAATTTATTCTTGAGACTGCATGACCAGCAAAACCAGACCAAGTATCCCAAAGGCCTGTTTTCTTCGACAGTCTGAGCGTCTAAGACTGATCCAGTTATGCAAAAACACTGGACATTTTCCTAGCCTCCTAAATGATGACAGGACGGCAATGAACTCACATCAGGCTAACCGCACCAGGGCAGCGCATTACGGTAACCGCTGTTGTGGGTGTCAGTAAATCAGTCTCTTACACAGAGCGTGAGGCTGTGCATATCCAGTGTTTGCTTTTCCCTCGTGGGACACTCAACCACTCTGACCCACACTGTTCTGTGTTAGCGAGCCGCAAAGGGAGGAGGGCCGTCTTCTGTAATTAACACAGACAGGAATACACCAGCTCCTATGGGACTGGATGACTGGAGATGTTGCATTCGCGTCAAGAATACTGTGGAGATATTCACCCTGTTTGAAATACAATGGGAATGGAGTAGAGGCTGTAACACACTGGCTCCTGTGGGACTTTGATAGCTGGTGCTGTGTTGGGTTAGAAGTAAATTAGGGATTATATACTCCACGTATGAGCTGAAACATTCAGCTTTCCTTCTTTTGTATTTTAGTTTGGGAAACGTTTTCTTTTGGTTTTTCTGGTACTCTGGATTGTAAATCGAATTCCCAGATTTTCCCACAGTTTTAGCATTGCTAAAACCATGCAGGGCAATAAACCAGTGGTTCTCTAGCTTGAGGGCTTGTGAGAGGAAATATGAGATCACATCTAGCCCACTGCTAGTTATATGCAAAATATTGAACTGTTGCATTTAATAATTGATCAAATTTAATATCCTGTACATGGAAAATTCATCATTGCTTGAACTGTTCACCACTCGGCACATTGTGATGATAGGCTACGTGCACATTTGTTTTATAGGAAGCTGTGAACCAAAGCATGGTGACTACCTCTACTGTCGAACATGAATAGTAAAATTACACGTAATTAAATACTACACAAGTATATCAGAATGGTCACCGTGCTTTTATACTCTTAACATATTGTATATTAGTAATGTTTTCAACACTTACTGAACCTTCGGACAACACCTTATGCTAATAATTATGTATGCATGATACTGGATTTTTGCAAATATCTGATATTTTCTAACTCATTTTGACCAATTGCAGAACATATCCACATTATTTTTCCCACCCAACTGCAGACAGCATCAAATCTATCCTTGTGGAGTTCACATAGTATTGGACCTGGTCTTGCGATGGCCCGCTGTGCAATATCAGTATTTCTTTATATGGCTATGTGCGATATTTTCTACCTATGTTCCCTACATGTTTGCAGTATCCCCTTTGCTGCTTTAACACTGCAAGTGTCCCCGCTGGGGGATTAATACACGCTTATCTTATCTTCCTCTAAGAGTTAAATTTGTAATCAAATGCACCCTTGCTCATTTCAGTACATACAGTTAAAGTTCATATGATATCGTTGTGCAACATTACAAGATGAATTCACTGACTTTGCCGCAGTTCTGCACCTATGTTGCTGCAGGGTTGAGCGTCTACGAAGCACATTTTTTCTGAGCACCAGTGTCTTAATTTAATTTTTCCCAATGAGGATAAAGGTATAGGACCAGCTAAAGAGAAAGAAAAGCTGCACTCAGTGTCATTTTTCAAACTGCTCTGCCTTTTGCTGCGGCCCTTTTGAACACTTCTCGTTGAAAATGCCTGAAATTTTCGGAAAACTGCTGGTTTTCGCTCCTTTTCAGGCAAAAAATCTTCCAGGCCGGACTTGTCATCCTGAAAAGGAAAGAAAGTGGAGGAGACGCTTGCTCTAGAAGTGCCTTTCTATCCTGAGTGATGCTAGTCTGTCATACAGCAGCAGTTAGATCGTCAATATGTTGTCGAGGTATAGCGTCCTGCATCCCAGCGTTTAATCCAAGAAGTGTTCTCCAGTGCCCTGCCAGTGCTTTTAGACACATGTCCTTACACTACATTTTAACAACAGCGTTTATTATTATGCTGGAATTGCTGTGTGACCACAGTGGCTGACAAAAGCTGCAGACTCCTGCTTTAACTACGCTCTGAATTAAACTCTGAAATGGGAGAAATAAATGCCTGCAGCGGGGATTCTTTAGTAACATGCTGACATGTATTTTTGGTTAGTGTACCAGAAAATGTGTTGTCACCTGACAAATCATCTTACAATGTGGAGCTTATTCCGTGCTGGGTCAGTTTCCCCGACCTGGTCCAATTTCAGCTGTCAACAGCCTAAAGGCTAATGTAGATTTACACGCACACACAGCGCACCGGAAGCCACTGGCGCCAGGTGAAGCCTTATTAACCCCCTCTGACACACTGCTCCCTTTCAAATCTGCAGAGGAACTGCAGATCTCCGCCTGTCCCGACTCTCGGGGGGCTGTGTAGGCGTGTTTCGGCATAGTTGGCATTTTGTTTGCCTCGGCCTGTTTGTTGTAATGCAGCTAGTTTGCAGACCATGTGGGGTTGTTTGGTTGTCTGAGGTTGCAGGCTCTCTTCCCTTGAATTTCCAGGTGTGTTTTGGTAAGCTACAGGTCAAATAACGCCCCCCTTTTTTTCTTCTACTCCATGAAAACAATTAGAGTATAGATTAGGTTGCCAGCTGTCTTGTTTTCTTTGTTGCCCCACCTATTTCTGTGCTGTATTTATTTTTCACCACCTTGCCTGACACTGTTTGCATGTTCAGCTATTACACGGTTTGCATGCAGCCACCTCACGCACACACACACACACACACTCAATCAAACATACACAAACAGCGCACAGTGCTGTATGAAACCTCTAAGTGTGCGTAGGTAGGGCTTATTTAAATGAAGTTCCATCTTTATTTAGACATGGAAACGTTTCCCTCAAGGTGTGGCACCATAAATTACTCTCCATCCCGCTCTGAGACCAGAGTTGGTGCCAAAGTAAAGCAGAGAAATCTTCCATCTTCAGCAGCAGAAGCAGGCTCTGAAAATGTTTCGTGCAGAGCAGACGGTGCACATAATCAAACTTTATTTCTATGCATAAATACAATTAAAAATCCACAAGTTAAAGATCATGATAATCTAAGCAACACGATTCCTTTGTTGTTCTCCAGACCCAGCCCGTTCCCAACCCGCTGTCATACTACATGCATCGCTCTCCCTGGTGGTTCCATCGCTTCGAGACGTTGTCCAACCACTTCATCGAGCTCGTCGTCCCGTTCTTCACCTTCCTGGGGAGGCGCATGTGCACGGTGAATGGAGCAATCCAGATCCTCTTCCAGGTAACTCCAAATACTGTCCACCAGACCTGATGATAACAGACACTGGTAGCTATGTTTAATCAATTATTGATGAGTTGGGTCATTGAGATGAAACAGTACGTGGTGCAGGGCTATTTTTCTATCTATTAATCTGTCGACTGTTTTACCACTTCGCTCATTAGTCTAAGTTGATTTGATGGTTGAGTTTTAATATATATGGGTGAATTTAGCGGTTACAAGGTCGACTTATTTAAAAAAAAACTCCTCCTACTAATGAAGTGACAACACTTACGGTGGTTTTGCCTTTTCTCCTGGTGCGTCTTCCTGAATAGCACAGGTCTGTTTTCTCTTCAGGTGTCTGTGCTGCTATGATACGCCGTCAAAACCCTACACGGTGCACAAACCACCTTTTTGTTATGTGATCATTTGGTTCTGTGGAAACTTTAAACTGGATTGAGTCAGACTCTGCTTAAACTGTAGTGCTTATTGTGCCTGACCAATAATTTTAGCCAAAAATGACTTACATCATGACTCAGACATTACTTAGTAATACGGAGGAAAGACGTTACACTGAGCTAAAGTAAACTGTAAAACATGCACTGATTTTCCGCATCGATGTCACCGATTATGCCAGCGAATCGTAGTAGCCCTAAGGCAGTATATGATGAAAATATAGAATCACTTCTAATTGTTTAATGCGTTAATTCGTACTCCAGAAAAAACGTGATATGCTTATCTGCTGCAAAACATATTTTGTAACGTTTTTATAAAAATAGACATAAGAAGCCGGAGACTTAATGGAAATGCACTTGAGTCCAGTTCATGCTTTCCATGTCTGCATGTTTGTGAGGTTTCATGTGATGTAAATTACATTATCTGCATCCACCAGGGTCCACATGGACTCCTCTGTGGATATCCCTGTGCGCAAAATTTGTAACGTGCAGACGACGATACTCGAAGGCTTGTTTTGAGGAGAGGAGATTCTCTCATCCTCCATGAACTGTGGTTGAAGTAGCTGCTGCCAGGCTTGCTTTGAGTCTTACATGCCTTCCACTGACTGGAGCATAAATACAGTAGGAAGCTTTGAATTCTCCAGGAATCCTGAGCTACGTCCGCCAGCTGTGCTTGGGATGGGAAGGCAGCAGCCTCCATTCACAGGTTACCCCACAGCGCTTAGCAGCACAACTCGGGAATAATCAGTGGCACGGTGCTACAGGCCAGACTTCCAGAAACATCCACAGGACCCATATGTGTTTTTCTGTGTATATCCAATAGTATTTTTTTAAACCCAGAACTAAACATCCGAAACATTGAAATCTTCAAAAACTATTTTTCACTGGGCAGCAACACAGCTATAGAAACGCAGCAAAGACCGGAATGTGAGTTTAAATTGACTCTGTGGAGGGGACACAGCTCAGAACATTATTATTGCATTAACAGGTTTATTGGCCAATGCTCAGGGATGTTTTATTGCATTTATCAGCATTATCTGTCGCTGCACACTCAAATTAAATTTGTGTGTGTCAGAGCTCACGCATGTCAAATTAGCCTGGTTCCAAAAAAGCCCCTTTTTTTAAAATGACTTCATTTTTGTGGCTTTCTTCTCCTTAGTGACCGCTGATCTACAAACAGTTGCCTTTGACTATCTCTGGATCCAGCCAGGGCTCTATCCACTCTCTCTAGTTGGTATCTCCCTACACAGGCTCTCTGTTAGATTTCAAACTGAGTTTTGAGTTTTATCGCACCTGAATACGTCGTTCCTAAATAGATGATGATTTATTAAGCTAATATGTGCCCACTTGATCACTGAGAGGGTGATCAGGCGTTTGCTGTTACACTATGGTGAACGCTGCATGCAGAGCTCAGACACACTTTGGTTTCTTTTAAATCTGTTCTTAAAACTTCATTTTATAGTCTCTGCTTCCTCTGTGCTCATCTCCCTTGGCCTTGTTCTCAAAAAAATGCTATATAAATAAAATGTATTTGTATTATTGTTTTCTTTCTACCTTCTCTTTTGGTTCTGTAGGTGGTTTTGATAGTGAGTGGGAACCTGAGTTTTCTAAACTGGCTGACCATTGTTCCCAGTTTGGCCTGTTTTGATGATGCATCGCTGGGCTTCTTGTTTCGCTCTGGGGCAGGAGCCAAGAAGACAGTGCTGGAGATGCAGAATGAGGATGCAGCTGGACGCACTCCTGAACCCAACAAAGGTATTCCGCTTCTGAGCTGTCTACTCTATTGCAAAAATAATTTCTATTTGGACATTTTCAGTCACTTTCACTTTTAAAAAAATGGTGTTTTAGTTTGGAATGAGTCATTAGATTCACAACGCAGCTTCAAACATATTGTGCTGGATAAAGTTAAAATACAACACAATGTACAACAGAGGCTAAAGGGCCGAGATGGTAGAGGGTCTGGTCATACTGGAGAGGGAATTATGGGAATATGAGGGATTAGCACTTGGACAGCTGAGTAGCTGGGAAATGTATGACATATGTTTTATTGGAATTTAAAGTGATGTCGCTTATATTTTTTACAATACAGACCGTTTAAAATGTAGTAAAAGTGCGAGAGTGGCCCCTCCCTAATTGGTCTCATTGGACCCATTAGTGTCTTTACTTTATTGTAGGATGTTGAATATAAAATAGCGTCGCAGCTGAAGCGTGAGCATGTTTTAATCATTTGAACAGGCCCAGAGAGTCGGTCCTGGTGAGAAAAGTTTTATTTGGATTATGTTGATGTGTTTAACATGCCTGGGATAAGCAGGCAGACACAGGTAGGAAGGAACTGACGCAGACGCAGCCAGCATTTGTCAATACCAGGAATCCCATGATCTAACAGTCCAAACCTTTTTTCCACCGAGGATGTGTTGAAGTGATCACACACACACACACACACACACACACACACACACACACACACACAGACACACAGTCACTTCCACTGTTCACAGCACTGACTCTGACACACCCTCTCTCCCCCCTCTCTATAGGCCAGAGACCAACAACTATGTCACCTTGATTTAAGTTGTAATCACAGTTTTCCCTCCAGCTGCTCAGTTTCATTTTGAAATCCCAGAATTTTGCCTGGGGACGCATTATTCCTCTTAAAGCCAACAACATTTAACAAAAAAACAAACAGTGCCGCCGCTCCTTTAGGCTAAACACGAGCAGCGACATGCATCGCTCTGTGCAGTTTCATTAAATCGAGCCCAGAGCACTGTCTAGACAAAGTGCTTGACTGACAGGGCAACGCTGAAACTCAAAAACAATCCAGTGGCCTCTCTTGTAATATTATTAAAATGCAAATAGCAGGTTTATCATTCTTTGATTCTGTGTGTGTGTGTGTCAGGTATGTTGATCCGTCGGGTGGTGAACATCTCTTTGGGCGTTCTGATTGGCTTCCTGAGCGTCCCCGTGGTGATGAACCTGCTGAGTTCCAGGCAGATGATGAACACCTCCTTTGACCCTCTGCGCCTCGTCAACACCTACGGGGCCTTCGGCAGGTACAGTCAGAGGTCACTGGGGTCACTGGGGTCACTGGGGTCATGAAGCTGTCAATAGGGCTTTTTGTGCAGCAGGTCTGCTTGTGTTTTCGTGCACTGCATTCTTAGTAGTTATTAAATGCATCAGGGATTAGTTCTGAAAAGTGCTGAAACTCAAGTACTATACTGATGTATAGTTTGGAAATACTTTGGACTTTTACTTGAGCATCCACATGCCACTTTGTGCATCTACTCCACTATGTTTCAGTGGGAAGTGTAATTTTTCCTCCAATACGTTTATTGGACCACTGCAGTTACTTTACATATTACTATTTTTGTTTGCAGAGCACATTACGAGTTTATAAAATCTAATGCTTTTTACTACTCAGGGGTAAAAAGGTGTATTTATTAGTTACTTTTCATGCAAAAATGCCCCAAACTTTATGATTCCAGCTTCTAAAAGCGAGGATTTGCTGACTTTCTTTGTACTTATGATAATATTCTGTTTTTTGTGAATAACTTTGAGGTGTTGACTATTAAGAAGCATTCAGACATAGGCACATAGGTCTTTGAGTGTTATGCTTCATTTTTGGGGCTTTTGAACTGTAATGCCTTATGCAGAGTTTCTTTTATTTAGGCCTACCCACCTTGAAATAAATGGAGCTGGCGAAATATCAGCACCAGTCTGATGCAGTACAGTTCAACAGCACCCAAAACTGCAGCCTCCAAAATGACCATAAAGTTGAATCATCATAATAAAGCAGTTTCAATAAAAACTGAACACTACTGCCTTCATGAAAGGTGGGATTTTAAGCTAAGTGTAAACATATTGAATATATAAAAATGTGTGAGTCACAGGGGCCGTTCTACTACATCTCATATATTTAATACTTGGAATGTATTTCCCTGTTCACTATTTGTTCTTTACTTACACTAAGTAGCATTTTTCATACAGGACCTTTGTTTGTAATCGAACATTGTTACAGTGTGGTATTTTTACTCAAGTAATAGATCTGAATCTGAGTCTGTTCAGGATTCCTATCCTTTTGTCATTAATCTCCTATTGGCTCTTTTTGTGCATTGATTCTGAATTTTCACCTGCCTTTTTTTCCTGCTTGAAACCAAACATTGGCTCTACATTCAGCAGCTGTCCTGCCCTGAAGCTTTTGATCATATAATACTCTTCTCAATCTGAAGAAGGTTCCCAAGTTGGTGTGAAACTGTAGTTGTTCAAATTTCACTTTTGCTTTGAGGACTTGACACCTATTTTGGCTTAGAAGGCAAGATTTCAAGTTTATTTTTGACCTTGTAAACATCAGAATCTCATAAAAGTACCAAAAAGATGGAAAAACCTTTTGTTTGTGGGGTCTTTCCAGAGTAAAAAAAAGAGTCCTGGGTGCTCAGGGTAATCTACATGTCACTCTGTCAATTAAATAGTCAGTGTTAGTCCTTTTGGTGTACAGAACTGTTGAATGTGGAACTTATGAGATATGGTATGTATATGTCCCAGGTCAGATGCAATCTATGTTTCATTAGAAAGACTGAGCTGATTCCCTTTTAATATGTGGCCGTAACACATAATTAAATGTAGCCTATTTGTTGTATGAGGCATCCTCTAATTCTGTTATTAGGCCTTTGATGTGCGGTCGTAACAGCAAAGTATTTAATCTTGTTTTCCACTTTGCCCTGGTTCCGCTCTGCTCCGACCAGCATCACTAAGGAGCGTACCGAGGTGATTTTCCAGGGAACTCTGAGCCCGGATCCCAAGGACCCTGAGGCAGTCTGGGAGGAGTATCAGTTCCTGTGTAAACCGGGAGACGTTTACCGACGGCCGTGTCTAATATCGCCGTACCACTACCGGCTGGACTGGCTCATGTGGTTCGCTGCCTTCCAGGT
This sequence comes from Dascyllus trimaculatus, assembly GCA_024666655.1. Lineage (NCBI taxonomy): Eukaryota > Metazoa > Chordata > Actinopteri > Pomacentridae > Dascyllus > Dascyllus trimaculatus. The sequence goes on from CM045463.1 coordinate 22,871,989, forward strand.
GAGATGCAGAGCAGCCGCAGATGTATGAACAGACACAAGAGCAGAGTGGGAACATGTTAACCCAGTTTTTTGATAAACTAATTATCCTAATCTGGATGGAGAGTTTTTTTCTTTAGTTTTATGGCTTTTTACATGCAAATTTAATGTAATTAGTGTGGATGAGTTCCAGTATGCTATGTGTGACACTAGGGGGCAGCAGTACCATGTGTTTAACACCATATAATCTGTCCCTTCTTCAGCCTCTATCTGTTTATCTTTTGCTGTCTGTGTTTCTTGTTTTGTCTCACCTGTTTCTCACATGTGCCTTTTGTGCCTTAATCTCTTCCATCACCCCTGTTTGTTTGATTTTTAAATTTCCACTCTGCCTCTTTAAACTCCTCCTTCCCCACATTTACGTTTCCTCCTCTCCCTCAGTTATTATTTTTCTCGGCCTCAATTTCCATTTCCTTCTAACACATCGTTTGCATGTGTTCACGCAGACCTACGAGCAGAGCGAGTGGGTGATCCACATAGCGGGGCGTCTGCTCTCCAACGACAGCACCGTCCTCTCGCTGCTCGACCACAACCCCTTCCACGGCAGAGACCCACCCAGGTAAACACGGAGCGCACAGTCGACCCCAGCATCACCAAAATACTCCTATTGCTAAGTTTAAACTTCTTTTCGCTTTTACTTTACAGCAGAAATACCACGCAGTATACTTGTCGCGTTAGATAGAATAGCACTCCGGATCGGTACAATTCCGATCCCATACTCCCACAAGTAATAATTCTCTGTCCTATAGCCCCCTCTGGTGAAGCAAAGAGCAGATGAAGTTCTTTTTACTCCAAAATACAAAAAACTGAAACGTGTAAATGCTGTGTCACTATCTCAAAGTGCATTTGTAAGGATAGTATATACCTATCATTTCTAAAAGGTGGCATCATATATGTAGATAAGTCATAGTTTATATGCACATGATTTGAGTTCTCTAGATCTCAGGACCCTACTATCTCTTCAATAGAGAATGCAAAAATCATTTCAGCTGCTAGTAATATATATGAACTGAAACATGAGGGATTCTGGGTTACAAGGGAATCTTCTAAATATTTATATAAGTCCAGCCCTGCGATAGACTGGCAACCTGTCCAGGATGTCCCCTGCCTTCACCCGAGTTGGCTGGGATAGGCTCCAGCCCCCCCGCGACCCTACAGAGGATTAAGCGGTGTATAGATAATGGATGGATGGATGGATTTGTATAGGTCCTGTATTTGTCAGAATTATAAGAGTTACACCAAAGAATGCTCCAAGCAATAAGACCCATTTAACAAGTGAGGTACTGCGACACATGACTGGTTACATATATGCTCGGAGAGGGATTAGCCAGTCACAGGTATAGATTAATCCTACATCTGCTTTAATGTACATTCGTAAAAAATATTTTAGTTTTCAACGTTTCGTGATGCTATTTTACAAAAACATGTATGACTGTAGTTTGAAGGTTATTTTTTCATTTCTGTAGACTTTAATTCCTGTGAAGTAAGTTGTTAGCTGATACTTTTACATTGTATTCATACATAAAGAGAGATGAAGTAAGAGGAGAGGAAACAGAAGCCTGCTGCAAGACATTCTGCTGTCAGAGAAATCCTAGGAGGAGCTTTTAATGTCACACTGACTGATTTTTTTTCTTTTTTTTTTTTGCTTGCACCCCTGAGAAACATCAGAAAACAGAAAAAGAAAAACATCCTAATCAGATTCAGAATCAGACTACGCTGCTGAACCCAAAAATTAATTTGCGGCTTACCCAGTTCACGTGCACAGCTTCAAAAGATGAAGGCGAAATAGTTATGTGTCAGAAGAGACGAGGGAACAACAAGCAGCAGCAAATAAGATACAAACATTTTTATAGTCCATATAAGCAATAATTCATGTGACTGAATAAATAATAAGTCTTTTAAAATGACTGCTGTCAGTGTTTAAGAAGCTGCTTCTCTCAAAGGAATCACACGTTTCTTTGTAGGACCTTACTTAATTCTCACAATACCATTTAGGCTGTTTTTGCCCTTCCCAGACAATCTAACCAACAAAGAAATGAGAAAGATGAATTCTATCAAATAGCATCACATATCTAAAAGAATAAAGAATTCCAGCATTAGGTGAATTCTTTGTCATCTTGATTTTAAGGTTTTATTAATAGTTTTTAAGTGTCTTAATGGTCTTGGGCCTTCCTATTTATCCTATTTATGAGCCCTCGCGGTCCTCTGGCACCGGCCTTTCAAGGGTTCCTGGTGTCAGAACGAGGACTTATGGAGAGGCCTCGTTCTGTCACTATGGCCCACGTTTGTGGAACAGCCTGCCGGAGGGCCTCAGGGCACCAGCCTGCGGTTGGTGTTTTTAAGAGCAGGCTCAAAACCCACCTTTTTAATTTAGCTTTTAATTAAGTAACTTATTTATTTATGTATGTATTTATCTATCTAGTTATTTACTGTGGTTTTATTATTATTATTATTTTAGGTATTTATTTATTTATTTTAGCCCAATTTTAATATTTATTTATTTTTATTTGATGTAACCAGTGTTTAAGTTCAATCTTTTTTATTTATTTATCAATTCATTGTATAATTTCTTATTTATTGTAACTCCAGTGTTTCTCCTCATTGAGCCCTCCACATCGGGAGTTGCTTCTGGCCTGTCTGTTGGGGCGGGGGGTGTCGTCCTGGGCATCCTGGGGACTCTTCTGGCCTGGGTGGTGGGAGCTCTGCACTGTTGTTCCCTGACCGTGGTGTGGGCTCCTATCAGGCTGGGTCGGGGTGGTCCCTGTGACGGGGCCCCCTGTAGCTGTGGGCTCTGTCACCTTTCGATGTGGACGGCCCCCAAGGATGGTGTTTTCTCTCCTGGTCCATAAGTGCCACGCCATTACCAGAACTGCTTTTAACTGTTCTACTGCTAGCTAATGTGGGGTTGGGTGGGCGGATGGGCGGATGGGCTATGTGTGTGTGTGTGTATCGGGGATATGTGTTAATATGAAGGTGTTTTATTTCTACATGTAAAGCACTTTATGTTACATGTTGCATGAAACATGCTCTACAAATGAAATTTGATTTGATCTACACTCGACAATCAACTCTGAGTTGATGTCAGACTTGAGTTGCCAGTCTGTTTCTAGATACTCAGATACTGTCGACAATGTAAATGTCTTCAAATGTTCAAATGGCAATTGTGGATTCTATTGCTCCAGCTGCCGTGTTATGAATATTATCACAGAAATCAGTGGTGTATTTGACTTTGTTTCTGCTCTGTAATCTTTTAGTATCTGCTCCTAAAATCTCCTCTGCATCTCTGAGATTTTAGACTCTTTAAAAGTTAGAAGAAGTTTGATTAAGTTTTCTTCCCCTAAGTTGGAGTGAGTTGGAGTAAAAATAACTTTGAACTTTCGTATTTTACTCAAGTTCGGAATTGTACTTTAGGCAGTTTGATAAATACAGATCTTTACCTTTCTGTGTTGATGTTTTTGACATCTCCACCATACTTGCCATCCCAAAACGAGACTGAGAGTTAATGCTCTCTGTCAGAACTGTGGCAGAAGCATCTAAAATTACAAAAGTAAATTGTTATAAGCTGTCTGTCCCTCACATGATGCTGAGATTATAAATCTTGCTCGATGTGAGCTCACCATTTTCCATGTCCTTCTCCCTCAGGTGGGTTCGAGGAGAGCATTTCAGATACAAGTTCAGCCAGCCAGGCAGTGCCAGCGCAGCGCAGGGCAAGTGGTGGTTAAGAAAACGTATCGGATCCTACTTCCCTGCTGTGGACCTGGAAGGACTCAGGGGCTACTTCCAGTCCAGGAACTGGCCTCATCCACTCATACCAACACACAGGAGCTAAAGTCATGTCCTCTGATGTGACCTCAGACTGCAGTGCCAAGAGGAAACCAGAGGGAATCAGGTGTGGTTTGAAACGGGCCATTTCAAGGTCAATTTCAGTGTGATGCTGCTGGAGTTTAACACAAACACAGAGGATGCAATCAGGCTTCTTGGGGATCTGCTTGATCCATTTATTCCCAAACAATGTGACGGTTTCTAAGGTTTCAATCAGAGATGTGTCTTCAGTGATCACTAGTAAGATGCTGTATTCCTGCCCTTTGTATCTGAAGAAACGACCACAGTAAATGCCAAATATTGAATGTGACTATCATTTCTATATTAAAAAAGATTTCTCAATCTAGATGTAGCCACAGTGGTCAATTGTTTGTCCTGCTAATTCTTCTGTTCCTGTTTTTTTTTTGTATGGGGCTGATAATCTGTCTCACCACTAGTGTTGGGGTAGTTACTCAAAACTCTACTCCACTACAAAGTAATTTGTTACTGTACTTATTACATTACCTTTGTTATACACTGAAACATCACCTGAGATGCACTCTAGCCCTGTCACATAATTGCAGGTTAACAGCACAACATGAAATCTCACATGTGCCAAAATACCAGCACAAATCCCTCTTCTAATAAGGAGCACACACACCCAATATCTTTCGCTGATGTTCTCTAATTAAGTATTACCACAAAGACAGTAAAATTGGTGAATACCAGCCCAAAGATCTCTTCACACAAACATGTCATGGCAAGAACAAGGTTCAATTCCACATCTAAGAGACTCAGGGTGGCAGTAGCAGTGAGTTATACTCCCAAAATAAAAGTTGCAACTGATTAGTCACTGTAATGTGATTGCTGAATTAAGGCGACAGTGATGTGCTGCAGACAAATGTAATGTCATTACAGCAAGTTCTTCTAATGCAATTTGTTTTCCCTAACACTGCTCAAAATATGTGTCTGTCCTGACAGAATACTCATAGCTGCATAGCCGCAGAACAATTTCAGCCAACCCTTTCTTTGCCTTGTTATCATATTCATCTATTTTTATATGATAGAAGACACATCATAAGCATATTAATCCGTCAACACCACCGCTGAGCTTTTCCACCTCGTAACTTCTGTGTACTGATGACAGTCTCACAAACATGGATTAAGACTTTCAGGGTTTCATATGTAGCTAAAGGAACAAATCCTGCCAACGTGTAGAGTAGAACTTTCTGTATCGTTGTTCTTGGTTCCAGGTTTGAACATGTATGGCTGAGTTGCTCCAATATCACAACTTGCCATTGTGTGGTGTAGAAGTGGTTTTACAGTGTTTGAGCAGGGCTGTAGGTGAGCTGGTGTGCTCGAGCTGCAACAGGTGGTGAGGGGTGGGTGGAGAAAGAGAGGCGGGGACGTAGAGAGTAGACATATGCAACTCTCGACACACACAGATGAGTTTTTAGGAGTTAAATCAACGACCAGAGGAGGACTTTAAAACACATTAAACAATTAGCAAAGTATTATGACTCAGCGAGCTGCGTCTGTGTCCACCATGGAAACGTGACTGAGCATGTTTCTAATTCTTTCTCCTTTTTCCTAATTAGGACCTTTCACTCATCTGGTCACATTGCTAGGTCCACATTATATTATAAACAACAGCGTTTTCTAATACACAGTGTGTGGATTCACTTTTACACCCATTGTTCTTCTTCTGCTTGCCAACAACACAATGAAGGATCATGCCACACATTTAGATGAGCCTCCCATGCTATTCCTTGCCAGCTATAAACATGCTGCTTTCCTCACCTCCTCCCTCATCTTCCAGATGTTTATCACCGCTGTGTTCTTCCTTCTCTGGTCTCATTTTGGGGCTGCTCTACATCTCTTTAAACATGGTGCATGTTTTCTTTATCATCCCCTGGAGTCATCTAAAGACAGCACCCACACAGTAAAAAGCAACCAAACAGCCCTACATAGAATTCCTCTCCTCACTGACACAGTTTATTTCAAATTTGGGAACTATCATATCGAATGAAACCCAATAAGCCATGAAACAGCAAGCAAAAGGAAATGAACCAAACTAGGCTGATGGGGAGGAGCCGGTGGAGTTAAAATGAAGCGCTATTTTGTGTATGAGGCGAATGTCGTCGCCATTATTGTTGTTCTGGAGCAACATTCAGTGAGGCCTAATGTGAGAAAGTGATCTTGTGATTTTATGGATTGTGGTGATTGATTCCAATGTTGTTTTAGGGGGGGCACAGACACAGTCCACATCCTTTTCTTCTTCGTCTTTTGTCCAAGAGGAGCTTTACCAATAAATTCTGATCAGATCAAATGGTATTTAAAACAGCTGTATCTGTCTATAACCTCTGCCTGTCTCTGTCTATAATCAGGACCCTCAGGTTTGTCGCCCACTTCAGCTCAAGGTAAGTTATTATCACTGCTGGCACACCGGGTGTCTGAGGGCTCACAGGGGCGAACGCTACAAATGTCACTGGGCTGTGTGGGTTTTCTTACAGGGGAGCTCTCTCCCTCCAGCTTTCTTCCTCAGCATGATCTTGTTCTGATTATTGAACATCACACGAGTCAAGTGTTCATCCTCTGACGTGGGAGGAGGGGGCGGCTCAGGGGAGAAAACAGCACGAGCGAGAGAACGAGAGGGGCTAAAGCTACACTCTAAAAAACAATGTTTGGGTTTGCATCAGTATTTTTGAATTAGTAGCAGCTTCCTCTGAAATGATGCTTCAACCAACAAACGACGACAAGCTAGGAGAATTAGCTTTTCCTTTGCAATCAGTGGTATTTTAATTACCAGTCTTGACTCTCTGTAATTATCCGGGCATGTTAGGAAAAGAGATTAAACCAATTTCATTCGGTTACCTTAACTTGAATGTAGTTTTAAATAAACTAACGTGGAAACCTGAGTTTAATTTACCCTCAATATTAAGCTGATACAATTACCAACATGGTGACATCAACACAACCAATCACAGTAATGTATGTAACATAAAGAGCTGATCTAAATCAGTAAATTGGATTTTTTTTTTAAATTTTGCAACCATGTGTTCAATTAAATAGTGGAATAGGTTCCTTTAATTGCTATTTAGAGTGTAGGAGAAAAGGTGGCCAATGAAGAAGAAGAAGAAGAGGAGGCAGGAGATGAGCTAAAGGATAAGATGGCTGAAGGATGACTGGAGAAAGAGGAGGAGTGGTTCTACAATTATGTAAGTGTTTGCTACATATGATGCTGTTTGATTTTAATTCAACTATTACACCTGTGTGAGAGAAAGAAAGAAAGACGTCATGTGTCCTTATTATAGGACTACAGGATATAGAGTTATTTAGGCAAAAGGAAAATTAGCATCTGGCTAAATCAATAATAAGCCCCATTTGACTGACATGTATTTTAAAGCTGTACTTAAATACTGATTAATAAATGTAAAGAGCAGGTAAACTAACATCAGAAAATCTACACTGTATAAGAGGAATTCTTCGCTTACTATGTGTCAGTCCCACCTCAGTTTAAGCATCCAATAAGGTTCAATTTCAGTCTTTATATTCTACTCACATTTTGTTATGGCTGCCTGTGAAATGCATTTTCATACATCAACTATCTTAAAAGTTTATTATGACACTGTTTATTTCATTATATCTAAATCTCTATACAGCATTTAGTTTCACATAAAACCCGAAAATATTGGAAAATTGCCTTTAACTTGGTCATTTCCAGCTGAATTATTGTTTGAAACCAAGTTTCCACGTCTGTTACTGTCAGGGAAATGGTGGCACTCGGGGATTTCCTCAGCAAAAACAATAGTTTACACTGACAAGTCTCCAATAAACGTGATTATAGTCCATTTAGATGAATTTCCAGGTCGCATTCAGCATCCAAATGAAGTCCGTTTAACTGAGGGGTCAAAGGAAAACTTGCATGAAATCCAAAGTGTGTCTTTGAACCAACCATCATGCTCGAAAAGCCAGTTGATGAATTACGTAATGCTGAATTGTAGCATGAACATGATCTGTGAAGTAGCAACTGAACAATATAGTTTGCCATGTCAAGAGAAAATGTGTGCGAAAGTGTCTTTTATACATAGATCAAGATTGAAGTTTGTGTTGTTGGGTTTTGTAGGAGCTACAGTGACATAAAAAAGCCATCAGATGGTGCTGTTCCCCAGATAACTGATGCCTCTGGGCTCTGTGGTTTACTCTCTGAGGAGGCTCGCCACTTCAACAACATTCTCCTCTAAGTATACCGACCTACACTGAGGTGTGCGAGCTTTACAACACTGTTCAGAGCCAATAACATCATTTGTCTTTTCCCCCTCCTATTGTGGTTGAGAACAGGAGCAAGGACTGATCATTGTTGCTGTACTTTTTGTTGGACGGCGCAATCATCAATCTGCTAATGACAGCAACAGTGTTCATAATTTGTCATAATCTTCTCTCACTGCTGCGTGTCTGTGAATTTAATTGAACATTCTCCGTCCTTGGATCCCGCTCATCCGTTGGAGATACTTCTCAAAGAGCTGCTCGAGTCACACTGTACCATCTCAGGGTGTGCGGTGCATCTCGAATATGAACATTCCTGTCCAATTTCTGCCGTGTCTCTTGTGCCACGTATCAAACAAAGCGAGTGTGACACATTTATTAACCTGCCCATGTGCCACTGTGATCTAGTTGAGAGAGTAGTTGGAAAAACATTCACATTCATCACTGTTTGCCTCAGTTCCAGGTCCAGCCGTGTGAAGCACAACAAACCATCTGTCTGAACTGATAACATGAAAACAGGAACCAAGTACAAATAGTGATTTGTTTCTGTTTATGTGACACAATGCCTCTGTATTTTTGAAGAATGCGCAGTCACACTGTGGCTGACAAAGTTATTTCCACCTTGCCTGCGTCTTAGATAAATACTCTGTCACCGCAGTATTATGATGGAGGGGGTGCAATTTGGGTGAATCAATCCTCTGGAGAATGAATGTTCACTTTGACTACTGTTAGTCTGCGGAGCCCCATATTAAATGAAAAACATACACTTAGAACAGTGTTAGCCTTTATTTCATCTAACACAGCTTCATAGTCTGCACTTATAAGATGGAGGAAGTGACTGTAATGTCACCCATTGGTTTGTAGAGTACTGTTTGAGGCCTTGAGTTTGGAATTTGATCATTGCTATCTTGCTTTTTTCAAACATAATGAGCAATCTCACTGAGAACCCAAAGACACCACACACATCGAAGCAGTAGCAACTTGTCAATTACAACGGAGCCCCGCCCTGAAACATACTAAATGGGGGACACAATTTACAAAATTAATGCAGGTTTTTATATAGAATCAGACCTTTTTTCACAACCAGAAGAGTCGCCTCCTGCTGGCTATTAGAAAGAATGCAGGTTTAACAATATGAAACTACGTCCATCTCTTTTATACAGTCTACCATGTAGCTAGGCTGGGATATAAACTTGTATCATTCCTCAACATCAAACTGAAAATCCCTCAGGTATTCTTTCATTCAGTGCTCCTTCAATAATACAGATTTGGTACAGTCAAATGAATTGATAAATTTGGGTAAATGTAGCATGCTACAGCAGCACATTGGGTGTTATTGGTAGCTTCATTCTAATAATGTTCCTCAGGGAAAGTCAGTGTTGATCCCCCGGGATGAACTTCCGTTAACATTCTGGCAAAAAATGAGAAGTCTGTCACCAGTGGTGACTGGTGGTTTGCCACCACAGTTTACCAGTAGTGCAAAACTTGTTGTAAACTTCTTGTAACCTTCTGGTGACGAGTCGGCGCTATCCAATGTGGTGCCCTAGGTGAGATTTTATATGGTGCCCCCTCCATCAGTGATTTACATACGCTTACAAAAGAAATCGAGTATCATCGTTTCGTAGTAATATTAACAGGCATTTCTTTACATTTGAATCAGTGTGAGCTTTTCCATTTTAGGAGTTAATAGTAATAATTATTTAAGGCGAATTTTTTCCCGATTTTGTGGCGCCCCCTGGAGGCCACGGCACCCTTAGCATTTGTCTATATTGCCTAATGGGCGAGCCGGCTCTACTTTCTGGCAATAATTTCAAGGCTTCTGGTGGTATACCTTTGCCAAAATTACTGTCGATCATAAATATTTGCAAATTAGATTCATGGCAAACTTTTGGTTGAATTTTGTGGAAATTTTTGGGGAGTTTGCAGCTAGCTTGCCACTAATTTGCAGCTATTTGGCATTTTACATAGTTTATATATCACAAAATTGATTTTCGCAGCTTTCACTGTACCTGTGCTGGCTTCCTTGGATGGTTTTTCTTCGTCCCACAGTTCAAAGACATGAATGGACAGCTAACTGGTGGTTCCACATTGACCGTAGGTATGAAAGTGAGCGTGACTGGTTGTCTGTTTCTCTGTATCGGCCCTGCGATGGACAGGCGACCTGTCCAGTGTGTACCCTGCTAGTCCTCCATTGTCGGCTGGGGTAGAATCCAGCTCTGAAGGATAAACTGGGTTTAGGCCACTGAAGTCCAAAAGTTTGCCACAAGTTTTGTAAGAGTGATCTAGTTTCGTGGTTTCCAGCAATTTAACACCATGACTTTTTAATCTCTTTGAACATTAACTCTGGTAATACTTCAAGAATTATATCAGTTCATTGCCTTTCTACAGTGCAATCATCAATCTGCTAATGACAGCAAAAGTGTTCCTAATTTGTCTGAATCTGTGAATTTAATTGAACATGTTCTGTCCTTACCTTCCGCTCATCTATTGGAGATATTTTTCAAAGAGCTGCTTGACTCATGCTGTACTTTTTCAGCATGTGCAGTTCATCTTAAATATATACATTACTGTCTAATTTCTTCCGTGTCTCTTGTGCCACATATCAAAAGAGTGTGACACGTTCAGTATCCTGCTAATGTGCCGCTGTGCAGTTGAGAGAGTAGCTGGAAAAATCTGAATGTATTCAACCCCTCTGACTGATAAACCTCCCCAACCGCCCCACTACATGCATTCTGTCAACAGAATACACCCTAAAAATCAGACGAATAAAATCCAAGTCTCTCCATTTCAGAAAATGAAAAGTTTCTATCTGATGTCATACTGCTGAGCGAACATCTACACCAATCAGCAATTATATCAGGCAAGCGCCAGGTGTTTCCCATCATACCCTGAGGCCATGCAGTCGCTGGAGAGCAGCAATGGGGCCTGCCTCCAAAAACAGCAGCTGCTTTCATCTTGTGACAACAGACAAACTTGGAATCAAGTTGGGCAGAAATCTATCCGGCGATTGCAGATGATCGATTGCGTCTATCGGCTGATTGTTTTGCACAATGCCGCATTGAGAGCAGAGTGTTGTCAGCTCACATCAGACCTTGTTATAGTTTCTGTACAGTCTGTCAGATTGTATCAGTCACAGGCTGACTCTTAAACATCCATAGTTTTTAATTCAAATGGAGGCTTCTGTATGTAGAAATGTTTAATCTGTGACTGTTGCTGATGTGCACTCATGGCAACCCGGAAACGGCAGAGGTTCCTACTTTAAAAATCTCAATTCATCCCCTGACTGGGAGTGATGGGACGCAACAATCTATATACAGAAGATAAATAAGCAGCTCAACAGCTCCTTCAATCAGTGTGGCTGCAGACTGGAACTCAATTATAACATCAGCACTGGGTGTTTGTGCTCCTCCTTTGCAGTTTGCAGCTCATTGGTTTTGACAGTGCACCACTCGCACAGCATGGGTATTTTTAATAGCCTCCTTATCAAATGCATCTGCATCCTGGCTGTTGTGTCCCCCGCCTCTGGGACGCAAATAAATTTCCCCGCAGAATTGCTTTTGCAGCCTTTCTTGCAGTTTTATGCGACTTTGATGGTTAACTTAGAGATTGCGCGGCGGATCACACGGCCGTCCATTCTGCACTCTGATTGTGCAACACACAGCAGGGACGTGCGTCTGATGCATCTCCATAGCTCCAGTTTGGCATTTTCCCAGCTGTCCTCTGATATAATATTAAAGTGGAGGCGGCAGCGAGGCTCATAGACTGCGTATGACCAAAAGGAATGTGGGTTGTAGGTTTGACTCCCTGCTGGGAAAAAATCTGTCTAGAAGAAGTGAATGAATCACATCACGGATGCATCAATAGTAAGATTATTTAAAGTAGGGCTGTCTAGTGCCTGTTGGTTGTGCTGGGCAGCTGTCAGCTGTGCAGGTTTCTAAGTAAAGTAGGCTGTGGCAGAACAAGATGCTCAGCAAAGCTTCTCTGAAAGAAACCGGCTACAAATGGGCAAATGGTATACATCCCAGCAAATGAGTCACCAGAGCAGGGGACAGATCCTCCTTTGTCCACGGTTACATAAAATACTTTATGGAGCACATCGTCACAGTAAACATAAGAAAGGGATTGTTTGCTAAAAGCTATAGAAAGCGACTGAGTATAAAGGACTGAGTCATGTGGTAGCGTAGTCATGTAACCTGGTAGATATAGTGCTGTCCCTGAGAGCAGAGACTATACACACACAGATGGTAATAACTCTATGGGTTCAGGCTCAGTGAATAAAGTCAAATCAGTCAGTCTAATATGAATTACTAGTGGGGAATTTGAGGGAAATACAATCGGGAAAAACACAAGTGGATGGGGCTACTTTTTCAAGATATCATGACCATCACAGTCATTCTGCTAGTTTGAACTCGCCCTGTCAGGTTACATAAATGTGTACATTTTGCAGGCTTGAAAACGGATGTTGGAATACATTACTGAGGCGGCACATTCTCAGATGTTTATCATTTATTAATTTAATTTATTCTGTCTCTGCTGTAAACAAGTTAATGTGGAGATGACTTAATATGCGGGTCGTCTAAGGCCAGATTATACTAACTTATGGACATTTACTGACACCATGGATGCATAGTTGTTGTTGTTGTCACACTACTTTGTAGTCTGCAGTAGATTGGCATCTGTGTGTTCAGCACATTCACACAACTGTCACACATTTGCACTGCCCTTGTTGCACAGTAGCTATGTGGACTATCTGTGTGGACACAACGTTTGGGTTGCACTTGGTCATCTGTAAGATTCTTGCGGATTCAGGCAGATGACAAAATATACATGGTAAAAATGGTCTGCACTTTTCTCTACCCTAGTGGTTCCAAAGCACTTTACAATGTGTTTCTCATTCACACATTCACACACCAATGGTGACAGAGCTGCCATGCAAGACGCTAATCTGCCATTGGGAGCAACTTGGGGTTCAGTGTCTTGCCCAAGGACACTTCGTCATGTGGAGGGGCCGGGGATCGAACCGCCAACCTTACGATCAGTGGACAACCCACTCTACCACCTGAGCCACAGCCGCCCTAGACCTACATCACCTAGACCCCAGCAGAACCTAACAGGATACCCTTTGGATAAACCAAGTACTAGGCCAGTGTTCAGCCGTAGTTGTTGATGTACTGCTTTTCCAATCTGCAGCAGTCTGCCCGAATTATTCAGTTGCAATCCAAGACCCTTGCAGACTTGGGAAGATGGCATAATCTGCGTCATTTAGACCATAGTGGACTTGCGAACACAGAAAGTATAACGTCGGCCTTATACTCTGCACCTGCAAGTACCTGACCGTATGTTAGGGTTGAAATTTTCCACCTGCTGACGTCTACGTGTGCCCCAGAATTTGGATTAATGCAACCACCAGGCTAGAGGAGCAATACTGCATATGTTCATTCATGGAAGCTGTAGACCCCATTCCACTGCACATGTATGGAACACGTCCTCCAAGGTGGACTGGAAACTAATGTAATTTAAAACAACTATGCCTCCATAGTGTCCGCAGGGGAGTGTAATACAACCTTGAGCTGGTTAGATGATGAAATGGATGCCATTCTGACCCTTGCATACTCATGGAAATGGAAAGTATAACACAAGCCTTAAAGGCCCAAGAGGATGTTGCTCCAACAACTTTTAAACACAGCAAACTTGTTAGCTAACAGTTGTTTACTGTCAATTTTTTTTGGTCACTTGGCTTAATAATCATTTCTACTCAAGAGCTCTCTGGGTTAATTAAACTGACATGTACTCTGGAGGTAAGCTGGGGCCCAGTAACAAATCTCTGTCTGAGGGCTGCTGGTGGGTTTGTCTGTGCTTTTGTATTAGTGCGTTGTTGCTTGTTTAACATGTTTTAGGTTGTTATTGTGGTTTGTGCCTTAGGCCTCAACCTTTTCCTCCCAGGCTCCACAAAAAACTTCAAAACTTAGAGATGTTTGAGTTTTTATTTTGATGCCATTGGGAGTCTGCATTTTCATTTAGCACAAGCCAACACTGTCAACTGGTGACTCTTTCACCAGCCACATTACCTTTAGCCACAAAAGTTTAGCGTAACCAATGCTTTATGTAAAACATGCACCTGCTGGCAACATTGTGAGAGCACATTCATATACAGGCAACCTTAAGTCTCACATTTTACATCATGCCTGCTGAACGTCTGCAGGACTTGTGCACTGAGTTGTCTGAATAGTACTGGACACTAGAGTGATGCAGCCTTGAATTTGAAAGACTCTGTGGAGAAAAGCGAAGCTTCTCATTACAAGCTGTCACACAGATCCAAAGCCTGAATCTGTGCCAATACCGAGCCGCGCTTTTAGAAGAAAAATACACCTCAAAATAGAATTCACATTTCCTCTCTGCTGCACTGTGCAGCTCTGGTTTTGCATTAGACCCGTAAACTGGAGTCAGTCTTTCCTTTAGATGAACAGCAAAGCAGCAAAGTGCTGTCCAGATCCATCCTGAGCTGCTCTATAGACAGAGGATTAGGGGCCTATAAAGCTTTTCACTGAGCTGCTATACTGGTGGTATATTGATCCCTATCTCTGAGCCCAGCATTCAAATAGATCTGAGGACTGAGACTATATAAAAGGCCAGAGCTTGTCACTAAAGTTACCACCAGTTCACCTCAGTCTGAGGAATACTCCACTAACACTAGTGACTTTATCTATGTAGCATCTTTCTAAGTTACAGTTCTAAATAAGGTTGCAAAGTGCTTTACAATAAAAATATACATTAAAACTAATAACAACCAGAACTTATGGTATAAATAACATAAAATAATTTAAACATATGCAGCCCTTATTGATTCAGAAGAAAGGGCCAAATAAAAGTAGTCACAAGACATTTAAAAGATGTTATTGACTTTGCCTCACAGCTGAGGGGCCTGGATAATAAAGGCCCTGCCTCATTTGGTTACAAGGGGAGAATTAGGAACCATTAGTAAGTTCCCTACCAGGGGATCTCAAACAATGATTGGACTTATAGGAAGTCAGCAGACCGCAGATACAGTTCCTATAATAAAACATGTGGAAACTTTTCTCCTTTAATTGCTTTTTAGCATTGAACCATTGTCAATTTAGTTTTCTCGTTCTTTTTTGACACAAATTCATTGAAAGAAAAAATAAATTTTAAAGTGAAAACAGATTTCTACAAATTAATTATTTTAAAATATAAGCAGTAGAATAAGTTATTAGTATTCACCTCCTACAAGTCAATGTTCAGTAGATGCCCCTTTGGCTGCATTTACAGCACTGAGCCTGTGTGGATAGGTATCGATCAGCCTTTTACCCTGTTGCTCTCTATAAAGTTGTCTGGCTGCACAGGGATTGTATGTGAACAGCCCAGCCACAAACTCTCAGTTCTGTTGAGCTCTGGGCTCTGACTGGGCAGCTCCAGAACACTTACCTTGTTGTCCTTAAACCATTTCTGTGTAGCTTTAGCTGTATGTCTTGGGTCACTGTTTTGCTGGACAAGAACTCTTCTAACAGGTCGCAGTTCTCTTGCAGACTGCATTATTTTGTCCTTTACTACATTCAGTTTACCCTCTACTTGTACATGTCTTCCAGGGCCTGCTGCTGAGAAGGGTCCAAACATCATGATGCTGCCGCCACCATGCTTTATGGTGGGGATGGTGTGTTTATGATGATGTACAGTGTTTGACGTACATACATAGCATCAAGGGTGACTGTCCAAAAGTTCAGTTGCTCAGTTAGACCAAAGAAACTTATTTCAGTTGACTTCAGACTCTCTCATATGCCTTCAGGTCAACTCAAGTTGAGATTTAATATGAGGTTTTTACAACAGTGTCTTTCTCTTTGCAACTCTCGCATAAAGCTTTAACTGGTGAAGAACAGACAACAGCTGTATGCACTGTCTCTCATCTCAGCTGTTGAAGCTTGAACCTCCTTCAGAGGAGTCCTAGGTGTCTTGGTGGCCTCCCTCATTCATCTCTTTCTTGCACAGTCACTCTTTCTAGGCAGATTTGCACATGTGCCATATTCCTTCTGTGTCTTCATGACGATAACTGTACTCCAAGGGTTACAGTTAATGGGAATTTTCAGTAACCTTTCCACAGTGTATTCTGGAGTGTTCTTCTGTCACTATGATGTTGTTATTACCAGGAGTGCTGATTCACCAGTGGCTGGACCTTCCAGATACAGGTGTCTTCATACTACAGTCAGCGCGACACCTTCACTGCACTCAGATGATATCCGTTTCACTAACTGTGTGAGCACCAAGCGGCTGCACCTGTCTTGAATTAAATGGTAAGTGGCCCACACTTATATAAAACCTTAGCTTGGTTCAACAGTGCACATTACAACGTGTTCGTCATTCACTCACTCATGCATCAATGGTGGCAAAGCTTTACTTGGGGAGCAACTTGGGGTTCAGCATCTTGCCCAGGACACTTTGGCACAACCTGCTCTACCACCTGAGCCGTGGCTGCCCCTTAGGTGGGTAAATACCTATGCAAACACTTATAATTACATTTTATATTTTAACTTAGTCGACATTACCTTATAGAAATCTGTTTCTCACTTTGACATGAAAGAGTCTTTTTTGTTAAAAAAAAACAAAAAACGGCAAATTTAATGAAACATGATTGCATGTTGAAAAGCAATAAAAGGACAAACACTTCCAACAGGGTGAATTCTTTTTACAGGCACTGTAGAGGCAGGAGACAGACCATTGAAGGCTTTAAAACCAGTAATAGAACCTTAATATCAGTCCTAAACGTTGTGGTGTGATGTGGTTCTCTGTTAAAAGCCTGGCAGCAGCGTTTTGTAGCAGCTGCTGTCTTCTGATATTTCTATTTCATTTTTTTCCCCCAAGATGATTTGGAAAGTAAACCGTGCTGTTTTGGTTTTAAGGTGGATTTTGCCTTTAAACGCGCCGTAACGCGCAGCTTCCATCCGCTCCCAGCATCGCAGCACCGGAGAGAGAGAGAGATAGGGGGAGAGAGAGGCGGGGAGAGAGAGTGTTTACCCTGAGAACAGACCTCAGCTTTCCACTTATCCAGCTGCACTACCGGGACAACAGCTGCTTCTCTTCACAGCCACTTTCTGTCCGCGAAGCCCTCACCAAATTACGCGTTACGCACAGTCATGATTTTGACGCACAGGTGAACTTCTTCTCTCCCCCAACGCGCCTCGACCGCAACAAGGAGAAGTGTTCGGACACTGAAGACGAAACCCACCTCGCTTGTTTCACGCTCTCCTCCGGTGGTAATTGCTCGAAGCTGAACAGGTGCTCAGAGCCATGTCCAGGAAGAAGGCAGTGAAAAGCAAAGGGAGCTCCAAGAGCCCCAAGGCGTCTCCGAGCAGCGGGAGGACGGGGAAGGGTCTGGCCGCGGCTGCTGCTCCGTCCTCCGGGCTGGTTTACCCCAGCAGACCGTCCATCAGCAACAGCGGAGAGTTTTATGACATCGCCTTCAAGGTGAGCTCAGCCTTTCACTACTCCTTGCACCGACTTGTATTCCAATAAACGCATCAGAGACAGAATGAGGTGCAAGATGTGCCATTAAAAAAACTTACACTTTAAGAAGTAGAGCGGTGATCACATCTTGTTTCTTTGAAGTTTCACTGTGTGCAGTGGAGGTGTGAGATTTCCCAAGCATCAGAGTCGATGTGTGCAGAGATTATTAGTTGAAAATGATTGAATCAGGAGGATTTTTCACTGGTCTTGTCTTTAGGAGTGTGTAAATCTGTTTGATACTTTGCTGTTTCCAACTTTCTCAGAGAGTGTTGTCAGGTAGATGTGATATGGCAACATATGGAAACTAGTTTCTGCCAAAGAAAGGGAAAAAAACACCTGGCTGAGCCAATTTTTTTTATTTATTTGAGA
Organism: Dascyllus trimaculatus; assembly: GCA_024666655.1. NCBI lineage: Eukaryota > Metazoa > Chordata > Actinopteri > Pomacentridae > Dascyllus > Dascyllus trimaculatus. The sequence continues at coordinate 22,889,971 of CM045463.1, forward strand.
ATTTTGACTCACTAAGGTACATTTTGGACATAATGTCTCAGAATTTTCGTTTGGTAACTGAAGGTTTTAACATTTTAAAGCCAGATTTTGACAGCATTTCCTACTCACCTTTCATCCATCCCATATTCTGTGCTCTGAGCCGTCACATCAGGTGGACCATACAGTGTTCAGTAGTCTGAATGTGAATCAGTTTAAGAACTCTTTGTGCCCTTATCAGTCTCAAAGAAGCAGAGATTATAGAGGCTGTGCAGTGGGATGATGCCTCAGTTTGAACATGTATTTATTCATTGCTCTTCATTCTTCGTGCCTTTAATTCAATATTACTTTTGATAGTTTACTCGGTTTTGTCTGCTGCTGTTCTGTACCTTTGTCCTTTGTTGAGAGGTTCAAATAGAATTTCCTCATGGGAGAGTAAAGTCCATAAAGACGGGTGACAAACTGAAGGAAAAAAACAGCTTAAAGCATCTTAGTGAGGTGTTGGGCCACGTTGCGCCGTCACATCAGCTTCCAAGCACCTTGGCATTGATTCTCCAGGTCTCTGGAACCCTACTGGGGGGGGGATGAATAGCATTTTTCAAAAGACGTTCCTTCATGTGGTGTTTTGATGATACTGGTGGTGGAGAGCGCTGTCTAACATGCCGGTCCAGAAACTCCCACAGGTGTTTAACTGGGTTGAGATGTGGTGACAGTGAAGGCCACAGCACAGGATTCATCTAATTTTTATCAAACCACTCGATGATTCCTTGTGTCCTACGGAAGGGGACATTGTCATTCTGAAAGAGACAGTTTCCATCAGGATAGAAATGATTCATAAGATAAAGGCGCTCACTTGGAATAACTTTGCATTGATTTGCAGTGACTCTTCCCTCCAAGGGGGATAAGTGAGCCTAAATCATTGCAGCAAAATGCCCCCGGAGCCACCAGATCCCCTCACTAGCAGGAGCTCCAGTCTTCCCTATAACTTCTCACCCATCTGTATTTATGTATTCTGAGTTGGTATCTAATCATTTCCACTGACTGTGAATGGTTTTATATACTTTATGTATGCTAGACAGGTTTTAATCAGTTTTGTTTTTTTTTTAAAAAATGGGCTTCCACACTCATGTCATAGACTTTTTAAGAGCCTATAGCTGAAATGGAGAAAATACAATCTGATGCTTGCAGAAATTAATTTTAACATTATTTCCCTAAGGAGGTGTAGTCTCAGAATACATAGGTAGACCAGTTTTCTGCCCCGTGTTTGCAATTTCATCTCCCGAACTCGTCTCACATGTGTGAAATTCTACCCAGTGTGGCTGCGTTCAAGTACAAAAGTTTGAAAACGGCATCAGGCGGCATGAAGTGTTTGTGCAGCACAGCTGTAGTCCAGCGCAGTAACACGGTGGAGATGATGGGGAGGGGTTTGTATTATTAATGGGATCAATTCACAGCAGCGCGGCAGGAGGGTTTTTGTTTAGCTGGAGTGGAGTTGACAAACTATTACCCTGACGCTGCACATACTGCACTAACAGTTTTGAAATTGCAATAATGAAAAACAAAGTCATCCTTAGACGGCTGAAATGTATCCTAACCTTCCTAAAGTCATGAACATGGGCACAATATGAGTTCTTAGTAACTTAGATCAACTCCAGGAAAGACTTTGTGTATCACCTTTTTAAAAAATAGCCAAATCATTGCTGCTTTTCTATTCTAAGTGGAAAGTATTTGGGTTTTGAAGTGCCTTTTTTAACAGAATAACACACTTAAAGACCTTTTATCAGCCAAGTGATAATGGCACTGCATTGACAGGGGACATACATAATTAAAATAATGAAATGGGGATGACAGGGACTAATGATGAACTGCGCTGAGCATATGCAAATCTTAATTCTCCTGATGTGGGAGGCAGCTGGTATCAATTTTGCGCCCTCATTAACAACCGTTCAGACCACCCAGAGTCCCTGCCTGACTTCGACTTTGTACGACACACACAGATGCAACAGTTCTGGAGTTTCTCGCTTCTGATTGCAGCGAATCAACCTCGGTTAACTTGGATATTAAAGCATATTGCAGCAAACAGAGTTTTGTGTTGCCTGTTGAAACAAAAAGAACAAACTCTGGTTGTCCGTTGGTCTGTACAGTCTGTCCTCTCCAACTGGAGGGAGAGCAGAAATGCAGCTTCCACTCTAGATAGGAGCTTTGTGAGTGTGCATATGTGTGTGTGTGTGTTGCCTAAACTGCTGTGTATTTGCAGATAAGTTTTCACCTGAACTCTTTTTCCCTCTCCTACCTCAAATATCTTCCCACACACACACTCAGACTAACAAAAGGCTTTGAATTTCACCTGCCAATAGACTCTCTCCCACTCTCTGTGTCTGTCTCAGGTGATGCTGGTGGGGGATTCAGGTGTGGGTAAGACCTGTCTGCTGGTTCGCTTCAAAGATGGAGCCTTTCTAGCCGGGAGCTTCATCTCCACTGTGGGCATCGACTTCAGGGTAAGCACTAATACATACATACTCTTAAAAAAAGTGTGCCATAGGTCTTTATGAAACTAAGGTGTTTGGATGACATCATCATAGCTGCTTCAGCCAAATTTGTACTGTGCCAGATGCTGCAAAACTGAGATATTTCAACTTCTATAATACCCGTCATCTGTCACATGGTCTGACGATTCCTACTGAAGGAAACCTGTAATTGGACAGTAAGTTTCAGTGTTTTTTTAAGCTTGGTCTGGCAGTTCTGATTGTGCCAACTTCAGCTGAACTTTGGACCTTTTGTTGAAAAAAATTCAGGGTAGACAACTTTGGTAAAACAACGTTGCAGATATTTTAAAAACCCTGAAGCTTTCCGAAATACTGTTATCTATAAATTATTTTACATACCTTTATCTGTGTCTGATAGAAGTCACTCCTTTGGATTACCCTGCTGAAGAAAACAGCATAGACAAGCTTAAGATGGCTACTGTTGTTGTTTTACCAGACTGGTCTTGCTGTTTTGTCACTATAGTTTGACAACTGGTCACCCAGTCAGACTAAGCTGGTGTCTGCTGGCCAAGGTGATTGACCAGTGGGCTTGCTGAATTGACCAGCTGAGAAACTGGTATAGCTGGGAAAATGGTGGGATGACCAGTCCAGTTAGATAGACCAGGATGGACTGGTCATAAAAGTCAAGCAAGGTTCATAATAGTCCCTCTCTCCCTAGCACCATATATCAGCACACACATGAAAAATGACCATAAGCAGGCTGGTGACAAGCAAAGACCAGCAAGCAGAATCCCAAAACACACTGTAAACTGGTCCCTGGCAAGTTGCTGGTCTATGCTGGTTACCAGCTGTTCACCTACAAAATGCTGTAGGGTGGCTTTTGTAATCAACTGTAGTGGATGTCAAAACTAGCTACGTTTTTAGATAGCTAACCTGAAACCTACCTGTTCCCCTGCAGTAGATTTAAGTATTTATATATTTTTCATATGTAGCCTGAGTGTACTTCAACAGAACTGGACAGATACAACTAGAGAGGCAGTAGTCTAACATAGCCAGACCATTCAACACAGCGCTGCCAGAGGAATGGTCTGGCTGCACCTTATTGTCATTCTGCTGCTGGGACAAAACGGGTTTTGTATTTGTTGGATATATGTACATTTTTGCAAAACAAAATGTATTTGCTTATTTGGGAGGCTGTGGCTCAGGTGGTAGAGCGGGTTGTCCACTGATCACAAGGTTGGCGGTTCGATCCCCGGCCCCTCCGCATGCCGAAGTGTCCTTGGGCAAGACACTGAACCCCAAGTTGCTCCCAACGGTAGATTAGCGCCTTGCATGGCAGCTCTGTCGCCATTGGAGTGTGAATGGGTGAATGCGAAACACACTGTAAAGCGCTTTGGATACCACTAAGGTAGAGAAAGGCACTATATAAGTGCAGACCATTTACCATTTACCGTTTATTGATCGTTGTATTTTTGAGTGAGTCAGTTTGAAACGGGCTTTATTTGTTTGCTCCATAGGCTTCCCACACTGAAGAGAATCTTGAAATCAGTATCATGTAGATAGCAAAGAGGCTGGAGAATACTTTGTAAAACATGTGGCTAATGGCTGACTTATACCCACAGTCTACATTCAGTGAGTCAGACTAGAACCGCTTGATACTAGGAAAACAAGTACTGTAGTGTCGGATGTCATTTTATATTAACTTATATGTTTTTAGGATTTTCACATTCTGAAAATCTTCTTTATTGCTTCTGATCTATGACAGCAGGATGTGTGGTAGCCATGCTGCTTACAGAGCCTTCACAAAGACTAACATTAGCGGGTTTAGACTGCTGCAGTGACGTAACGTAAGCTGTGTGCTGCTCATAACATTAGTGCTGTAGAATGCCATCAATGCCGGTCAAAGTATAATGTTAAGCAAATGTGTGTTAGCGTTCTGTACGTGCAACAGTTTGTTTGAAATATTACACTTTATGTTTACATACATTGATCTGATTGATGTATTTTCTTTGATATGGAGATCTGCGGAATTTCAGCGGTACATCCTGTATTGTGATATTCCTAAAAAATGGACAAAAAGCCAGTTTGATCCACAGCCAGGGTGACTGAAATGTAAAAACATGAGAATATCCCTTTAAATGGGTGCAGCAGAGATTTAATATGATGTCTTCATACAGTAGAATGGCAGCATTAAAACCTCATGATCCTACATTTCCCACAATGCAACATACCTTTTAGATGCAAACAGCTTTGATATAAACATTTAATAACTTTATATAAAATGTTTTCTGTCAAATACGGGACGAAGCCTAAGTCATGGTAACATCATTAGGGCAGTTTTCCAGCCTCACAGAGGACACTGTGAGGATTCAGTATCGCTGTTTTCACAGGGTCATGGTGTTCTCCGTGGGGAGTGGACTGACCTTCAAGTGTAAAATGAGTCCCTCTTATAGTGTGAACACTTCCACTCTGCAGCGAATTGATTATCAAGGACAGCAGCAGCAAATGGGACAGACTGAGAGGATTTTGTTCTTTGACTGAGTGTAAGAAGCGTCCCTAAAAAAAAAAAAAAGTTGTGCAGCTGTAACAGCAGAGCTTTAAAAGTTGGAGGTCGGTGGTAAATGAGGGTAGAAGGTGTTTAAACTCTGCCTGTGACCCACGTGTCCCCGATGGGAAACGAATGAAGCTAAATTAAAAAGGTAATTTAAAACGAGGTTATTCATCGATGGATTAATCTTTTTTTTTTTTAGCTTCTAATGGCTAACTCAATTTCTGCCCATTATGCCTGGAGGGAGACGAGGGTTACAGTGGCGCTAAAGAGACAGCCACACTTGTGTGTCGCTGACTAGAAGCAGTGACCTGTTTCAGTCTTTTTACTGTCTTGTTGCTCCCCCAAGCAAAATCCCTGTAAGTGGAGAATCTGACACAGCTGTTTGGAAAAGGCTCCCCCTCAGGAGCCATTCTGAGGCCTGTTTCACTGATGCTGTCAGCCGGAGCGGCTTACAGATGAACAAGTGCAACAGTGGAAAGAGGTTAAAATCCATTATATTATAGGAAAAGCTAGGACGAAGCACACGAGCTGAAAACACACTCGGCTCAGCAGGATGTCTTGGGATGTGTATTAACAGCCCTCACATGAATTGGAATCATGCTGTGTGGTGAGTTAACAGAACCACACTGCATATTAAGCATGAAGTCTTTAGGTTGCTGTTTTACCTGATTCCTCACCTGGGAAGCCAGACTGTTAAGCTGCATACCAGCAGATGAAATGAAAGTAGAATCAGCATGGTTTAGCAAGCAACTTTGAACCAAATGCTGCTTCCCTGCGGCAAAAAACTGCAAAATAGGACACTGGTGTGGAACAATAGAGTTTCAGACTGAGGCAAACAGAGCAGTCTTCTCATATAAGCAGCAGCGGTAAAAATAGATAAAAGCATTTTATCTGCATCCACACAAGAAAGTCTGTGTAGCAAGAAGAAATTGGTCATTATCACTTCCCTAAACAAACGGAATACAGAGCCAGAATCAAAACTTCCAGATTCTTGATCAAAAACTTAATTGTTTCCTTGGCAGAGGCGAGCGATCGCTACAGTGTGCTTTGTCTGTTTCAGCTCTCATTATCACTTGTGTGCCACGGAGCTGTCTCTCCTCGCGCTGAGAGGTGACAATATGAGCTGATTATGATGATGAATAGTTCATTGGTTGTTTCAAAGCCTCACTATTCACACGGCATATCTCTGATCACTCAGGTTTCTCTTTCTATTTAGGTAATTATTTTGTGCTCTTGCGGATGTGGGCACGTGTGAACACACACCGGAAATCACACACACACATTTAGACTTGTAAAGACCCTTCTTGACTTTGTCTTTTCCAGGCCCTTGTCTCATCCATATAAAGTCTAACAGCCTTATCCTAAACTGTGAAGGACTAGTGATGTGTACAGATGCACTCTATTGGATTTTGCTGATATCCGATATTCTCCAACTCATTTTCGACTGATTGCTGATTCCGATATATGCACATATTTTTTCCACCTAATTGCAGAGAACATCAGGTCCCTCCTGCAGTGGAATTAACATATTATTATGCCGACTCTTACCGTGCTGGCCCACCGGCAGGTGCAGACATGAAATGCGGTGCTTTTCGAAGTACACATCTACAAAAAGAGAAAACTTCAACTTGCGTCAACAAAACTGTCAATTTTAAAGTCCTGTTTATGTTTTCTGCGTCAGCAAGGGTCTGTATGTGACATGTGTCCATGCAGCATCTCTGTTGATGCCCATGAGCAGCCCTGCGAACTGTCTACACTCGAAATGCTGACTGTACATGTGCCAGGAAAGAAAATGACACTTTAAACAAACGCCTGTTATGAGGAGAGACAGAAGGAGGAGATTTAACGTCTTCTCCAAAACCTTTTATATTTCATTACTAATAGAGTTGTAATTGAAGTAGCCGCTGCTGGACTTTGGAGGTGATTAGTACATGCTTTCCATCAACAGAGGCCAGACGCAGTAGGAAGTTCTTCATTTTCCAGAAATCCTGTGCTGCATTTACAGTGGCCAGCATACATTAAGGAATGGTGACTTATACACAGAGCCACAGCACAAGCTGTAACTAGCTGCTGTTTCCTGTATAAACTTTAGCCAGCCTTGTGGAAACCTCCACTGGAGCCCTGTGTGTTTTTCTGTATTTAATATGAAGGACAGTGCGCCTGTCTGCCTACCAGACTGAAACATATTGCAGTATGAACAGAACTGAGTGTGTGTCCACTGTCCACTTTCAAAGTCCACATCGGTCAGTGCCAAGGAATGTGGAAACCAGTAGCCTGACTGGCATTATCTGTGTGTCAATCTCTGTTTTGGGCAGAAAACAGAGATTGACACACAATCTTTATTGGCTAAAAGTATTAGCCAATAAAAAGTCTTTATTGGCTAATACTGATGATGATGATGCCAATACCATGCATCCCTAGTTTTGTGCAATACGCTCTTAGTATTCAGAAGAAAAGGTTGAAACCACTCCCATGTCTGTGGGCCAAATATGAGGCAAGAGCCAGGATATAGTTTAGCATGAAAAGCTAGCATAGCTTTACAGCTTACTATATGGTGTTTGTTTTGAAAGCTAAAAGTTGGTTGATTGAACTCCTGAAATCTGTGTCTGTGTATCAAAGCTACGTACGTAAACGTTTTTTTCCCATGAATATAGTCATACAGTCAGAGCTGGAAACAGATTCTAAAGAAGAATCAGAAAGCCCCACTGTCAGGATTGGTTCTGTAGATTTGTTACATCTGAAACCCTGGAAGTCTAAACCCGTGTTGTTGAGGGTGTTATCAGTACACTACAGTTTTAAGATGTAAATGCCGAGCCATGACGATGACTTTTCATCTCACTCATGATGTGCACCATATAAAAAACACCATGTGGACGTGACAACAAGGTAAAAAACTAGATTTCTGCAGGGGGGTCTTTAAGATTGATACCACTCTCCTGTCCATATGCCCTTGTTTACAGCCTTTATACTAAACTAACATCTGCCTTCAGTTGCTTCATATGGCATGAAGATATGACAGTGATATCAAATTTCTCTCCTGACATGGACACCAATAACCTTAAACACCAAAATATGGCGCTGTTCCTTAAACCCTTTTGACTTTGCTGTTTGACTTTCTGTAAAAGGTGAGGACTCAGGTCACTTGGTAATGCATCCACATATGCTCACACTGACTGCTGCTCCTCATTCACGTGCCCACTCAATCTCTCCTCTCTTTCGTCTCCTGCTTTGTATATATGGTTTTGAAGTCTCGAGCACTTGGGGACAGATTTCAGCTATTATTAGCAGCTTGATTGTCTCGGGTAAAGACGGAAAGAAACACTCTCACGCGGTCTTTTGAGACGCGTCTGCTCCATCGTCTTATTGAATCGCGTGCGCTCACATTGCGTACGCAGACGTGGAGATCGTTTGTGTTAACACTTACACGTGTGCTGTGTTTCGTAGGCCTTTTGAAGAATGTGACGTGATGGGAATTTGAAAAGCAGGGTGGACTTTGAATAGCGGAGTCTTTTGTGTGTTTCTTTTGAAAGCAAGTGAAGCAGAATGGGTGATGAGTGCAACACAACACATTTGAACGGCTTTACATTTTGGCCACACTTCTCAATGCATTCCTCAAGTTTAAAATCACCACACAGTGAAAGTGGTTATTTTCACTCTTAAAGAAGCTTGAATGCACTTTCCATTACCAAGTTGTCTTTACTTAACTCCTCCTCTTTGGATAATGCTATCAGTTTCTGTTAAACTATTACCACCGAGCCCCAGAGCTTGTTATCTACAAGGACACCTGGGTGATTCTGGTGCCTCTTTTCTCATAGCTTCATGGGCATCAGAGGGCAAATATCCCTAAAAGCTCACTGAATATATTTAATTGAAAGAGTTCGGTGATATTTGAAGAGATTTAATTAATATTTGGCAGCTGACTCGGTGCAGCAGAGATCGTCTCGACTTTCAACCCCGTGATTAATTGAAAATGAAAACTTGTTTCACAGTTCAACCGCTCATATGGATAATTCAGATGGTCTGTTACGGAGTCGGCATCGCAAATGTGTCGCCGGGTGCTTTTCGGATGCAAAGCAGTTTAATTAGGATGCGCAGTTACAGATTAACAGTCGAGTTTGCTCTTTCTGGTCGCGTCAGAGTTTTTATATACCTTATTCCGACAGAGAAGCTCTGATCAAAGTGATAAAAATAAGCTCCGGAAATACAAAATCATATCCGCACGGCAGCTAAACAGGCTTATTATCCGTTCTCACTTAGGTGAGAAGTGTAAATACGGGCTCCTAGAATGTAAGTGTTGCAGCTTTTGTGTCCGTCACATTGCTTTTTTTAAAAAAACAAATGGCAGTGCTGTGAACACAAAAGGCCGGAAATGCTGTGGGGAAAAAAAGTGTTGCAATGTTCTGCTCGTGATCTAAAAGTAGATATATTCCAGCGGTGAGCGTAAAAATCGCACACTTTCCAGCTCTGTCAGGAATGTGCAGCAGTGTGACCTTTTACATTCAAGATAATGAGGAATAGGGCTGCACGATGGCTCGATGGTTAGCAGTGTCGCCTCACAGCTAGAAGATCCCCGGTTCACGTCCCGGTTAGGACGCCTGGGATCTTTCTGTGTGGAGTTTGCATGTTCTCCTTGTGCAGCGTGGGTTTTCACCGGGTACTCCGGCTTCCTCCCACAGTCCGAAAACATGCTGAGGTTAATTGATTATTCTAAATTGTCCATAGGTGTGAATGAGACTGTGCTTGATTGTCTGTCTATATGTAGCCCTGCGACAGACTGGGATAGGCTACAGCCCCCCCGCGACCCTACAGAGGAATAAGCGGTGTATAGATAATGGATGGATGGATAATGAGGAATAGGAGTCAGCACCCCATAGGAAAAAGAAGTTTTTGAAGGGCACAACCTGACTTCTGTGTGCCTTTTCCATCTATTTATAATGACGAGTCAGGAATCTCCTCATTTCTGAAGTCTGATGAGACTTTTTTTGGTTCCCACTTGTGGCAGAATTGCAGGTTTTGCTCCCGTGTCTCCGCCCTCACTGTCCATTACATGTGCGCGTTTAATTCCGTGTGCTTCCTCCCATTTCCATACCACGGCTTATTTCTCTCTCTCTCTCTCTCCCCCCTTCACCACCCTTTCACTCGGCTTGAAAGCGATGCTGCACAGCGCCGGAGCGGTTAATCATTAAGCAAACTGCTGCACGGCTCGCACAGACACAGATGGTTTTTTTCAGTGTGTGGTGCCTGGAAGGAGCAACAGCCTGCCGGAGCATGGCAGGAGGATAATGTTGTCCACCCTCACCGCCCTTTCACAGCTAATTGCCGTGTGACGTGGTTCGCGTATGTGATTATTTACGTGCGTGCGAGAGCACCGTCACCTGTGTGGCGGGAACAGATGTGGAAAACAGCTGGCCGGAATCACATTTAGCAACGTCTTCCCTGAGAAAAAACGTTAAGTAGCTGGTCCCTGAATGCATTATTTGTTGATATTTGTATTGTTTTGAAATGCCTGCTACAAAAATTGCTTGTAAAGCCTCATAATTTAAGTCATAACTCAGGCACATTAGCATTAATAGAATGTGAGCATGTGTCAGAGGTGTAACATGCTGAATGAAGTAGTATAAATTTACATAAACTGTACATTTTCACATTACATAACCGCCATGCCTTAATACAGTAGCTGAACTGAATGCTTGTCAGTTTAAATTTGTAAGGCAGTGGGCTGGATATGAGGGGAAATTGCCGTATTGCTTCATGGCACGGAATCCAAAAGAGATTGCAATTGTTCCAGAAAAAATGCAGCTCAGGATTTAAAATTTATATTAATAGCAAATGATGGACGGACTGAAAAGAGGCAGCAGAAATAACTTCCACTGTGTTTATCCTCTCCTGTAGTAACGTCAAACAGAAAATGGATTACTTTGCAACAAGAAAGCAATATGTGCCCAGGGTTTGCATTCGCCAGGGCACATATTGCTTGTATTTATCACCCTTGGAAGTTTTCCCTTTTTATTGCTTTTCAATATTAAATCAAGGGCTGCACAGTGGCTCGGTTGTTAGCATTGTCGCCTCGCAGCTAGAGGATCCCCGGTTCGCTGGAAGGTCCAGTCACTGAGGAATCAGTACTCCTGGATATAACGACACCATGAAAACCACAGAACACCCCAAGCACCTCCATCAAAAGGTGAATGAAAAGCATAAGACAGTGGATGGAAGAACAGCTCCAAGTCAAGTCATCCCTTGGAGTACAGTTAAATCCATCATTAGGAAATAGAAGGAACATGGCCCATGTGTAAATCCTCCTACACCAGGCTGTCCTTGAAAACTGAGTGACAATGCAAGAAAGAGACTAAAGGGGAGGCCACCAAGACACCTGTGACTGCTCTGAAGGAGGTACAAGCTTCAGCAGCTGAGACTGTTCATACAATTTCATTTAGCAGACGCTTTTAGCCAAAGTGACGCACATCTGAGAGTAGATACAACACAAGCAAGGATCTAGTCCTACAACAACTGTTGCTGGTTCTTCTTCGGTTAAAGGTTTATTGGAAAGTAGCAAAGAGAAAGACACTGTTGAATATCTGAATATTTGTTGGTTGTGGTAGTATTTGGATAATAATTTTGATATTCGAATAGTCGTGCGCGCCACTTAGCGTCACTGAGCGCTGCCGAGCATGCCGAGCGTTGCCGAGTGCTGCCGAGCGCCACCGAGGCTCTAGTATGCCGCCATGGTTCTAGTATGCAGACTTGCCAACTCCGGTGTCACCCCCCACTCCTTCCCGCCGCCCCCAGCCGACACCGCGGCACAAACCGAATATTCGAATATTTGGCGATTATTGGATTCGAATATCCGGAGCACAGATATTGCTATTCAGACCACCCCTAGTGGCCTCCCTCACAGTAATATGAACCTTTCTTCTACGTGACTGGAAGAACTCATGGTGGCTAAACGCTACGTTTTGCTTTTGGCTCATCAAAGCGCAAACATGGCAGCTACTCTAAAAAATGTCCCATCTCTGTGAAACTAGTCCCCAGAATGGTTTTCTGAGGAATCTGTGACAAGGAAGTCTGACTGTGTGCTCGACTCTGTGGACTGGTTTATGGCACCAAAGTGGATGAGTTCGTCTGAGCTACAATGTGACGTGGCGATGAAGTCAGCCTGTACTCTGCATTTTATTTTGTGGTTGCTTTATGGAAAATATCTTAAAGAAGTTGCTCTTCCCCCAGAGCAAATAAAGCTCACATTTTCTGAGTTTGTGACAAGGGCAGATGGTGGAGGGGGTGAAAGAATAACCGAGAAATCGCTGTCTGCGTGTTTTTCCCGCCTCGGTAAAGACAAAGAGGAAGAGCTCTTTGTGACAGGCTGCTTTTGAAATACCACAGTTCTTCTGAACACTCCGACTCAAACTGTTTTCTCACAATATTTAAGCACAAAAAAAGGACATAATTAATTTGATGTCTACCGCCCTGAGTTTAGTGGTTTTTCAAGACATCCATGAGTCATGAGAGGATTCAGTTGCCTGTTGTTGTCATCATCCGTAGCTTTTTTAAAATAGTCTGACTGCTGGCTCCAGGAGACTCTCAGTGGATGTTTGCCAGCCTAAAATGTAGCAGTGAGCATTAAGCTTGTGAGATTAAGCCTGCTTTACAAGACTGGGAAGCAACAGTTGTCCATGGGAAATGTAATTTTAGAGCTGGCAGTGCTGCTGGTGTGAGATAGAAGCTACATCTCCTGGCTATGATCTCAGTAATTAAATCAGCGAATTAGATTTTTTTCGCAAATTCTATCTTTCTGTACGCGCTCCCTGCAGGGATAACTTCTTTTGCCCCAAACAATCAAGCTGAAGGTAAATCGAGTGCCGACTGCATTGTGTTGTGCCTTTTTATACATGCAGGAGTAAAGGTATATGTGTGTTCCTGCCCACATGGAGAGCTGATGGTGATTACAGTCCTTTAGTTACTCTTCAGGCTCCCAGACATCGTCCATCGATCCTGGGATGCTTTTTTTTTTTTTCGTGGCTGTGAATCTTAATTTACCTGGTGGAGAATGGGGGAAAATTACGACTGCAGGAAAGTCACAGGGTTTAAACAGAATGTATGATCTTTATGCTCGACTGTCTGCTTTTTAATTTACAACTGACCACACTGGACAATATTGGTTGTCATGGCGACGATGCACAGGTACACCAAAGGCACTTTTCTGTGCGCAATATGAAAACGGTGAGAGGCAGTCTGCATTATGCATGCACCGGCACAACCATTCACACACAAACATGCACCCTGACAGAGACATGCATGCAACTGAAATTGCATGCATACATTAGGACATCTGCTCCGTTTTGTTTTACGTAGATTGAATCGCCAGCATGTCCAGAGCCTCCTTGTGCATCCATATTTTATGTAAAAGTGCATCTTGGGCTTTGTAGGTGGTTTGTGTCTGACCTGAGTTCCCCAGGATCTTCTCACACAGAACCCTCGACATGAGGGCGCTTGACTTTGTCAGTTTACGTAACGCTGTGTGAGCTCTCATCAGCGCTGTGATAACCCCGAGTGAGATAATGCAGATCTGATAAAGCGGCGCTGTCTGAGATGATGCTGGTCCTGACTGTTGACTTATTTCAATAAATGTGATTTTCAGTCGCTTGGGTCGGGGTCGATTTCAGTGCTAAAATGAAGGCAGCTGGACTTGCCTCAGTTTGTTGAAGATGTTTCACCTCCTTGTCAAAAGGTTTCTTCCATTTAAAGGAAGTGAAGACTGTTAAGCTTTCATTATATCAATATTTATTATATAGAATAACGTAAGTGATAGCTGTAACTAGCTTTATTCCTGGGAACCTCAAGCAGTTTCAACTCTTTTTTTTTTTTTGTTAATGTCACATTTTTACTCACTTAGGCCTCACTTTTCACTGCAGCGTAAAGTCCGACATCTCCATGGAAACAGCACAACCACGGCCAGATGGAGAAAGAACTCAAAAATGTGTATTTACAAAATTCTGTCAAGTGCCCAGGGGTGTTACTGATACTGGAATAAAAAAAGTCGACTCCACTTGCTGTAGCTTTTTTATTATTTACATTTTTACAACCACTATAAGCTTGGGATTTGTCACAGTACTCTGCAAATCGACTCTGGAAAGATATTTCACCTTGTTAAATGTATCTTTTAACAACACCTTGACAACTTGCGGCTCTGTACGCCATTTTTAAGCCACGCTGCTGTCATTTTATCGATAAAGAATGTTCAATTTTTCTGTCAGTGGCTCCTTATTTGTGTCTCCATTCTGCTGTAAAACACAGCCTGCAGTTCATCCGAGAAGTCACAGAATATTTGCCATGCGCTTGTTTAAAATCTGTCTTGTGCAAACAGCTTGTCTTGGGTGAATTTTTTTTTAAAAGGTATGCAAAATAAGTTAGATTTGGTATTTGTTTCTGATTGAACCACACATCACATCTGATTTGTTCAAGGATCACTGGAAAGTGAAATATCTGACAATTTTTTCCTGCTTTTACAATTTCTGGCTTTGATAAGTGGTGTAATTTTGGCACTTTTTAAAATAAAAACACTTTATTTAATAACAATCCAGCAGTTTCGGAAAAATCTATTACTACGGATAGAATGTAGAAGGACCTTAAGCATCAATATCATCACTGTTAAAAGCTTCCAGTCGGTCTCCAGCACTTGGTCTGCTCTTTTCCTGCAGTGTCGGCTGAAAATAAACCATATGTAGATGCACTTCAGTATTCATGAATAAGCAAAATGATGAAACACACTCATGCTAATAAGCCGCCACGGGACAACAGCATGAGGAAGAGCACAAACTCAAAGCCACAGTTTTTTTTCCACTCTTATATAACCTGCTCTTCTTCTCCGTATCCCACCCTTTCTGCTGGAGGTTTTCATTTACATTCACCTTGTCTCTCTTTTATCAGCCTGGTGAGTTATTCCTGTGATGAGACAGGACAGAGGTTTTTCACCGGTCGGTCGGCACAGTAGACCTGGAGACCTGCTGACAGTAGACAGAGACGCTTACAGAGTCCGGTTGTGTTGGTCTGCTTAGTTTTACCTTTCTCCTTTTGCGTCACATGACTTCTCAAGTGCTTGTTGGGTTCCCAGGAGACCGTCGTTATGGACCAGTAACCGTGACAACAAAGCAAGGCAGTGAACGTGTGGAAACGGCTTCGGCCAGATTCTGCTCATTCGGCTGGCAGATGGTGTTCAGGTTTTTTCGAGCTTCAGGGTTGACTGAGGTCCTCATCTGGGCAGAGGGAGAGTTTAGTTGTTGTTGTTGCTGCTGCAGCGCCATGACCAAATCTGCATGTAGTGACAAATTTACAGATGGGGCTTCTGGACAGTGTTGAATCTGGGCAGGTTGGCCCAAGAAACGCTTTACTTCACACTCTCACAGTTGACTACGCTCGGGACTGGACGCGTTCCAATTCAATCACAGTCGTCGAGTGAATGCCGCCGAGAAGCTCCACTGGAGCAAGTCTGGGTTTAAAGTGTTGATGTGAGCACCACCACACACGACTTCACAAGGAGAACTGATTCCTTTCAGTGAGACTCAATCAATTTTCTGCGCACGAGACAAAATTGTTGGTAATATCAGGGACACGACTGGTTCTCAGAACACAAAAGATGTCCTTAACATTGCTGCGCAGAATGTGAAGGTCGTGTAGTTGAATGGGCTTTTGAATACGATTATATCAGTATTTCAGCAACATTTATTAATTTATATCAAGTAAAAAATAAATGTTGCACAGTTTGTCTAGAGCAGAAATTCAGATTTCCTGGAAAATGTTGGACGATGGGGAAATTTAGATCCATGCCTTTAGTATTTCCACAATACTGTCTGTGGTCCTGGATGATCTGAACAGAGGAATGATTAGAAATGACTTCTTTCCACCATCTAAACCCAGCAGTTGCAACATGACACTCCTACTGTAACAGTCCTACTAGGTCGTCCTCAGACGAGCCCTCCATCATCGCTTCCAGTCATCCCAGTTCTCCATACATCCGACCAGCTCATCGGTACTTTGTGCTCCTGCACCTTTCTTTCTTTTTTTTTTAATATTATTTTTTGGGGGAAAGATTTTTGAAGTTTTATTGATAGACAGAGTGAAAGGGGGTAGAGAGGAGAGAGACGTGCCGCAAAGGGTCGTGAGCCGGACTAGAACTCACAACCGCTACTGGCGCCCTGCGCCCATGTGGTGACGCCTCAACTCAGCGAGCTATACGGCGGCCCCTCATGCATCTTTCTTGAGTACATCCACTTATGTTAATGTTGGATGGCCTCGTGAGCGGCACCCATGTGTTGGTTCCCATAGCACCAATTTACCTACTGGCTGTTCTTGATGTCTTTGACGATGTCCTGCATTACATTTAGAATATGTTTTTATTCATGTGTAATGTTCGCAGAGGTAATCTGAAATAGCATTTGCTGCCATGTTTAACTTTGTTTGATGCTGGGTCAATTCCCCATCACTCTCAAAAACCACATCAGATGATGACCTTTAAATTGTTTACATGGCAGGAAAAACTTAACAAATGTTGTGTATTTCCACATTCTAAGGACACTCATACACTGTCATGATTTGGGCACCTCATCAATGCAAGTCCAGTTTTCTCTGCTCTTAGCTCTGTTTTGGTCTCCACCAACTTCTGACTGATTTATTTTACCAGCTAGTTGCAAACTTTGTCCATGTGCCTTTTTATACTGGTTATGTAGTGTACAGTGGGTTTATTAGAACTATATCACTGCCAGTAGGGTTGATGAGAGCAGTGAGAGTAAATCAGAACAGTAACGTTGTGGAATGAAACCAAAAGAGTGAGCTGAAAGACACTAAAATGCTCCATAGAGCTGAGAGCAGCAGAGTTACGTGACAGTTGTCTTACCACTCGGCAATAAAGATTTAAAAACAGTTTTTCTTCGCAGATTATACTTCTAAGATGCATTTGCACAGTTTCACAACACCATGCATGTGTGAATGCAGTGAGACGATTGGCTGGATGTTTCCTGGTTTGATTTTTACAATAAGGCGATTGGCATATGGGATGGAGGGGTTTGAATTGTGTCATACAGCCACCATCTTTGAAGTTGCAGAATTCTCCTATAGATTTCTATTAACTTTTTTTAAAAAGCAACGGCACTTTTTTACAATATTTATCATCCATTGTTATTGTGAAAATATTAGTGAAGGTTTAAAAAAATACAAAATATTTATCACTGCAGCTTAAAATTGAAGTAAATATTTAGTAGTGCAGCTTTAAAATATACAAAATATTTATGATTGCAGCTTTAAATTAAAGTAAATAGTAGTGCAACTTTAAAATATAGAACATATTTATTATTACAGCTTACTACATACACACTACATTATTTATTACTGCAGCGGGAGCGGTGGGTGACACCGGATGTTGGCAGGTCCACGTACTACAACCACCGCTGTTTTCTAGAACCTCAGCGGTGTACTAGAGCCTTGGCAACACTCGGCAGCACCCGGTGACACACTACAGCCTCGGCAACGCTCGGCAAAGCTCGGTGGCGGCGCCCGGCGCCCAGCAGTGGCACACACGACTATTCGAATGTCAAAATTATTATCCGAATACCACCACAACGAACGATTATTCTGATATTCCAATATTCGGGACCAGCACCAGTGGAATGTCTACTTCTGACAAGGTAAACACTGGTGAGGGCCACGCCATGCTGCTTGTTTTTCTCTGCCCTCACAGTGTTATGACATCACACACATGCGACAGTACCGTCGGGGGAGGGGAGGGGTTGAGGAGCCAGGCATGAGCACAAGCTACAACACACAGACGAACGGCAAGTTATCGGGTCATGTTATCAGCTGATTTTTTTATTATTGGAATTATCGGAATGACGTTGTAATTAACCAATAATTATCGGACGCCAATATTATTGTGCATCCCTATTTATTAGTACAGCTTTACATTAAACTAAATGTTGATTAGCACAGCTTTAAAATGAACAAAATATTTATTATTGCAGCTTTAAATTAAAGTAAATATTTAGTAGTGCACCTTTAAAATACACCAAATAATTATTATCGCAGCTTTAAGATCAAGTGATCTTAAAGCTGCAGCTTTAAATTAAACAAAATGTTGATTAGTGCAGCTTTAAAATAAGCAAAATATTTATTATAGCAGCTTTAAATTGAAGTAAATATCGATTAGAGCAGCTTTAATATAGTCGGGTGAAGTACAGTCAAAATGAGCTCTTTTTTCTGGCTCTGTCAAAACAGCGCTTTTTCTGTAAGTAGCCACAAAAGCTAAAAGCAAAACTGATTCTCTTTCTCACAGCTTCTCTATTCACATATTCACAGTCTCACACTGAGGATCTCTGGTGGGAGGTATAAAGCACACCCCAGTCATAATTGCTGAAGCAGAGAGACACAGGGCTCATTCACTTTTCCCCATCCACCTTTTCCAGGGCTCCAAACTGGCAAATTCAGTGCCGCTGCGACTGTGTGTTTTTATTGGCTTTGTGCCGCCTTTGATAAAGATATTCAAATGTGTTTTTATAAATAAATCTGTTTCTGACTTTGAGCGGCCTGAGTCCGACCTTCAAGTTATTGTCGTCACCGGCGGAGATGAGATTTATAATTAGAATGTTCATAGTGAGGAGGTGGAGTTGGAGGATAAATCAAAAGAATAGCCTTCCCATTTCCAAAACGGCATTGAGTGAGCAGAATTGTCTGGCACTTGCTCTGCTCGGAGATGACAGACGATGTTTCTGTGTGAGGAATTAGGTTTGTTTGTGCATATGTGTGCGCGTGTGTCAGTAAGTGAATTAAAGCAAGATGGATGGACAGCAAGGATCTCCTTCATTTCAAACTGTGTGAGGAAAGAATGAGTCTCTGTCTGTAATTTGTCACAGTTAGGGGAAATCACAACACAGCTGTATTCACTCCTGTTCTGTCCATATGGATCTATAGCTCATCTCAATTTATCGCTATGTGTCACCAGAGCGCAACTTTACACAACAGCGCCTTTGCTTGGCTTAAACATATCATTTATATGGATAGAACATTTGTACCATAATGCATACTTAGAATTTCTGATGCAAAAGAACCCAGTTTGGATTATTAATAAAGAAAAAAATGATCCAATAGGCATCTGTGTTCTGACCACCAGCTCAGTGCAGGAGAGCTGCAGCTGGGGCACATGCAGGCGAGCAGAGATGAGCTGAAATATATCTCGTAAATGGAGGGGAAGACAATTGCCGATCTGCCGAAGCGATCGAGGTTTATTGTGCCATCAGTGGTTGCCAAGATAACGATGTCACAGAGAAAAAAAAAAATGACACTGGCTGGCTGCTCTGCTGTATGTTAAGTATGTGGTATCATTAGGTCAATACTGCATCATTGCTTGGAGCTGACTGACACACCTTTTAAATGAGTAGACTCTGTTCACTGTGCGAGTGTGCAGTGTGGGGCGTACAGCTGAATGATCAAAGTAGGGCTGTGAAATAACCAGCAGAGGTAGCAGCAGGATGTGTCTGTAGTGTTAATGCAGAAAAGGTAGGGTGTGTATGCAGAATTCCTAGTTTGGTGTGTACCTCTGTTATGGGCTCAGAGTATGAAGACAAAACAAACCATGTAAAATAGCATTTGTGTCATTTATTTTGAAAATGCAAACTTTCTACACTCACTGGTCAGAAGTCTTATTCTAATGAATAAGACTCCAAATCCTGACCTGTTTATTCTTAAGTACAGAATATATGAATATAAATTGTCCATTTAGACAAGTGCAACATATTTATAACTCACATAAATGGACTGTTAAAGCCAGGAGTATAATTGCAGCCTGAAAACTGTACAGAGTAATGCCAACTTTTTCCTTTCTCTCAATATGTTACGAGGGGTGGCTGAGAACCCAGGCCCAGACACAAGAGCAGGCAGAGACTGGTGGAATTCTCAAAATTATTTATTTTTGCAAAGACTGAATTTAAACCAAACAAGAATGGGGGGAATAAACTAACTGAGGGAGAAACAAATCAAACTAAATAGAGAAAAGGGGCAAACTACTAAACCAAAGAAATATTTAAACTTACAACTGAGAGGGGATCTAAGGCAAACAGATAATGAACACTAAGACTAACTAACAAATGGGGACAAAGAAAACTGAGTACAACTGAAACCTACACCGAAAGAGGAAACTAAACTGAGGGGGACGACAGAACAGAGAAACCAGACTCCATTCAAAAAATGTAAAAAACTACAAAAAGTAAGGAATAACTCAGACTGTACTCAGAATACGAACAAAGGAAAACAGGTATGAATAAACTAAGCAAGACTAACCAAACGGGGATAGTCACAAGACAGAAACTAAACTAGAGGGGCAGACAGGCTGAGGGAAGTCAGGCAGGAGACAGGTATAGACTGGATGGGGGCAGGATCAGGGCAGAGAATGTGTTGCAGATGTAGAGAGTTCTGGTGGTGGTGGCGGCTCGGGAAAGGCAGGCAGGAGACAGAGCCAGGACCAGCATGGAAACAGAGTTGGATTGTCTGTGGTGTGGTGGAGATTGACTGAATGAACCGGAGCTTTTATAGAGGGAGGATGATTAGATACAGGTGAGCCGATTCTCACAGCTGCCTCCAATCCCACCAGTCAGGGAGCCTACAGGCAGGGCTGGACTGATGGTGAGGGAGAGAGAGTGAAGGAAGAAAGAGAAGGAGAAAGAAAGAAAGGAAAAGAGAGAGACAGGCAGGGGCTGAAACGAGGATCGTGACACAATGTTAGCCATTTGCATGTAATTGTCACAAATTACGTGTAGCTGTAAGTAACCGTGTAGAAGAAGCTGGAAACTAAAGCAGCTGTTTTCCAACTGGTAAAAAAAAAAACACAAGAAGAAAAACAAGAAGCCAAACCAGTGGCCTCAGTCAGTGTTGTGCCTGAACGAGTTCAGTGAACGTTCGTTCATGAACTCGTTCATATTTTGGGCGAACGTGAACTGAACGTACTGTAATTCTGCCTGATGAACGTTACTGTGAACGCGTTCATTCTGGCGTTTGTGAACGGCGCTCTCTCACAGTTCAACTTTGTTTAAGAGTGCCAGATTTCTACAGAGGCTTCCAGGCAAAACCCCGGCTAAAGAACACCGTAACCACACTTTACACACACACACGCACCTTAATATGTAGGCGGAAAACACCCAATCTGGCAACAGCAGCCACCGCAGAGTCGCACCGCCACATGCGTCATCAAAATGCAAAGCATCTCGCCAAAAACAAATGGAAGGTTATGGTGATAATAATATGACCCAACCTTTACTAATGCTGGATGGAATTAACCTAACAGATAGAAAGTGCAACAATAAGCATATTCGCCAAATATTTCAAAAAAACAATAAAACAACACCTAAAGGCAAGTTTTTTGGGGGGTCTCAAGTTGTGGACATTAACTGGAGAAGGGCCTGGCTTTTACCCTTTAAGTATTGTATCTCAAACAAAGCTAAGGAATTACACTTCAAAATTTTACACAAAATATACCCAGCTAACTGTTTCCTTGCTAAATTCACAGACATTGATGCTTCTTGCTCATTTTGTGGACGAGAGACAGAAACAATTTCTCACCTTTTTTTCAATTGTGAAATAGCCCAAAAATTTTGGAGAGATCTGGAATCACACCTTTTTGAACCCACTAGCTTTGTTTACTCATTTAATCTTAAAGATATTACTTGTTACTATGATAATCCAGATCACCACAATCTTGAATATTTAGTTAACTTCTATATTCTAAATGCCAAATTTTTTATCCACAAACAAAAGTTCCTCAAAGCACCTCCAAAGATTGCTCCCTTTCTTATGGAATTAAATTCTCTGATGAAATCACTTGCATTGATTAATAATAAAAAAAGTAATAAGATTTTGGATTATTACAAAACAATTTTTCCTGATACCTCACTCTGAATATATTTATTTACGACTTATTTATGTTTATATTTGTCTGTATTTTTTGTCCCTTTTTTATTTTCCTATTCTCCAAATACTTTTTGTATATCATTTATATGTGCTGTTTATTCTTACCTGTACATTGTTTATAACTATCAATAAAACTTAAAAAAAACAAAAACAAATGGAAGGCTGCAGCACTACCTCTGACTCTACCTCCGCGATTAATACTTCATCTTCGTATGATTACTTAAAATAATTTTATGAAAAGGTCAGGGATGATCCAGGTGGGAAAAATCTTACCTTTTTGTGTAAACTTTGCCCGCCGGGTTTCAAGAAGCAACTCCGTACATCATCAACGTCAACAGCAAACCTGAGACGGCACATTGAACTAAAGCACCCGGCTGGCCTTTCAAGGTATGTGCGAGTGAATAAAAAATCAAAAGACACGGAAACGGCTAGCCAAAACATATCCTCTACCACCCAAATCGCATTAACGGCCTACAGTAGCGTAGTATAAGTAGTACAGTATTCTGAGGGTTATCGTTCGCAGCAACATATTGAATAAAAAGAACTATGAAATAGTTCATTTTTGGAACAGTGAACTTAGTTCAAAATTTTTGAATTATGAACTATGAACTGAACTAGTTCATTTTAAAATTTGTGAACTGAACTTTGAACTAGTTCATGTAGAAATTGAACTTTCCCAACACTGGCCTCAGTCCACTATGCCAGAAGAATTGAGGTTTTTAGTTCAGCTAACAAATTAATAATTATTGGTTTATGTCAGTTGGTGCTTGTCATGTTTCATGTTGTCCAAAGTCTCTAGAGAATCGTCAGTTAATTTTTCACCACGTTGGTCCTTCAGAGCCAAACTGCAGGGCTGGTGGTTCAATCCCCAACCCCCAGTCTCTCTGGACGTGTCCTGGAAAAACAAGTTTAGTTATGAATTCAGTTTTTTAAAATGTTGCTGGCTTATTAGCGAGCGAGCAAGTCAGCACAGCGCACTAAAAGACTGTTGTGGTAGTGTGTTGTTAAAGCAGTCAGGTGTTGCCTCTTCACTGTCCTTCACATGACCCACAGTCACTTACGATGCTGCCAGTTGGAGGCACCGTCATAAGAGAAAAGCATTTTACAGCTCTTGTTTAGCAGTTTTTTGATGATTTTGCCCAAGATTTTTTTAAGTAAAATGAAGCTATTTAATCAACCCTAGTCACTGGGCACAGCAGATTATTGCAACCTACATAAAAGAACCACCAACTTGTGTCGGATGTGCAGTCCGGTGGGGGAAAAAAGTTATGCATTCAAAGCTGAGCTAAAACCCCTAATGGCCATGGAGTTCATCACAGTCCACAAATAGTTACAAGAGTCCGCGAACGTTGCATTTGCTCAGTGGCCTTGTGGAACGGCGGCTTCAAAGAACCTTTAGTTCTTCTTCTGATCACAGAGTCGGAGGAACCTTCAGACCCGTTTCATATAAACTCTTCAAATGAGTTTCATAGCCTCTAAAACTTAAGGGAATCCATGACTTTGACTAATCCCGGAAAGCATGTGGTACAAGCAAGTAAACATATTGACAGACCCGTAAGCAGGAATCTGCATGTGACAGTCATGCATATTTATAGACTTGCAGAAGCAGATGTTTCAGGCTTTAAAATTGAGAAAAGCTAATTAGCGGCATCATCTGTCGGCAAACCTCTGTTTGGAAGGCAACACTTATCCACTGATTAATGAGATCGAAAAACATATACTGTGCTTAGATTTAGGGTCACTACAATGGGATACTAGTACTATTTAAAATGCAGAGTAAGAGGAAGTGAAGAATGTGTTGTCTCCTACATTCCTGCCCTTTCCATGTCACAGATCAACCGCCCTCATATTTAATTCTTATTATCAAAGTGGTGAAAGGGCAAGATGGTACCAAGGTGATCAATTATGTTCCTGCGAGGCGTCCTGTGGAATTAATGTAGTCTCTTCTCTATTTGCATGTCCCAACAGTAATGAATCTACCATAATCCCATAGCAGTGATGCTCACAAATCAGAGCTGCACACAGGCTCTGCAGAGGACGGCAGAGAGGTTGTATTTCTTAGATTAATGTGAAGGTGATTCTGAAGTTGCCACAGACTGATTTTTTTTAATTTTTACTTTGCACACGCTCACAACCACACTGCTCTTTATGTTAACAACTATAGTGATGGCTGGTTTGCAGTGTGTGGGTGTGCTAGAATTCTATATGTTCATGCACGCAGTGTCCTCTTTTGGACATATTTTATTAATTTAATAGCTGTGTGAACAAAAATATAATTATATATATATATATACTTGTTGATATTTCATACATCTTGAAGTGCATACACTTGAAGAAGTAGATAGTCTTGCTACTTTTAGGTGTTCTAATGAAAGGAATGCTGAAACCAAGCAACAACAAGGAAAATGTTCCACAGGTGAGAAGTTATATTGTAATATCTACTGTTTCAAGCACGTTAAAGGTGCAGTGTTGGTTAGAACAGTGATTAATTTCATAACTGGAGTAATATGTTATTAAGGTAATCACTGATTTTTTTGCATCAGTGTGGAGGAAGGAAAGTTTGTCCTATATGATCCTTTAGAAAATATAAAACAAATGAATAACAAAGTAAGATACAAACATGGTGTAACACTATCTTACTGTGACTTTGAATATTTAAAAAATCAATTTTTAGTGATACCATTTACAGAAATTGTTCTGTGTGTTCATAATCCTGACAGTGTGTATCAAATTTTGGTGGAGAACAATCAGTAAACAAGTAAACAGCACGGTGTTGTCAGTCTCCACAGAGCACTCGGATGCTTTCTCTTTAGGTGCTTGTGCAGTAGTTACACTAATGCAATCAGCCATTTGCGGTTTGCAGTCATGACAGAGCTCCACACTGCTGGTTTCTGTTTAAACTCTGCCATATGTTAAATTACTGTGGGGGAATCCATGCACTGACCAGGTGCAGTCATTTTTGTGATGCGTCTTTGTTGAAGTCGATGACGTTACTACGTGGCTGAGCTGCCCAACACTCTGAAAGGGACGTATTCCCACCACTTCATTAAATGCATGGTTACAAGATTTAAAAAATGAATTTACTGATTTAGAGAAACATCTGAAGCTACTTACATTATTTTGATGGGTTGTGTTGACTTAATAATGTTGGTAACTGCATCAGCTTAATATCGTGTGTATCTTAAATGCATATTTCTGCATTAGTTAATTTAAAACTGATTTCAAGTTGATGCAACTTAAACTGCCATGATGACTGGTGATTTTTCTTCACCTTCTATCCCCTACTTACTATTCTATATTAAAACGTGTGCCCTTAATTATTTTAATTAAGTACATAACACTTAAAAAATCCCTTTAATGTACATGGAAATACTACTTGGAACAACTTAATGTGTAATGTGAGTAATTACAAAACTGCTTTGCTCATGAAGTGCTTAAAAACTGCTCATGCTACCAACAGTTAAGTAAGTAGTTGATATCAGTACCTGTCATTGTAGAGGAAAAGTTCATTCCTTTAACTCATTGTAACGCTCCACTTTCTCAGACAGACACACATACAGAGGTTGTTTAATATTTCGGTGCAGTTTTACCTCCAGATCTACCGCTACGTGAATCTAAGCTTACCAGTTTACATGGTTTATGTTGGCACGCTTTATCTGTCACTTTGTTGTTGCATCTGGTAAAGCAGCTAAATCTAATCCTGAGGAGATCATATCTCTTGGTTGCAAACCTCGCTGTTCTGCTAATTAGATGCTACAGTGTGTAATTCTACAATTGCATGTGAATTTCTGAATAAGACTTTGCATCAAAACAGTGATGAGTCCGTGCGTTCATTCATTGTATTTTATTTTCACGTTGTTATTTAGTCTCTATGAAGATTGCCACAGCTTTAGTCGTGTTCTCACTGAATAGTTTCACTCAGTGATAAAGTGACACTGCTTGTGTGTTCGGTGTTCACTTGTTAGTATCTGTGTATAAGTTTGTGATTTAATCTGTAATTCTGTGTACCTGGTTTTCATTTTGCTAAAAATACTCACTGACATTTCCACTTGGGATTTTCAACTGCCGACCATGGCTGCAGTCCGAATCACATACTTCATTTCTTTACTGTATGTACATGCTGTAGCTGCCCTCACAAAATACGTACTGTTTCATGTAACATTTACACAATTGGGACACACTACTTTGTCTTAACCATACACAACACTGCGACGTATGTGATGTAACTTTGCAGAGGATTGTGGGTCAGAATGGCTAGAAAAGTATGCAACTAAATGTAGTAGGACATCCATTTTTAGCACACAACATTTGACATACCATTTTTTGGGACATAGTAAATCTGTCTCTGGCCTGCTATAAAGTATGGAAGTATAGACATTGGAGCGCAGCCAGCCCATGTTTTCATTACAGTTTGTTTTCATAAAACGAGCAAACACCAGGTTGACTCACTGCAGGCATTTTAATTGAATTTGAAGGCACTGCTGTCAGAATGATTCATTTATTATTACCTTTCAAATGTCAGTGTCAGGATATGACACCCTTCAAGGTTATGATCCTAAAATAATGGGATCAGGTAGCAGGAAATAGCTTCTCATGCAATGTTTGAAGTGTACCTGACGCTGATTAGAAGGAAGAGAACAGCATGTTGGAAGGATGGCAAGAAAATGAAACATTTCAGCATTAACCTCCTCTCTGATCTAACGTTCATGATGTCATAGTATTATCCTGAGTCCCATTATATGGTATGATCAAACCAATCTTCTTCATCACAGAAAGCTGCATTTTTTTGATCAGAAAAGTAAAAAAACAAAATCCTGATTACACAGTATCATGACTGCAAACAATCACTAGAAACCTATAGGTATTCTCTGACAGGCAAGAGACACGAAGACGCATTCACAGCTACTATGTGTGGCTGGACCTCAGGGACACAGGATCAAGAAATAGAGGTATTTGATCTGAACAATGAGGACTGGAGCTGAAAGCTCTGACAAGCACATCAGCATCCTGCTGAAAATAGTTTGCGCTGTGTAGCTATTTCAAGGCTAATACAACACAGAACTCTGTCAGCGCTCAGCAAATGACTGTTTCTGTGCTCTGTGGCTGCAGCAACATCCCACAGACCCTTCAATTTATATTTCATACAGCAGCCACAACATGAAAACCACTGACACGGGAGGTGAATAGCATTAATTATCTCATAAAAATGGCACCTGTCAAGAGGTGGGATGTATAAGTCAGCAGGTGAACAGTCATGTCTTGGAGTTGATGTGTTGGGAGCAGGAGAAATGAGCAGTGTAAGGATGTGACTCACTTTAACAAGGGCCAAATTGGGAAGGGTGGATGAATGAGTCAGAGCATATAACGGCAGGTATTGAGTGGTTAGTACATTGCAATAGTGGTCCAAGGAAGGACAACTAGTGAACTGGTGACAGGGTCATCTGTAAGGTGTGGAGGCTGACCTGTGTGGTCCAATCTCACAGAAGAGTCGTAGCACAAATTGCTGAAACCCTTAATGCTGGCTTTAACAGAGATGTTGTAAGGGAGAGACTCTCCACTTAAAGAATCCTGAATAGAAATCAGTGATTAGTATATGGACATGTTTCCCAGTTACATTGTGGTGTAACATAATCACTGGCTGGATTATGTTCAGAGGGAACTTTTTGTTACAAATGAAGCTCAACAGATATGAATTGCACTACTGCTGGCAGGAGGTGCTTGGGGTTGATGGTGGGCATACAAAGAGTGCAAATTTACAACAGAGACCGGGATTTGAGTCCAGAATCCTGAGTGTTGTTTAGATCCAGGCAACACAAGCACCTTGACACGGATTAACATTTTAAAGGGCCTGTTCTGGCTCTGCCGTTAGTTTTAGCTATGTGCACTGGCCCTTTAAGAGAAACGGGAAGTGAGTGTTCAGATGATGCGATGCAGAGATGACGGAGGAGTGTGATTCAGACCGCAGAGACGGCAAGGTGTTGTGTTCTGTAGCTGTGTTTGAGTTCATAAAAGGCATTCCCTGTGAGAATTGCAGTAAAAATAATGTTTAGATGAATAATACATGTTAGAAATGGCACATTTAAGTAGTTCATCAATGTTTGGAACTATTTACAAGTCGTATCTTCCAACACATTTGTTTATTTCATATTGATGTAACAAGACAGTCTATGATTTATATTAGTTTGAATTCATAATTACAGCATAATTTGTGTATACTGATGCACGTATACTGTATCTATTTGTTATAGTTTCAAACCTGCCGTACAAAAATGAGTCCAAAGCCATCCTGGCGTTTGCCTCTTCTTGTGTGGAGGTGTTTAACTAATTAGATAGCAGGAAAGGTTTCCACGAGGCCAGTACAGGGCCTTTAGGCAAAAATTAGTTATTGGTCCTTAGACTGCCCACCTATGGCCTTCTGAATGAACAGAAGTCCCCATTAGGTCCTGAAACTACACCACCTGATTAGTTTTTAAACCTTTTTTTGAGGCAAATTCTGCAGACTTTTAAAGCATTTCTTTTAATCAGATTTATATACATGCAGTTGTTATGTGACCTTGACCATTGAAACTACCATGAAGGCTCTTTCACTATTCATTTAGATAGTAGCCTGGTCTTGCTAACCCCAAATAACTGTCCAAGGGTGTTATCAAGATGGCTGCCGATCTGCTTATAAAGACTTTGCCAATGATACAAAGGTGTCAGAACACACAGTACATCACAGCTTGTTTTGTATGAGGTGTGCTGCGGACTGCTGACCCCTGTCTAGAGTTAGGTATTAAAAACTGGTTTTAACTTCAACCCCCTGCCAAAAATCATATTCCAAAGAAATCATTGAAAAAGTTTGAATTTGATTCTGCGTGTTGTTTCCTAAACAAATTTAACTTGTTAGTTTCAAATATACAGTGTATAACAAACCCAGTTGTGTATCTACTGCTAACTGTCTGCTTCATTATAATGTGAGTTGAATCTGTGTCGTCCCTTCTTTTGATTTTTTTTATTTAGCGAATGCAAAGTCCTTCAGCCAAGTAGTTACCTCCTGGCCTGCTGTATGGAGGGTGACTAATCCTTCTTTCAGTGTTTGGACAGGACAAACTTCTATGATGTGCTCCATGGTTATGTTTACTGTCCACACTGAGGGTTTGAAGAGTACAGCAATTTCAATGCTCTTTATGTCCTGTACATATCGCAGTATCGACAATAAAAAGACTTTGACTTTTTTGACTTTGATGGTTTGCTCCTCTCCACAAGCACACAGTGGGCTTGGGCTACTGCCCCATTTGTGAAGACTGACCAAGCAGGGGCCATGTCCAGTCCTGAAATGATTGAGTGTAGACCACTGTCTCCTTGGAAGGTTGGTGCCATGGACCTGTTGGTTGGGGTCTGACACCAGTTGTTTGTTTGGTACCTCCTTGGACTCCCATTCCCTTTTCCAAGCCGATTGGATGGTGAAGTCAGCTGGTGGGATGTTCTTCCAAAGTGGTCGTCTAGATGGAAGTCAAGCAGTGGGTGGGTTCTAGATGTCTGCATGGGTTGATAGATGGAAAGAGTCTTTGATCTTTTTAAGTGTCCTTCGAGTGGGGTGCCCCGACAGCCTAATGGTTATGTCACGTGACCCAAGTGCCGGGGCGTAGCAGCTGTCCCAGGTTCGATTCCGACCTCGGGCATTTACCACATGTCCTTCCCCACTCTTTCCCGTTTCCGACTCTATCCACTGTCCTACCCAAAAAAGGCCAAAAATAAATCTTAAACAAAAGTGTCCTTTGAGTGACTGCTGTGGATGTTTGATAGGACAGGAAGCCAGGAGAGTGGTGTTGAGTGGGTGGTCCCAGTTATGGTTCTGTGGGGTTAAAATGGCAACAGGTTGCACTTTGGGAAGAAATCACCTTGACAGAGCCAGTGCTGCTGGGAACATCTTGGCTCCTTGCATTTATGTGGATGTTACTTTGACACATTCCATCTCATAATACTTTAGTAATTCTTTTTTTTTTTTTTAATGTATCAATCTAGCTAAGCATATAAGTCCTATTTGGAAAAATCATTTAAGGTGAACCTCATATCTTTTGAAGTACATCATACTGCATATATTTAGGAAACATGGACAAGCAGAAGTAGTGTAGTTGTATAACACAAAGCGTGCAGGTCCATGTCCATGTTGACTGTGCAGTGCTACTGCAGCTCCTCCTTTATCACAGTGTAGCAGTGCACTACTGACCCTGGAGAGTGATGGATGAACAACAGAACGGAGGGTGGGGGACCATACACACACACACACACACACACACACACACACTATGCACACAAGTAAGCAAGCAAGAAAGCAAACACACACACACACACATGCACACGTTTGCTATCTTTCAAGCCATATATCTCTCCTCTCCTACCCGTTCCTTGTTCCATCTTCTGAAAGTGTCATGACAACTCTGTAATCACTTTAATCAAACTCCAGATCCCGAGAAAAACAAAGGCAGAGTGAATGAAGTAAGGCAACAACTACCAAGATGTGAAACTAATTTACTCTCCAGCTTTTGATTATCAGACACAAACACTTTCCCTCCTACACGTACAAGCCAAAGAGGACTGCATCTTGAAAACAGCAGCCTTTAGAAAGCTCCCCCATCTTTGACAAACTACAGACATATACAGCGACTATTCATCAAGCTGTCAGCCTCTACTTTCTTTACTTAACAATATCAAAGACTCAACAAAATGCTGCAATATCACACGGTGCACACAGAATGCTTTAGGAGAGTGTGCACACTGTGTCCTTTAAATATGGACAGATAACACTTGGGCTTAAGTTTTAAAGCCTAGTAGGACTTATTGGAAGAACACGACATGCCCTAATAGGATTTCCGGCCTATTGTTTGGATAATGCTATCATGTCTGGGCAGGGATTGGATGGTTTAGAGGGGCATTACATGCTGCACACTTAAAATAAGAATTTCTCTAAAGCCGGTTCTAATGCTCAGACAGAGGCAGTAACCACCTTACAGTGCCCTGCAGAAAATATGTGAGATAAATTCCTTGTGGGTAAATATTTCTGTGAATAACTAATAGAACTTTATGGTTGTCCAAGTGAACTTTGGTAAACATAAACCCTATGGAGCATTTTAGCATCTTTCAGCTTATTGTTTTGGTTTTGTGGTCTTCGACTTTACGTTTTTGCTTCATTGTCATTGTCACATCGGACTTGTTTCCAACCGCAGCAGGCAACCGTCAGCAAAATGGAACTGATAAACCGGATAAAGACAAAGCTAGTGATGAACTAAGGAGCACATTGAACATCAAAAGGGTTCAGTATTGTTCCGTGGAGATGGTAGAGACCAAAACAGAGCAAACACAGACAACAAATATTGACCTTAGATTATCAGATGCAACAAGACCTTAAACCAACACTAACAGTACTCCATATCTTCTGGATTTTGGCAGCAAATTTTCTAACATATCACATTATTTATAGTGATAATACTGTATGTCTGTAAAGCCACAAGATGGCAAAAATCTCACAAACTGGATTCATCAAATGCATACTACACACAGGATGCCTAGTAAACAATGAGCTGTAGTTGTGGCAAAACGTAATTAGGTCTCCAGTCAGTCCTCATGGAGTTTAAAACCAATTCATCTCCTTTCGTCATCATTTCAGTATCACACTAGCTTTTCAGAGGCTTCCTCAAGGACTTGCATAATACTGTATGTCACTTGAGTGGCAGATTCTTGTTTGTGAAGTTTTCCAGCTGCCAGGAGTCAATAAAAGTGACTGTTCAATGGTTCCCAACTCAGGAGACGATGAACAAGTGGGTCAGTTTTGTCAAAAACACAAGAAAAAAGTATTTTGTGCATTCTGTGATGTTCAGTACACAGACTTAAGCACCTTGTGAAGGAGATGAGATTTTTTTTCAATCTGGCTAATTATAACATAGGAAAAAATAAAAAGAAGTGGAGCAAGTATTGATCCTTGTGGAACTCCACAGGTCATAGTGACCTTGGCAGCTAAATTTTCCATAAAAACAAACAGAAAATACCTACAAATGGAAGATAAATTATATCTAATTCCAAGGCCTTTGTTTGTACATGTCAAAAGTCAGTTAGCCACTACTGGCCCAGACTACTGATTGTATTTTGTAAAAAAAAAAAAAAAGTCTCTGTATAATAGAATTTTTCAAGCTACCTGGGTTTGGCAAATTGGGATACCACTGATACAGTTAAATCCAAGATAGCATGGGAGAAAGTGTTTTTTATTTACAGGATCAAGCCTCCTGAGAATGAACATTCTGTGATAATGCTTGGTAACTATGAGAACAAAGTACACAATAATGCAGGCAAAAGAGGGCATAATCAGATGCATATTGTTAGCAGATAATCAGAAAGCGTAGATGCATTTTTATGATTATGAATCTTTAATCATGAAAAGTTGTCCAGGCTGAATTCCTAATACATCTGTGAACTTTCTTTTAAGTGATAACAAAGGCATTAGCTACTTATTGTTACTTATTTGTGATGACCAGAATAAATGCAGTGCAGGCTCATCAAAAATACCTACTGAATGTCATGACGTAAGTCTCCTTTAAGGTCCTTTTATTGTAACAGTGAATGATTTCCATTGGGAAGCTGTGTTAAAAACGGTGGTATGGGGAATTTGAAATCTTACTCCTGAGATGAAAAGAGAAGACAAGCATTGCAAGTTTTAAAGTGGACAAGTCAGACTCACTGTGATTGGCTGCTCCCTAATCCGAATCTTTGCGGAGATTTGTGACAGTGAGACGAAAAGGAAAAGAGAAGAAGAAAGAGCTCCCATGGGTCTGTAGCTATCCAAACCCTCAACCAGACTTCTCAGAGACAGAGAGACGTATCTCATGTTAGGCACAGCTTTACCAGTCTGCACAGGGAAAAGCAGATACAGAACAGATAACATGGATTGTAACATGGGAAAAGAAGGATAAAGAAAAGGGAAAGGGGAGAATCCTGTCGCAGGAGTTTGATGTGCGATAAGGAACACAAGGTTAAAGATTTCAAAAGTTGATCGACAAGGGTAGCGTTGCAGAAATCACAGAGGTCAAGGCAGAGCAGAGCATCAGGGAGCAAGAAACTAAGAGACGGATGAAGAAAAGAGGCTGAGACAAGAAATGTGGAGTTTACAAAGAGAAGCTGGGGGTGGGGAGGGCTTCATGAAAAGACAAGTTAAAAGGCACATATAGGAAAGAAACAGATGGATATAGAGGAGGAGAGAAAGCAGAGAGAGAGTCACAGAGGGTGACAAATCCAGGATTAGCTGGTCTTATTGCCAGATGCAGGGTGTGAGCCATTCTGTGCCAAACCACTGCAACATGAGTGAAGCGGAAGAGGCAAAGAGGATACTTTGTTTTACAAAGCCGACAAATTTGTGCATTTTACCTGAGGCGGGTGTGTTGTTTGTGCAATTAGACCAAAATTGGTTTGCAGCCTACTGGACCAGTCTTTAGTCAGTCCTCACATATGCTGTATGTAGATTGCGCATCAATATCTACAATAAACAACAGCTCTTGAAATTAGCCATAAACAGGAATCTGTAGCAGTTTGATGAGTTAAAAACAACCTGGTTGCTTTCATTTCCATTTTAAATTATCCTCCCAGCTTAAAATATTCTCATTTTACTTTTTTATATGAGGTGTGATCAAATTGTTTGGAAACTAGGCCTATAAATATATCACAAACTGTATCTTGTGCAGTGAAGCAGCGCTCCCAGCACTTCTACAACACTTCAAATGCTCACTGGAAGTCCTGTTATGTAAACATGTCGAGCACCATCTGCGATGGGCGCTGAATCTCCTAAACTGTGTCAAAATGGTGATCCTTCAGCTTAAAATTGTGCCACAGTTAGGTTGTTTGCACCTAATGTTCTCGCTCATACATCTCATGGCATTACATTAGAACTTGGCAATGACAGTCCATCTGGGGGACTAATTCCGAGTGAGCAACCATGTGGATGTGTAAGAACTTGTGCAATCCTGCCCAGGACCTTGTCCAGTTGTTGAGGCTGTGAACTCTTCCACCGTGAAAACTCCTTCCTTGATGCTAGCCACAGACCCACCGCTGAACTTCGGTGACGATCCTCTACATGAAGGTTGGATCATGATGGCTCCTGACTGACACAGAATGTGATTTTGCTTTTCTGCTCCAGTTTGGGCTCCATTGAGAAATCCATGCATGTGCACCATGAACTCGCCACCAGTCATCCATATTCAGTTATGTTCAGTAAAGTTAACTTTGGATAAAACAAAGAGTTTAAAGCACTGGTAGCGTATTGGACAAATTTTTTGAAAGATAGTGTTGGTTAAACAATGTACAGATCTTTAAAATCCCTGTGCGTGCAAAATTTCATGGCAGTTACCAAGACATTTTGGACAAATTCATGCTTCCAACTTTGTGGGAACAGTTTGGGGATGGCCCCTTCCTGTTCCAACATTACTGCGCACCAGTGCACAAAGCAAGGTCAATAAAGTCATGGATGATCCAGTTTGGTGTGGAGGAACTTGACTGGCCTGCACAGAGTCCTGACCTCGACCTGATAGAACACCTTTGGGATGAATTAGAGCAGAGACTGAGAGCCAGGCCTTCTGGTCCAACATCAGTACCTGACCTCACAAATGCTCTTCTGGAAGAATGGTCAAATATTCCCATAAACACACTCCTAAACCTTGTGGAAAACCTTCCCAGAAGAATTGAGGCTGTTATAGCTGCAAAGGGTGGACTGACATCATATTAAACTCTAAGGATTAAGAATGGGATGTCATTATAGTTCATGTACGTGTAAAGGCAGACGTCCCAATACTTTTGGAAATATAGTGTATGTCACCTCATACTTAAACATTTTAACCTAGATGCCATGGCAAACGTCAGGGCATCAAATTCTCTGGAGACCACAGATACCTTAACCGTATCGCCAACCTGCTGATGGTGCCACAGGAAAAGTTAGAGGATTACCAAAGTCATTGTGATTCATCTTCTGTGGATCACAAGCATCTGTACAAAGTCTGGCAATACGTCAAGTATTTGTTGTCCAGCATGGACACACCCTGTCTTAGGTCCCAACCTCTGGAAATCCTTTAACATTGAATGATGCATGCTGTTTGGAAAGAAGTGATTTGTTAGTTTGAGCAATGACAGTTTAAAAAAAAGAGTGCCACCACACTCGAATGTCAAAGAGAAAAACATCTTGATATCAGAGACACGGTTTCAGTGAACCCGAAAAAGAACAGCACAAAAATATCACAGCAGCAAAGCATCAAACATGTCAGCAGATTGAGTAACTCCTTCAACTTCTTGTCAGCTGCTGCACCAGGATACACAGTTTTCCAGTTAATAATAAGCCATAAAACAAACCTAAGTTTAGTGCTTTATGTTTCTTAGAATTCCTTTGGTTTAAATGTGTTTTCTTATTGACTTTAAAGGGCTGGCTGTGTTGTTCTTTTTATCAAGAACTTAATGGGCATTTCCTCTAGATTCAGCTAACATGGCAGCTTCATGGGTTTGAGGCATTTGTGTGTGTATCCAATAGTAGAGTACACAAGGAAGCGTGATTAGATGCACACAAGAGCAGCAGTAGAGGAGTATTTATTAAGTCAACTTTTAAAAAAGTGAATAAAGTAGGCACTGTGACTCCAATCAACTACAAAAATGCCTCTGATGTGCTGTTTTCCCAAGACTGTTCTGTCTAAATGGCATCTTTCTCGTACTTTCTTCTCTCTCTTCATGTTAAACTTTAAACCCACTTTGAATAAACAATTTTGTAATTTCTAGCATATCAAATTTGATTACAGTTTACAATAGTAATTAATAAATAGCTTATTGGTGTATTTAAGTAACATGAAAGCTGCCTAATCAGAATTTGTAAGTTAACAAAAGTTGAGTATGTGAAAAAAACGTTCTCATGTAGAAATGCCTTAAACCTGCATTCTTTCAACCAGC
Organism: Dascyllus trimaculatus; assembly: GCA_024666655.1. Lineage (NCBI taxonomy): Eukaryota > Metazoa > Chordata > Actinopteri > Pomacentridae > Dascyllus > Dascyllus trimaculatus. The sequence continues at coordinate 22,925,872 of CM045463.1, forward strand.
CAGCAGGGGGCGACTCCTCTGCTTGTAAAAAGAAGTATGATTGAATAGAAGTCTATGAGAAAATGACTCTACTTCTCACTTGATTTGTTATCTTAGTAAACATTTTCCTAATTATTTTACAGTCTCAACAGCTAGTGTTTAAGTCTCCTTCAACACGAAATGTTGTTTATTTTGTAAATTATATTTCTATTTGCAGTAAAATAGACAATGAAGCAGGGTATGCTTTTGAGCAGTGGTTCTCAAGTGGTGGGTCGGGACCCAAAAGTGGGTTGCGAAGCCATTTTTAGAGGGTCGCAGAAGCATGCCCCCCCAAAAAAGTAGTGTTATAAAGTCTTTTATTTTAAAGGACGTGTTTTTTATGACACAGTTTGCTTCAATAGCAGGATATCTAGTGGTGGTGACACCAGTAGTTGTCCACTATTAACCTTTAGAGTTGGCTCTGCCAGCTTATAGGAGAAATTTATGGTAAAATGTGCCAAAAATAAACCAAAATGTGCTCAGAATCTGTCAAAATGGGCCAAAATATGCCCAAAAACTTGGCAAAAGCATCCAAATATACCAAAATGAGCAAATAAATAAGCCAAAATTTTCTTAAGTTGTATCAAAATGCGTTGAGACTACACCCAAGTAAACCTTAATTTGTTAACGGGAACAGCAAACTTCAACAATTTGGGTCGCGACCGTTATTAATAGAGACATAGTGGGTCCTGAGGCTGGACCAGTTGAGAACCACTGCTTTAGAGTGTTGCTACTTTCTGATTGACAAGTCGCTACAATCTGTGCATACATAGTTTCCTCGGGTTCTTATTTGAACCCCTAGCCTGTCAAAGCCAGTTTAAAAAAAAAAACAAGGTGGTGAATTTTCAACCTTAAGGCTTTAGCAGTAGCAGTCCACAAACCAATGAGTGACATCACAGTAACTACATCCACATTTATATGCAAGCTATGACTCTGAAGAACTCACTTTTACACAACCTGTCCAGCGATAAGTTGTTGAATAGCTGGTATAGATCGTGGAGGATTTATCTGAGGAGCCACACATGTTGCTCAAGAGATAGGACCCAAACAAGGCTAAAAGGAGAGGAAGTGTTAGATGTAAGTCATAGAATACACAGCGTCAATCTAATACTGAGTTCTAGGTATGTAAATCCCATACTATTAGCTCGTAATGCGTTCACCTAAACAAATGGATTATGTGTTTTCCGCTTGTTTTGCTGCCCCCAAGTGGCTAAAAAATCGATGAATTATGCCAGAACACCCTGCAAACATGACCTTGGGGAGTTTTAATACTTGACAATAAAGCTACAGTTTTACATGGTTGTCTTGATTTATTCAGTGTGTTACTTAAAAGTCTGGCCATTTTAAATCTGTTTTTCAATGCGTAAGAACCAAGGGAAATATAAAGACAACGTAAGTTATGTTTTTAGGAACTTTGATGTGACAGAAGCAGTTAGAGAACAAAGTCCCTCTAAGGCAGTCTGTTCCCAGCCAAAACCAGCAGGCCGTATTATGCTGATTACACTGTGTGCAAGACGGATTCATTGATTTCATTTTCCTCTCGTCGGTGAAATAGGTCCTTCATTAGGCTTATTTCTGTGCAGTCTTTGTCGGGACTGGTTTCTCTGACAGCAGAGCAAAGTGGGTGTTCACGCTATGGTGCTTTATTTGAACCCAAGGCCAGTGAAAGGAAATGACTTTCTTTTATTTCCTTCTGAACTTGTGATTTCAGTAACTGTTATAGAGCACATCAGTCATTGTCAAATGAGTGCCTACAGTAGTTTCTGCATTCATCCCTCGTAGAACCACGAGTTTCTTCTTAATTTGTCAAACCGGAGTGCTCTTTTTCTCCTGGAAACTTTGAAGAGCTCGCAAACTGCAGTAATTAACTCTCATTATGTCAGTGCTAATTAGACAGAGCGCTGTTGCAACGTTCGTGTGTGACGCACGTTTGTGTGTGTGTTTGTGTGTGTGTGTGTGTGTGTGTGTGTGTGTGTGTGTGTGTGTGTGTGTTTGTGGAGCTTGTTGGAGTTCGCTGGCTGCTCCACTGTTTACCTCCCGACAGCGAAGCAGAAACCGGGGAGAGAATTAACAGCGGGTGAAAACCAAACAGTGACGGATCTGTTGTGTCTGTGAAGTTTGTGTGATCTGTTACTTTGCAGGAGAAGCACCTTGCTGTTCTTTTATTCTGAATATCAATTTAGTGGGGCCATATTAAAGCCCCAACCCAGACAGACAAAAAAAAACCAAAACAATAAAGCGGGACGAGAGAATAAAGCTGTCTGTGCTGGCTGCATAATCCCTTTCACGCCACTCCCAGTGACCACCTTTATGCTTCAAGTCTTCAGTCTGTGTGTGTTAAATTATTGATTTTTGGAATCAGCAACAACTCATAAACTTTACTGAAATGAAAAAGATGACAAATTGAATGTTGCTCTCTAATACTTTTGGCATTGTTTACCATTTTGTGATCAATAGACCAGCTAATTAAAATGTAGTTTTTGTTGAAGAGCACTTTAATCAAATATGTTGTAACTAAAACTAAAAGAATTCATTGATTGATTAACTCAAACTGAATTGGGACTGTTCTACCAAGTGATTAATCATCAAAGCAGAGCATTTTTAAAGCAAAAACATCATTTGGTTGCCAACCCTGTCTCCTACAAATTAAGTTCCTTTAGAACTAAACATTTTTTCCAATTGCTTTGTGGTGTGACGTCATACATTCAGAGGAAACTTTTGTTTTTCAAATGAAGGGCCACATGTACGAACTGCTCTGTCGCTGGCAGGAGGTGCTCGGGGTTGATGGTGGGCGTACAGAAAGCACAAATTTACAACCGAGGCCAGGGTTTACATTCAGAATCCCGTGTGTTGTTCAGGTTCGGGCAACACAAGCACTTTGAAATGATCGGATTAACATTTTAGGTGCAAAAATTTGAGGTGGGCCCTCATTGACCCACCTATGACCTTCTGAACATGCACTCTGTCGCCCTCAAGTTCCCATTAAGTCCTGAAACTAGGCCTCCTGTGGTGTAGCGAGATCTAATGTGTTTTGGTCTGTTGCAATTTGATTGAACAGAACTTTATTTAGGAATATGCTGCACGGCAGGGTGAAATAATTTGCTGCTAAGACTGGCTTCATCTTGGGTAATGTGTTTTAATGGTGTCAATAGCAAATACAAGTCATATTTGTAACTACTAAAGCTGCTAAATCCAGCGGGATGAACCTTTGGGTTTTGGGACCCCACTTTATTGGTAATCCATCTTTCACTTTGGTAAAGGTCTGGAAATGATTTTGATTACATGCAAATGAAGGCACTGTGTCTCAAATCACAGTGGGTTTCTTTCTGTATTAAATCCGATCGCACTCTTTTCCCAACCATGAGTGAGAGAGCTTTGAATGTCTCAACATGAGATGAAAAAGCTTACATGGTTATTGTTCTGCAGTTCTGGATGTTTTGGTGGAACAAAGGAAGCATCAGTGAATATGTTGCTGATATGTGACCGGACACATTTCCTCATTAGGCTGAAAGAAGACGCACCATGGTGACGGCAACATTTACTTCAAAGTCTTTTTTGTTGTTATAGTTTAGCTGCGTGTTAACTTTGTTTCTAGGAGACAGGTTTGCTGATGACGGCGGCTACAATCCGAGTGTTTGCTGCTTTTTATCTGTTTTGGATCGTTGAAAATGGAGTGTCTTTGGAAAGTGGACTGTTGGGTGACAGAAGAAACATTTGAAAGGTCAGTATTTGGCAAATAGCAGTTCCACATCAGATACCACCAAAGATATGAGAGTCACACAAGCAAGACGGCATGAACTTGTACAATATTGACACAACAGTTCAAACTATTGGACAGACATGCTGCATAATGATTATCCTAAACTGCAGCCTTTGCAATTTGCTAATGTGTAGTTTTAAGTTGCAGTTTGAAACCATTTAATTTTGCTGTCTGAGTTGTAATGGACACTCTCGTTGCTTTTATCTGGCCTTTAATAGACTAAACAGTCAATTGAATATTTGGAAAAACCATCAGAAGTATGATTATTTGCAGCACTGACTGTGTCACATCAAATGCGTCTGAAAAATCCAACAAATTGGAGAAGAGCCATCTAGCGTCAGGCGGTGCAGCTTTTAAAATGGATTCATCAACAGCGAACTGACATTAATTGGCAGGTTGCTGCGATTTTTCTGTTTTTTCCAGACCTCGCTGCTGGCGTTTTGAAGAACAAAACAAGTGAATGATTTAAATAAATGAGCGAAACCTTTCCGCTGTGTTTTGTAAATGCCAGGTACACGCCACATGCATCGGCACAAAGGCACACAGCTGGCCCTGCACCGGTATTTTTGGCAGCGCTATTGTTTTGATGTTGGGTTTTACAGGGAAGCAAACGGAGACTGCAGGTAGAAACTGATGTGTGAGCATGTGGCGTTGGATACATGTTACACTGCAGCACCATCAGGACCAGCGCTTCTGCTCTTTTCTGTTAACATGAATCTATTCTAAGTAGACTAATGAGAGCAGAAGTGTCCGGTTGATGTGTAAGATGTTTTTATTGATCAGTCCATAAGAAGCAGAGCTGTGTTTTCCTTTTTCTTCAGTTGGAGGACTTCCTGAAAGTACTGATTACTCATATATATTCAAAGCAGGGGCTGAGCAGCCAGGCAGCGTGATTGACAGATAGCTTAGGGCTGTCTCATTCTTATGGCTGCTGTTGAATATTAATGGTCATTTGTCAATAACTCAGCATTGCATGTAGGTGTTTGATTCCTAGCCTGTGTGCGTGAGTGAATCACCCTTTCGTGTGTCAAGTGTTTTTGTCTTTGTGTTGTTATAATTGTTCGGTATGCGTAGCTGCTGTTTAACGTGTGTGGCAGTCTCCCTTCCTCTCTGATGTTTGATGTGCATATTCTCTTTGAGTATGTGTTTGTGTGGCAGTGTGTGGGAGTCTACAATGCTCTGCATGCTAAAAATGTGTCAGCCTGTCAGAGCCCATTCCAAAATCTGCCACTTTGGTGCTGCCATGCTTATCAGTGACACCTGAGAAAATACGACTTAAGACCTTTTAACATTGATTTGCACAGCTCCCTGCTGAACCCTTTTAGCTTATTTATGGGGATAAGGCAGCTAAGGGGAAGTGGGCACACCATTTAAGAAAGCTGGCATTTTAGTTAAACAAACTGCATGATGGAAAATAAGCGTAGTGGCTTTAACTATCAAATCAGAATATGCTTCATCATTGTCCCAGAAACTCTTTGTTTGTTGATAAGGACAGAAAAATGTCAACCATTTGTATGGGCTTTACAGTGCCTATCAAAAATTTTCACCCGCCATTTGAAGTTTTCCCCTTTTACTCAATGTATTTTGGCTTTTTGGTAAGATTTTTTTTAATATGAGTCTTTAATGTGAAAGTGAAAACAGATTTCTACAAAGTGAAGTCAATAAAGAATACCCCATCAAATAAAAGACTGCATAAATATTCGCCTCTTCCAGTCAGTGTTTAGTAGATGCACCTTTGGCTACTATTGCAGTGTTGAACCTGTGTGGATAGGTTTCAGCCAGCCTTGCACATCACATTCTTCTTTGCAAAACTGCTTGAGCTATGTTAGGTTGCACGGTGAATAGAAGTGAACAGCATTTTTCAGTCAAGCCAAAAATTCTGGTCTGGGCTCTGACTCTGCCACTCCAGAACATTGACTTTGTTCTCTTTAAACCATTTCTGTATAGCTTTGGCTGTGTGCTTCATGTCATTGTCTTGCTGTAAACAAATCTCCCGCATCGCTGTTCTCTTGCATCAAGTTGTCCTTTCAAATTTTCCCCCTACTGAGCTGCGTTCATTTTCCCCTCTACCTTTGTAAGTCTTCCAGGGCCTGCTGCTGAGAAGGATCCCTACATCATGATGCTGCCACCACCATGCTTTATAGTGGGGATGGTTTGTTTTTGGTGCACCCAGAGTCGGTAGCCAAATGTTGTCTGCTGGTGTTGTCACTGGTTTTTGTTATTGTTGTTGTTGTTTTCTCGGGCGGCTGTGGCCTCGGGTGGCTGTGGCTCAGGTGGTAGAGCGGGTTGTCCACTGATCGCAAGGTTGGTGGTTCGATGCCCGGTCCCTCTGCATGCCGGGCAAGACTAAACCCTAAAGTTTAAACCCGAAGTTGCTCCCAGTGGCAGATTAGCGCCTTGCATGGCAGCTCTGTCACCATTGGTGTGTGAATGGGTGAATGCGAAACACATTGTAAAGCACTTTGGATACCGCTAAGGTAGGATAAAGCGCTATATAAGTGCAGACCATTTACCATCTACCATTTTATCCAATCTGTAAGCTTTTTCTAAACTTCACCAAGTAGTGTTTGGTGTTTAACCTAACCAAACAGTGAAATGTGAGCAGCAAAATAAAACAAAAATAAGTGGTTTGACTGGGGACATGAACCTCAGTGTCCTGGGTGAAAATCTTGGGTCTAATGCTGCTGCCACCCCTCCTAATGTCTTTTTTTGCGAATGTGCAAAATCTCCTACATATAAACATTGAATATTGCTTGCTCAAGTGCACCTCAGTTTGAGTATTTTGTATGCTGCTCTTTCACTTTCTCCTACGTAAATTTTACTGTTGAGACTTCTGTATTATACTGAGTAATTTAATGGTGTTATTTTTCAATCGTTTCTTTAATATGTGTTTTTTAGCGCACTTAAACAGCATGAGAGAGGCACCGATTTAACAACACAACAAGCAGAAATCCTTAATGAATCCCGGTAACACTGCTCTTTTTATTCTAATGAGCTGGCTCACTTTGACCCAGTGTAATCTAATTTGGGTTTGGTTCAAGTTGCATGTAGGCTGGACTACAGTCTTCCTTGAGCTCTCACTGTGTTCTTTTTTTGTCGTCTGAGTGGAGAAGGCTTGTTATCATCTGAGTTATGTGGATGTGCCTCCAGAAATGACCCTCGGAGACTGTAATTTTCTGGTGTAACAGATGGCAGTTTGTGCCACAAAAGTGTTGAAGTCGCACAGAAGAGGAGATTCTGTGAACAGAGATATTGCACATGGAGACAAAAGGAGTGACAGGCTCAGTTAGTCACACACAGTAAATTCTTATTTTACACCTTTTTTACTTGTTCAAAGTTTTGCTCTTCTCTCCTCTGCTTTCTACTTGCCCTGCTTTGGTTAATGAGCAGCTTGGCAGACCTCATCACAACATAAGAGAATCGACAGGGCAAGACGGGAGACCCAGAAATAGAGTAATTGAAGAGGTCAAAGGGACAATGAGAGAAAAAGTGAGGAGTGGAGATGCGATGGAACTGGAGCCTCGGGTTATTGGAAAATCATTACCAGTGCGTTGACACAGATTACTGTTTAAATGTACGAGAGAAGCATAAGGAGACTGAGACACAGGGTGTGTATTATATTTTTAGTCTGAACTTTGCTTCTTCATACTTTTTGGACAGTGCAATTTGGGCTTTGATTTGATGAACAATGAATGAATCGTAAATACAATTAAAGTTTAAATATTTTGTAAGGGGTTTGGGGGGACTGCTGTTGGGCAAACATAACATTAATGACTTGCAGGTGTAGCACTTGCATATACTATACTGTGGACTTTTCCGTCTGAAGTGTCTGGCAACACTTCAGATGGATGCCATAGATTAACTTTCAGTGGTTCCACAAAGAACCTTCTTGAACTCTTGAACTGGTCTTTAAAACTGGCTTAACGAATATGATAAGTCAAAATATTTACTTATTTCATTTAAGCTAATCCAACACAACAAAACCAACACAAAAACCAAAGCATGGGATGTGGTGCGTATACCAAAGCTACCAGCCTAAGCCTTCATGTTGATGACACACCACAGTACTAGTCATCCATCCTTCAGCAATGTTTTGCAGTTGTTCTGGGGACATCCCAAGGCTTTCAAGGGCAGATGAGATATGTAATCCATGTAGCTAGTTCTGGGTTCACCCTGGCATCTTCTCCAGCTTGGACATGTCTAGAAAACCTCCAAAGAATGGTGCCCATGAAGCACTCTAATCCTGAACCCAGAATGCCTGAACTCCTTGTGGAGGTCTGTGCTCCTTTTTTGTATCTCTAAGGCTGATCTCAGACACTCTATGGAAGCAACTAATTTCAGATACTTGTGTCCACAATGTCATTCTTTTGGTCACTACCCAGAGCTCATTCCTATAAGTGAGGGTTGGAATGTTGATTGGGGCCTTTGGTTTCCCTGTCATCTCTCTCTTCACCATGACGGTGTGGTACAACTCCTGCTGTACTGCCGATGCTGCACCCATCCATTTGTCCATCTCACGCTTCACTTTTCCATCACTCGTAAACAAGATCTCTATACTTCTTCACTTAGGGCAGCAACTCGCTCCCTAACCCAGAGGGAGCAATCCATTGATTTCTGGTGGAGAACCATGGCCTCAGACTTGGAGGTTCTGACTTTCATCGTGGCCGCTGCACAATTGGTTGCAAACTTCTCCAGTGTCTGATGAAGCCAACAGAACCACATCATCTGCAAAGATCAGAAACACAACTACCAAAACATGCTCCTCACCCCGACTGTGCCCTGAGATCTTGACCATGAACGTCACAAACAGGATGGTGGACAAGGGGTGGAGACTGGAAACATAAAAGCTAATTTTTCATGGTTCTTTGCTTGTTTGTATTTCTCTAAACCAATCACAGTTGTTTTGCTTGCTGTGAAGTCCAGGATGCAGTCAAGGTGTCCCTTCAAAAAAAGTAGTGGGCACCATTGTTTTTGTGGTGCATCTGAGAGGTAAGCACTGTCATTAAAATGGCAAATTCACTCAAAGAAACGATCAGACCGACCTTCTTACACAATCCAAATCTTGATCACACTTGCCATTTTCAGTGTGCAGGTTGCTGCTTGAAGGTTGTTGTTTACTGTAGTAAAGGAAATTTTGCAAACAGAAACACAGAGATAGAGGTAGAAGAGGAGAATGCCGCATGCAATGCTGATACCCACAATCTAGGAGAAAGGCAACACACTGGAGACGTTTATGACTCACTCAGCCTCAAATTAGAAATAATGATGTATTTTATAGATATTAATTGGTTAATTAACGCCACTTTTTAGGCACAGACTTCATTTTTATTAAATTGCAAAAACATGCTGCCAAATCATATTAATAACCTAAATTAGTTTACTTGGTTACTCGTTACGAACACTGGCCCGAGAAAATAAACAGTATGTGCGTGAAATTAGAGTCCTCCGCAGAGGAGTGATGAGTGTAATCAAACAAGCCAAAATTGTAGGCTGTACGTAAGTGAGCTCAGTGTCATCAATTAATATTTTTGTTCCCATGGAATGTGTGTGCAGATCTCTGCCAGGATACCATCTATTCTAAGCTCCGCTAAGTATTAACATAGATAGGATGGATTTGCTAATTTTAGAGAGTTGATAAGATGCTTCCGCTTGATAAATAGACGCCCAACTGTTTTCCAAGTCGACATAATGAGACTTCAGTTCTCTGTGTTGAGCCAAATAGATTTTTTTTTTTTATCCTTAAAATGAATGTCTTTGTTAATGGTCCTGTTCAATTTAATGCTCTGCTAACAGCACCGAGACAAATCATTGATACTAAAACATGATTAAAAAGATGATGTAAAGGCTGCAGAGCACAAATGCAATTATGAATCATGTGACAGAACTGCAATCTATCTTGTTTTCAGTGTTGTTTTGCTGAAAACGACTTTCGCACATAGGGACCGTGCCATTAAGTGAGATGCAAATGAATTCTTGCATATTAAATGAGCAGTATGTGTTTCAAGGATGGGAATGGCTTAGGGGAATGAGAGAGCTGCATCACGGCTGATGCAAAAACAGCTGCAGGATGCATCACCATCACTTTCTTCTTTAGCAGACCTCCAAAAACTCTCTTGACGTTAAAGAGACAACTGATCATAGCCAGTGCAGGTGTGCAGTTGGCAGTGATTTGGGACTGCATGGTTGGCAGTTGATTTGCCGGCTTCAGGAAACAGGAAGTGACTGGAAAATGGTTTTGCATTAGATTCTGGATGTAGTCAGATCTGAAGGGAGACACCAACCAGAAGTGGTGTGCATGCTTCCAGACACTGTCTCGATCAGTGGGTGTGGCAGAGGGACACACTGGGATTTTAATTGCATGCAGTACAGTGAAAGCCTGCAAGGAGTTGTTACGTGTGGCTTTAGTCTGGAGTAAAACCTTGAAGCAAATTGCTGATTGATTTGCTCATTTAGCAAGACAGCATGGTACTCTATCAAAATTAGCTAAAGGTTTAACATGCAGCGATGGTGAGGCGGATGGATTTGATGAATGCGGACGTAAACTCAGAATGCCCGAAGGGAACCAAAGAAGTTGGCCGAAACGTTGATTCTGGTGTGCAGGTGAGAAGGAGAGAGACGTGTCTTAAGCATAGACTGTTCATGCAGCAAGTAGGAAGACCAGGCATGAATGTTTGAGAGGGAATTGATATTCACAGGACTTGGACCAGGAGGACATTACTGTGCACAGTGGCTTGAGTCTAGGTTATTCATGATAGCGAGATCATTGATACCTTTTTTGCATTAAAAGGATCCATCTACCATCTACGTTACCTGGAGACTACGGACAGGCAATCCAGAGGATGGTTGGTGGAAACACACTGTATGTACACATAAGTAAAAAAAAAAAACATTAAATTTTTGAAGGGTGAAACTGTATTTTCACAAGAAGAAACAAACATGTAAGTAATCAATGTGAAGGCTTACAGAATAACATTATTTCTTGTGTTGTTAAAGGCTTGTGAAAAACCAGTGTGATTGCTTTCCTCCCTTCATCGACTGCAGTGATAGAAACATTGGAATAGTCACAACTTCACAAAAAGAATAAAAACACATTTATTTTTTTAAAAGTAACCCCAAATAATACACTTTTGTAAGGGTCTTCTGAAAGGGGCTTTCATAAAACAACAAAAGCCACCGTTTGGATACTTTAATCCACAGTCAAGCCCGCTGCGGCTGCTTCAGGTCCAGCCCCCTGCAGAAAGAAAACAGAATAAACAGGGCAAGCAGCACAGTGACACTCAAAGAGGAAACAAGCATGAAAATATGTTTTACTGAAAGTCAGGCGGGTGTGATTACAACCTGAGTTGAAACACAGCACCATGGCTGCTTTTGGCCAAATCCATTCTGATTTATTGGAGGAAAGCAGTGAGAAATACAATATCTTTCATTTAAAAAGGCTTTTTTGTACCCAGTCAACAAACACACTTTATGGAGCTCTGTTTATTAATTCACCAGTTTAATAAGTAAAAGTGCTGATAATCTAATAGGACTAGTCCTATTCCCCTGGAACCCCAAGTAGGCTGTGGGCAGCTGGTATATAGTTTCAGGTCTTGGATGAGAAGACCTTGGTGGTTTCGGTCCTGCATATACTTGCAGGCTTTGATTAAGGGGTTCAAGGTTTAAGCAGATATGCTTCCTGAAACAGAGCAAGCTGTTCCACTTCAGGATGTTGCAGGTGGCTGGATTGAAACAGAGCAGCTGCTTCAGGATGGAAATTTCCAGTGTTGCCTGTTGCACAATTGTACGTTCTTGTTGACCTTAACAGCTACTGTCCTGTTGGCTTTGGTTTTGCAGCATTTGGTTACAAAACTGAACCCTGCCCTCCATGAGGAAATCCTTTACTTTGGGGTAGTTACACAGTGTTCTCCCTTTAAACATCTGGAGGCTGTCTGTGTGGAGCAAGAGCAGAGATACAGCATGAAGTCACTTCTGTCTAATGTAGCATAATACAGAAGTTCATTGTCTTATATGTAACTTTTAGGTATGCAATGATGTGGCTGAACCCTTTTATTACTGGACTCTGCAGTTCTCTACAGCTCTCTGAAGAGTGTCAATCTTTTTATTGCAGTGGATTCACATAACTGGGAACAATTTTCATGACTGTGTTGCTACATATTAATGAAAGCAATTAATGAAAACAACAGTAATATCAAAGTACAGTAACATCGTTCAGGAGGGTAGGGTAATAATTCTACATCACTGTCTTTAGCTTTGGCTAAAGAATTCCATCTTCGAACTCTGTATGACTAAATAAACATATTAAGAGAACACTTATAACATCCCTAGTTCTTTATCTTCTGCTGCTTCACATATCTGCAGCTTTCAGATTTCACATCAGAGCCGAAGCATTTTGCAGGATGGTGTTCTGGACTCACAGTTATGTAAACACCCAGCCCACACACAGGGCCGCTAACATCTTTACTCCAGTAAAGTAAAAAAACATTAGTAGCACTGTGAGTCACATTCCTACTTCGATCCCTGTTAGTCTTGCAGCGACGGGACATTAACACAGACATATCTGTTGTGGCTTTCAGAATACAAAATCAAATAAAACGCATTTTGCAACAAACTTCTACCGACTCCACACAGACATTAGTGGTTACTTTTAATTGTGGAAAGCATCTGCTCCTAGAAGGCTGAACGGTGAGCAGCATAACTGTAGCACCTGGTGGAGCTAAAGTGCACCGGCAAATGGATTTGGAATGAGTGCACCTGTGCATCTTACCTCATGTGCCATTTTTATTCAGGTAATGTTTTCCTGGTGCAGTGCAGCAAAGATGACTATTATGTCTAGTTGTGGAATCATAACGAACCATTGAAAGTAATGAAACGCTGGCATTTTGATCTGCATTATACCTTTGCAATTTTAAGATGTTTGTTTGTCCCAGTGGCTCCAATGCTTTTTCATTATAAATACTGGTAAAACTATTGACTAAATGAGCCACGTTTAATTTGACTGACATAGAGATGATTTGTATTAGCAAGACCCAGTATCATCAAGTAGATGGTACCATCAAGTAGATGGTACAAGACCAGTACCATCAAGTAGATGGTATAAGACCAGTATCATCAAGTAGATCAGGGGTTTGTCAGTGAGACTGTGCACCACAATAAGAAGTAAATGAAAACTAGTGTAAGTGGCCACCAGCCCTTTCTTTTTTTTGTTTTCTTTTTTGTGTGTGTGTGTGTATTCATGTTCCGGGGTTGTGCCGTGCGCCCCGGAACTGGCAATAAAAGGTCAGGTGTGTCGTCACACGCCAACTTGATAACTTCTTAAGGTATGTGGCATCAAAAAACTTTTTATGGGTTCAATTCTGTCATTTGTTTATTGATTATATTGTATTTTCATTGTATTTATGTATTCAACTTCAACCAGTGAGTAACTGGGAGATATACCCGTCGCCGGTGGAAATTTTGCACCCTTGGCAGGTGAAGGGAGGTAAATTGTTTTCTTGCAAAGAACTCACTTAAGAGTGAACTGTCATTTACTCGCACTGGTTGCTTTTACCTTTGCTATAAATGTCATTGTTTGCATGTTTTAGTTTCACGGTGTCAAATAAAGATACGGTTGAGCCCCAGTCGACTCTACCGCTGTGTAATTGACGCCGAGGGCAGCTCCAACTAGGGTGTTGTGAATAAGTCAAAATGCATCATCTGATCTGTTATATTGTCACGAGATGTTCTTTCCCTTCATTCCATCAGATTAGGATCAATCAGAAATAGCTGTATTTGTCTCCCAGCATTCATCACCCACACTGCAGAAGCATCTTGGCTCCTTGTTGACAATATAAAACCAGCCGCTGGCCTGGTTGTAGTTTTCCATAGTGACCTTTCCTTTGACGTGCAAGTCTTTCAATATTGCTTCCTCCGACTGAGGAGCCACTCTTAAATTAGGGCTTTTCTTACCTGCTCTTATATTCTCACCTCTTGACTTTTGCAATTCAGGTAGAGGCAGAAACAAACAAGAAGAAAAATAAAAGCAATAGTGCTCCTTCAGCTTGTACAAACCCCAGCTGCTCTGCTTTTATTAAATTCAAAGGAACAGGTGCTCCTGTTCCAGCGGTTACCAGTGGTTACTAATGGTCAGTTTCACAGTTGATTTTTTACCATTTTACAGATTGCTTTGAAAGAGCTGCATGGTTTATATCCACTTATATAACTGCCTCTCCCCTGTGAAGCACAATACAGCTAAAGATCCCCATGCAGGACCCTCCTGGCTGTTCCTAGTTCATGACTAAATGTCACCAAGCTTTTTATTCTGGCCTCCTTCAGTTCTGCAACTGAAGCTTACAGAATCAGTTTTTTCTTACTCATGGCTAGACATCCCTTACACCTGTGGACCTCCAAACTGTTCTGTTTTTCATATCCAAACATAGCTATAATGGGCTCCCTTTTGCAGTCAGTCGGATATGGAGTGTTGTAAATGGAAAATGATCTATACATATTTAGTGCCTTTGAACCTTATCTAGGCTCTGTAGAGTGCTTCACTACAGAGCCTACATAAGTAAAAAGTAAAAAGTGTCTGCATGGCTGGCCTGTTGCAGGATCCATAAGTGTAAGGTTTTGTGCCATAACACTGCACAGAGATTTATGATGGTGTAAAAAAAGAGGAACCTTATCACAGCAACAATCATTTTCAGTTTTGTTGCAGTTTTTTTGTTTGACAGATACAGATACAGCCTTGAAGTTACAAAGTTATCATTAAGGAATGAAGAATGTGGGCTTACATGTGTGTGATTCTTGCTAGATGATTGTTTTATTTCTTGGATCTTTTTACATTTGCTCTCTCGCTGCCTCAGTGGCCCCATTCAGATGGGTGAGTGGGGTGACTGCCTTAATATCATGTAATGAGCAGGTTATGCATTGCTCAAATGGAACGCACCAGCATCCATCCTTTATACAGCCGCTGCCAGGAGAGATTGATGGGGCCTTCCCTGGTGGGGAAGAAGTACATGTAAATTTCTGTGCACTGCTTTGCAGCAATGAATAAGTAAGTCTTGAGAATCTGTTAGATTTGTAATTGAGGTCACAATCTGCAAATTTCTGCTAACACGAGTCAGCCTTAGAAAACTTCTCCCAAGGTTCCGTGTGCATAAACCGTTCTGCACTGCATCACCTCATTGTTTGTTTCCAGAGGCTTCCCTTGAGCAGTTACTCTTTCCAGACATAAACACTCTTTAGTGAAGTCAAAATGAGGCTTAGGAACTGGTAAGTGTTTCCCATTTGTAAAGTAAACTAACTTTAACTCACAATATCCCATGCAATATGGATGAAATGCATTGAGAATGAGGAGAAGGATGTTGTTGGTGAATGGGAAAATTGCTCTAACCTTCAAACCCACACTAACACAACTTTGAGTCTACAGTTTAATTGCAAAGCAAAGAAACCTTTGGCACATGTGGCGCAGCATTAAGTAGAGTGCCCAAATACATTCTTTGTTCTCGTGATTAGCTACTCAATGAACTGACTCCCTGCATAGATAGCCTTTGACTTGTCACTCAGACTCATTCCCTAATCAACTTACCCGACCTACCCAGGAGATACTCAGTTCTTTTATATTGAATCTATTTTGTGTGTATTACTCAAACAGTGCCCATAAAAAGTGTTTAAATCTCCTTGAAGTGTTCCCTTTATTGACATTGAATTAAGCTTAATTTAATGTGGTTTTCTGAACAAGAATTGTGGGACAAAAAAACAGATTTCTACAAATGAATTGCAATTAGTTAAACATATAAAACAAGGGATTGCATAAATTTTCACCCTCTTCAAAGTGACTCACCGAATTCAACAAAGATGCAGCCAAGTGGTTCTAGAAGTCACAGCATTAGTGAATCTGACATCATCTTAGTGAAGTGAATGTGTCTCAAGGGACTGTCCAGTTACTGATAAATCAATACTCCTGGATATAACTGTGTCATGAAGACAAAAGAACCCTCCGATCAACTCTGTGAAAAGGTCATTGAAAAGCATAAGTCAGGGGATGGCAACAAGGAAATTTAACTAAACCCTTTCGAGTGCAGTTAAATCCATCATTAGGAATTGTAAAGGATACGGTACATGTATAACTCTGTCTAGTGACAGATTTGCACATGTGACAGAGCAGACTGTCCTCAGAAACTGAGTGACTGTGCGAGAAAGAGACCAGTGAGGGAGGCCACCAAGACACCTATGACTCATCTGAAGGAGTTTCAAGCTTCAGTGGCTGAGATGAGAGAGAAAGTGCTTGTTCTTCACCAGTCAAAGCTTTTTGGGAGAGCATGGTGCAGAAAAGCCACGGTAGAAAATAGCTCATATAAAATCTTAGACTAGAGTTCAACTGAAGACACGTGACAGACTCTGAAGTCAACTGGAAGAAGGTTCTTTGGTCTGATGAGACCATAATTGAGCTTTTTGGCTATTAGACTAGACGCTTTGTTCGGCAGACACCAAAAACTGCAGCTTATCACAAACAAACCATCCCCACCATGAAGCATGGTGGTGGCAGCATCATGATTTGGGAATGCTTTGGGACAGCAGACCCCAGGAGGCTTGTAAAGGTAGAGGCTAAAATGTACAGAGTACAGGAAAATCTTGTAGAACAACCTAATGAAGTTACCAGCAAGACAAGGACCCGAAACATAGAGAGTTAAACAGAATGACAACAAGGTGAATGTTCTGAGTAGATAAGTCAGTCTATGAGTCTGTTGAGAATTTTGCTGTGTAAGGCTGATTGAGACCTATTCACTCAGGCTTAATGCTGCAGCTATAGTCAAAAAATGCATACAAAAACCTGACTTGGAAGAGGATAAATACTTCCACAATTATATATTTTACATTTCATATTTTTAATTAATTGACTTTGTAGAGATACGTTTTCACTTTGACAAGAAAGAGACTTTTTTTGGTAAATTCTTGCTTTAAAAGCCAAATTTAATAGACCATGATTCAATGTTTAAAAGCAATAAAAGAAGAAAACTTTCAAAGGGCAGGGAATACTTTTTATAGGCACTGTATTTATGTTGACATGCTTTTAACACACGAGACAGCTCGCTGCCTCCTGCATTCAGCAGCTCTCTTTCATGACTTGGCAGGTCTTGTTGCCGTCTGACATGGCAGCCTGCCCACTCTGCTTAGTTGTGCTTGAGAATCAGGAGATGCCGCCTCAATGAAAAAGGCTTTTTCATCTGCGGGTGAAAAGCAATCATAACTTCAATTTCTCCGCTGCTAAAACTGGGGGAACAGATCAGACGTTTCTGCCGCCAGCTCCTTTCCCTGTTTCCCTAGAGGCTCAAATGATGTGTCCTTTAGCTCTTCATCTGAGGTTTCGACGCTGGTTTTTTGACCAACCACCACTTTTGGTCTGATATTTCTCCACTGAAAGCATAAACCTTGCTTGCCATTTTCACCTCCTGCTCCTATCTCAGCCCTTAAATGTACATCAGCATTCATGGATCAGCAAGTGGACACTATCAGCATGTTTAGACTCTCTACACTGGCCCTCTGAAGACCCAGAGAGAAATAGGGTTAGGGTTAGATTGCCCTTCAGATCCTGTTGTTACACTTGTCAAGTTTTTTTTGTTGCCATACTGCAAATATTGATGTTACAGTGGTAAAGGCTGCACAATTGCCTCCTCAAATTCTCGATACTTCTTTGACAAAATCAGTCCTAAAACATACTTTTTGTTGTAAGTACAAGCTTAAACAGAAATAACAGAAAGAAATCCATTCACTTAATTGGAGATCAATCCAAACTATACATGCAAAATAATGTCAAGTTAAACATTAAAACTTATTCTCCAAGCATAAGTACAGCCATCCATTGATAACACTGGATGGTAGACCTTTGAATTACAGATTTACAGCCAGTTGGTGAAAGTGCCCCACGTAAACATGATGATGAAGCTTATTCAGTAGAAAGTATGTCATGCTCCCATAAGATGCCAACCGTGGTATTGTTGTAGACTGAGCATGTGAATCTCCATCACTGACAACGATTCAATACGCACCTCGATACACTACCAGCGATACGATACATTAGTGATACACTGAAGCCCCTGACGATACGATGTGATACGATTCACCCCTGTTCCCGATTTGATGCGATTTGATATTGATTTGATTCTTTAATTCTACATGATGCAATACGATGCAATTCAACATGATGCAGAGCAATTATACCAAAAATTTAAATAGAAAATAAGAAGCTGCAATTCAGTGTGGTACTAGAGGCAGAGGATTTGTTTTACTCCTTATAAGCAGCAAATTTAACAAGAAGTGCACATTTTGCTCATAATCTCTACTAGTACTATGCATCACATTATGTAACTTCTTTCTGGCCTCTTAAAAAGCACCACAGTAAAGCCAAAGTAGTTCCAAACGCCTGACTTGAACTTTTTAGGTGCGTCAAAAATCTCCCCTAGCTGCTTGCTGCTGCTCTCGTGGACCTCCATGTTGTCGTAACTTTGTTGCGGTGGAAATGCGCTTCCCGGCTTTCATCCGTGTTCAAAACAAAACGCGAAGCAGTGATGGTGCATTCAATGTGCCTTGGAAGCACAGCGTAGAATGAAATACAACATGAAAAAATTGATGCAACCATGGATTTTACCAATGCAGGCACGCAGCAAACGATGCAAGATTTCACCTGTCAATTGTATCGATGTACACTGAATGAATCGATGCACTGAATGAATCGATGCACTTGCATCGTGCACGTCTGTATCTAGATAACGATTCATATCAATTAATCTCCACATGCTTGTTGTAGACTGTTCTTTGAAGCACTGTAAGTGTCTTTTTCTCCAGTGTCTGTGGAGAAACTGTTCAGCTGCTGAAGAAGCCAAAATTGTCAGTCCCTTTCCAAAGGAAGAGAGGTTCTGGAGTTCAGTGGTTGAGCCCAGAATCAACAGTTTTGGAGAGATTTTCCCTTTTTTTACATGTCCATGTGGCATTTTTGAATAATCTTAAAACATATCATGAGAAAAAAAAGGTGTCAGCACCATGACTGAGCAGTTCCACCTTGAAACTACAGTGTACCAATGACAGTCTCAAAAACACAGATTTGAAATCCTGGGGTTTCACATGTTACTGAGTCTGTTTCTGGCTCAAAGATGTCTGGATGAACAACTACAGTATTACAAATTGTGATAACCCCCCTAACCCTTGTTTTACAGCGTTTCAACAAAATCAAATGTAAGCTGGTGGAAAAACCTAAATATGTAACTTTGATGCACAGAGATGAGTTTTTAGGAGATCTGGAGAAGACCATACAGAGACGTTAAAAGCTTGACATGACCAAAGTATAGGATCGGTGACCTGTTGAGGGTCCTGCCTTTGCCTCGCGACCCTAGAGAGGATAAAGTGTTGTATAGATAAGGGAGGTATGGATGGACCAAAGTATATCTTTGGCACCATTAGGGCCAAGATAAACTTATAGTGAGGCACATTGCTGTCTCATCTCCAGTAACAATCTGTTGGTAAAAGATTCCATTTTTACCTCCACCAAGGAGGTTATGCTTTTGCCGGAGTTGGTGTGTTTGTTTATTTATATATTTGTTTGTTTGTTTGTTTGTGTTCAAAATAACTCGAAAAGTAATGGATGGATTTGGATGAAATTTTCAGGAAATGTGTGAAATGTGACAAGGAACAAATGATGAACTTCTGGGACTGATCTGGATCACCGTCTGGATCCAGGAATTTTTTTTAATCTAAGTGTAACCGGGTGGACAATTAAATGCAATTTACTCTAAAAGCCACCAGAGGGCTCTCTTGTTTTTGGGGTAGCCCCCTGCGACCACATGAGATTTTGTTGATTTAATTAGATGTGTTTGTAAATGGAGATTAAAATTAAAATACACCGGTGGAAAACTTATTTCTGTATTCCCTGTTTGTTTCGGCTCCGTGACCCGTCTGACTTCTGATGACGAAGGATCTCGTATCTGAAGCTCCAGTGTTAGCAGCAGACCTTGCTGTGTGCCGTGGCCCGATGAAGACCCACTCTGGGGTCCAGACGTTGCTTGGCACACATTGTTCACTATTTCACAGTGGACTTTTCACCAGCGTGGGTTTTTTTTGTCCCTTTGGAGAAACCTTGTCCTGCTGCTAGCTCCGCCGCTAGCACTAAATCGCTAGTGTTCGGCTGCTTTTCGGGACGTTTTTAGGGAGGTTTTGAGGTTTTCTGTTCCTTTAGCTTTGCTTTTTGGTTTCCTGACGTTTCTTTAGGGTGGGGGCTTCTGCCTTGAGTTGTCATTTCATTTGCGGGATGTTTTTTGGGGTTTTCTCTGTGTTTTCTGCGTTAGTGTAGCGGAGCATTGATTTTTTTGAGGGATTTTTATTTCATTATCAGGGTTAAAAATCATTTAGTTAGCATAGACTGGGCTTACAAACAGGGGATTTGATTTCCGGGGTTAAACTTAATATTAGGGGGTTTAAAATAAGGTTTAAAGGGCTTTAATTCATATAGGGACTGTATTGGAGACTTTAAAGTGGAGGACCAGGGTTCAATAAAACATAAAATATTTTCATTTCATAGAGGTTAAAAATTCATTGGGTAGTTTTAATAATTTAAAATACTTTCACAGGTATTTCATAGTTTCAGGGATTTCATATAATTTTGAATAAGTTAAAGGTTTTTTTTTTTTTTTAAGTGGAGACAGCACTGTGGGGATTTTATGTCATGTTTTTTGGTTTCATTCACCACTTTTCTGTTCATTCTTGGCCTTCAGTTCATCAGCATTTGCAATCCATATCCTCATATTAAATAACACACACCACTCCTAATTGTTTATGCGTACAAAGCTCACAGTATAACACAGACACAAGACAAGAGACACGCCGCATTGTCGGTAACACATTTGAGCTGTATGTAATTACAATTGTATCTGTAACGTTCCATACAAAATATGTGAATTAGGAGATTGTGTTGGGGGTGGACTGAAGCTCCTTGGCAGAGGTATGAGCTCTCTGATTGCTTTTCTAGTTATAGCTGTTATTGTGTGACACGACCTGTGAAATATTTTCAGTTGAATAAACCTCTTACTCGTTTCCTTGTACACTGTATTATTATTATTCAAACATGACTTCCAATCCGCAGGAGGTATGTTCACACTCAGTCTCATGTTTCTTGACCTTGAGCAAGCCGATAAACAAACTTAATTCAGGCCTCACACTTTTCCTCCTGAGTTTATTTCCCTTTTTTCATGCTTTGACAACTGCTGAGAAAGTTCTAAAAGTCACTGGCTTCTTCTTTTGAGGAAAGATTTGAGGCCCTCAGTAATTTACTGTGTAAATTGTTTTTGTAGGATTTTTATTTTTGCAACAAAAACAACCGACTCCACTCCTGCAGAAGGAGAACTCTCAGAGGTTTCACCCTGCAGAGACCTCAAAGTATGTCGCTGAATACCAAATTCTGTGGGCTCATCAACAAAGACACAGTGTACAGAGTGTGTGCTTTTACCATTTGCATGCAGAAATTCTACCAGCCTGCTCTCCTTTGTCCTTAGGGGCAAGTATGGGATGACTGTCAGAATGGAAGCAAATGTATGAAGTGCGTAGAGATCATCATCAACGCTCAGCATTTGGCGGGAAATGATGTGTTGGAATATCACATTTACAATGGGATAAGAAGATATGTCTAAAATGCTGGGGAAACTGTTATTTTCAGGTTGCGCACCAGTTGGAAACGCTCCCTTGAAGCGCTTTAGCCTGCATATCTGTGAAGCACATTAGACAGGGCGGCTGATATTCCCACTGTGTCCTGACCGAGGCTGTGAGCTCATCCGTCTTGTTTGCCAGTATTATCACACCCCCTGTAATGATAGATGGCAAAGTTAGATCTGCTCTCTGCTCATCTAATAGAATAATGGAAAATAATGCTGGAGCCGCTGCAATCGGTGACCATCAACTTGATGTCTTTGTGAAAAACCCAAACCAACAACCAATTATTTTTCCTCGTGACGTGACAAAGCAGAGGTACTGAAAAGCTTTTGTGGGTGTGTTTGTGCACTATGCTAAACTGCTTGACAACCGTGGTGTTGGTAAATGATGCAACTCCCTGAAATAAAAGGCTTCATCATTACAAAAGGTGTGTGTGTGTGTGTGGATTGCCGTAGAACTATAGATAGAACAGCATGCTGACAACATCGCACTGATAAAAGAGAGCCTCACAGCAGAGGCCGAGCCCTTATTACACCAACTGTGGTCACAAAAAGCCAACCATAATACATCAGCCTCCGCGTACACGTCTGGATTCACTTTCTAAACTCTTTTTCCTTTCAGAAAACAGCCTTCCCCTTTAGCGGTGCAGGAAAGCCTCATTTAGTCTTATTCCGATGCCTTTGTATTGTTCTGAGCTGTGGCTTTTAATCACTTGTGTCACATGGCCTCATCAGTTTTTGAGTTTTTTTCCTCTTTTGCTGTTTTTGCTTTCTCTGTCCGCACATTTGCAATTGTGTTTTCATTTTTTCCCCTTTTTCTCTTCCAGAATAAAGTCATGACCATTGACGCTGTGAAGGTCAAACTGCAGGTAAGAACCAAAAGTATCTCTTTGAGTCTGTCGTCCCTGTTAACATGCATGTGTGGCTTCCTTTTAATAACAAATCACCGCCGACTGTTTCCCATGGCGTAAAAGCCTCCCATACATCTTCATTTCCTGCTGTGGGAGGGTGAAGAAGCGCAAACGATGACTTAATGAGGCCTCGGTTAATCTCTATCAGTCAATTAGCCTGCTGCTCTGCCTGACTGAAGACACTGGAGGGAATAGCAAGACTTTCCATCAGATTTTCAAGCCTGGAAGTTATCAGCGAGAGACACAGGCGGGCAGAGGTGCAGAAGAATCCTTGTCGTTCAAAACCGGCATTAGATACTGTCTGATGAATTTTCCACCTCAATTACACAACACCCACGCTTTAGTCCCCTTCATCTTTCTCTTCTTTAATCGACCTGTGTTCAGCCATCAGTCTATCTGTCAAATGTGGCATTTTAGGTGATATCTCCAAATTGCGCTTAATGAAACTTCCAGGCATCTGTGCACTTTGTAACTTCTAAATGAGCGTACCGCTTAATGGCGTAATTACAACAATTCAGTGTAAGTGGAAATGTCACTGCCAAGTCTTGCAATCTCAAAAGCGTCAGAGAGAAAATGTCAAAGTCTTGCTTTCTGCATGTCATCTGGGGGCAGCACAGCAGGCTACAGACACAACTGTAACCTTGTAAAGTTACTCTTAAGTACTGTGTTAATAAGAAGTTGCCTCTCTACACATTTAGCACACACTTTTCTGAAGCCATGTTTTGAACAACTTCAGTGTTCACTCTTCTTTTACCTCCGTTTTGTTCTCCACCATCTTCTGAGAGAAAGTCATTCTGTTGTGCTTGTAGATGCTTCGTTTAGAGACTGATTTGGTTGATCAACTGTCAAACACTGGGCAGAAAGAGTATAATGGATTTATCTGAGCCTTTTCAGAAAAGCTTAGAGAAGCATCTACAAATCAATGAGGGCTGCAAGACTGAATGAAAACAGCAAAGTTGCAGGCTGTAAAACCAAAGATTAAACAATATACAGCTGAGAGAAACCGTGAAGGTCAGCGATGATTTATTACTATAAGTGAGTCTTTTCACATTACACACAGTTATTTTATCCATTGGTGCTCAAAAAATATTGTTTGGAGCAGCTACAAGAAATACAATAGTTAGTCTGGTGAATGTAAAATTTACTCTGCTTTGCAAGAAAAGGCGTTTTGTCAGAGGGCTTTTGTGTGTGGTACAAACCCGAACATGACATTCCTGAAAATATGCACAAAAAATTAAGTTAGTTCAAAAGAACATGTTTTATGTCTCTAATGCAGTTTACAGTAACCACTTGATTTACAACTTGATAGTGCTCATGTTTTTTAATTAAACGGTTCTTAATTTCTCACTGAAGTAAACAAAACGTGCCTCTCATTTCCAGCCAGTTGCTGGCAGATTTTGTTGGCTGTAGACAGCTAACTCATTAAGCATATGCATCTTCACGAGTTCATTAAAACAAGAAACTGATAAAAGTTATGCAAAGATGACTGAATGCCAAAAGACTATGGCTAAAGTTTGGGTTTTAAATGTTTTGATGTGCAAACTTTCCAAAAATCAATTAACGAGGAGGAATGTGTCTGTGATAATTCCCCATTTACTTTATAGTGCTCTCTATTTACAGACGGAAGTTAAAAGTAAAACCAACAAATAGTGTTGCAGTGAGGTGTTGAGCCATCATGTGCTGCCAGACTATCCTCAGTGCTCTATGATATTTATTCCCCAAGTCTCTGATCTCCATTGGTCCAAAACTTTCATAGGTGTTCAGTTGGGTTGAGATCTGGTGACTGTGGAGGCCATTGTGTAATATTCACATCATTTTCATCAAATCATTCAGGGACTCCTCGTGCTGTATTGGTGGTAACATTTTCATCCTCAGAGAGACCACTCTTGTCAGGTTAAAAAGGTTTCATCATAAGATAAAGGCCATCACTTAGAACTGCTTTGTCTTGATTAGGGCTGAACCCGAATATCTGAATATTCGGTCATGTGGTGGTATCCGGGTAATAATTTTGAGATCCGAATACTCATGTACCACCGCCACTTTGGCTCTACTCTACTGTCATAAAGCATTGGTATATCTCAGTCCCTTACTGTGTTAATAAATAAAGCAACAAATTACTTATTTTAAGTCATTCACCCATCTGTACCCCCCAATCCCAACTCCCCACCGATCCCCCTCCCTGTTGAATAATTTGTGTATTCTGACATCCAACAAAAGCACCCGGCACCAGACAAATACATGTGCATAACAATAATTTATTTATATTTATATTGGTTCCAAAAAGAACTCAGATTCTGTAGAATTCTATCAGAAAATGAATCTACGTCTCATTTAATCTGTTACCTCAGTTAACATTATCCTAATGAGCTCATGTTGGCAATTGCTAGTTTTACAATTTTTTGAATACAGCATGATGTTCACATTATAAATTATGGTCCCATTTAGAGGAAACTAGATGATAAAGCACATTTGGTATGTTCCAAGGTAGGGCTAGCATGTGATTGACAGGTAGCCACTGTATAGCCATGCGTAGTGTCCTCAAGTTCTCCATCAGATCCACCCAAACTCCATCCCAGAAGCTTCACAACAGAAACTGAAGGGTGAAGTCATGGTCACTACGTCCTTTTTTTTATAAACACTCTATGGTTGCAGCTCACATTTGAGCAGACAAACACACTTTTAAATACATTTTTACCCCCTTCCTTTTGTGTTCTAAAGCAAACACTGTGCTCCAAAGTAAACACAGAATCTGTCCGACTACAGCCCCTATCCAAGCTGCTTTGGCTACACTTGCTAAACTGCCAGGTTGCTAAGCTATAACTGTGCACGGGAGGGTTTTAGAGAATGAGTAGAAGTTGGTTACCACAGACATTCTCAATACTACAGTGTGGTAACTGATGTGATGTTAATAGCATCTCTTCCTTGCTTCTTCCCTCTCAGATTTGGGACACTGCTGGTCAGGAGCGTTTCCGGAGCGTCACACACGCTTACTACCGCGATGCTCACGGTATGATTTCTCTGTTTGTGTGTGATTGTGACTGACATCCTTCCTTTTATCTTCTGTTTTCTCCTGACAGTCAAACTGTTCTGACTGACATTTCAATGCTTTTGTTTTCTTCCAATGTGTGATTGACATCAGCAAGCTCCTTGCTCCCTGTTGCTTCTTCTTGCCTGTTGGGATCGCAAAAAACACTCAAGTTGCAGCTGATTTGATAGACTGGGGTGTGTGTGTGTGTGTGTGTACTGGTGTTACGCATATTGTGGGGACTTTAGTCTGTTTGCATAGTCACATTGTCGGGACCTGCCTTCCTTCTGGAGACAAAAAGCAAGTCCCCTTAAATCATTCAATTTTACTATGAAGAGTTTGTTCAAGGTAAAGTTAAGGTAAAGTTGGGCACATAGTCATTACAGATGTGATTAGGAAATCAGTGTAAGTCAGTGTAATATCCTCTAAAGTGATGGAAACACAACTGTGCGTGTTTGTGTGTGCAAGCATTTGCCGGAGGCTCGGTGCTCTGTGCAGGTTCCCTTAAGCGAGAGGCTAACCACTGAGTGGGAAAATGAGCCTGCCTCTCACACAGTGGGGGGTTGGACAGCTATGCGCTATTCTACGTGTGTGTCCATGAGAGTGTGTGCAGCAGTTATATCTTGAACAACCCCACTGAGTACAGATAGCAGTGTGCCTCAGGCCAACCTGAATGAGCAGGTGTGGTGGAACACACACACACACACTCATTCTGCTGTAGAGGCATCATCCCAAGCACAAATCTGCAGCATACAAAATAGCTTCGTAATAGAAGGTGGTTGGAAATGTGTACCTGTTTCTGTCTCTTATGCTTGATTGCTTATGTGAACAGGTTTGTATGGAATTGCATGTGTGCTCATGTTATCTGTAAGTATGTGTGGGATTTTTCTTGAGAATGTGAAGGTGGATGCTTGTGTGTGCGGGGCTGGCCAGTAGCCCGGCGTTACTCTGATCTGTCAGTGCAACAGTTTACCCTCACTGATCTTTAACAAGGCACCCAGGGAGCCTCGAAGCAGCTCCTCCGAGTTGTCCGTCTGTTACTGACTTTTAAATAAAGCTCATTCAGTCTGACAGGCAGGAGCAGGGGAAAGGATGAAACCCAAATGCAGCTGTCACAAAAGCTGTCGATTCCTGCGAATTAATGGACAGTTTTCCGAGACTAAAACTTTGAAATGTAAAGATAAGATGGTCAGAGGACCCTTCCTTGTTTCTGAGCATGGACAGGTAGAAGTGAGCAAGTCCAAAGTAAACTATTTTGCAGTATTGCCTCAACAGCAAGTCTGCTTTCCAAAGCATGACCGGTTTGAGTTCATCTTTTAAAAACTACACCTTTATAAGGAGGAAGTTGCACAGTCACACAAATGAAGTTTGATTGATAAATCTATCAGATCAGTGTGTACCATTGCACCAGAAACACAAAAATAATGTACAGTAAATTTTGCTGTATATATTTCTTTCTCCACAAGGATGATTAGCTGAGCACATATGCTCTGCTTCACAATCAGTTACAGATTACAGATTTCCTTGGAGGTCTTCACTATAGCTGACGTTTCACTGAGCAGTTCCACAGCCATCTGCTGATTTGAGCACATAAGGTGCCAGGTTGAAAAGTCTCCACGGAAATGTCAAGTAAACAGACTGCCAGTATTTTTCAGACAACAGGAGCATCTCCAGACTGACGGTTATGTCACTACACGTGCTATGATGAGTCAGAATTCTTTGTCATTTGTGTTTCGCTTTTTTAGAAACTAACACACGCCCCGCGTCACGGTAGTTTTTAAGTCATACCTGGCATAAATCCACTGCACTGAAAGTTTGGCTGCGAAGACTGAGACCAATTACAAAAACATTCTGCAATTTAGGACTTAAAAGAAAAGCTCCAGTTCCTCCAGTCTTGGTGACATCATTGTAGTTTTTTGCTAGATCATTCATACTTCTGCAACTTACTCAACCAGGTAACAGCTCAGATGTGGGAATGTACAGACACGTCTGAAAAGAAGTTTGAAGGACCAAGCAGGAGTAGTCACACAATCATGCAGGCTTTAAATAAAGTCAGTAAGAAAGTGAATAACTAAAAAACTACCCATTAAGTTTTTCTAACTTAACATAGCCATGTATGCACATATTTCCTTTCTTTGAAAGATGACACCATAAGACGTAAGACATTGATGATGATTTATGGTGAAAAAGGTGTTAAAAAACCCCCACAACAGAGGGTTACCTCTGAAAAAATACCCTGGTAGAGCACTTTGTCCACTAATTGCAACATGGTGGTTCGGCTCCCCCCACATGTCAAAGTGTCTTTGGGCAAGATGCTGACCTCCAAGTTTTACCTAATGGCATTCGAGCGCCTTCCACAGCAGCCCCACTGCCATTAGAGCAAGAGTGTGTCTGTATGGTTGAATAAGAAACATTGTATAGTGCTTTAGCTGGTGAAAAGGCGCTATATGTAAGTGCAGACCATACACTTTTACTGGCCTCGACACAGCTCAGTAGTCCTTGTGAAAGAGTAGGATATGTTTCAGAGTGATTTTTTGCCCCTTGGTCACCTATTGATGTTTGTTTTATTCAGCTTTGGCCCCAATCTCTCACTGTCATTAAGCCTGTAATGAGAGAGCAAGAAGATCCAGACAATCAATGCAAATGAGCTGGTGGCTGGAGTGAGCCCAGTGCAATCTGCTGGACCCATCTGGTGTAGAGGGCAGCTGGGTCCAGAAGGACTTTTTTTTCAACTACTCTCCCAATGGAGCTGACAGTTTGTCATTTCCACAGCATGGAGCGAAACCACAGGGTGCTAGAAAAAAAAGAGGAAACAAGTAACATGAGGAGGGTAGACAGAAAATGAAGAGATGGAGACTTAAGTGAGAGAGGGGATAGAAACCTGATACTATCAACAGAGGCTAAAATAAAAATGGAGAATTGTTGGGGAAAGGAAAACAAGATGCCCAGAAGAACAAAGTTGTGAGAATCATTCAAATATGCAAACAACTAGCCTTCAACACTCCAGATTCGCTGATGCAAGAAGCACTGCTGAGACAAAAAGGAGCTAGCACACATCAACTAATGCAGAGGAAGAGAGCAGGATGAATAAAGGGGTGCCATGAAAACACTGTAGAGCTTTTGATAGAGGCTTGTCCTGCAATAACGTGGCATTATCCCTTAATAGAATGCAACACCCTAAAACGAGTACAGAGGAATTAAAGACGAATGGAGCTCAAGGGTTTTGAGTGAATCTTATCACTCAAGCCCCTTCATGCATTTTTCCTTTATGACAATCATGAGAGATCCCTGTTTCTTATAAAGAATTTTTAACAAAACATCACCACGTTTATCTTGGGGTGATCGGTCATGTTGACAATGACAGACATTTCGGCTTGAAGTGAAACTCCAAAAGTGTCCTTTCCCATTACCTTAATGCGCAAAAAGAACCAACATGATGAATTTAAGGAGACAAAAATACTGAGTTAATGGTTTTTCTGGAACAGGTAATGGCTGTATTACAGATGACACCTCCAAATGGTGCTTTGTGATTGAAAGGGTTGTTTAGGTTGTAGTGTTCAGAACGAGGTGCTTTGACTGCCTCATTTCCCTGTAATGGCCTTCACTGCCTTTTCTTTGTTACCTGTGTTGTAAGGAAGGAGGGTAATGGCTTTGAAGCCTCATCTCAGTAGAACACACACTAGTTAATATTCTGCAGAGTTGTAGCTGTGTAATTATGTTAAATATGAATTTCCTTTCAAAGCTGATCCCTGCAACCTAATTAGACCATAAATGCTGTTTTTATTTCAAATAAAGTGCCGCATTTCCCCTGTTGCAAGGATGTAGAGGATGAAAGTCGTGCTCCCTCTCAAGCCTCTGTATTTGTAGCACAACTGACATCTTCAAAGAAGGTCTTTAGGAAAAAAAATAAAGACACATTCCTTGGCTTTTCCATCTGCAGTCTAATCTCTTACTGCACTCGGGAGATGTGAAGGTGTCATGATTTCAAGCAAGTCGAAACATCAAATGAAGTCTTATTTTGTTGTACAATTAGTGGTCATGCAGTCCCAGAGCCTAGTGTTTTGCTGACCCATCCATCCCCCCAAGACCGCTTTCCTGCACCGACTTTGTACTTTTTTGGTTCAGTCATCATTACTCAGCCACGTCAGTTGACCGTAAACATGTCACTTTGGTCAGGACGGACTCCCAGACATCGTTTTTGCTGTCATGGTGAAGTGAATGTAATAATTGGCCAGAGACTGCATCATGTTGTGAGTTTGAAAGTGCTAAGACATAGTTTATGTTTAGTTAGCGTGGTATAAGCAGAGTGGAACTTTAGGCAACTGATCATTCTAAGCACTAAATATAAAGCACAGTTAAGACTGGTGGAAATCTCATAAAGCAAGTCATAAATCTAGATGCAAGACATTTTTTTACCTCATGGTGGTAATGGATGAGAAGTTGTATCCTAAACTGTAAAACTGCTGGTGGTGCGAAAGAAAAAGTCAGGAGAAGTGGTGGAGGGACTGACCACATAACCAACTGACGTACATGATTTCTCGGAGACAAAGCTGACTTTCAACCCAAAGGTCATGACAGGTTTAGTCTGCGCTTTCGACTAGAACAGCTTCCTTGTCTTGTTAAGTGCCACAAAACACTTAAACCGATTATCCTCAAATGCAGAGTCCGCTAGAAACTGTCAAAAATTTTCAGCTGTGGTCTTCTGTAGCATGAATACATTTGTCTAAAATGGAAAGTTGTAATAATTTATCAAATAAGGAAGTCATGAAAGGACTGTTGTTTAATTTCCCTCTTTTTCAGAGGGTTCTGTGGCTTGCCTTCTATAAGGAGTGTCTCAGTGGTGAAGAGTAAACAGGACAAAATGTATACAAGGACAAATGTAAGGCAACAATGGAAAGTTAGTTATCACAGTTTGGGTTGGATTGATTTGGTCTGCTTATCAACGTGGTCCAGTTTATGCTGCAGCAGTGATTGTGACACCCACGAGGGAAATTAGGGGTGAAACTGTGCCCAATATCTCAATATGCGTCAAAACTTGTAGGGTCATACCGAGGTTTGAACACACAGATGTGGTATGCATACTTTTAGACTGATTAAGAATCACATTTTCCAAGAAGGTCTTCGTCATTGATACCCAATATGATTAAATATTTATGTTTCATCTTTTTAAGTTTTTGATCAAAGGAATCCAGTGCTGATTGTCTTTATATCCATGGGTACACTACAAACAGGAACTTTTCACTCTTTGCCTCCATTGAAGAGATTTGGAAAAAAAGGGTGCTCAGCGAGAAGCAATTAGCAGGAGTCCCCTGCAGCTTTCCAGAGGAAGCTGATTTTTTTTTTACATGAATCACTTTAATTTTAATCACTTGTTTTGGAGTCCAAGTGAAAATAAACACAGAAATTACCCCCCTGGAATGGGCATGTTTTCTACTTTTACTTGCATTATGGAGAGTTGAGTGTTGGGTCTTTTCTTCCAGCTGATTTTGGGGAAGTGAAAGGTCATTCCAGGGTGACAACGTTTATCAAAGCTGCAGATTCATTAGTTGTAAGTCCTCAGGTGGGATTTCTCTCTTCCATGTACAAGTCTGGCATTGACAGGTCCCACTCTTTGCAGGAACACTTCGTCATTTGGCAGCAGAGCAGTGAATGCAGGAAATCCACCAGCTTTTCACTGTAAATGCTCTTTCAAGATGTCTTGTTGTCTTTCTGGTGAAAGTCAGCCTCACACATGAACAAACCAGCATGTGCAGATCAAATATGTCAGTGATAAAGACGTTGGACAAGTATCACCAAGAGTTTCCGAATGCAGTTAGCAGCTAGGCTTTTTTTGTGTGTGTTTAACTTTAGTCAAAATGTTCATTCATTCATCTAAAAATCGTCTTTCTTTGGAAAGCAGCAGGGGATTGATGCTAACTGCTCCATTAAGTGCTGTTAACAAGCTGTTTCACACAACTCCTCATTTCCCTGAAACTCTACAATTGAAGTGGAGAGTGCAAAGTGAGCATGACCCATAGAGCCGCAATAGCCACAATAATAGGAAATACACCAGGTTGCAATAAACTAGAATTCTTTTGAGTTGTACCCCATAGCCTAACTCTGAAACACTCTGGTAACATCTGTTTCATTACCAGCAAGTAGCTACTGTGTCAAAAGGTGCTGGCGTATTACTACATAAAATGCAATAATAATTATAAAGGTAATGAAATAGGTAGTCTTTTCTCTGGTGGCTTGTCTCAGTGTCAAAATGCCACCAACATGAAAATGAGCTGTAAAAGAAGGGATTCAAGAAAATAGTAGTGACAAATGACAGCTGTAGAACCTACAGAGGTGACATCTATTTTATATTAAATCAGTGCCATTACCTCATTATGCTGCCGCTCTGCTGTGCCTCATCCCGTCTTGTCTGCATCATTTTTTATTCCCTCTATTCCGTCCTGCTGGTCCACGACTCTCATCGCTAATGAGCAACTGAAGGCCTCAATCAGCAGCAGCAGCTTGTGGGGACGAAACATACCCCAAGTGACGCTGCTTGGATGGACAGCGGCAGGATCGATGATCAAGAGATCCGCAGTGGAGGTATGGAGGCGATGAGGGAAAAGGTAGCAGAGAAAAGATGGGGAGAGAAAGAATAGAAAGGATAAAGGGCGATGGATAGAGAGCAGGGAAATGGCAATTGGAAGCAAAACGTTGAGGGTATTGCTCCACTACAGGGGGAGCCGTCAGCTATGCAATCCATCATCACACTCCCTGTGTATCTTTTACTTATACACATAGAAACACACACAGAGATTCACACTCTATAGCTTCTTGCATATTAAAATGGATATTCAAGGTCACAGTCAAAGGCGTTCTTGAGATTTTAATCTTTGCCAAATGTGACAGGGGTTGAGAGGAAGCTCGAAAGTGTGCGTCTGTGTGTGTATAAAAGTATCTCCCTGCTTATCCTCTCCACTGAACTTATTGTCTATGATATGTCGTAATATCTCAACTTAATCGTCTTCAGCGATTGAACCAGCCGTCGTATTCCACATACTCACTCTTCACCGTTTTTCTAAAAAGGCTGGCTCCTCATATTAATGGATTCAGCTGTTGCAACGCCTTGGGAATTTAGTAATCGCTTGCCGTCATGATTGATCCCCCTCTTTCTAAAATGGATGCCATAGATTGGAGCCCCATGGGCTGTGCTCTGTTAGCTAAGAGAAGAAGTAGAAATGACAACTGCTGCTGGAAGTGTCAGAGGAATAATGAAGGTGATGGAAGGAGGGGAAGCGGGTTGCAATTTCACACGCTGGTCTCTCATTTTGTCATACAGCAACATTAGCGACGGGGCAGCAACTTGCCTGAAGAGATGAAGTGATACTCATCAGTCAGAAATATCACACACACAAAGACACACTGGCTTTTCATTAGCAGGTGTCCTCAGTGTGGAGTAATCATAGGTGTGCTCTTTAATTTCCAGCGTAGTAATGGACTGTAAGTGAATGATGATACTTAGTTGCTGCAATTTGCAAGCTGTTGGAAATATTCTGGCAGTGTGCCTGTAAATTAGTTCAGTCTATAAAAGTCACCCTTGAAACTCTATTTAAACTTGATGACTGTCATAATAATTGCATACTTGTTATGGCTGATTGATGTATATACATTTAAACCACTGACAGGTGAAGTGAATAACATTGATCATGTTATTACGATGCAGTGTTCTCCAGGGAATCCTTTGGTCCTTCATTCATTGGATGCCATTTTGACATGTTCAACCCACCTAAACATTGTTCCAAACCAGCACAACCCCCTTGTCAATGACACTCACAATGGCATAGGACAATATGCCTTGTCATATAGCAAAAATTGCTCAGGAATAACTCGAGGAACATGACAAAGAGCCCAAGCCATTAAGGAGGCCTCCAAACAATCCAGATTTCAATCAAGTCGCTTATCAGTGTGGTGCCAAGATGCACGCCTGATCTACGGAGGCCCCACCCTACAGCCCACAGGACCCAAATGTTCCACTGCCAAAGCTCTGGTGCCAGACAACATAGGACACCTGAGTTCTGAGGTCCTGAGTCCATGGCTTGATTGATGAAAACTATTTTAGGCAGACCAACAAAATTTTGGGCGGCTGGTTCTAATGTTTTGACCAGTCCATGTCTACAACCAGTACCAGAAAAAAAGCTTTTAAATCCTTAGTTGAGTAGAAACACAACCTTGTTAATGTACTCCATTGCTTCTCAAAGTAACTGAGGTGAATGTATTACAAACACTGTACTACTTGAGCATTTCAACACATAGTAAAATTTGTTTTTTTGCGTAGAGTTAGATATGGAGATCCATAAGATTAAGCGCTAAATGTAAAACATAGAGGGAGTAGACACTTAGCATAAACACTGGAAGCATGGGGGAAAGAGCTCACCTGGCTGTGTGTAAAAGTTTTAAATACTGGATTGCAGTACCCCTAAATACACTAATTAGCATTTTGTGTCTTAATTTGTTTAATCCATACAAAAACCCAAGTGATCGTGGATCTTCCCTGGGTTCTCTGGCTTCCTCTTACAGGTTAAAGACATGGTTGGTAGGTTAACTGGTGGTTAACTGGTGTGAGTGCCAGTGTGCATGGTAGTTTATCTCTTTGTGACCTCTCCAGAGTGTGTCCTGCCTCTGGCCTAATGTTAGCTGTGATAGGATCCAGCTTTAGCGGCCCTCTAAAGCATAAAGCAGGTATAGCAAATGGTTGAATGGTTGGAAAACTGAAGTGTGAAAATGAACAGTTTCATTTGAAGTTGTGTGGTGGGATTGAGGCAAGAAAGTAGATGAGCTTTTTTTTTAAAACAAATGTAGAACTATTGCTGTCCTAATTCAACCTATCAAAAGTTTAAAAAAAATAAGCATGCAGAAAGCTAATTTTGAAAGTACTAAGCTATTTTTCATAGTGATAGTTAATATTAATTTCATGTTGCTGCAGGTTGATGTGTTGCTAATTTAAACATTATACTACTGGGTGGTATGACAGTGTCAACATATTAGATGTTGCTTTAACTGTGGCACAGTGGCATGTGGATGTGTGTAATCACTGCACTGTGATCAGAGCACCTACATGCCACTGTTCCACAGTTCAGATCGTTTATGCCAAATGCTTTCCTTCCGATACATCAGGATGTTACAGTAGAACTCTGCTTCGACAGTCTGATCCTGGGGGATTATTTCCTAATGCACAACTACAAGAGTGGTATAGAAAACAACAGCCATGCTGCTCGTGCTTCGGACCTGATGCACCTTGTCCAATTTTAGAAACTACAGTTTTTCCACTGTGGAAACTGCTGTTTATGCTGTTGGTGGTAGCTGCAGACCCACTTCTCATCACCAGTGATGATCCTCCAAATGACAATTGAATCAACTGAAACAGAAAGTGATGTTTTCTTCTCTGCTCCAGTTTGTGCTCCATGAAGAAATCACAAATGTGCACCTATCAGTGGTTACAAAAATCTGTGTAGCACAGGTCCAGCTGTTGATAGCACATTGTCATACAGTCTCCTGACTGACAGTTACTGCTTGCACATGTCGCATGCACATGACCAT
This sequence comes from Dascyllus trimaculatus, assembly GCA_024666655.1. NCBI lineage: Eukaryota > Metazoa > Chordata > Actinopteri > Pomacentridae > Dascyllus > Dascyllus trimaculatus. The sequence goes on from CM045463.1 coordinate 22,960,828, forward strand.
GATGAACACCACGATCAGTCTCATAACACTGTAAAATTGCACTGTGTATGTTTACATGTCCATCCATCCATCCATTATCCATACACTGCTTAATTCTTTGTACGGTCGTGTTGGACTTGAGCCTATCCCAGCTGACTCGGGTGAAGGCAGGGGACACCCTGAACAGGTCACCAGCCTATCGCTGGGCTATGTTTACATGTATTAATCCATTTTTATTCCCAATATGTGATTAAGAATAACATAATCATAATAAGTAACATAAAAATTAGGCCCTCCTTGACCCTCTCAATTTACTAATAACAGCCTGTAAACTGAGTTCTATGTGAAGGACTTGGGATGAATTTTCTGGAAACATTCAATTCTGCTACCTTAAAGTTTCAACAGTGTGCAACACCAGCTAACATTAGCTTAGAAATAGAGTCTGCTGACATCATCAGATGACTGGTTCCAATCTCAACACAGACTCCTACATAAATTCTCCACGTATCTCCTATCTCTACACGTCGTTTTGGTGCTGTGCCATCTGTAGTCACAAATACGGTCTACGGTCTACGGTCAAGCTATAATGATGGTGTAGCTTTTGTCATGCCATCTACTCAACTATGTTTATTCTTGTGTATGTGAAGTCACTGATTTGGCCAATACTTCATTGCAGTTCACTTTAAGCCACAGGTTTTATTAATACAAAGGTTTTCTGAATGTTATAGAACTTTTAAATGCAGTTCAGTTGTAGCCAACAGACTTGTTCATTTTTGTGCCTTTTCCTGTACTGCTTCTTTTTAAAATACGTTCGCACATCCCATGTTGGCTAGTTAAAGACACATGCCATATAAAGGCAAATTTCTGGTTCTCTTTTGCCTAGAAGACCCTGTTGCATTGCCCACTCTCTACCTGTGTTTCCTGCCCCTATGCTGTCACTCTATCTAATCAAGCCCAAAAATGCCCTTTTTGTGTATGTGGTACACCTCATCAAGCAACTTTTACAGATGACATTTGCAGACAAGCCAATTTGTTGTGCACATATTGTAATTGAGGGAAACAAACAAAGCCAGTGAGATCTGTCCACAGACATAACATTCAAAAATTCATGACTGCTCTGTGGCTCGAATGGAAGGTAATTGGAATTCCAACCCCTTGGAACAACTGCCTAAATATCGCTGGAGCTGTAGTTCGGCAAACATGATTTTAGGACCATTATTTTGAAAAACCCAAAATTCAGATTTTTGATTTTCAAATCTGAATTTGTTTGCATTTGTATATGCATATGTCTGTGTGTACTGTTTTCTTATGTGACTTATATTCAAAGGAAGGAGAGCAGGCAAGGTCAGTGAGTGTGATTATTGACATAGATTATCATCTGAGGGATGATGGATGGCGGCGCTCTTTATGGATCACTTCACTCTATCACCATCTCTCATCTCCTTCTGCTCAGGGTTTCCTGCAGATACTTTAATAGGCAAGGCGGCGGCGTCCCGCAAAGTCAAATGGTTGTGGTGCGTGTCACATTAGTTTGCTGATGGTTTGCACTGGGGTCATGTGTGGAGGTTAAATATGTGTTGTTACAGTGAGAATCTAAAATAACAGACAGAGCATCCAATGAAAAAAAAATATATGTCAAGCATACATTTCATCACTATTTCATTTCACTTACTGTATAGCAAACACCACTTTCTTTTAAAGGCTTTAGCCAACTTGGGGTCACCAAAGTCTTTAGCATGTATAATCTGCGAACCACAGAAGTCTGTACAATACCTTTACTCGAATATGCATTTTGCGTTTTGTTGCTTCACTTTGATGTTTGAGCGTCACTTTGCAGAATGTATGATGTACGTGCTGGGTCTGTCTTCCCATTCACCCATGGAAGGGCAAAAGTTTATCCTTGCTCACCTAGAATTTCAGTTTATGATGTGTACGAAGGACGACTTGATAAGTTTCTCTGGCCTCAATTCAACTCTTTTAACATTGTTGCCAATACTAGCTTCAGTCCTTAGATACCTAAATTTGCCTGAATACTACAGCTGCCTAGCGCACGGTCAGGTTAGCGCATTTCAGATATCATTGGGAAATTTAATAGCTCTGCACCAAAAGTTCATAACTCACATTATTCAGCAAAAAAACTACTTTTCGACCACAGAAATGGACTGATCGTCTAATGCGATAAATGCATTCATCCTCTCTGTGACTTCGTTGGCCTTGACAGTGTCCTGCTCCCATTGTTGAAAAGTACAACCCAAAGTTTGTTGCAACAGTGTTGCCTTTGCCTCTGTCCCCTGCGTAAAGTTGCCATCCTGTTGGATTCCAACTGCTTCTGATACTGATCTTGTTGAAATTAGCTTCCATATTTTCATCCATTGCGGGTGTTGCACGTAGCTGTGAAGCTCACTTCTTTTTCAAACAGAAAGTGGCCTGACACTGTCAGTGCAGTCATCACATTGCCACACCACCAGCATGCCTACAAATCTAAATCTAAAACCCACCAACAAGTTCTCATAATGAAACAATAAAGAAGTAGTTTGTCATCTCTGAAAGCTAATATGGACTGTCTGTATTACTACTTGAGATCTGATTAACCTTTGGCACTAAAGCTACCAGGCTAAGGTCAGGGAATGAACTGTGGTTTAAAGGGTTAGATGTAAAAAATACTTCCTGGTTAAGGTTAGTTTTGGTTACGTCCATCCATCCATCCACTATCTATACACTGCTTAATCCTCTGCAGGGTCACGAGGGGGCTGGAGTCTATCCCAGCCGACTCAGGCAAAGGCAGGGGACACCCTGGACAGGTCGCCAGTCTATCACAGGGCAGTTTGGGTTACGTTCTTGGGTAAATCTAAAACCCACCAACAAGTTCTCATAGTGAAAGAATAAAGAAGTAGTTTGTCCTTTCTATGGACTGTCTGTATTACTACTTGAGATCTGATTGACCTTTGACTCCGACACTGGCCACGTTTAAATCACACTTAAAACAGTGGCTAAAGAAAAACCAGGCCTGTGAACACTTATAGTGTATAGTTGTTGTTATTGTTGTATTGTGTCATTGTATTTTGTACTGTTTTGTTTTTAGTCAACTGCCTAGGGACTACAGATGGAAACTAGAATCTTTGCTATAATCTGGCATATATACACTGTCAGTGTTGCAGATGTTCATTAATATGCACTGTCCCTATTAAGTAAATAAATAAATAAACAAACTAAAGCCACAAGGCTAAGGTCAGGGAATGAACCATGGTTTCAAGGGGTTAGTTGTAAATAATACTTCCTGGTTAGGTTTATTTTAGGGTTACGTTCTTGGTTAAAATCAGCAATCACCTTTGCATTGTTGACATGAGATGCAGTTGTGTTATCCGACGTCTAACTTTCAGTTTGTGCCCAGAACCATCCAGCCTGACTTCCTCCTCTGATACATTTTGCTGCTTTTGCCTTTGCTTCTCACAGAGCTGTCATTATGCTGAATGCACCACCCCAGGAGGTTGCTCGACAGAAAACATAAATAGATACTTTCTGTTGTTTCCAAGTTGACAGTGTCATAAATTCTGCCCTGAATGTTGCTTGTTTGGTGGCGTGGCTGCTTTTGGTCGGGCCTGTGTAACACTTGTGTATGTGCATATGCTGTTTGCACGAACTGGTCTTTTATTAACAAAAAAATATCTGAATGATGACAGCAGTGCAGCAAAACACAGCCAACAGAGGCAGAGCTGAGGGGTGAATGAAGAATGATCTGTTCCTCCAGCTCTTGAATCTGAATATATAAAGCCACTCATAATGGAAGTTAATTTACATTTGATTTCTAAGTGCATATATATGCAGATTCTTGTCTGAATCTTCCAGGCATTTACGCATTTGCATACACATTATTACAATCTCAGCACACTTGTAAATCAGATTTTGTCACACAATCACAAATCCGAGTCCCCACATATAGATTATGACACTTTCACCGCTTTCCATGTGTATTTGTGAGTAACGCTGCTACAGTAATGCCTCCCTAATTAACTAACTTCACTCTATTCTCTCCCTTTGCCCTTTAGCTCCTTCCATCTTTCACAGTCGTTATTTCTTTCTTGTGCCGACTATTTTGCAACCTGTGATAACAAAACTCCGCCGCTGTGAGAAAGTTCTCCAGCTTCATCTGTCTTGCTTTTGGCAAGATGTAATTGGATTAGGGGGGGGTGAAGGGAAGCAACTCCTTGTGGTTTAGTGTGGTCTTCTTCGAGCAGCAAATCAACACAGGAGCGACGCGAGAGGAAATTAACTCACGGGGCGGATCATCTCTCTCTCTCCCTCCTTCTGTCTCGTTCTTCTTTGCACTTCTGTACTTTTTCGCACCCTCGCTGGGTTTCCACCGACCACGCTCACGGTGATTACAGCTCATTAAACACCCTTCACGCACTTGTCTGGCTGGAATAAACAAACAAAGGACTTAATCCAAAACAGATTGGCAAAAATGTAGTTATGGCTGAAATGTGAAGAGGAGAGATGCATGAGGGATGGATGGAAAAACAGAGTTTAAGAATGAGGATGTAAGTAACGGAGGAGATGGCTGGAGGGATTACATGCAGTTGGAGGAGGAAAGGTGCTATGGAGGTAATTAGCTTGGGCTAATTCTTCCAAGCGAAGGTTGATCCAGCTGAGAAAATGAGTTAGAATTGCCCTCGTAGGTGTAATGATTTTTTGGGGTCCGACAGAGCCGCATAATACACACCCTCCAGGTTGTGCTGAAGAATACCTGAGGTGATATTATCCTCTGTGGCAGCACAGTGCAGCTGGAGGTAATTAGAATTCACAAGTGCGGTTATGTTGTCAGGCATAATACTAATGCTGTGATTAATAGCACATCTCAGCACTAACATGTAACAGTGGGAGCGATTTCAGTGGTTTTTCTTCCAGCATTTGTACTTTTCAAAATCTAAAGAGTATTGCCGAGTTTTAAACGACGGAAAATGAAAAATTATAAAACAAATCGCTTCAAGGTGAATTATAAAGCGCAATATGACTAAATGATGCCCTACATTTGATTTTATTTTTTGTTTTTCAAGAGTACTTCAGTTGATTTTTTTACTTATTAAACCTACATTGACCTTGTTATAAGTTCAATGAGTGATGTGGTTATGTCATGGGAGAAAATAATTATCCATCCATCTGTTATCTATACACCACTTTATCCTCTGTAGAGTCAGCGGACACCCTGGACAGGTCGCCAGCCTATCACAGGGCTACACATAGAGACAGACAGACAGAAAATAACTACAATAATGCAAACCTGTACAGTCCTTCAAATTTGCAAGTCAGTCCAGAAATGCATCAGTGTAAAAATGGTAGTTCACAATCATGGGATGCATGTACTAGAGTTAAATGGTCTGCACTTACATCACGTCTTAGTGGTAGTCAAAGCGCTTTACAATGTGTTTCTCTTTCACCCATCCACACACACATTCACACACCACTGGCGACAGAGCTGCCATGCAAGGAGCCACTGGGAGCAACTTCAGGGTTCAGTGTCTTGCTCTTCGACATGTGGGGGAGCGGGGGGATCGAACCGCCAACCTTGCTATCAGTTGACAACCTGCTCTACCGCAGGAGCCATAGTCACCCCAAATTCAATTCTTCAGATTCAGAAATGTGCAAGAAAGAAGCAAAAGCATTTATACATACCACAGTTCTGCAAAAGCCAAACAAATTGTCTCAAATAATTCAAATGTGTTGCAATATGTTGTGATCTTGTTTGTTTGCCTGCCTGTGACTGAGACTGTATCCATGTTGTGTAGTGTCTATGCTATGTTCGTGTCCAACCTAGCAAGACTGGTGTCATCACATTTACAGAATGGCGACCAATGCAATAAACTGCAGGATGTGGTGGCACAGGTTCAGATTGTTTATCAGAGCTGTCTAAAACAGTTAGAAACTACAGAAGTAATAGTTATTATAAGCCCATGTGTGCTGTTGGTGAGATTGAATGGGAATAATGCTTTCCAGGGTCAGACACTTAACGCTGACCTCAGCGTCATGCTGCAAGTATTTCCTGTTTGTAATTGAAAAGTTGCCTGAACAAAGCATGCAGTTTAATTTAATTCAGTACGGTCTTGTTAGAGTAAATTGACATTTTTAAGGAGCAGCTTCTCATGTCAGTGAAACTCTATATCATTGCCAATAAATTAATTCCTGTTGCTGAAAAGACTGAAAAGCGATGAATTGAGACAGACGTAGTGATAGCAAGGACAGGGATGATGGATAGCATTTTATCAAGTGTGTAGGTGGAGGAAAAAAAACATATGATGCTATGAAAGTAATTAATGTGAAAATGTAAGGAAAAGCTGATGTATTTATGTAACAGTGTTCCTAATCACCTTGAACCACGTTCTCTTTAGGTTGCACATGCTTTGCTCGTGTTCTTATGTAACTCCCACAGTCCCTTCCTGGATGCTTGGATCTTTAAGGACTAATCATTCTCATCCAGTGGTTTTATGGCTTTAACTGTGGTCACAATCAGCGCTGACTGAGGCTGCACTGACAAGCCCACGGCAGCCGCTTTATGACACCGAAGCAATAGTGAACAGCAACAGCCTGTCTGAGAATGGAGGCTGGATGATATAAACTGTGGGCTGATAATTTCTTCTAATCATTCTTGATTACTTGAAATCGGATTTCCGACACATTGTTTGTCAGAGGATGACAGTTTAGTGCAGTCCAGTTTCAGTCTTAACTGCTTTTCTCTCTCCTCAGCTCTCCTCCTCCTGTATGACGTCACCAACAAAGCATCCTTCGACAACATCCGGGTAAGATCAAATGCACCTTTGCTTACCTTTTCTGTCACTTTCACCCCCTTTTTCCACTTCTTTACCATGACTCAGTGCTGCTTGTTATTGACAGTCCTCAAAGAAAGACTTTTGGTTGAATGTTGGTTTATTTATAAGACTCATCTCGGTCTAAGTTCAAATATTTGTAGGTCTTATTCACGAGTAAGCATCAGCAGTTATGTGGAAGGTGTACTGGACCAGAGATGCTCTCATTTTAGCAGCACATCTACGTTCCAAACCACATCTGTGGTTTGGAGTTTTGGGTAGTAATGAGATCACAGATACAAATGGGGAAATGAGGTTCCTCCATATGGCTATTGTGTTTACTCTGAGCTGTGGTTCACAAAGTGGAGAGACACAGGGGGATGTAGATTACCCTGATGTGTACTGCTACTAGTCTAGATAATTTACTATGGAATGATATGGTGGTTGTTAGGCTGTTGTGTTCTGTTGTGTTGTAGTAATGCCTGTGTTTCTAACATGGACTGGTTTGGACAGGACTATATACGTTTCAACCACCTCTGGGGATAGTGGGGATCACAAGTCTCTGGCACCATTATTTTGGGAGTTTAGTGTTGAAAAGTTTCGGAACCCCTGTCTTAAAGAACCCTACTCCTCCCCTTTAAGCCTTGATTATACTCCCAAGCCGACGTGCACATGGACAACTGTGGACACCACAGATGGGTAGATGTTCTATTAAACTATTTTTTGTCAGCAACAGGCTACTTGGAAGACTCTGTTTCTTACATGTGCAGTCAGCCATACCACTTTGGAGAATGTGCACCATTGCCCCTTGTGGCGTAATCCATTCAGATGCAAACTTTGGCCTCCACGCAGACGTCAGAAAGTTCTGTGCAGACTCTTGCAGACTTGGGCAGATTAAATTTACATCATGTGGACCCTCACATACTCATTTACATGAGTTCCACACTGGCCTTAGATTCTGCAAGGAACTCTGAGTAGAACTGCTGCTTCTGCAAGTCAAAAAGAGCTCACTGGAGACTCCAGGGTAGACCCAGAACATGCCAGTTGGATTATCTCATGTGCTTTGGGGAGACATCTGGATACCCCAGAAGGAAATGGAAGACATTACTGTGGAAAACGACATCTGGGCTGCCTTCATGGCATGCTGCCTCCATGTCCTGGCCCTGGTTACCAGGCAGGATATTGAAAAGCTGTATTGTATATTAAGATTTAGGAAGTGTTTTTCATCGTACATTAACTTTCTCACCACGTAACAACAATCGGTTGGCTATGTGGATTGCAGGAGGTTTAAACTCTTGAGTGTTCATCCCTTGTGAGGAACAAATTCAGTGCTGTTTGATGCTACTTAGTTAAATATATACGTGCTCATACATTCACTGTTTAACATTTAGATGAATGTGTTGCCCCTTAGAGAGTTCTCTAGATTTATGTTGTCTAATAGTATCAGCTTGGAGATTAGCATATGGAGCAGATGAGTATAACATCTATTTGTTTATATTTCTCAATTGATTGCTTTCATGGGAGCAAAGCAGAAGTATAATTTAGGGCTCCTGTCCACTGAAACTTTGCAGTCAATTACATACATTTTCAAAGCCACCTGCAAAGCTACCCATATTATCTCATAATCACAGCAGGGGTCAGGTGATGAACGGCAAGGACGGTGAAGGAGGATGAAGACAGTGGCAACAAATGAAGGGAGGTGACGAAACTGAAGATCATGGGGGAGCAGATAAGAGCTCGCTTTCTTCCCAAATGGGCCCATTTCTTTGTAGTCTTGGCCCATCAGCCGTTCAGTTCCCGCTGTGATTTTCCAGCCATCTCCTGCTCCATTTGGTGCCACTCCCCTCGTCCCTCGCAGGTGCATTACTCTCCTTTGATTAACGCACAGCGGAGTTAAGAGCAGAACACGGCTATTATAAAATTCACTGTCTTACACATCAAGGAGAAGAATGGCTTCATAGCCATCTGGCAGCGCTGATCCACTTAGATCTGGAGTGTGTGTGTGGGTGGGTGGGATTGTCAGTGTGTGTCTGTGTGTGTGTGTGTGCATGGTTATGCCTCTGTGGAGCTACCTGTGTGACCTGAATGTGCATGTGTAGGTGTGCAAATGCTTTCATTAACAGGGGGAGGAAGAGGAGTCCCCAAAGGGAAACAGAGCTTAGCTTCTGTCCAAACAGCTGGTTACCGTTATTACTCTTTATTAGTTTGCTTTAAATGACTCTATCAGGAAAATAAAAGCCTTGGATGTCATATATTTTACTGACGACAAGTCCAAAACCAGCAATGTCTTAATCAATCACCCAGTATACGGGAGTGAACAGTGCAGTTGTCAGGAATAGTTTGTGGCTTAGATTAATACCCATTTGGTGCGCTGGAGAGTGTATAGCTCAAGATGATGAATGTGAGACGGGCTAAAAATGAACTTAAACTGTGTGTGTGTGTGTGTGTGTGTGTGTGTGTGTGTGTGTGTGTGTGTGTGTGTGTGTGTGTGTGTGTTTTCCTGGTGCTGAAGAAACATGTCACCAAGTGAGACTAACTAATGTGGCTTTAATAGTTTTAGAACAACAATGGATCTCTGTTTTTGTCAGTTCCCTTACTCACTGGTAACTCTCTGAACACTTTATATGAAGGACTATAAACAGAAGTAAAGGCATCAATAAATGTTAGACTGAACCACCTCTTAACCTCCTTTTTTCCATCAGAATAATCTGGGATATATTATAATCAGTGCTAAATTGTCTTAATATTTCTGACTCCTCATTGCTTTTGTTTGCCGCTGCCTGGCCCTGAAATGCTGTTGGGAGGTGGAGGGTGTTCTGCCGGTCACACATCAGTCTCAACAGGGGGGCAAGTCTTTTTCACATTTCAATTTCCAGCCCTGCTTTGGCCGCACTCTTTGTATTAAACTCAATGAATAATGTTAGCTGTTTTATCGTGTCTCACGGTGTCCTTCAGGTTGAGAATTTGCTTGTGGTGGCGGGGGGTCCGGCGTGACTGATGTGCATGCAGAGACTCATGCAGTTTAGAGGGGGGAAAGCTGAAGGCACAATTTACAGATGTCTATTAATTGGTTTCGCGTGCAGACTCTCGGTTAACACTGCAATTTACCAATTAAATGAGTGCCTCATGTGCATCGGTAGACGCTGCAAGACAGCTGTGCACAGAAAGGTCTCTAGTCCCCACTCAGATTCTTCCGCGCAGATTCTCGGACAGGCCAAAAGTTACTTTGAAAAGAGTGAAATAGGGTGTTTTAATGTCTTTATTTACCTGACCACCCAGCGACACACACAGACAGCCCTGATAAATGTTAGGCACACTGGTGCAGCCAATGAGAACTCTTTGCATACAGGTTTTTGGTGCATGTGCGACATACAGGTAGCGGTTGGGTTTTCAATTATGGTTGTAGTCTTTAAAGGGGTAGTAAGCTGTTCCTAAGTAGGTTTGTTGATATCTTTGAACAGTCAAATGGCTGTGCATTGCCTAAAGAGAAACATTCCAGCCTTAGAGGTGTTTTTGCAAAGTGAATGTCCCTTTCCCATGGCTGGAGCACAACGGACACTATAATATATAAAATCATCAAATTAACAACATTTAAGCACATTAACAGTATCATCTATAACAAACCAGAGTAAGAACTAGAGAGAGTTATTTGTTTTGATTATTTTAATCAGACGGAAGAACCATAGAGGCAGCTGCAGACACCATCCTTTACCTGGTTGACCCAGTGCCAGTGTCCAGTTGCTGTGCAGTGAAGCCCGGCGGAGAATGGGCGTCTTGGTCTGTGTTGATGAGCGTAGAAACGGAGTACAATGGTGCTGAAACTAGCGTCTTATCTGACATTTTCCCTCAGAAACAAGGAGGAGACGAGTGTCACAGCTGCTGTGCAAACCGCTTTATCTCTAGAAATGTGCACTGCAAAAAAAAAAAAAAAAAAAAAGATCAACGGGAGCATCTTCTGAATTAAAGCTGTACTCTGGAAAATGTGTGGGGCTTCACATAGGACTGTCTTGTGCACCAGCATAAATGCACCCAGTTGATGGTTAATTGAAATGTTTTTCTGTGAACTCTGAGCCACTTAGTTTCCCGTTTACAGAGCCAGGGCTGTGTACAAACACCAGCTAGTGGACAATGAGGAGATACTCACTGAAGTGTATTGGATTAGAATTGCTTACTCTACCTTTAATGGGATTAGTACCTGTATGTTGAGGTTACAAAAGCTAATCGCTGCTTAAAGAGTGTCAGGTATTAAGTCCAGCACTGGCAAGTATTGCTTTTCTTGCATCAGGTTTAGTAGCTGATACTAATTAGTTTTGTTAGATGTAATACTTGGGGATTATCACAACCCCTAAAGTGGGGTTCTGGTAAAATCCCCTTTTTTCACAACAAGATGATCCAGACGTGGCAGACTATAATATCAAATTACAGAAACTGCAACAGTGTACAAGAAAGGTATTTGACACTTGAAAGGCAATTGAATGATATACACAACATGCTTTATATCATGGTGCTAGCAGCAGGTGTATTGTCTAGTCCACTTTGTTATCCTTTGGTTGTGAGTCTCCATTTAAAGGGCTGACATGAACAAACCCACAGCCTCATGAACAGCTCGTGGGCCTTACTACATGCGCCAGTTTTCCTCAGAACCACAGGAGGATGGCCAATCAGACTGCCAGGGATTTCTGGAGCAATCGGAGAACACAGGAGAAGGGAAAGAAATCAGAGAGAAATCAGAAAGCCTTTGTTAAAACCTGAAGTGGGGTTTTCAATGAGAGGCGATGAATAAACAGAAGGATAGCATGTGTGACGTGCATGGTTTGCACTGCTAATTTTAACTGTGCATTTTTACATACTGTCGGGAGCATTGGTATAAAGCTAAGCTAATTGGCAGCTGGACAGTTTGATACCTACTGTCTGGAATCAAACAAGGGTGCAATTTAAAATGTACCGCTCTCTATGCATTCTGGCCTTTTATCCACATGCAAACTGAGTTTCAGGTCAGTTTTAGGCTTTGCAGCTTTGCCTTTACCTTTGCCACAAGGACAAAGTAGATTGTCCTGTGATGCTGAAGTGTCTGCTGTTATCTCCTTTGTTAAAATGATTTTGTGCAATGGTGGATGTGGTCTAAACAATGCCGGTGCTAACCTTGCTAACAGGACTTTCTACATGTTTACACATGAATGTACAGTTACACCTCTGCTGTAGTGAGGAACGGAGTGTCCAGAGCTCCTTTCTGGATGTATCATTATGGTAATAAGTTTTTTCCAGGCTTTTATTGACCAGCATGGCTTCAGGGTTAGGGCCATATTGCCACTTGTTGGATCGGCATGCTCTTCACAGTGCTGCAAATCTGTTTTGCATTTTCATTTGGACAGTGATTTTTTTGAGAACAAAGGAGGAATATGTGCATTTCTTTAAAATGTTATGGTATTTTAGGCGCCAGTATAGCTCACTGAGTTAGGGCGTTGCCATGTAGGCCCAGGCCACCAGCAGCGGTCGTGAGTTCGAGTCCGACTCACGACCCTTTGCTGCGTGTCTCTCTCTCTCCTCTCTACCCCCTTCCACCCTGCCTCTCCCCTATCAATAAAAACAGAAAAAGTCACCCAAAAAAAATGTAAGAAAATGTTGATTAAATGTCCTGATATGTTCTTATATATTACAAATCATCTAAAAACCAGCTGTTACTTTAGCTATGAAACACATGTTGCAACCTAACCACAGTTTTAGAAGAAGGAAACTCACAATCTTTAATCTGCAATAGATTTTTTATACGTGGACACAAATGTACCTTTTTTTTTCCAATTATATGGATACAAGATGCATGAATATTACATTTTTACATCATCAGTGAATGATTTTGTTTTAGTCAACAACCAATGCAAATCTTGACTTTTAAATCATACTGCAACTCCCAAGGGTCCTTCATAAGACTGTATTTTAAGCTTTTTATGTGTCATTTCATTCCGTTTTTCCCCCCACAGTGAAGACATGTTATTAAATTACCAACAGTGACATGATGAGTATCTTAGTGGCAGTGACTAAAGCCTTGATTATACTCCCTGGTGGCCGCTCACACAGACAGCTGGGGACATGACAGCTTTTATTGCTCTTACACTACTTTTCTCGTGCGTGGGAGTATGCCTGGAAGATTCCGTTCCATCCAAGTGCAGTATCTACATATTACATGCATCCACACTACTACTAAGCATGCTCACTATTGTCCCTGTGGTGAAGCCTTCTCCTTGCCTGTTTTGCTTGCCTCGTGACGAAACAGTGCTTTTACAGGAATCACTCTCCGGCTTCGTTTTCGCTGCTATTTGTCGGTGAGAACCAAGCACACATCATCTGGTCACACCGGCTTGAATTGCTGGCCGATGATATGCAGATTGTGATTGCAGCTGTGAGTCTGGGTGACATGCGATGGAGGAAGTAGTCATTCAGAAATGCAGTATAGTCAAAGGACAGAGCTACTGCATAAGATTAGAAACGAATTAGAGCAACTGAGTGTGTACTTGAATGGATTTAGTTCATTAGCATAACATGCACAATATGCGTGATTTTGTGACGGTGACAAAGGTGATACAGTGCATGTGTGCAGGTGGGTGGGAGGATAGTACAACATGCAGTGAAGCTTGACACTATAATTTTGTTGCGCTACCGGCCCGCAAACAACACTGTGCTTCTCCTCCCACAACAGCCAAATACTTCATAACAGACAGGTGAGAGTGAAGAGCACAGCCATTTTCCTGGCTTAAAGCTGCCCTTTATACAATGCACGCCGATCAAAAAGTCCCAACGGAGTGTGTGTGTGTCTCTGCATTTCAACTGTTGTAATTACAACTGATTAGCATTAACGAGCCTAAATTGCCCTTGTGTGTGTGCATGTCTCTCAGATTGCTGTTGCTCACCGCGCTGAACAGGTGTGCTCTCTCACCTCTCCGAAGGGGATTACGGCTCATGCAGTATGCATTCCACACAGTCGCACACACACACACACACACATACATACACCGACTGTCCACTAGCCTCCCACTGTGTTTGCATCTGCTCTGGAGCATTGGAGCCGTTTTCGTGCTAATACCGGAAACTGACCCAACATTTCCAGCATGCACAAATGTGTATGTGGAGCAGGATGGATGGTTTATACATGCAGAGGACATGACACATGCTTACATGTGATGAAAACACATGATTAAAGTGACTTTGGAGGAGGAGGTGGATCTGTGTTGCACTGAAAAATCAAGAGAAGAATCATGTCAGGATAAAAAGGATTAATCTCCTGATGTAAAAATGATAATGTATTCTTAGTGCTGCTGCGTCAAACGTTAAGCTGAGCAAAAAAATAACTCACTACTATTTTTAATTAATTAAATAAAAAAGTATAATGCAGTACAGAGGGGGTATTATTGCACTGGTACTGTTACTTTGTGTCATGTGGGATATGCAAATGCTTCATTCATGTGTCACCTTAATGTGTTCTTCAAACAGCACCTGCACACCACAGATACCACACATGAGCTTCTATTATCTGCTTCCAGGTAATTAATGCATCATGAATCAGCGAGAGGTAAAGCCAAACAGACATGAAGGTGGAGGATTGGTCATTAAACCCGGATGAATACCTGTCTGTGGCGCACAGGCTGCTGCAGCTCACTGTATCGGCTCACACTGATGCCTCCCATAGTGTGAATCCATTAGCAGCACGGCCTCAGGGTGAAGGCTGGAGAGCAATTGGATGATAAAGGCGTGGAGACACAGTGCCCAGTGCTGTGCAGCTCTCGCTCTTTCTCTTTCTGTCGCCCGTGTTTTTCTTCGCTCTTTCACTCTTCTTTTCTCTCTCCCGTCCATCTGTAACCACGGCTACAGCCTCCACTACTCTGTCGCTCTCCTCTCTCTGCCTCTATCCGTCCCGCTTTGTTCTGCATCTGTTTTAGTCGCAACCGGCATGCCATCTTGCATTTTTCTTCTTTAGGTTCCTCTCATTCTTCATGCATCTCATTCTGTATGTAAATGCTATGACCAATTAGCATATCTGAATTAGAATCACTTTTATGTCAGAGTCACCACGGCAATAATTCTCTCATCTAAATGATGTCAAATGAATGTAAAAGTGAACGGCACAAGGTTAAATACACCAAAAGAGAGGTGAGATGGCCCTTCCTAAAGCGCTGTAGCACATTTATCACTTAATTACCATCTAATATTTAAAAGAAAAATCCAGTCTCTTAATCAAAGCACATAAACTCTGATTGAGTCAATTTTAAGCTGCTGAAGACATTCTCATGTCATATCAGTCTGTTTGCTTGTGATGCTGAGTAGAAGAAGTAAGGGAGAAGTTGTTTTTAAAATTGTTTTTATATACTCTATTGATCCCTCAGGAGGATTTTTTCCCCTCACATAGCCCAGGAAGCTGGGGTCAGAGTGCAGGGTCAACCACACTAAGCCACCTCTGGAGCAGACCGGGTCAAGGGCCTTGCTCAGGTGTCCTGCAGTGGCGGCCTGGTGGAGCTGGAGCTTGAACCCCAGACCTTGTATTTCATGCAGCATTTGAACAAACAGGAGTAGAGGGACAGTCCAGAATTAATGTCCTGTCAGTCTCTGGTTGGGATCTTGCAGACTTAAACTAAAATAAGCATCAGAATTGTGTTGTCATGATTAGTTGACATGACCATTGACACTGATGATGAAAATACAATCAGTGTTTTAAACGAACACCGTGGTTTTTATATTTTGAAAAAAAAGGTCACCATTCATTGTAGCAATTTTTCAATACACTGTAAAACGTGAACAGATGTAAAACAGTTTATACAACAATATAAACATTATTAACATTTTACACATTTTCCCTGTTTTGTTAAAGTACAGATAATAACTTGTACAAATGCAGAAAAAATAGTATTCATTTACATGTAAAAAAAAAAACTTGACCAAAATTGTAGCTAACATTTACATAAAAATATTTATTTTTACCAAATGTTTTTTTTTCAACATTTGAGCATAAGATTATACAGTTATTGTATTTAAATCAGCAAAAATTATCATTTTTGTACAGACTTTTGATGTTATTTTAACCTTTTTCCTTTTGCATTGCACTGTAATTGCTGTCTTATGATGCCAGTTGTTTTTGTCACTGGTCATAGGTCTGCCACAGTCAGCGCTACAGTCTTAGACAATGGCCAACTTGATCCAACTTACTTAAGGGTAAACTTTTCCAAAGACTCAAGGCTTCAAAAGTATTGGAATACTTAAAACGATTATGCAACAAAGAAGGTGGTCTGTACACTGTAAAATGGCACCTGAAGAGAAAACACACAGATGGCACGTTAAATCCATTTGCTTCTCTCCTGCTCTCTGTGCTCACGTATACTGTATTTCATCAGCTAGTCCGATGATCAACATTATAAGGATATTCACTTTGAGAGGACTACATCATTTTATTGGAGCTTTCTGCCCACTTGAACCACATTTAAATGACTAAATCTCTTCTTTAGCCCTCAGTTAGTTGGCACGCAGCAACAGTCGGCATCTGTTAAGGAGTGGGACAGAAGCCCAGCTGACCAAATAATTAACGTCAGCCGACAATATCAACATCATTCCTGGTTAATGACAACAGCTCTGCTGTGCATTTGGCTGTATTGACATTTGAAATGAATGATGCTAAAGAAAGTTAGAGGCAAATTTCCTGCCACGCAGACCCCCACCCTCACTGGGCTGCCTCATCTCGTTGGTTATCAAAAGCTCAGTTTCCCCCATATGTTGTGAAACAGCACAGCATGAAAGATTTATACACTCTAAAGTTGGTTGAGAAGAAGCTGTGTTCAGGGTCTGTAAAATGTTTTTTTGTTTTTTTTTAGTTGTTGGGGAGGTAAAGAAGGGAAAACTATCTGTTTGCATATATTCAGTAATTAAGGCTTTAAAAAGTCCACAACTCCATCACTGAAGCAGCTTTTGAGGGAAGAGAAAACACAAATCCTCACTGATGTCTTTACTTTCTTCTCAGCAGTGATCCCTCTTGTATGACGAGAAATATCTCACAGGCTTTTTGCATAATGATCCCTGTCATGTTTAAATAAATAAAGCCATATGGAGAATTAACTACCAACTTTTTTTATTCAAAAGATTGAAAAGCATTTTGTTTCTTGGACTCTTATAGCGTCACGAGTGTGCAGTATATAGTGATTCAACAGTATGTGCTCCAAGGTAAGACACTACTGTTTACTGTGTATCAACTCTTACTACAAATTAAGGAACTATTGCTGTTGTTGCTGTAGTATTGGTATCTTAAAACGGATGCTGTATGCTTCTAGACGGTGTGTAATTTGATGCCGAAGGGCCAAAACACAGCAACAGAATTTTCACTCAGCCTGGTGGTGAGTGTTAAGGGGATGATGGCTACATTCACACTAACATATTTCCATTTTAAAACGTTGCTTTAAAACAAAAACACTCTGTCCAAGTGAGCGTTGTATCTCAACTTCTGAACAGT
Organism: Dascyllus trimaculatus; assembly: GCA_024666655.1. NCBI lineage: Eukaryota > Metazoa > Chordata > Actinopteri > Pomacentridae > Dascyllus > Dascyllus trimaculatus. The sequence goes on from CM045463.1 coordinate 22,978,087, forward strand.
CTTTGTGCATATGAACACACTTGAAAAGGCACATTGCTAGTTGTAGAAAACGCTACAGAGGAATCGATGGTGGAAAGGAAGACGAGAGATTTCCTCAACTGCATAGCAGCTACTAGCAGAAACAACAAGGTCAGCAAGCAGCGCCTGCAGCCTGCATTCTCTGTATTGAATTGAACACTGGTAAGCAAGGCTGATGTACTTTTGTTTTCTTCTGGGAAACAGTCACGTGACAGAGGCATGAAAAAGCAAGGAATGTAGTGACAGAAAGGCCTAATCAGAAAATTGTTTTTTCTTCAAGTGTCCATTTCAGACTATAACGCAACCCCAGAGTTTTCACACCCAAACTGGACCAGTAGTGTTCCAGTGAGTCTCTGTTTTAGTGACCCCAAAATGTCGGAGTAGTGTGGATGCCGGGTGTAAACATAGCACAAGTGAAGCGATTTAACCCACATGACTACATTTTATTCCTAATGTCTAACTGGTGTGACAAAAAGCCTTCACTCTAACCCCTAAGGCACTCTTTGCATGGGACCAGTATTACCTGGTGATCCCCAGTAGACTGCGAACAGGAAGAAACTCATCTGTGATCCTGTATGCATCCTGTAATTTATAAAACAGCAGCTCCACAGCAAAATCTTCCAACCACATACTGTATTTCACCAAACACAGAGGTCCTGTGTTGATATTAAACCTCTACGAACAGGCATCTCTGTGATTTAGGATCCTTTGTGTGTGTCGCTAGGTCTTTGTTATCTCTGCAACCTTTCTTCTCGCTCTCTCCCTCGAGAATTTCGGAGGCTGCACTGGAGGTTATAAACGACACCTTAAGCAGCCTTTTTCATGCAAAGTCAGGAGGCTCATGTCTTCACACAGCACGGAGGCCCACACGCAGAAAAAAAAAAGCTCGAATCCATCATGGAGAGTGAGATCTGGAAGGATGGTGAGCATACAGTTAGGCGAGTTTTGCGGTCATCAGCAGGCTGAATAGTTATATGGCAGCCTGTTAATGTTATATCTGCAGATAATGTGAGTAAAACACCATGCGATTGGGCCTCACGAAGCAAAAGCATGGAGGGTTATTTCTAAATTGCATGAGGTCTCCAGGTAATATTAGCCCCTATGTGGACAGTACTTCAATAGAGCTGTAGGTGGTTCGCATTGAGAGCAGCCATGAAAGCACAGGAAGGTGTCTCACTGTCATTTTCAGTTTGTGCATTCATGCATAACGTTCTGTGCCTCTGCATGGACTCATTGTGTGTCCATTCACACATGCTTTCATTTGTATGCTACGATAGTGATTCTGTCAGTGATGAGCGGCACTGTGAGGTCATAAAAATAACTTGCTTTTAAACACTTAAATTGTCCAAATGTGCGGGTGATTATTGAGAAAACAGTTTGTTTTCCACCTTTGCGAGTGACACATCAAATCACTGTCCGTCATCTCCGCTCTCGTCTTCCCGCCGCTCCGTCCTCACCTCCGTCTCAGCTTGCTCCGATTATATCCCGTTCAATTTGCAACACGGCTACCGGTGACGAGATGAACCTCCATGATGTTCAGCGCACATGACAGTGAGGAGGAGGTCTTAATGTGACAAGGTCTTCATCTCTGCCCCCTTTCATGTGACAGTTGACTGTTGTCCTGTCAAAACATGGATGAATGGAAACCGCTGCACACTGCAAACACACACAGATCCACTATAGCCACACACACACAACATAGTAACCTTTGTCAGTCCTGAGATTGTAATTCCATCCTCATCTGTCAAGGATGGTGATGACTAATGTTGTGCTTTGTTGGTTGTCATGCCAACTGGTTCATAATTACATGTTCAACACCCATCATTTCCACCATAGTTGATTAGACCTGGATTTTCTCTGATTGTTACATAACACTTGGTGTGTCCAGTGGTCAGATGTTATTATGCTGTGCAATTTGATGTGTTTGTAACACACAACCATAGCAGAATAATCCAAAAAAATGGCCTGAACCAGTGGTGACTGGGAATACTATAGGGAGTAGCCAAAATAACAGCTTTTCAGGCTGTTGCCTAAGCTGCATTATTCACAGCTGATGCATTATATGGAACTAGACTTGTAATGTTTCAGGAGCCCGATGCCTTTAAACCCTCGAATCCTTTACAACCTCATATCAGGGCTTTACAGCTGCTTCTGTGTGCACCGTGCACCCTGTTGCCGAAAGATTTACGCTCCCAGGCCAAACGCTCCACAGACGAGCACGGCGGCGGCGACGGCAGCATGCACACACACAGGCAGGTTTTTTATTGGTATTGACCAACACGCTCGGGCACAGAGGCCACAGAAAGGAAAAAAAAAATCATTAAATCATTAAATCACTGAGAGCCCTCTCGCAGCGGGGAGGCTTTGTTGTTCAACAGATTCCCTCAACAGTAAAGTAAAAATCAATTTGATGTACACCCGGTGTCAGCTGGCATACGGCCAGCTAAATGGTCGGAGAGGAGGGAGAAATGGAGCGGGCTATAAGGAGCAGAATTACAGTGTGCTTGTGTAAACATGGTCAGTGGAGGTTTGTTTTTATGTGATTGGTTGCATTTACCACATGTGGCCATCTATCCTAGTAAAGTCCTTCATTACATTGCGGAAATATTGTATTTAGTTGTTGTTTAATCATCCCTTCCTCATATAAACCGATCAGGCATATCATTATGACCATCTGCCTAACATTGTGTTGGCCCTCCTTATGTGGTCCAAAATGCTCTGAACCATTGGACATGGACAAGAGGACCTCTCAGGGTGTCCTATGGGGTCTGGAACCAGGACATTGGCACTGGATCCTTTGGGTGCTCTGCCCTGTGCAGTGGGGTCTCTGTCAATCAAACTTGTTCTACTGCATCCTGTTGATGCTTGATCAGAATGGGGTGTAGGAAGTTTGGAGGTCAAATCAACGTGTTGGACCATTGTCATGTTCCTCAACATGTTCCTGATTGGTTGATGTTTTTTCCATTTTGTGGGGTGCATTTTCCTGCAGGGGTAGGCCAGCGACATTTGGGATTTCCATTTGCATGAGGGAGTGTGTTTGTTTTGGGACAATGTTTATTTGGGTGTCTAAGTCTGATAAACATGGATGTTATAATCCAAGGTTTTCCATCAGAACACCACATAGTACCAATATGATCAATGTTATTCACTTCACCTGTCAGTGGTCAGAATAGTGTGGCTGATTGATGTACATTTGCCTCAAAGTGATCCCTTCTTGGCATGATGACAAAGTAAAAAATCTTTAATTCATGCTAAATGACAGTCTAAAGTTCAGCTGAAGCTAATATGAGGCTTTGACAGTCTACATTTGTTCTTTCTAGATTCCTTTAAAGGAAATCAATGAAGTGTCTCCTCATTGTCCATCCCAAAACGACACACTCTAATTGTTTTCTGTGACTGGTAATTTCCACTGAGGGTGCAGCTGGAGGTCCCCTTCACTTTTCTGCAACATGTTTTTGTCCTCCCACTTTAATATTGTAGTTTTCGTTTGATTTACCCACTAAAATCTCTGAAAGTCGCCTCGCTCTCAAGATTTACAATGCAGTCACTCCTAGAACTCAAAGAATGGCAGCAGGTGTGACTCTGACATTTTCCCTGAGTTTTATCTTACAGGAAGCATACCGACTGCTGCTCAGACTGGATGATTTATATGCAAAGTAAAGTTAAAAAAAAAATACTTTTTGCCTTTTTTTAATGATATATGCAGTAGGGACAGATAGGAACAGTGAGGAAAGACATAGATAGCAACGAGGGTTGAACAAGGAGCTGAGGGCATTTTCACCCATGTGTATGTGACATGCATCCTAACCATTCAGCCCTGTTTCACAAATGTGAATTTCATGATTTAAAAAAAAAAATCTGTACTTTTATTTACACACAACATTCTCCTGAAAAGATTAACCCAACCAGCCATAAAGGAAAATGTAAATACTGCTGCAGTGTAGTGATCAGTCTCCATCAGTGGAATTATAGCCAGATTAGGGGTCCCCAGGGGGCCCAAACAGGGAGGGAACATAAAGAAACGTAATTGATTTAAAAATTTGATGTGATTGACTTTAAACACTGTGCCTGCAAACTGGCAGCTTTCTGGCAGCAGTTGCTGTTTTAATGTTGAGCAGGTTATTCATGAGGCTCCAGTGCAGCTTTTCACTGGCTCAGGTTAAAGTGGATTCAGTGAGACTGATTATCTGTGACATGTGGGACTTCGCTGTAAGTGAAGTTTGATTACCTGCAGCCTTAGCAGTAGTGACGGAGGAAATTAACCTGCGCTGACCGCACTGTGCTCTCCTGATGCAGTTATACATAATTGGAGGTCATGTAAGCTAAAGGGGCCCTGCTTGTAGTGTGCAGTGAGAAATGAACTCGGTCTGCTGCGTAGAATTTCAAGGTCTATTTATTCATTACTTAGAGAGGCAAGTGACTGTTGACTGCTTGCTCATAGGGAATCCAAAAGCAACTTTGGATTGTTGGGTTTTTCTGTTTCCTGTTTTACTGTTTCCTGTTCTTTCTTACAATGTTAAGCGCTTTGTGACGACCTGTGTTGTAAATATGCGCTATACAAATAAAACTGAATTGAATTGAATTGAATTGAATTGAATTGAAAAGTGTAGTTGGGAGGAAAGGAAGATGGAAATGCAGGGTTTTCCACAATTGGGCTTGTGGGTCAGACTTCAGCAGAGTAGATTTCTTTAAACATAAGCAGTAATATGTGAATCCAAGTAAGAATAACATGAAGTCATGCTGTTTGCTCATGATTTTCTTTCCCTCGACTCCCCTACATGATTTTGGCTTCATATCTTGTCACCTTTCTCACCTGACTTAATGAAACCAAACCTTCTGTACGTCCTTAAGGACAAATGTCTGCATGAAGAAGAGAAAAACAGCTGGTAGGACCCGGGTGTTGCATATTCATGCATTGTACATGCTTCTGTTCAAGACCCTCAGTGCACATTCTGCGTGACCACTGATTTGTCTGCAAGTCTCATGCTAGCTTCAACTGAACTTCAGAGTGCATCTTCACACAGAATGAGGACAATCTACAGTTGCATTGTTACATTAGGGAGCAATCACTTTATCGCCAGTGTGGACAGCATGAATGATAACAGTGAACCAAAATGAAATGCACATGTGGATATGAATACATACAGTATCGTGTGAAGCTAGATTAGGAAAGAATCAGAACCTATCTGAATATTAAAGAAAACAAATGTGGACTTGCAAACAATTTGGGCATTTGTGTGGATCAAGAGGCTGATAAATCATATAAAAAGTGCCATAAAATTGTGGTAAAAAATGTTTTTGCCATCATTTGCAGCACAGTCTGAACATAAAAGTTGATGATTCTCAGTGCCAGTTTGCCTAATTGAGCTGCAGGGTTGCCAAATTGCTTTTGGGTGCACAGAAACAAACAAACAAAAAAATATTTTTGACTGGCAGATGAAAGTGGCGATGCTCTGCTCTTCAAGGTCCTTTCTTTTGCCAGACAGTAAATTAACAATGCAAACGCACTCTCCGGCTCTCTGTCTGTTTATTGCTCTGAATCAAATAAATGTTTGTCCTTCTCTTTTCTACACACACTAAGTGTATCTGTTGACTTTCTCCATCTTCCCTTAGTGCCCTCACACTTTCCTCTTCCTTTCTGCTTCTTGCTCTGTTTATTTGTCATACTTTCTCCCTTCTGTCAAGGCTGCATCTCCTTTAAACCAAGTTAGCTTTTCGGCCTCCACTCCGATAACAATGGCATTTCTTTTTTTTTTTATTTTCGGCAAAATCATTCCCATTGTCTACACAGCTTATCAGACAAGAGTGAGAAAACAGCTTGAAAAGGCCAACACGTGTCCCATGAATATGTAAAAGAAAAGGAATGGCCGATTAAGTTGTGAAAGGCTTGTGGTAGTCGAACACTAATTGGTTATTCAGCCTTTCAGGGGGATTTGACAGAAACTTTAATGGCTCCATCTGTAGTTGGCTTATTGCAGCATGTGAAGGATCTGGAAGAGGTCCACACACATTCACACTAATGCTCCAGCATGTGCTGCAGCCCTAAACACTGACTCACTGCCACACAGTGACATTCACATAGACACGTAACGCACCACAACACAGACAAGCTTACGTGTAGAAACACACCACTATTCAAATTAGCATATGCAGTACAACCCAAAATTAGGGGACCACTTTCTCTTGTTTATGATGATTTAATTAGCCAAACATGCATTTAGAAAGGTTTTCAAGATGTACTTCTAGGAGTGGAGACGAGGGATGGCCTCAGCCACCTCATACTAGAGTCTGGCCACCCCATTAAACCAACAGTGAAGCCAATTAGATACACATACTCATAGAACTGGAGTTCTATGCTAGCTAGGTATGCCCAATCAAAGGTTTTTGCCTCGATTCGATCCAAGTAATTTAATATTTTGTATTTGCAGATACCACTTTCCTAGATAATGCACACTTCAGATATTGTAGATTAGCTGTAGTACCTGGTGGCGAACAGAGAGCATTGTGGGGGCTTGGCTAGTAAAGAGGTACCATGACAAAGTCTTCTGTGAGGCTTAATGACGTCTGGCCTGTGTTAAATCAAGTTAAGATGAACTAGGATTCCAATGCTGGCCCAGTGCCGCCTTTGTGTCCGGTATCATCTGTTCTTGGCTTAAAACAACAATATCAAGTTAATCATCCATCCATTATCTATACACCACTTAATCCTCTGTAAGGTCGCGGGGGGACTGGAGCCTATCCCAGTCGACTCAGGGCGAAGGCAGGGGACACCCTGGACAGGTCGCCAGCCTATCACAGGGCTACACGTAGAGAAACAAGCACACTCTCATTCACACCTACGGACAATTTAGAATCATCAATTCACCTCAGCATGTTTTTGGACTGTGGGAGGAAGCCGGAGTACCCGGTGAGAACCCACGCTGGACAGGGAGAACATGCAAACTCCACACAGAAAGATCCCAGGTGTCCTAACCGGGATGTGAACCAGGGATCTTCTAGCTGTGAGGCAACGCTGCTAACCAGATGTTTGTTGTTTTCTTTTCAAACAATTAAAGGTTACGTGTAAAGGCTTATTAAATTAGCATGTGGGTCCCTGTGGTATATTTCTACATTTCAGTCATGCCTCTTTAGGTAAATGATAAAAGTGAGGGACCAAAGCAATTGACTGTTTGGCCTGCAGTGATTTGCCACACTGAAAAAAAATAATTACCAAGATATCAGTATCTGTCCCTCCACAGTGTGAGTAGTAGTCTCAGCCTGGCCACCCCTATAAAAATTCTCTTGTTCTTTCACTGCCAGTTCCATTCTAATAATGCATTATGTTATTTGAGTCTCCATATGTATCGTGAAGCAGCTTTCAGGTTTAACATTTGGGGCAACAGAGCATGTCATTTAATAGAGAAACATCCACCCAACCAATTTCTTGTGAAACTGATCAACTTCAAATGACTGCAGTCAATTTGTGTAAAAGTTATAAGTTCAGTGGATATTAGTTTTAAGGAATTCTGACACTCAAGTTTAAATATTACTTTGCTCAGTAATATTATTTGTGCTTTTAATACCACAGAGCACGCTGACACTGTGACACATTTTGGATCACAAGCTACATTAAAGGGTACACAGCTGCAAGCATTTTATGCTGAAGATGTTTTTACTTCAGTAATGGCATGATTTCATGCAGCTAAATGTGGCGTGCTTTAAATACAGCTGAGTACTGCTGTGACTGCACTGTGACTACGGCAGCCAGTGGAGACACTTACACAGTGCACAAGATTTCAAATGGATAAACTTAAAACAAGCAAACCAAAAAATGATATACAACATCTTATCGTATGTATTTTCTTCTTATACATATATGTGCACATAAAGGTAAAAATATGTTTTACTTATTGATGTTTTTGGCTTTAAAGAAGAACATATGCACATTTGCTGGTGTATATTTTTGTCATGGGGTTTATATATCTTCAGTTGACCCTTAGCAAGTTCATATTCAGTCAGGCCCTTGCATTAGTTAAGCCTCTGTCTGAAACTCCGCCCTACAGATGGACTCACTGTCTTCAGATTGGCCAGCTTTAACCAGAAGCCTCGGCTATAATATTTAGATTTCATATTTTTCGTCAGTCTTACTTAAATTAAACTTCTTAAAAAGACCTGCACATGTTGAAGCTCAATTTCATTCTACACTGAACAAGCATGTCATATTACTAAACATACATAGGGCAATAAACACTTGTTTTTCCCAACATCTCTACAACAGAATACACATCATCAAACAACCAAGCACACACTATATTGGAAATGATAATGTGCAGATTGGAAGTGGTGGGGGTCGTAGACTAGCAAATCACAGGTCGTGCATAGAGTCGAAGAGATTGTGGATGCGTCCTCAAGGACTTGGCGAAGTTGGTGGACATTCTGGGGGACAGATCACGTTGTCGGACATGTCCATCCAGACTGTCTGAAATGATTTCTTAGATGACAAGAAGTGCAGTTGTGGACTGGACATTTAAGCACCTGACTACAGTTACAACTGACATGCCAACAACCAGCATTATCCTGCTGGGGGAGGTTGCTGGTGTTGGGCAGGACCGTTGCCACGGGGAGGGATGCTTGGGTAGCAACAACGTTTAGGTAGGTGGTAGCTGTCAAGTTAACATCCAATCCACATGAATGCCAAGGGTTTCCTACAGAACATTGCATTAGAAAAAGAAGATCAATATCGTTCACTTCATCTATCAGTGGTTTTAATGTTGCGGTGGGATAGATGCAAATCCCCTTTAAGGCTTTACACGAACTCCTTTTAATTGTGAAAGGTTGTGTCACAATGGAAAAACAAGAGGAAAAGCTAAATACCTGCCCTTTTTAAACGTGCTTTACTTTAATCATGACGCGGCATAGATTTACAATTTATTGTATTTTACTTTGTCATTTTAAATCTTCTGTATAAAGCTGATCATGTGTACTTGAATGTCGCCTGAAGTGGAAATATGTAATCTGGAAATGTGTTATATTGACACTTGTGGATACGCTGTATAGAGGGAGCTGTATTATCTGGATTTAATGGACATTTAATCCAGTGAAGCATTATAATGGAGTCCGCCACACTGATATACACACAGAATTATAGATGCTGATTGCTGTTTGAGCTTGACAATAAAAGAGATAATAGAAGGTAAACTCAGCTAACCTATTAGTTTTCAGACTTTCATTGTTGTTTCTGTGGTACCTACAATAGCACTTATACCGCACATATGCACTTTCTCATGAAACCACACTGACACACACATCATCCTCGCATAACATGCCGTCCCGAACACACACTCAGAGTGCAGCAGGCTAATAAGTGTCAGTCTGTTCTGCCTCGGCTGCTCTCTTCACTCCGAGGGATGAAAAGATCTCTTCCCCCCGTGTCTTTTCATCTTTCCCTTCTTGTTCTTCCTCAGAGTGCATCTCACCATCTCATTTAGACTCTTGGGACTTCAGCTCCGTTTTCCCTCCTCCCGTCTTCAAGTTGCGGTTATTAATCTCTCAGTTTGAGTGAAAACTTATATCTGAAGTTCATTCCCGTCACAAAAGCCTCCAGCAGCGGCGCTGGGGTTGGAGGTAATTGCGCCGAAGTGGCCGCAGTCGCTCTGCAGGACTGTGTGGTGCACGCTGGTAAAAAGAATTTTTCTCCACATACATTGCAAGGTTTGGTTGACATGATTGGACTGCTAAAGGACATTTTTTGTGTCTGTTTTAAGATTTAAAAAAACATCAAAAATAGTGAAATCTTTAGAGTATAAGACATAACAGTAAATTATTTCTTGATATTCGTGTGTTCAGGGAGCCACAGGAAAGCAGAGAACGTCTCAGATGAGTGTAGTTTTAGCCGAATCAGCTGGAGATTGGCTCTAATACACATTCTCTATGGGCAAAAACATGCAGAAGGCAGCAGAACTCCAAAGTGTATTTACTTAGTTCTGTTTTTAGTGTACGCAATTTACATAGCAGTGAATGGAGTTATAGTCAACTGGTATGTTTTTTTTTTAGTGGCTGATGCCGTTATTAAGGATGACGTTATTAGGGGTTTTTTGGGTCTAATAAATTGCATCAATTTAATAACAACAAATGTATTTAACAATCAAACAACAAAACAAAAAAGGCAACTTCTTATGAATTCAAGTTTTGCTGAACTTAACACCAGGATTTGTCAGCAGCATCACCTCCTAGTCTGGTCGTGTTGATGTCTGATGTTGCAGTAAACACATTGTGTCGTTTTCTGCTGCCAATGCACTGTGCTGCCCTTTACAGACTTATCTTAGCTCATCTAACAACACTACGTCTCTCTATACAGGGGTTAATTTGGAATTGTCACCTATGCGTGCTCCATTCAAGCACCTGCTAAGACTGCTAGACTTAAAGGTCCCATGTGGTGAAAATCGTTTTATTGTGTTTTGTGCTTATAAACTTGAAGGTGTAAAATATAAGCTGTTAAGATATAATGACTTTTACTTCTGCAATTCCTCAATGACCGCTGACAGGTGAAGTGAATAACTTTGATCATATTGGTACTATGTGCTGTTCTGCTGGAAAACCTCGGATTTAACATCCATGTTGGTGAGACTCAGAGACCCAAATAAACATTGTCCCAGAACAAGAACACTCCCTCATACAAATAGCAATCCAGACAATCAGGAACATCTTGAGGAACATGACAATCACTCAAGATGTTAGCCTCCAAACTTCCTACACCCCATTCTGATCAAGCATCAACAGGATACAGTGGAACAAGTTTGATTGACAGAGGCCCTACTGAACAAGACAGAGTACCCAAAAGGATCCACTGCTAACGTCCTGGTTCCAGACCCCATAGGACACCCTGAGAGGTCCTCTTGTCTATGCCCATTGGTTCAGTGCATTTTTGACCATATAAGGGGGGCAACACCAGTGTTGTTTTCTTAAGCGATGACAATGATGAAATTATTTCATTGACGCCCCTTTTTTCATGATGATATGGAGACGGTGATGTGCTAAACATGGCTCTTTGATGACTAAAACATGACGAGTCAAGTGTGAGTTTTCATTGAGGAGACGAGACTGGACGAAAATGTTAGTGTGTGGTCTCTTAGACATTTAAAATGCATGACATGTCTGCCTTCTGTGCTGTAATCTGTCAGTCAAAAGCTAGAAAGTATCAGCAATGCTGTTGCATCCTATCTCTGTTTTGTCACACCCACCACCTGGCATGCAGCGCACATTCTGCACAACACACTGGTCACTAGTCACACACAGTGGTCGGAAACGACGAAATGATATGGACATACTTTCAATATAATCCATCAGAAAGAAAAACAGAATGTGGCAATTGCAACACTTGATACAAGCTGTCAACCTTGATTCTGATTTCCAATACTTATTCATAACTGAATTTGTTAAAAGACTAATGCTTTTTTTTTTTTTTTTACTAAAACTGACTGAAACTAGACTAAAACCTTTTTGAGTTTTCGTCAACTAAAACTGGACAGAACTATCACATTTAGAAATGATGAAAATGTGACTAAAACTAATGAACAATTTAGTCCATAAGATTAAAACTAAGATGGATCCCAAAAACAACACTGGCCAACACAACTACTCCACTCACTACACCACACTACTATAACATGCCATCTCAGGTCCACTAGCTTAGCAAGTAGCAGTGGGTTCTCCTGACCACTGAGCCACAAATGTAGTTTTTCCTCTGCCTCCTAATACTGCAGAGTATTGATACTTGCAATAAATGTAGTCTTTGCAACATTGATCTTTTCATGGCATTGGCCTAATTATCACTAGAATTGGATTCAGTCTTAGAACATACTATTCAGTTCTTGTAATACAGCCATAATCAAAACATCTGCATCATTTGTTGTGTAATTATGTTCACACAGTTCAGGATTCCTCTGCACTCTGTCACTGCATCAGCATACACTAGTGCTGTCCCACTTTTTTTTACATGCATCATTGCATTAGAAAAGCAGTCGTTTTGTCACAGTCAGACTGACACATCTAACTGGAACTAGAGCACCTCTGTCTGAGCATTTACTATGTTGTAAAGGCATCACATTATGCAATAATACTGAACACAGCCATTGTGTGAGGCATGCTAGTTGCTGAGCAGATCCAAAAGGTATACATATAATGAATTAAATCAACCTCCACCTTTTTTATGATGAGTGATTGGATCCTAGAAATAAATCTCATTTTTTTACCCCCTGAGGTGACGTTTCCAACTAGGTTTTGCCCAAAGGCAACCAGCTATAGGTGTGATCGTAGCCTATGTGCTGTCAGGCTGATTCAGCTCAATCCTCCTCATCATGTTTGTTTCTCTGCGGAGTTCAGAGCTGCCATTACTTCTTGGCAGAAAGACTTGATTTCCCAGTAGCTACACACAGGCAAAATTAGGAACTCAGATCTTTACGGAGTTGAAAGCAGCGTTCAGCTTGTCGTCTTCAGGCTTTAAGTGCAGCGAGTGTCAGTGTGAGACGTTGTGTGTTTTCTTGCTTTCATCTAGTTCTAGACCCTAAAATTGTGGATATATTTGTGGAATGATTCTGCTTGCTGGTCTTTACTTCTTAAGGGACACATTAAGTGTTGTTTTAAATTTAGGATAAAATTTAGGCTAAATAAAGAATATTAACTGTGATTCAAGCAAACAACATTCCTCACATTATGTCCTTGCTAAACCAATGTGAATGATGAGGAGCTATGAGATGCGGCAGCTTCAGATTTGCATGCACGGAGTTTTTGGTCTCTGCCTGTGTTCATGTGTATATGTGGTGGTTTACAGCCTCACCGTTTACCCGCCTGCAGCGTTGCTTCCAGCCTCCACCGCAGATCTGTCTCCAGTCTGCTCGACACCCAGCAGCTCATCTCAGCGGACCAAACCCAGATTCACACACAACTCCATTAGACTCCATCCAAACTTCTCTGTCCACGTTCTTTTACCTCACTTATATTAGTATACTTAAAAAATTGCTCTGCCTTATATAGCCTACTGCTCAAATATGTCCAGATAATTCACTTGTTGAAAACAATATAACATCGTTACTTGCTTAGTATAGACAGCAGACACAATTTAACTTGGTTGCAATAATGAAATCTGCTTTAAGCTTACCAATGGCTTGATGGCCTTCAGTCTTTTTTAAACAAGACTGTACTATTCCTGTAGACACTGAGATAAAGAAAAGAATTGAATCAGACTGATCAAGTGCTTTGATATGCCAGGAAAAAGGACATCATGCAAGGAAACAATGGCCAACATGAGACATCAGTTGGCCATGCTTTATTATTATGGCACATTGCTTGTGGCAAAAATAGGACTACTGGTAGGTTGGAGAAGCCAGTGTTTGTGTTGAAGCCAGCAACGGATGAAGCTGCTGATAGACCAGCAGTGACAAATGAGATCAGACCAGTGATGGAAACTGAGAGACGGACAGAATCACTTCCTTCTTACTCTACAAGATGTTTCACCCACTCACTGACGTCGCTATTCATTTGCCAAGCCCAGTAATTCACATACCAACCCAGAAAATCCACTGGATATGTAATTAACTTCACTTATCACTAGCAACAATCATGAACTGTGTGGCATCAATTGGACAGCAGCTAGCATTCCTAGGCTAGTGATTAGCATCCGTAGATTAGCCAGTTGCATTAGTAGGGTAGTGACTAGCATTCCTAGGCTTGGCATAAGAATCAGTGGGTTGATGACAGTATTTGTAAGCTGGTTGCTAGCATCAACAGGCTAGTGACAAGTATTAATAATCTAGAGACTAGCATAAACAGGCTAGCAACTAGCATCAATAGGGTAGCAATTAGCAGTCCTATGCTAGTGACAAGCTTTCTTAGGCTAGTGACTTGCATCAGTAGGCTAGTTACTAGTATTTGTAGGCTCGCACCTAGCATTCCTAGGCAAGTTATTCTCATTAATAAGAAACATTAACTATATAGCCTACTGTTTAGAACTAGGAAGTGAGCTTTAAAATAAATTCATTGTAGAATGGGTAAAACAATACACTTTACATTGCATAATTATTTAGATATAGGCTAGTAAAAGTAAAATTTTAGTAAAGTCTTATTGAGGAAAAAACACAAACTTAGGTCTTTAGCATTTTAAATGTTTTATTTGGGGAGTGGGCTTTTTGTCTTTCTTAAGATAGTACAGTTAAGATAAACAGGAACTGGGAGTTGGGGGAGAAAGCATGCACAAAGTGACAAAGGTCAGGGCCTCTGGGAGTTGAACCCAGGTGGTGAAAGCTCCAACTATGCAGTCACACATTAAATAAATAAGACACGTACTGTACACTGCTGTTTGGAAGTTTTATCTCGTATTCTTGGGCCAGCTCAAGACACAATTACATTCCAAATATTCTCTGGGCATAGGCTACTCTGACACTGATACTGCGAGTCTATTTAAAATGCATACATTGTATTATTATATTAAGAGAACAACCACAGGGCAAAGTGAGTAGCTGTAATTGTGAGCTGCTTTGGGCCTTCCGGTTGTTATTCTCTTAAAAATTGAGGCATGGAATCTTACCAAATAATAAATAATGCTTTAACTATATCTGTGTGGTGAATATTAAAATGTTCCTTGGGAATGCAAATGACACACCTAGGAATGCTAACAACTAGTAAAGTTAGTTACGTATCTAAAGAGTTGACGAGACTTAATAATAGAGAGTGTAAATTATGAAATGGTAAGTTTTAAAAGAAGTGGCCGATGCTGAGCTACATGATGGAAAATGTAGCAAATGTTAGGATATCACTGGATTATGCCTTAAATGAATGGAAAGATTGACAGAGGTTCATTAGAGTCACCATCAGTTTTTATTTATTTCTTTATTTATTGAATAATGAGCCTGTCCCTACTTGATCACAGGACAAATATGTTTACACGTGTAAAGATGTGGAAAGAAGTAGAAAGATACAGATTCAACTCTGTCTCAGTTTCTCTTAATAACTGCTGAGCAATAGGTCTTTTTCTAAATTACAGCCTCTCCAATTACCCAGTCAGTTCTGCGCTTGGAAATTAATAGGAAACTTCGGGACCTGTGAAATGAACTGTTGCCCTTTGTTCAATTCGACTCAACATTCCCTTCTATTAGAGCCTACTTGTCAAAGTGTGCCAAGTTGATAATGTGAATGTGCAGAAAAAAGCTTTCACCTAATCTGGGTGACAGAAGGAAAACAAGTGATGGCCTTTTGCAGCTGATTTACACAGTCTGGACTCGATCCATTTTCTTCTGGATCCTCTCCCTGAAATTTCACGTTATTCCCTGCTTCTTCTTTTTTGCCGCAAAAACACTTATTTAATTTTTTTAAACTGCAGTTGTTTGTTCAGCTATCTAGCTTTTCTATTTTCCTGGTGATTTCCCACTGAGCAGCTGCTCCTTTGTGATTAGAC
Organism: Dascyllus trimaculatus; assembly: GCA_024666655.1. Classification (NCBI taxonomy): domain Eukaryota; kingdom Metazoa; phylum Chordata; class Actinopteri; family Pomacentridae; genus Dascyllus; species Dascyllus trimaculatus. Next base: position 22,993,532 of record CM045463.1, read on the forward strand.
TCTTAAGCTTTTGCTCTGATGATCCCACATTTTCGAGATTCTCTGCACTTTCATTAAGTCCACGTACCGGTCCAGTCACACAGCAGCCACAAGCAGGTGAGATTTCCCCACTGCTGCCCATTCCATCTCTTGCATCTGTCAGACAAACACACTTGAGCTTACCCAAGTGTTATTCAGTATATAATAAGGGCCTGCCAAGCCTGAACTGGAGCGTAGCGGCAGAAATTCAACTGGAGTGTCAAAATACATCAGACCATGTGAACCGCTGATAGCAACAAACAGAGAAGGTTGGATTTTTCACAACATTTATTAGACAAGTGACACTATTCATACACTCATATGGTTCCACTAATTATGCATTTTGACCAGAGCAGAGATTATTTACACCGTTAAACAGCTTATTTATATTATTAACTGATTAAATTGCCTATGAGTAACGTGACATTTCAAAAGCCCAGCAAACAGTATTGTATTCAGCGAACTGAAAAAGCAAATCGTCACACTTGAGAAGCTTCAACAACTGTTTTTGATTTTTAAAAACAAGGAGCGGAAATTATATCTGCCGGCCTGGAATTAAAGATGACACGCCACCATGGTGCCTGATTTAGACTTCAGAGCCACCATATCAGATCTTGATATTTACAACTTATTTCCTGTTGATCAACTAATCCAGTCAGCGCTCTTTGCTTATAAAGTCGGATTAAGTAACATGGTGTCAGGCAGGTTTTATTCACAGTACGAGGTGTGATCAAAAAGTTCACAGATTGAGCCAATAAACATCAAAAACCACACTTGATTTAAATTTATTCACCACCGCTGTTGAAGTGGTCTCCTTGTGCAGCAGGAAATCACTTCCAGTGCTTCCTCGATGCTTTTAACGCTTACTGGAAGTCCCATTATGTAAGAATGTGAAGCATCATCTGGGACGAGCACGGAACATTTGCTGCGACAAAACTGCGATCCTTCAGTTGAATATGAATTTCAGTCATAGGGAGATACTCTAGCAAAAAGGGCCAGGTGGAAAGAGACAATTGTGTCGCTGTGGCCAAAAGGAGTATACAGGACACTAAAGCACATTCATGCCTTCACTCCATAGTTCAGGTCGTTTAGACTAAATGTCGTCCTTCAGACACCTCAGTAGAATTTTAGATTGATTCTTGGTGCACAACCATGTGAATGTTAAGGAAAACAATGGTAGTAGCTGCAGATCGACCTCTTAACCAGTGATCCTCTACATAAGGGTTGGATTATCATGGCTGCTGACCGACACAGAATGTATTGTTTGCTGTTCGCTCCAGTTTGTGGTTCATAGAGAAATGATAAAAGGGGCACAGCGCTCACAACAACCTGTGCACTGTGCCCCTTTTGCACAGTGTAACCACGTTACCTGAAAGCTGCCCCAGCTTGCAACAGACATGAAGAACAAAGTCGTTTTTCCACAACAAAGAGGAAGAAGCATAGATCCAACAGTCTTGTAAATAGATAAAATGATGCAAAACACTCAATAACACTCATTTGCTTTGATGTGGGAGCTAGAAAACTGTGTGTTAGTCTGTAGGAATTTCAGCCCTTGGAAAGTACCTTAAATCAAGCAGGCTGAACTTGGTGTCCGATCCTCAGGGACATACATATTCTATCTGCTTCTGAATATGAATTTCAGTCATAGGGAGATACTCTAGCAAAAAGGGCCAGGTGGAAAGAGACAATTGTGTCGCTGTGGCCAAAAGGAGTATACAGGACACTAAAGCACATTCATGCTTTCACTCCATAGTTCAGGTCGTTTAGACTAAATGTCATCCCTCAGACACCTCAGGATGTTAGAGTAGAATTTTAGATTGATTCTTGGTGCACAACCACGTGAATGTTAAGGAAAACAATGGTGGTACCTGCAGATCGACCTCTTAACCAGTGATCCTCTACATAAGGGTTGGATTATCATGGCTGCTGACCGACACAGAATGTATTGTTTGCTGTTCGCTCCAGTTTGTGGTTCATAGAGAAATGATAAAAGGGGCACAGCGCTCACAACAACCTGTGCACTGTGCCCCTTTTGCACAGTGTAACCACGTTACCTTAAAGCTGCCCCAGCTTGCAACAGACATGAAGAACAAAGTCGTTTTTCCACAACAAAGAGGAAGAAGCATAGATCCGTCTTGTAAATAGATAAAATGATGCAAAACACTCAATAACACTCATTTGCTTTGATGTGGGAGCTAGAAAACTGTGTGTTAGTCTGTAGGAATTTCAGCCCATGGAAAATACCTTAAATCAAGCAGGCTGAACTTGGTGTCCGATCCTCAGGGACATACATATTCTATCTGCTTCACACATTCTGCTAGTAATTGGCGTCGGTGATTAGAGGAGGCTTCGGTTTTTCTTCTCTCAGGTTTCTCAGCCGGGGAAGTGCGGGGTGGACCTCTCCCTATCGCAGCTGATATGAAGATGAAGCCCAGCTGGAAGACAGCAAACACTGTTAGCATTGACTCCCACTGTGGAACCCCACCTCTCTGCTCAGCACTTCATAAAGGAAATCAATCACAAACTAATCAGGATGAAAGACACTCGGGCGTCTGGGCTGAGATCTTCTACCTGCAAAGGCGATGTTGGGCCTCATCTTCATATGCAACGAGATCGTTTTTTTAAAACATTTTTTTAAATAAAAAGGTGTTTATGTGTAACTGAAAGATGGGCTCACTCAGTCTTTTTTAACAAAAAGCCAGTGTTAAAAACTGACAGCCATGTTGCATTTGAGGTGCTTGAGTCAGGCGTCACACCCAGCTTGACTCAAGCACCTGGGAAGCCCTCAATCAGCAAGACAATACTGTTTAAAGCAAGTATTGTCCACCTGTTGTTGTTGTTCTATTATGCTGATGCTAAAGCTGACAATGCAAAATGGTTGAAATTGAACGCTTTAGTAACTGTGAAGGAAGAGCAAACCTGCACCAAACTACAAATATGTCTGTCACCTGACTCCATAGTTACTACCACCCAGTTTAACTGTGTTTTTAGCCATGCATTAATCTTTATTTTCACAATCACAATCAACCTTAAATCCAGACTTTATGCTACATTCTCTTTGCCATTTGTGTACTGTAGTCCAGAGCCGTGCCACTAGAGGGCAGCACCAAAATATCTGTATTGATACTGTGTTAAAATCTGCACATTCGAGGCTCTGTGTACAAGTTTCCCAACTTCCTAGTGTACTATGAAATTTCTAGGTTACATTTTTAACTTGGAATGCTGTGAGCTTTAGGTGTGAATCAGGATTAGTGGAGTATTTTTGTGAGTACTTACCAGTTTTTGTGACATGTATGCTGCTTTTGTTCACAGTCTGATGTGAATATTCAGCTTTTGGCTTCATCACGCCGGTGTAAATCTTTTCATTGTTGTTGCTTTTAGCTGTAACAGGCCCACAGCGCTGCCGTGAGCGAGAAATCAGCTGTGCTATTTGTCTCGCCATGGCTGTTTTTTCCGGAACAGGCGGTGGTATTTTGCGTGGCCGAGCGTTCACCTTGTCTTTCTCTTGAGCCCCCCCGGTGAAGACATCGTCATCAGAAAGGGTGACAAGGCGGAGACGGACAGCACAGAGCTCCTCTACTGTCACCCCAGAATGAGGGCTTCCCAGAGACCTGAGGGAGGCTGAGGAGTCGGAGTTGTGGCGACGGAAAGGTTTGGGTGTGAGGGCAGCTTTGGTTGATGGGTCTGGGTTCGGAGTGCTAGGAGGAGGAATGGCAGGGAGGGGGATCTGCAGAGACAGCCTGCTAGTGCGAAGCTCGGAGGAGGTGGAGCTGGACTTGGGTTGCAACTTCCAGCCTCGAGGGTCGTGGCCGGCGATGACAGATGTCTGGGCAGGAGGAGGCGAGGAGCAGGATGAGGTGGAGGAGGAGGGGGAGGAGGAGGGGGAGGAGGAGGAGGACTGACCTGGTGAGGTAAAGGTCCCCACAGGGGGGCAGGAGTAACGCTTCACAGAGGTATAGGATGCTGTGTGGGGCTGGAGGAGGGCGAGGCATCGCTGAGGAGGACTCGGTTGCTTCTTGCTCTTCCTCACAATAATGCAGGGGGTGTTCCCACATGTGCAGAAGTCGACCGACCACCGGCGCTGATGAGAGCCAGGGGTCACATCAGAGGGAGAGATTGTTGATAGAGGACGCTGTCTGGGCTCCTGGGTGCGATGTGCTCCTTGTCTGTCCTTGTTCTTTGCTCTGAGGCTCACATTATTAGCATCAGGCTCCTTTTTACCCATCTGGCCGCTATTAGCGTCGCCACCGCTGGCATGGGCTGGATGAGCAGTGCCATTAACAGCAGCGGAGCTTTTGTTCATCTTGCTTGGGTGGGGTGAGACATCGGCGTGTAAATAACCCCTGAGAAAGAGAAAAAGGAGGGAGGTGGCTGTTTCAGGGTGTTTAAAATTCAAAAAGAGGAAGAGCAGACGCCCAGCTCGACTTCTTAAAATGAAGTTTCACATGTTTCACAACCATTAACTTTTCACAACAGAGATTCTAGCTGTCAACACTCATTAGTTGTGTGGATCAAGGAAAAAACACTCGTCTTAAAAGGAAATAAAACATTTATATATGGTATAAGCTGTATGCTAGACTACTATTACTGAAGTGTGAAGTCAAAAACGGACTCAGTAATGTCCTTTGGGAGCGATCTGACTTTTAATACTTATAAATTTTACATTGCATGAGTGTACTTCTTCTGCCGCTGCTTAAAAATATATAAATAAAGTAGCTGATCTGAATAAACCAATACTTTGTACACATTAGTAAACATGCTCAATAAATAACAACAAATTCTCTGAAAATGGCTTCAACTATTTCTCAAAAGCTTGAAAACTTCTAATTAAAATAATTTACAGAAGGCCTTAAAACTTAGCTTTGACATGTTTGCAATCTTTTTACAGCCGTTCTGATGCATTGTGAAATATTAATTTTAAGATATTGTTTACCCGCAGAGCTGTGCTGATCTCAGTTCTCCCCCAGTCTGGACTAATCTCTTTCACTCATCTCTGTCTTAATCTCACTCTTTCTGTGCCGCCCACCCAAATCTGACCACAGCTTCCCCAAATTAACGCCCAGCAAACCACAGATTCCTCATTTCGCGCACGATCACACGTGCACGCACACGAGTCTCGATGTGCTCGATCAGCAGCTGTTTCGTAATAGCATGAAGTAAGAGCAGTGGGTGAAAGTAAATAGTTGTTTGAGAGTAATGCATTTCACACAGTTACAGAGCACTTAAACTAGTCGAATGTACATTTACACCTCTATGAGCTCACTGTAGCTGCTATTATTTTCCCATTTTCAGTAATCACCCGCAGCTTTTTACTCAGAGGGATTCACCCAACAATGACTTTCCAAAGCCCTGAGTGCTAAAAATGAAAGAAAAAACATCTATAAAGTCTCCACAGAATGGTGTATCTCATCATTTTGTATGTTTGATTGTGTGTAGTGTTGACGCTTTGCACTTTGAAGGCCTCTTCTACACGATGAATCAGACTGAGTGCTCCCTATTCACGGATAAACAGTCTCAGCAATTATGGCCATTTGTTTTCAAGCATGTCGTAACCGCTCACTGCTTCAGAAACTCAGCTGCAGCTGCAGACAAGAACATTTTGAGCCACGCCAGCAGGGCAGCTCTGGGGATGATAATCACCCAGTTGGTCCATTTCTTTGGTCCAGACTAAATAGAATTTAGCAAAATTCTTGTTGGAATTGCATAAAGAATGGTGCAAACCTTCCCTGAATTTTTCTCTAGTGCTGCCATGGATTTGATGTTTATGGGTAAAATATCTTTAACTATTGGATGGATTGACATTCATGTTTTAGACTTTCATGTCCCTCTCAGGATGAATTGTGGCCACTTTGGTGACAAATCTACTGGCATTCCCATCAGCCTCAGCTGCTTTGTGTTGACTGGCATTGTTAGCATGCTAAACTAAAATGGTAACAATCAAGCAGGCTTTGTGTGTATAGCCCTTTTCATATAAAAAAGAATGTACCACAAAGTGCTTTACACAACAAAAGAGGAAAGGCTTCAGAGTGAAGCAGGCACACTCTGGTAATGTTCTCTGAATGATAAATGCATTCTTATTTATGTTTCTGATGTGAGGCTCGAAACTGGGATCTAAGTCAAAGATGAGGTTTCTCTTTTCTTGAGATGGTTTTTACTGTCAGTGCTTGCAGTTACATTACTAAAGGCCACAATTTGTCCTGACTGAGCTGTAGATAAGTCTCTGGCATCCATAACTTGACATCTAAAATACAGTTAAAAAGAGCATCTATTGGCTCTGGGTCATCGAGAGATACGGTCATGTACAGCTGTGTGTCATCAGCATATAACTGATGCTGTGCCTCCTGATGATGCTTCCAAGTGGCAGCATGCGCCTCTGTTCCTGAGAACAGAGCTGCCAGGTGGGCTGTAAAGTCCTGTCACTGTGCAGGTAGCCTGAAAGATCATGTAACTGCATTTTCACTTTTGGAAAATGTTCGAGTTGCCAAGGTGCTATTTAGTTGTCAAAGGCGAAAGCATAACGATGATGAACACATGATGAAGGGGAAGGATTTGAAAATTACTCTAAGAGGAGGTGTCCACCCAATGCTTCGACTGCACCGATTCTGACAGATACTCTGAAGATTATTTTTCTTCAGACAAAAATATATTTCATTAGAATAATTTGAAAGACAAAGGGAAATTGGTTGCAATGTTCTAACACAGTTTTACATTTTATACTGTATTTTTGTTGACCGTATGTAAAAACTATCACCTTTTTTTATTATTATTATTAAAAGGTAAAAGGCAAACCTGGTGACAGTAAATCAACATGAGCAAGGTTAATTTTCTGGAGCATTTTGAGATTTACTGGCACTGACACTTTTTGCTTATCTATTTAGAAGAGGCCCACAAGGTTTAAGAAGCTATAGCAACATGCAAATGAGAAAAAGACATTATCTGGTGACCTCCAGTGACTGCAGGAAACGGTCTGTAATTGGTTCGATAGAGCTTTATTTCCTTGACATGACTTGCTCTCATCTTGCTTGCCACTTCTATCTGTGCTGGAGAATGGTCTGACTCCACCCATTGCCATTCTGATATAAGGCGACAACCGTGTAGTGGTGGTGCACCGTGCAAATAGTGATAGAGGTGAACTTGTTTTTTCAATGGAAAATTAGACTTTTTCCATAACTGTTGGGCAAACATGCCAGGATGCCAGTAACCAGGCAGGCCTGCTTCATTCCAAGGTCTAAATCTGTGTCAAAACTTGCCGAGACTTTTTTGTCATTGCCAATAACAACGAAACTTCGTTGGTGACAGTCAGTAGCAGCAGTTAAATAATAAAGAATAATTCAAGTATAAAAATCATATCAATAAAACAACAGTAAACATCACATAGTATTCAGAGCGTAGGTGGCATGTTTAGAAGTTGTTGTTGCGAATAGAAAAGGGGACTTCAAGAATGATTACACAGCGACAGGTTTAAACCCACAGTCTACATCCGGTGAGTCATGTAAGGCTTGCTCTGACATCTTTTTCTCTTTCAAAATAAGCACCCAGCTAAGCGATCACATTATTCTGCAGTAGCCCCTTTATAAACCCGCAGTCAGTAGAGTCAGGCGTTGTGCCAGATCCAGTGGTTTTACACAAGGCGTCAAACCGAAAGCTGTACCAAGGCTGTAAATCTGACTGCATGTCACAAGCTATCACATGTAGGCCAACCTATACACGAGTCCCCCCCCCCAACGCCGATACTCCCACATTCAGTACGAACTCCAATGCTCGGTTCTGATAGAGCCCTTTGAAGTTTGATCACTTTCAGCTCAGAAGCTGTGTTCCTTCCCTCACTTCCCCGTAATCCACCCACAGGCCGCCGAGATCTTTCAAGGCTGTGTGAGTAATTGGCAGGTTCGCGTGATGTTGGGAGTCGGAGCTGCTAGGTGAGGGCTCAGTACATTAATCTCAGCGTAATGAAGTGATGTAAACCTCCCAGGATACTGTAAACCTGCAGACGAGGGGGAGGGATTACCGCTGATCTGAGCGGTGTTTGTCTGATGATGCACACAGAGAGAGACGGAGGGAGGCAGGAGGGAATGTGTGAGTACAGTACAGTATTTGTATGTGCGAGACAAACCTGACCTTTTTTCTCCGTGTTTTGTCCGATAGCAATAAAATCTCTTTGCCGCTGCTCCCTGCTAGTAAGAAGAAGTCAATATGTGCTTATTGATGCTTGAAATGTTAACAGTAGCTCTGTGCTCAGGTGGCTCTCTGTACTTATGTTATTTTTGGGGTTATATTTCCTCTGCATATAACATCACTGGTAACTCTTGCTGAGAGCTTTTCAGTTCAGTTTACTCTTAGAAAATTGCTGCGAAGGTAAAACCAAGCTTTTTTTCTGCAACCTTGAAATTGACACAATTGAAAAAGGGCTGCGGTGTATTTCGCGACTGGAGGGGACTGTACACAACATGAGGTTCAATAGTGTAAGAAAACAACATTCAGAAATCAGGAGGGGGAAACGTCTAAAAATGTTTGTTCTGAACTTGACAGAGAGATTTGTTCACAGGAGACGAGCACAGAACCCAGCTCAGCCGAGAAAAAATGAGAGATTTGAGGCCTGATCCCTGCAGGTATGCTGGCGAAATGATTAAAGAAACCCCCTCAGATTGTTCGAGGAAAGCTTCAGAGATATGAGCATGACAGTTAGTCGCACACCGGCAGGGTTCGGCGGACTTCTCGAAAGTATAAGTGTCAGATGTTTTTCTGGTTTAGTGAACTGTTTGGTGGAGCACTGAAAAATTGGTTGCGCTTAACCTTATTGATCCATCTCCAGCACTCTGTTGAGCTCTGCTGGAGCCCTAAAGGATCAGACCTTTTGAGGAGGTTGGCAGGGGGAGATGGCTATTTAGTTGTCCAACACAGACAAAGAAACTATCACAAGAACTTTTTTTTAAAATAAAGCTGAAGGCATGAAACACAAAAACAGTCATTTTTTAATGCATTATAATAATAACAAAGTAAACCGTCTTTTAAAGGGCCCATGTTATGCACTTTTATATGTTTAGAGTCCTATTACTGGGGGCCTACTTGAATATGTTACCATGCTTTAATGTCAAAAAAAACTCCTAATGTTTCTCCGACTGTACATTGCTGCAGCTCACACACTTTCTGAAAGACTCCTGTCTCTTACATACACCAAGAAGCTTTAACACACTAAAGGAAAACACAAAAAAGAAGCAGGACATTGGCTCTTTAAGACATGTTTGCAAATTTATTACAAATCATGTACTGAAATCCCTACTTAGGTTGGTATATAGCAAGGCTGGATTACCAGCTGGGCAACTACCCCACACCCTGAGACCACACATCCATCTCTACTGGTTTTGGTAATTTATTTATAGCCACAAACATGTTAAAGTATTTGCAAAGCTGAAGCACAGCAACACCTAACCTGATTCCTGCATTATCACATAATTGCCTGGCCCCATCTTATCGAGCATCTGAATTTAATTTGAAGATGTTTATTAATTCAGTTTGTACTGTCCTCATTTGGAGATTCTCAATATCAACTTACCCCAAGCTAAGACAGATCATATCAGCACAGGAATGGAAACAGAGAGACAGATAGATGAGGGGGTAGTGGGAGCCTACACCAAAGTGCTACCCCCCATACAGCTTAATATGGTCATTATTATTGAAAACCACGAAATCTTCCTGGCACGAATGTCAGCGCTTGATGAAGAAAAGAAAAGTCAGTTCTCCCCTTATTTACATGTTGGTGTGTGTGACAGTCAGTATCAGCAATTCATTAAGTGGCCTAGGAATTTTTGCCTTATTATATAGGGTGAATTTTCCACTTTTGTTGTTAGAGAAAATAAGACTACTCGATGAGGACGTGGAGAGAGCAGGCAAAATGGTGCTTGTCTCGCTCAATTTAACCAGTCAGTATGTGTCATTTTTTAATGTTAACCAATCAGCATCAAACACTGTATAGTAATGTTTCAGTAGTGCTGGTATTACATATAGGTGCTGGCCAACTTTGAGCAGTGAAAACAATAAAAATGCCTTCTAAAATATCAGAGAGCTTGACATTCACTGTGTCTTGTGTCATTAAATCGATTCACAATATTTTAATCAATGAGGCACAAGACGAAAGACAAACATGTCAGAAATGTTGGTACGCTAGCTTTAACACCTGGTTATGGCACCAACTGGAGCTTGGTACTGTTTAACACTGTAGGGATCTGAGGAGGGGATCACTCAGACCACAGACAGTTCTATGTTGGCAAGCAGAGACGTTGTGGAAGTTTATCTGCTGAAGTGCCACCATGAGAAAGTCTCCTGTGTTGCTTAATGCCTACCGGCCAGGGGTGTCATTATGTCAGCAAGCTGAAGTCGCTGTGATGGTGGTCACATGGTGGAGCACACATTAGCCGCTCCAACGACTTATGTCAGTGTAGAAAGCAGCTACATCAGGACATGAAAAGAGTCGGGTCATTTTGCGGCATTGATTAATTGATCACTGACTGATAAGGCTGAGGAAGAAAAATGTTCAAAATTTGCATTCCTACTTATATCACTGTATATTTATATGCCTGTCTGCTTTCAATATTAATAAACACCAGCACCAAATGCCAAACACCCTGTTGCTCTTGCCGTCATTTATTTGGAGATCTGTAGATTTCTGAATGTCATGCGTGGGCCCCTGATTTGGACACTTCACCGATGAGAATATCTCTCTGCCTGCTTCTCATTTGCATCACGAGCCCAGTTCTCTTCACTGTTTTTAGGAATGGCTTCATGTTCTGACATAATCGCTCACTACATTTCCAAAGCGTAACTGTTTTTAAACTGAAGTTTGCGTTCTGTGTGAAAATCAACTTGCTGAAAAGCAAACCGAGCTGAGCAGAATCCCTTGTGTTATTTTCTAGCTAAGAATGTTTTGTAGCCTCGGTCTTTAGAAAGGATGATCTCTCAGCAGTAGCAGTTATTTGTGGACATTCTAGTGAAGGACATCTGTTTCTAGCATCCCACATACCTCCAGAGTACTGATGAAATGTCCATTCTCCTCTTAAGTGACAACAGCAGCCTTCCTGTTCTCCTCTCTCAAACAGAAGCAATGTTTTGACACAACCTTGAACTGCTCTCAAACACTTACTTCGCTGTTGCACAAGCTCTGCATTTTATTACGCCAAACTCCATCCTTTTCTTCTCATGCTTATCCCGGCTTAATAGGAGAATCTCACCGTCCTTCACCATCTCCTGTGAACAGACAATTAGACAGGATGGAAAGTTAATTCAATCCCTGCGATCCTCTGTGGCTCATTATTAACTATCTTCACCATCTTAAAAATTCATTTTAATGCCCCGAAAATTAAGACTATTCTGGATTTTTGAAAGAAAATTAGAGTGGTTGTAATAAAAGAGAGATTGAATTTAGATTTAATCACACACACATAAGCACACACCCATGTAGCAGAAATAAGGAGCAGTAATTACCATAACTGAAATTATTTCCATAATGATCGGGGCTAATTAGAAACATGAAAGTAGGGCAGCCACACAGCTTTAATGTAAATCACTGTAGCCTGTATTAATCATCCTCTTTTACTGTTAACACATGGTCATCAGAAGAACACACAGTTTATGTAAGGAGCCGGAGCTGGAATAAGTAAATCAGGTTACTCTTATTAGTTACAGTCACACGTAGCTGCTTCTCTACTTTGTCAATAATCTTTGGCTGTGCTAAGGAGATGCTAACTTTGATGGATTTTACTAAATCAAATGTAGAATCGTTAACATTTCAAGAGTACTGCATTGCAGTCTGATAAAAATAGTTATATTGATGTGATGCAGCAGAACCAGTGATATCCACACACTCCACCACCTCGTCAAAGCCAGTTGCCTACATCACCCACAATGCAACGTGACACCAGTTTGGTCAATTTAAGATGAACTGCGCCTTGTCTAGAAAGCAGGTGAAAATCAAATTTCTTACTTTGTTAACATGTCAATATCGTATTTTTTATATATCCTGGAAGACGCATGATGAGCAAAATGAGCAGTCAGCCCCATAGCTGAGTATTTCCACCATGAAACTAAAAGGGTTTCAAACCAAAGGGGCCAATCTTGTCAGTGAACAAGGTGGAGCTTTTTGTGTCAGTATTCCTCTTCAGAATTTTCGAACAGGCATGGCTGAAATAGTTCAACACCACACCCTCCCATTGTGTAGTGTGGTGTAGGTTTACAGTGTTTGAGCAGAGTTGTAGGTGAGCTGGTGTGCTCGAACTGCAGCAAGCGGGGAGAGGTGGGTGAAGAAGGAAGCAGGGACCTCATAGAACTGCTTAATCTAAAGGAAGCAACAGTGTAGATTTACATCTGAGCCACTTTAAAGTAAAAAAAGGGATTGTTTTGGTGCTCAAAGATGTATTAGGGGTTCAGTCAATCACTGGAGAGGGATTTCTATTCAAGAAAATATCTTCAACAATTTGAAAACACAGGGGCAGCATTTAGAAATTTTTTTTTTATACAGAAAACAGCCAAACAGCACCGACGAGCTTCACTAAAAAAAGCGATGGACGTGGCCAGAACAGTAGTTCACGAGTCAAACATCTTGGCACGTCTACATCGCAGTTTTGTTTTATCGTAACAGACACAAACGCTGATTTTGATAAATCCGTGATGAGCTGATATTGGCCAACAATGTCCGCCTGGCTGATGGATGGATCAGAATGAAAACTGGCCAGTCACGTTGTGCAGCTCGTGCCATTCATTCATTATACCTGTTCTCCACAACCTCCCCAAAAATGCCACATCTAATGTTGTTCCCATACACGAACAAAGACTGATGATTTTATTACCCTTTATTAGCATACTGGAATATTGCAGAGTGCTTTTATTTGTTTTTGTTTGTGAAGTAAATTACATTAAGTATTTGCTTGGAGCAAAGACAAACAATACTAATCAGATCTGGGGAGACTGAAGACTCTCTCTCTCTCTCTCTCTCTTAGCTGCATCCATCATATTGCTTTAACTGCTCAGTGGTATTACTGGTCTTTGAATATCCCAGTTTGCACATAAAAGTTGTCTTAAAGTGGGATGGAAGCATGTATTGTCTCCGGTGAACAATGAGATCTGTTTCTCGGGGAAGTTGTGTGTGAGCACTTTTAAGGCGAGCCAGGTAACAGGGAGCCAAGGGACCAGTGGCCTGTAATTGGAGGGAGATGGATGGATGGAGATGCAAAAAGAGAGAAGATGGGTGAAGAAGGGGAGGATTGGGAGGAGGAGGGGAGGACAAGATGAACTGGTGGCAGTGAACAACCAATGAATCTTTTGTCTTTCCCCCATTCTCCTTCCCCGTGGATCCATCCATCTCCTCTGGCAGCAGTCTTTATCTCCTGTTCCTCCCCTCTATCATGTCTATCTCCTCTGCATTCCCTCCTTCGCCCTCCTTTCCTCTCCCGCTTTGGATTCCTTCACCGTTCTCTGCTCTCTTTCCTTCTCCAGGCGTGGCTGACAGAGATTCATGAGTACGCCCAGCAGGACGTGGTCGTCATGCTGCTGGGCAACAAGGTGAGACCTTGTTGCCAACGCTGGGAGATGGATGGACAGATGGACTCATAGAGGGTGGGATGGAGGGATCATGCAAGAAGGTATAATGGGAACCGGACGGATGGATGTGCCAGAAAACAGGGATATAGTACTATATGATGATTCACAAGCAGGATTTCCAAATGTCACTTTAGCGGGCATTTCAGTGGTTATGTGTCTTCATGTTGGAACAGCAACAAGCTCAAGTAGAAGTACTATGAAAGCACAAGCAATCAATCCTTTACACGTGTGACGTGAAAGTAAATCCACAGAGAATTACAACCCAATTCTGCAGTCCCGTTCAGCTGTGTGGAGCTAAATCTTTAAATTTCAGCCTTCCCGATTACGTTTTTATGTATCTGTAGCTGCAGTCCACAATGGAGTGTTTAGCTTTAAAGAGCCATTGAAATCTAAATAACCTAAATGAAAGTAATTCTCCTCTATGGTTGCTTGACGTGTAAATAGATGTTTGCTAACTCGTCTTCTGCAAATGATAAAGTGCTGATCAGTTTTTGCAGCTTGTTCTCCCGCCCGTAAGTGTCCAAATATTCTGTTCATGCGGAGTTGCTTTCTTCAGCTGTATTTCTAGTCACAGCAAGCTCAGTCAACCGATGGCACGCCTGTAGAAAATACAGACAGGTGACAAATTGAAGGACAAAACAATATAGTATGTATAGTAACAAGTGTTATAGTAAGGTGTTGGGTCGCCATGTGCTGCCAGAACACTGTATTCAGCCGGGTTAGGATCGGTGACTGTGAAGGCCACAGCATATATGATTCACGTCATTGTTGTACTTGTCAAGCTATTCGGTGACCCCTCATGTCCAATGGAAGGAGGCACTGACATCCTGGAAGACAATAGTCCCATCAGGATAGAAAAGTTTGATGAAAGAATAAAGGTGATCCCTTGCCAGTTTAGGTATAGCAATTGCACTCTTCATTTCCACATTTTTTGATCAGAGCTTTGAACTCTCTCGGGGAGACAAATTCCTTCAGCTGTACTGTCTTCTGAAGGTTACTCCACGATCAGGATGCTAAATAGGATAAGGCCGTCCTGTTTTGAGAAACTCTGGGCACCCTGCAGATTAGCTGTTTAGTTGAACGAAAATCATGAAAGTTGTCGGTAAGTGATAGAATCCACAGGTAAGAAGGGAATATTTCTTATTTAAATAAAAATAAACCTACGCTGCTGTCTTCTCAGGCTTAATAAAGGGCAAGAAACAGATGGAAACGTGCACAATGATGCAGACTGAAGAATTCATTAAACACAAAACAGACAGCTGTGATACACAGTGACGTGGCAAAAAAACATGAAATTCAGTTTATCCTTTAACTCCATTTCCACTTTCCTACAGTGTTTACCACCTAGAGAGTACGGATGCAGTCTGTCAGACTCACAGCCTCATTTCCAATTGAATGAACAGAGTTTGGCTCACTGTTGACTTAAATAAACACCACAAGAGAAAAACCTAAATGCAGCTGCTTCAGTGTCCTTAATATTTGAACTATAATTCTATATACTGATGCCGTTCACCCACAGACTGTATTCATGGTAACCCGTCTTCTCCTCATGCGCTATGTGCACTAACTTATAGAGTTACACCTTCATCACCTATGGAGGTGTATACATGTAGCACAAATACAAACAGAAAAATCTTTTAATTATGCAAAATAAAAATAAACATAAATGTGGACAGAGGTGACAGTGTGCATATCAATAATGTCCTCATAGTTTAAAGCACTTAAGAATGTGGCCTGTAGCATTTTCCTAACAGCTAATAACAGCTAGTACCATAATATTAGCATGCTGAAAAATATGTTTTTCTTTTTGTCAGGAGTTGGTGACACAAAGAAGCTAAAATAATAGGGAAAATTAAACATACAGGTGACTGGAAACATGACTCTAAATTATTGCTAATAGCTGGCTTTTCACTCCAGGAACTTAAGACAGGTGTAAGGCGATGTGAAGGCTTGCAGGAAGGGTCCTGTAATCTGCCCTTTTAGCCTTTCTACTTACATTGCGTATGGTGACGTTAACGCTAATGCTAATGTTAATGTTAATGCTAATGCTAATAATGAAGTTTTGTTAAAAAGAAGTTAGCCTGTATGGTAAATTTTGAGTTGAAGAAGTTGGTGTTTGAGGAGACTGCTAGTCAACATTAAGAGGGCAGAAAAAAATAACGCATTTTGTCGTCAAGTAAACTATAAGCTCTGACACCTGCTCTGCAGTTTTTTGGGGTTGATTGGAAGCACCTAGCCTGCAATAGGTACTTTTTTTTTTTTTACCTTAAAACAGCACTGAAATAGGTTCCAGCAGTCATAACAAGATCCCTGAGCTGCACGTTTCTGCAGTGGAAAGCAACCCTGATGTTGCTGTCCGTTAGCCGGACTGCACCCGTTTGCTAGCATGCTAGCTAGAGGCAACAAAATGGCAGCCGTTTTAGCTAGTTTTGGTGTTCCTCTGCCTTTAAGCGACCTGAAAAAATAAGGTAACTGTCTCTAGGCAAATATTTCACATTTCTGTCAGTTTTTTATGTCCACATCCTCCAGTTATTTTTCAGGAGCGAGGGCCAAATAGCTTAAAATGTCAAACAGGTGGTTAAGCATGAATATATCAGTGAGAATATTGTAATTATTGTGCAAAAATAGAATAATTAGACCACTATATGCTTGTAAATGTCAGACTGGGCAAGAAAACAGCAGAGTTTCCTTCGTCAGGGTACACTCAGACATGGTGTGAAAGGACTTGGGATTGGAGTGAGGGTTTCTAACTGTGCATTACGTGTCCAATGTGTTCCAGGCCGATTCCACACATGACAGGCTGGTGAAGCGAGAGGAAGGAGAGAAACTGGCAAAGGTGAGCTTTCTATAGTGCACACGTACATGCATGTAGTGCAATTTGACACATTGTAACAAGAACAAAATACACGCTGTACTTAATGTGCCCACGCAGCCATGTGGACCCTGAAACCGTGCGGCTGCTGTTTCCTTCATTAGTGAGTGTAATTATGTATTCATGGAGGCACGTAATGTTGTTATTGTTTGCAATAAATGACGGGGGGTGCTCGCTAACTTAATTTTCCAGGCCGTTTCGCTCAGATAAACTCCGAGAGGCGTGTTAAAGTGAATGTGAAGTGGTAGGGAGAAGCGTGGAAGAAGCGCTGCAGCTGTCAAGGTAACGCGCTCGGCGGGAATGAGACGTTCACATATAAACAGAATGAGGTCACGATACCTGGGAGCGCCTCTCATCGACTGCGCTCTGTTCTCGCTGCTCCTCATAAGCGACAACAAAATTAGTTTTGAAAGCCACCTATCACAAGTATTGCTGACATATTGGTATTGATCAGCACCCTCTCTCATTCCTCTCCAGGTACTTTAAACCCTGGCTCCACGCCTGTAAGCTCCAAATGCTGAATTAATCATTAATGTCATCTTTCCGACAGCGTCAGGTCATTTTTTTTCCACACGAGAAAAGCTGCACAAGAGTTCTAAGTCCACACACAAACACCTAATAAGAGATGTTTCTCTGTGCAGGAGTTTGGAGTGCCCTTCATGGAGACGAGCGCTAAATCGGGATTGAATGTGGAGCTGGCCTTCACCGCTGTGGCCAAGTGAGTCACACACACACACAGCCGCACAGTATGAAAAGCCCTGGTAGATATGTGCTCTATGAACACAATGGAGCAGGTGAAAAACAGAACTTTTCTTTCCTCCCTCTCCAGCTTTGTCGAGCATCTGCATGTTTCAGAGAGATGTATCTGTGTAACTGCCATCGTCTTAGCAGACTTCTCCACAAGAAGCATGTTTGTTGTCGCCGGCTTTGTCCTTCCATTTCCGCTCGCTCCATCAGTTTGCCTAATGATCATGATTTCTTTGAAGCAAGATCTTGAGAAATGAAGGGAAATTCAATGCACCATTATGCTGTAATTGCCACTTGTCACAATTTTTCATTAAAAGGTACGCTGTGTTCCTTTGGAAATGAGAAAATCAGAACTTGTGGCAACTTGTGGAAAGCATACTCACATCTTTTACTTAAGTAAAAGTACAAATACAACCAAAAATATTTACATTTCAAGAAAATGTACTAAAAGCATCTCAGTAAAAGTACTCATTAAGCTAAAGACTGACCTAGTTCTAACAGCTGAATTTATTGCAAGATAGTTTAATCCCTTTTTAAATCACTTCTTAAAACCCGCTTTTACTCAAAGTTTAATTTTAGCTTTTATTAGTTTTAGTGTTTTATTGATTTATTTATTCATCTGTACTATGTCATGTTTATTTTATGTTCTCTCTTTTAGCTGCCTAGGCTTGGTGTGATGTCGTTAACTAATTAATTCGTTTTAGTGTGTTATCATTTTATTCTGTATCATATCCTGTTTATTTTAAAGGGGCTCTCATTCAAGCAGAGTGGCGTCATTTTTAAAATTATTCTTATTCTTTAGTTCTTCAATTTCTATTTAATTTTGTATGCATCCTAATCTCGCTTATTGTTAATTTATTTTATTATTATCATTTTTATTAATATTTGTCGACTGCTATGCCTCGTCTCCTCATATATTGCCTGAATGTTTTTATGTTTATGTGCTTTGATTCTCAAAGCACTTTGTGAACACTGTTCTTAAAGGTGCTATATAAATAAAGTTATTATTTATTATTATTATTATTATAATCCAGAGGTTCCCAAGTTAAGGGTCAAGCCCCTCAAAGTGGTCACCAGATAAATTAAAGTGATCGTGAGGTTATGTGAAGTTATGGTACAAAAATTTGTTTCAGTTTCATTGCATATCTTCCAGTTTTGGAGCTTGTCCTGTGTTAAAATGGTGTTTTGTAATGTAAAATCTTATAAAATCTTCATAATAAAATAACGATAAATATCTAATCTAGCTTTATTCTGAACATAAGCCACTATAACTGATAAATAAATATAGTATTATAGGTAAAACTGCAAAAAAATGGACAACCTTAGCACCAAGCTTTGTACAGTGCTTGAAAAAATACACTTACTGACGTTCCACAACTGCTTGTAGAAGTAGTGAAACAAAAATTGTAAGAAGTCTGACAGTATGTGCAGTCAATTTAGGTAGATAAAAGTTGACTGAATGAATTGTACATTTCTGGAACTAGTTTACCACTCGTCTAAGAATCAAGGTGGGGCATCTGGATCGGGTTCTATAAAATTTTGGTGTCGAAAAAATCCCTAAGAAAAGAAGTTTAATTTCAACTGTGCTACCAAATTCACAGTATACTGTGCGTCTACCGCTGTCTGTCTGCACCGGTATCATGCAAGTTTAATATATTTGTGTCTTCCCGTCTTCCTTAATAAATCATTAGCCTGGCATTATTTTCGCTAACCCTATTTAGCTGCTGCTGAGTTGCTTATTTAGCAGATGAGCTGCATAAATTGATTGTGTTGTAACAATCGGCTTGATTCAGCAAATGCTGCTAGAAACCATCTTACAAGGAAAGGACTGGTCTCCACTATAATTGCAGTAAGGTAGTTGAAGTAAACCCCCAAAAATATCCAAGTAACCAGAAAAGAAACCATGATTGTCATGGTCCCAATTACTTTATTTAGCTCTGTGTTTTACTGTTGTGGTAACTCCAACCACCAGACCCTGAACGAACCAGAGCTGAGAACTGTTAAGAGGTGGGTATGACAAGCAGAATGTGAATCATTAAAATACAAAAATCCCCAACCCTGAATGAGAATGCGAGTGTGTAGGCTTAATAGAAGTCAACATTTAATCAAGGAATGACGAACCCTGTGCTTTACTGCACAAAAAAAATGGTTGCATTCACAGTAAAGTGCATTTTCATCAACATAGACAGTAAAGAGAGGGCTGCAACATGTGGCGTGTCCATTAACAACAGCATGAACAGTGGTGTGCACAGACAGCGCAGTAATTAATGCATGAACCTACAATACCTTTTTTTCTTGCAGTGTTTATGTGCACCAATATATCCATGAGATGGATTATATTTAACGTGGCACTATTTGGGGTCTTTGATACACAGCCTTTGAGCAAATTTTGAAGCTGAGAGAAGGACAGCCGAAGCTCTTGTCCGAAAGAACCAAGAGCTGTGTGGTAATGATCTGGGAGAGCAGGATCATTAAGACTTATTTTTTGACATGATGTACATTTGAATTTGTCCCCCCCTCCCCCCGGTTATGGTCTGAGACACAAATTCCTAATTGAGATGTTAATGTCAGATCAGGGTCTAAACCAAAAGTTTCTCTTGACACCAACAGTAATGAGGATGCTATTTTGACTGTGTGCTTCTCTCAAATGTCTGGTGTCGGACAGTTTGTGTGGGAGCTGTTTTACATTTATAGCCTTGTTATGGTGGCAGGCTGGCATGGTGGGGTGTTGCCAAGAATAGCGTAGCACAGTCTGGTACACGATCCCTCTGCAAATACACAATATACAACCAAACCTTTTTGTGTTGTTGTCTTCTAACTTATGTTAACACCTTGCCAGTTTTTACATTTCCTGTTTTCCATCAATTCTGTAATGCATCCATTTTGTCATCTCTTCCGCTCTGTGTTTTAGTTCATTTCACTCCAGTGGCCACTTATTTGCACAAAACACACAAGTATCTGTAAAAGCATTAAAAAATGGCAAAAACATGACAACAAATAGTCGATTATCACACTAATCTATACATAGCTGACTATGTACTATCTGAAAAAACAAATTTATAGTGAAAGATCCTCCACGTCTCTGTATTAATATTATATTCAGAGGTCATTAGGTCACCATTCTGTTAGCCCTAATGAGCTAATTAACACACAGAAGGAAAGCTGGAGAGCCCTAACAGAGGCTCAGGGGCCCGAAGGGTCAGGAGGTCCTAGTCCAGAGCATTTGTTTGAAATGAATATTGGGATTCTTTGTTAAAATGTCAATCATACAACTGATAGCCCATGACAAAGAGACTGCAAAACAACCATGAAGAGACATAAAACTGCCAAGAAATGCAAAATTACCACAAAGAGACACATGGTAGCCACAAACGGACACAGAATGACTATAAAAAGATGCAAAAGATGACAATCGGATACAAGACATCTATGAACACACATTAATCAAACACGAAGAAACACACAAGCAAAACGATCTATAAAATGACCCCAAAAGCACATCAATAACCAAAGACACACAAAGTGACCAAAAAGTGTTTCAAAACAACCCCATAGAGACATCAAACAGCCATAAAGAGGTACAAAGTGACTGTTAAAGGATGCAAAACAACCACAAACGGGCACAAACAGCTACAGAGAGATGCAAAACGGCCACAATGAAACACAAACAAATTTCAAAGCAGTCAAAACGGCATCAAGAGAGACTTAAAACAACTTCAAACGGACTTAAAATGATCACAAAGGGACATAAAGCAACTGCAGAGAGACTCAGAAAGAATATAAAAATATGTAAAATGATCACAGACAGACTCAAAAGAAACACAGACCACTACAAAGGAACCAAAACAGACTCTCAGACTCACAGACAACAGACACAAGACAACCATGAAAAGATGCAAGGTGACTGTAAAGAAATGGAAAATAACCACAAACAGCTGCCAAGACAAACAAAACAGGCATAATGAGACACAAACTACTTTAAAATGCACAAAACAGATGGAGACTTAAAACAACCACAGAGGGAACTGAACGACCACAAAGGGATACAAATCACTACAAACAGACATGTAACAGCCACCAAATTGACAAAGGGTCATTTTATCTCTTTCTCATATCTCAGTCTTGTCTCTCAGTCTCTGTCTCATAATTCATCCATGACTGGAAGAAACAGTTTGTTGTTGTTCAAACAAGTCTGTTTGAGAAAAAAAAACAAGAATATTTCCATTTTCTGCCACCCACTACTTTATTACATTTAAGAGGAAAATATAATACTTTTTGTCTTGTGCTACATTTGCCCAACAGCTATAACTACCAGTTGTGCCTTTTCCTAGAATTCGCTGAAATGTTTTGTATCTTCTAAAAGATCCCCAAAGTGGCTGGTAGGGGCCTGTGGGAACAGAAGTGACTCCCAGAACAGAGCGATAGTTAGAATTTGTAACTTCCAAAATGTAGTGACACAGTTTGCAGCAGTTACGTGATTGCACTAGGAACTTAATATAAGGAAGTAGATAATATAGACCGATCAGCCACAGCATACTGACAACTGACAGGTGAAGTGAATAACATTGATCATATTGGTACTATGTGCTGTTCTGATGGAAAACCTTGGATTTTGCCATCGGTGCTGATGAGACTTATAAACATTGTCCCACAACAAGCACACTCCCTCATGCAAATGGAAATCCCAAATATTACTGCCATAACCCCCCTGCAGGAAAATGCACCCCACCACAGGGAAACAACATCAACCAATCAGGAACATGTTGAGGAACATGACAATGGCCCAACATGTTGATCTGACCTCCAAACTTCCTACACCCCATTGTGATCAAGCATCAACAGGATGCAGTGGAACAAGTTTGATTGACAGAGGCCCCACTGCACAAGTCAGAGCACCCAAAGGATCCAGTGCCAAGGTCCTGGTTCCAGACCCCATAGGACACCCTGAGAGGTCCTCTTGTCCATGTCCAATGGTTCAGAGCATTTTTGAGCACATAAGGGGACCAACACAATATTAGGCAGGTGGTCATAATGTTATGCCTGATCGATGTATATAGAAGCAATACAATGAATGCTAAAAAACAGGGAAGACATTAACAGTTATGACTGAGATTATTTCAAGTCGATGGCAAATACAGCAGCACATTTAACACCTGTGTTGTTTTGTGTTAGTTGTACGATTCATCTTTCCGCGTCTTCCCCAGAGAGCTGAAGCACAGGACCATGAAGGAACCGGACGAGCCAAAGTTCCAGCTGCAGGAGTACGTCGACAAAGAGATGCGGACCGTTGGCTGCTGCCGCTCGTAGACAACAACTATGTGTGTGTCTGCGTGTGTGTTTGTGTTTGTGCGAGAGAGAGAGAGAGAGAAAAGAGAGAGAATGAGGGAGAACAGGTACATTGTGTTAGACATCGTAATAAAGCTGGAGTGTGTGTGCCTGGAACTGACCCTGAAATTCTCGGTGTTTGTAATATTTCTCTGTGGTTATTTGGCCAATATGCTCTCTCTTCCAACCCACCTTTCCTCTGCAACTGTGAATGTAATATAACTCCTGTCTACATGCTTGCACATACACATGCACGTCCACACACAGACACCCACACATTTACAGCTAGTGGTCCACTTCACAGCCTGTTGAATCCATTCTGTGCAGTTTTTCCATAAGTGATGTACATATTTTAAATGTAATTTTGATTTTGTGCTCTGAAGGCTTTGTAGTTTGTAAATGCCTGTCTTGTTGAAACAAAACTATATGGACACGAATATGTTGAATATCAAATCAATCTTGTTAGAGTAATAGAAAACACGTTTGTACAAAACCACTACTGCACCTAACGTAAGCTGTCTAATGGCACTGTGTGCTGTTGCTGTACAGGATATCATATGATTACTGTTTTAATAATACTGAAATTTAAGTGACTTAAGCTGCTGTCTTTTTATACACAGCTAATTTAAATTTTGAGTTAGAAGCTGTGTGACATAATTAATAAATCTCCCTCAGTAATTAGTAGACAGTTTTAAATGTATAAAGCAGCATCATCAGCATAAGTGTGTAGACCTCCATTGACCTCTGCAGATATCAGGAAAAAGAAGTTACATATATGGAAGGGGGCGCCGTTATTCCAGGTAACTGACTTCCAACATGTTAATCTTTTTTCAGAAAGTGAAAAAATACATCTAAGGCAATGCAAAAATAATAGTGTTCAATGGAAATTTTATTTCAAATTTGATACAAAAAACAAGTTGGATATTGAGGGTAAACATTCGGAGAATCAGTTTCCCCCCCTAAAAAACAAACCCTACATAAAGTCCTCCTTCTAGCTTTTTCTTGGACTTTTCAGCACACCTCCTGATCTTCATGAGCTGATGGAGCTGACCTGCTGTTGAAGACCTGATCAACTCCACCACCTTTAACGAATTTGGTTAATTTATTGTTCATTGTCAAAGTGGAAACAATGAGATGTGACTGACCCCTGATCTCACTCTCAGTTTGTCACATGCTGACCCTTTGTCAAGACCCCTTGGCATCACATTTCAAAACAATGTACCCTTTGGCATTGTTTTGCAATGCACAGAGTAGTCCTCTGAACATCAGAAACAGACGCTATGGATCTGTAGCCAAGCGTTCTCTGCTGGGTTTTGTGTTGTGAGAGGGTGCATCTGAACCCAAACCCCAATCTTTTTCTAAACTTAACCAAACAGCAAGTGAAAACTAAACTAAGTCACCAAATCAAAGTACATGTAAAAATAATGGCCTGGCACGGAACAAAAACCTCAGTCTCCTTGGTGAAAATCCTTTTCTTAACACCACCAACACTCCTCCCAACCCATTATACTGCTCCTTTAAACTGGAAGAACTCCTACGTGTCGAGTGCTGTCAAATATTGACACCAGTAGCACCAACACCAAAGGACGAATCTGCTAGATGCCAGCGGCTTTGACAAACCGGCAGCATTTTGAACCCTGGGAATGAGAAAGTGCTTGGTTGAAAGTTCGTACGTTTCGTAGACATTCAGGTCAGATTTTTTGTATTAGGTTAAATATTGCTGGTGATGAAATGGAAGTTATTTATTACTTTCTACTCTTTCTACACAACCACGGTGAATGTTCAGCTCAGTGTTAAAAATCAGTACACCTAACATCTGGATCTTTGTCACCACTTTGCATCAAAATGTTCCAACATTGTAAATTAAACCCACAATACATGAATACAGTAGATATTTAATGCACCATTGTTTCCATTGCAGTCATAGGATTTTGAAAAGTGAACTGCATGGAGGTACTGAAAAATTTCTGAACTTTAAAGGAAACGTTGGTTTAAGTCTTTTCTTTATTTGTCATTTTCTCTGCTGAAGATTTGTAAGTCCTGCCAGTCAATAGAAATGTAGTCAGTGTTTGTTGATCTGTGCTGAATTATTTCTGGGTTATGGTCCAACCCTTAAGAGAGCTGGAAAGTGGCACTGGGTTAAGCGACCTAGTGCTGCGATCGTGAGATGTTTAAAAGTAGGAGGATTTTCAGCAGTTTATTTGAATCCGTAAGCTGTTTTCATTGGTAGGAAAACGATTTTATTTTTCCAGGTGTTTTATCAAAGATGCGGATTTCTTCTAACGTTGAAAACATGACTAACTTTTACAGGAAATACAAAGAACTTTACAATGGATCATGCATTTTCAGAATAAATCATTAATTTATTGTTAACTTGTAATCTGTATACTGTATCTTAAATGAGATAGTTTGTATTGTACCAATCTCCTGTGTTCACAATAAAGAATCTATCTGAACGACAGTATTTTTCACGCGGATATGTACCACCATCTCGTGGCAGTAACTTGTAATTACAATGTTTGTGGTTCCTGACTGTTGTTCTTCACAATGCAGCAGAATGTCAGGTGTAATCCCATTACAGTGCTGTAGAAATTGACCACCAAGCCCTGCCATGTGCCTTTACCTTTCTGTAAGCTCTTTATTTATGTCACATTCTCAGGCCTAGATTGCACTGACTCAAGGTCCGCAGTGGAAAGAAGATGGGCTTCAGTTGGTGAGAATTATCCTTGAGTCTTGATTACATTTGTAGGTGTGTGTCACTGCACTTTCTTCGAACAAAAGAAAAATGTTCTGAGGAACTGAAGCTTGCCCTCTGTGTGTGTGTGTGTGAAGGGATGTGTATTTGTAGGTTTTTTTCCTTTGTGAGGACTAATATGATTTCTCCTGCTTGGAAGTGAGGGTATTTTTGGAAAAGGAGGACGTTTCTAACAGAGCCTCACTTAGAGACAAAGCTTCACTGGTGGGCTGTTAGAGCTGGATAATTCCAGTATCTTAATATCCAGTGCTTTTGTACATGTACTGTTTTTGCCATTTTCCAGCCATGCCTTTGTGTGTACTGATGCCAGGTCAACAAACCAACTTTAGCTAAGAATATAGAGTGTATAGGAAGATAAACTTGAGACGTCACCCATATGTTTACCTTAGGAGTGCCTGTGTCGTCCTAATTGTCATCTAATTAGTCAATTAGTCAATTGTCATTCATTAGTTGTCATGACCAGGGCATTATCTATAGAGGCCAAAACCCTTTTTAGACCAGGCTGTAAACATGTTTATTTCTGCTGTGAAGTTGGGCATTTTAACATGGGAGACTCTAGGGCTTGACTTGCTTTTGGAGCAAGTCTCAAGTGGACATTTGAGGAACTGCAGGTTTTGGCACTTCCTTAAAGAGTGCTGCACACTAAGAAAATAAACGCCAGTCGGTCTGCAGCAGATATCTTCGCTGTTGATTTTTTTTCAGTAAAAAGTGTTTTTGTTGGTAGCAGTCATCTCCGTCAAAATTACCGCTGTAAAGACGATGATCTGCAGGGGGCAGTGTACCAACAGGGTTTTTGTCTAATTGTAACTCTGCTACATTATTCCACTTACCAAACAAGTCTCTCTAACTCTTGCTGTTGTCTTCCTGTAACAACCCATCTCCCACAAAACTTCAGAGCGAGACTTCTTCTTGAGACTTCTCAAAGCTAGATGGTTTTTTAAGTGCTGTCAATCGATTACAATATTTAATTGCGATTAATCGTATGAATGTCATAGTTAACTCGCGGTTAATCGCAAATTAATCGCACATTTTTTATCTATTCTAAATGTCCCTTGAATTATCATTTTAATACTCTTATCACCATTGTCACCTGGTTTTGACGAGGAGGAGGTGGAGAATTTGCATCAGCTGTGTGTTTGGCCATCGAGTGGTGTTTCAGACTGGATGTGCTACGATGAGAACTCGGTTCACACTGACAACACACACACAGATAACTTGGGTCTTGTCAATCATAGGGCTGGACCCGAATATCTGAATTTCCGAAAATTCAGTCATTGTGGTGGTATCCGAATAATAACTTTGAGATCCGAATAGTAATGCGCACCCCCCAACAGGCCGCCGTCGCCTGGCTGAGCATCTGCACCAGCAGTATGCGGTTCGGGACACGGACAAGGAGCCAACAGAAAGACGTGACGAGGGAGGACACTGCTGCTGTGCCACCACCAGCAGGAGATCGCGTCGGACTCTGACGGCGAACATCTTGCCAACCATGCCCCCCCACTCCCACCCCAACTCCTGCGCGCGTTAATGTCGCAATAAAAATAATTGAAGCTGTTAAAATTGATTTGCGTCAACACGTTAATAACGTGATATTTTTGACAGCACTAGTTTTTTCTGTAATATTTAGAAAAAGTTCACCAAAGTTCTAGTCATGTTTTCAGCGCAGAGGTTTTTATTAGTTTGCAGGATGTCTTTCTTGAAGGCAGACTAAAGTTCTCTAAAGACATTCTTCTTACAACATTTTCTGAATGTTGCATTGAGAACATCCTTCCATTGTTGTCATATAACTTTGTGTTTTCATTGAAGAATTACCTAAGCATCCCTGAAGCATCTTCAGAATGCAGGGAAAATGTTCTGGCTTTGTTAATATATAACATTACAGGGATGTTTTATGAAAACATTCCTTCATCTGAGGACAGAATAACATCTTGAAAACATTTTTGAATGCTGGTTTGAGAGTGTTATCCTTTCGTTGTCTTGCAAAATAATCTCACAACCCTAAGAACATCTTCCAAACATTCTCTGAACTTTAAACCTTATTGGGACATTATTGAAAACATGAAATATCTTGACAACATTCTTTGAATGTAAGACTAAAATGTTTTTCTACATGTCAGATACACATTTATCTTGGTAGGAATCCTATCCACAGTGTTCTGAGGCACTTGTAATAACAATGTGAGCCAGTCAGTGGCAAAACAAGCACTTGTACTGTGACATGGGATTACATTGAAGCTAGTTTGCGGTTGTTGGGTATGGCATTGTTGTTTAGTATCCGATTGATTTTAGTCATATTTGTCCCTATTAAGCATTAACATCCAAAAATATGGGAAAATAGGGAACCAGTATAAAAACACCACAGTTGTCCTTTAGGACTTGATACAGTATGTGCTTTATGTCAGGGTAAGGGGCAATAAGGATTGAGTTACAACAATAAAAGTCCTCACAAAGATAAATGTTCATGCTCCGCACCACAACATACAGAAGCAGCAGGTTAGGAGTGTATTATGTACTTATTAGTTATTAAATATTTCAAACAAAGCAGTGAAGACATCCAGGTTTCTCTTTTGAGAACGATTGATTCATCTGCAACGATTGATTCTTCTAGTTCTTCTTGGCAAAGCTGTGGTTTTGCTTTAAGGCACTTCAGTTAGGAGAAATCTGTGCATAAAATACAGTGCAAACATCAATAATGGGCAAAACCTATCCTCTGCTAAACCTAGATAGTCTCTGTGTTTAATGCACACATGTATCTTGGGCTCTCTTATCATTCTAAAGTCCTGCTCCAGCAATTTTGCTTTGTTTTAAAACTGATTATATTTTCACAGCCTGTCTAATATGGTGTTTTGGAGTAAAACTTTACCTTACAGATAGTTTTCCCGCCCAGAAGCACTTCTTATTTTCTGAATGAATTTTTTCATGTGAGAACAAAGGCAAGATTAGATCGACAATTTTGACATATACAATATAACTTGTGAAAGTGGTTAAATTGTCTCATTGATAGGTTTTTCTCAACTGCAAGTCACATTGTTTGGGTTTGTGCTGTTGACGCTGGGATAGTTGTAAATTATTTTCTGAATTGATCTGAATATATTGCCAAAAAAATGTTCAGCACAAACTGAAATAACACACAACCCCGACAGACCAAAAGCAGAGAAAGGGTGTCAGATGTTCCAAGTGATGTGTTCTGAGGAAGGTATTTAGTCTAAGCTGCGTAGGTGTAAATGCAACGCAAGCAGTAAGTCAGATAATCCCTCCTCATGGTGCAGCTCTGCCTCCAGAAAATGTTCGCGATACCTGATCCTTCAATCTGCAAGTAGGCAGGAAGAGTTTAGGCCGTATCAGGAGATTATCAGGCCAGACTGACCTGGAGGAATAATTTATAACAATGGCACAACACAGTGCAGGGGCAGGGACATTTTAACCTGGGTGCCTCTAATTTGATTGGTCTGAAAATGGGTGACACCATGTGTATCAGGGTAGAACAAAGTGGACGGGAATGGAAAAATCAGTAGGAGGAAGAGAGAGGCAAAGTGACCAGAAGAAGGGAGCATTTCAACAACGTCACAGAATATGGAACACAGAATAAATGTCATACCGGTAGGCAAGTGAGAGAACATCATGACCACCTGGAGGAAGTGATGCACCGGAGGACATTTTGCTCTTTGTAAGAACTGAAATTGAAGTTTTGGCTTGAAACAAGTTTCTTAGTGCTTTAACAAATGAAAAGTCTTGCATTTATATGCACATTTGCAGCACCAACCTCCTGCCAACAGAGCATTAAGGCCCTAAAATCACAGTATATTTGTTGTTTTGTTTGGTCAGTTTGATCTAGACTGAAATGTGCCGACAACTTTCAGAAAGACTGCAATTAAATCTGGTAAATATACAGCATAAAGCCCCCCTCAGGGTATGGTGACTTTTCATCTAGCACCATCTTAATATAAGAAATTTAATTTACTTTGGTTTCTGACCATTTTACTGCAGATCTAATGACATTCCCATTGACCTTAGTGTACTTTCTCATTGGCGTTAATTGGTGCAATTGTTAGCATGCTAATACACTAAAGTAAGATGTTGGTAAACATTGCACTCACAAAAGATTAGCATGTTACTATTGTCATTGTGATCATGTTAGCATGCAGACATAAATGTTTAACCCAAAGTGTAACAGTGTTGAAGGCCAGCCCCACAGAGCTGCTAGCATGGATGCTACATTTAGCATAATTCTAATGATGCTACATGCCAGAAACCATGTTTAAGTGTCAGTTTTTGGGATATGCCGTAAATCCCTCTTTCGTTCACTTACTATTATCTAAATAACAGTATTTCTGAAATGCTCGCAGCTACATCAGAAGACGTTACCGAAAAAAGGTTGTTCTTGCATTAATTTTCAACATAGTCTCCTTTAAATTTCAACACACTTGATCAATCAATGTTCAAACTTCACTATCCCTATGCGGAAGAAGGGCACAATTATTTGTCTGATGTGGTTTTACCACATTTGATGTCCATATGTATGTAGGGGATTCTTAATATATTGATAATTTGATGTCTTTGTCTTGATGCTGTGTTGAGTTTGTAAGCTCAGATATGTGTTCTGTGTATTGCTGTGTACTCTTTAAGTTAAGTTTTGATTCTATGCAGATGATGTTATAGTTATGGTTTTGTTGTTATTATTAATCAGGTTGGAGGAGTCTGCTAGTTAGCTGGTTAACATATGGAAGTTAAAAATATAAGTTTCTTTACTTTGAAGGTGCTTTCAGAGACCTCAGGAAACCACATTTCTACCTCCTTACTATACAGTGCCTTTATAAAGTACTTGCTCTACTTGTTTGTTTCCCCCCTTTCCAAATACATGTAGTTTTATAGTACAGTACTACACTTATGAAACATTGACTGCACTCAGATGATCTTTATTTCACTAACTGTGTGACTTCCAGCACTACTTCCTTTGGAGGGGGTGAATACTTATGCAGTCACCTACTTTGCATTTTATATTTTTAATTAAATGACATTACTTTGTAGAAATCTGTTTTCACTTTGACATTAAAGAGTCTTTTCTATGGGGTAAATTCTGTCAGAAATCTAAACTATGCTGACCATGATTCAATGTTGAAAAGCAATGAAAGTTCCAACTTCTGTAGGGTGTGAATACTTTTTATAGGCACTGTATATAGTTAGCATGATTTAGAAGAGTTTGCATAATTTCTTTTGGCTTTTTGTTTCAGCCTTGTTGCCTCTTGCTGCTGCTGCTCCTGGTGATGATGGAGACAGGATAAATCTACAATGCGTTCTGTCTACTTTTGCTCAATCGAATGTTCCCTCTCTGCGCTCCTGTTTCCTTCGATGCGAGTGGAAAAAACGTTTCCATGCATATGTGATCAACACTGTGTGTTCAGACAGGCTGTGACTCAGACTCTGACTAATAGTTATTCCAATTTCCTTAAAACATCCCGGCCTGGAACACCATGACAATGACACCCAAAAATATGTTCACCCCCCTCTCTCTTGTTTACTAGATTCAGTAGCATTTATTTGAAAATGAGTCAGTTGAAACACGTCGCCCTGATATGACCTGAAAACATTTATCCACATATGTATGTCAAGGTAAAATGACAGTCAAGTGTACCAAATTTTCAGTTGCACCGCACTGAAACTTCTTTTAAAAAGTGAATCAATTACAATCAACACACACACACACACACACACACACACACACACACACACACACACACATACACATATATATATATATATACATATATATATATATATATATATGTATATATATATATGTACATAGTGTGCTTAAAATTTCTGCATTTACACACGATATATAAAATTATTTCCTGCCAAAGAATAAAACAGGAGACACAAATAACATTATACCACAAAACATGAATGTGTTAAATAATTACAAGTCCATTAGGTCACATTTAAATACATGTGACTTTTCCAGAGAGCATAACGGAAAGAGAAATAGTATATAGTTTTACTTTTTATACAACCATCATGGTTATGATGATCAGTGTGTTTTTAGCTGGTGGGAGCTGTAATGCCTTCTATGCTCAGCAGGGGTCACACTTGTATCAAAGAAGGACAAGCAGCACTTGTTCATGATGCTGTTTTTTTCATTAAAAAAAATATGAGGAGATTAAACTTCTTGTTTTATTTTCTTTAATTGCACTTTTGACATCCAGTAATCTGTGGTGGCAAATCTTTCTACAAGTGCTTCAGTTTGTAACTCTACAGTGTTGCTGTTACTGCCAGGTTGCAAAAAGGGACACTGCATGTCTCCCGGTCTCCTTTGTAGCATGTGTTTATTTTTCCAAGGCTGGGGAAAGCAGTGCACTGGGGACCCACAAGCATCATCTGATAAATGCAAAGTCATTGTTGACCAGCATTTAAGTACAGTGCCAACTAAGATGGGTCCTGCAAAATCAGCTGACCTTGTCACCTTGCTCTGTAGAGGGCCCTGCTTACGGTCACAATATGGTCTTTAGTTGTAACATTATTTTCTTGTTTCTAAGTTTTTTAATGTCTTGTTGTTATCACACAGCCTGTATGAGCAACTGACAACTCTTGAATCTTAAATCTAGATTTTTCTTTTTGAGAGTGACATGAGAAGATCATCACTCCAATATCTGTCCAAGGAATATACAGCCAGCCACGAGTTACCTTAGTAAAAACACTAGAACCATCCAGAAACAGCTAGCCTGGTCCCATCCAGAGGTGAGAGAATCAACTCCTGGCAGTGCTGACACAAATCATCAACACCAATCATTAGAGTCATGTTTCCGTAACACGGTCTGATGAATCTGAAGTAAATTTTTGAAAAGAAAAAAAAAGACAATCTTAACTCTTATGTCAAAAAGGTCAAAAACCACTTGAAGAAAGTGTAAAAACGCTTAAGCGAAACTGAGGATGCTTTTCCACCAGAGTTTTATTGTTTCCAATAACTTTTCTTAACTTAAAAATAAACTTAAATTTTTTTTTAAAAATACATAAAAATACATTACGAAAAGTGATGATTCATGAGCATTAGAGATGGAGGTGGTTAAATTTACTCACGGTCAGACTGAGCCATGCTAGCTTTTTCCCCTCTCTATGCTAAGCTAAGCTAATCGGCCACTAGCTGAGGCCCGATATTTACAGAACAGGCATGCCAATGGTATCAAGCTTCTCCTTTAACTCTCGGCAATACGGAAACATATGAGTGTATTTATCAAAATGTTGGACTATTTCCTTAATTATTTTGCTTATACTTTATTTAATTGAGAAGTAATTTTATTCCACTTTAAGAATCATGGTTGGTTTCACAGGTTTAGGCAAATAAGCTAGCCACCATGAGGCACAACACAATGACTAACAGTCTACCTGACATCATTTTCCAATACTGTCTTTTCCTTGTTATTTAATTTCTCCAGCATGTTTTATTTCCATGCATGGAAAAAAGACAGCCAGGCAGAAGACAAAGGATGTGTCCTGGAGTGGTCATGCCGAGGCCATTCCCGAGTGTGTGTAAATATGTGCAATGGTGTGAATAAGTCAACAACAGACAGTCGTATTCATGCCGCTCGCTGACAGAAGCCCTCATATGACTTTGCGAGGGCCATCTGTTGCACCGGTTGCTCTCCATGTCATTAACCCTACCTGAGGGCACCATAACCCCAATGGCGCTCCTGTAGTGGTCATTCTGCCTTTCTGCCTAATTGTGTACGCTTATCCTTCACCAGTTGCCAAGCAGTCCACTCCACTGCCCTAAAGTGACCAGGATCCCCAAACAGAGCCATGTGGTGTGTGTGTGTGTGTTAGTGTGTGTGTGTAGAAATGTTGGTTTCTTTGGCTTCAGTGTGTCAAAGAAGGTAGTCGTGTTTCTGGATGATCCTAGTAACGGTGCACACTCATCACTAATTATGTACGCATAGCAGCCTACCCGTGCTATTTTAAAGTACCTTGTTCACAGAAAGCCCGATAGCCTGCAGCACTAACACTTCATGTAAGATCATCAGATAAAGCTCTGGGTTACTTTAACGATGAGACAAAATGAAGAAGAGGGTGGTGCTATTATTCCTGTTGTCTGGGTTTTATTGTTTCGATCTGTCTGTCTCTATTTGAGTCACTGGGCCTTCTTGTGATGACAGTCAGTGAGGTCAGCAGCAAAATTCCCATCCTATAGATTTTACAATAACAACAGATCCCTGAAGGATAAACCACACAGAAGCTCAGGGTCATCTTCATTGTTGTCCACCTTCCCCTTTGTAGTTTTTATCTTTTATCTTTTCTGAACACTTTCTGTATTAGTGATTTTTTTTTGTCCACAGTAAGTAACAGGATACATGTAGTGCATAAAGTGCATTTTCAATATCTTAAATACTTTATTATTTTAAAGCCGTCGTCTCATCTTCTGCTTCCATGTTTCTTTGATCACAGACTTGCATTACACTGTCACAATATGTAATAAATCAAAGTATTTTAAACTGGACTGGATTGCATTGTGCAGAACTGGTGAACAGACTTGGTAGACTTAAATGAATTAGATTACACTAGACTGTACTTGTGCTGGGTTGGATGTACCTGAATTTGGCTGGACAGGATTGGATTAGAGTTGACCAGACTTGATTGAATTGGATCTGACTGGACTGGTCTGGACTGCATATACTGAAACATATTGCGCAAGGGCAGGCTGGAAGGGACTGAATTGCATTGGTGTGCAAGTATTTGGACTGCATTAGACTGGTCTGGCTTAGAATGGGACTGGTCTGGGCTAATTGAACTGGAATAGTTTGTCTGACTGGATTGAACTGAACATATTGGAGTGTAGGATCTTAGTCTTGAGTGGAATAAAATCAATTGGATTGGACACATTTGGGTTTGATAGGAAAAGACGAGATTGGATAAGATTAGATACAACGAGAGCTGCACGGTGGCTCGGTGGTTAGCACCGTCACCTCACAGCTAGAAGATCCCCGGTTCGCATCCCAGTTAGGACGCCTGGGATCTTTCTATGTGGAGTTTGCATGTTCTTCCTGTTCACCGGGTACTCCTGCTTCCTCCCACAGTCCAAAAACATGCTGAAGTTAATTGATGATTCTAAAGTTTCCGTAGGGTACCCCCACAACCCTACAGAGGATTAAGTGGTGTATAGATAATGGATGGATGGATAGATACAATGAGACAGGATTGAACCAAACTGGTTTAGGTAATATTGAATTGAACTGGAAGTAAGTAGAATTGAGTAAAATACAATTGTATCAAAAGAAGTACACAAGATTGGAGTCAAATAGAATTCACTGAACTGAACTAGATGGCACTGGGATAGGCTGCAATTAAATGCACAGGACTAGATTGTGACTGGGCTAAATCATTCTGAATTACATCAGAGTAAACTGGGATAAACTGCACACTATTGAAAGGAAGTGGAATAGACTCTGCCCCGGGCTAGGCTAAACTGGGCTAACGTGGATTGGGTTAGACTGGATTCAGCTAAACCAAAGACTGTATATAAAAGAAGGATGTAGCGATGAAGACGTCATGCACTGGTTTGCAGACTATTGCTTTGAAGCCTTAAGTCTGATATCTTGCTGTTGCCATCTTGGTCTTTCAAAACCAGACTTAACAAGCGAGGGGTGGATCTGTCCGAGAACTCGAAAACACTACACATGGTGATATGGTAGGGTCCAGTCAATCGCAAGGTCTCCTTACCCTAAGACATACCCTGCTTTATGATGTATTTTCTTCTACATGGGACCATGATTTACTAAATGAACATGACGCTATATTCAAAAAGTCTTGAAATGAGAGACTGGGACAATAAACTTATTAGGAAAATGTTAACTAACATAATAAATCAAGCAAGAAGTAGGGTCATTTTCTCATAGACTTCTAGACAATCAGACAACCAGAGGAGTCGCCCCTTGCTGGCTGTTAGAAATAATGCAGGATTAAGGCACTTCTCTCCAAAAGTCCATGTTTAATAGACAGCATGTGACGCTGATTGGAGCCAGATCGGCTTGCATTAGGTAAGACTTCATCAAATTTTTATCTTCTATCTTACGATGAAAATGTCAGAGTGATGGAGAGGATTGAGACACCCAGTACTCCTCCCATTTTTACAGTGCACGGCTCTTCTGGACCTCGTGTTTTCACTTAAACATAAGTATATTCAATATATCAATCCTTGAAATCAACACATCCTTAATCGTTAACCTCTGTGTGACTGAGCCTGGCAGCAATGTGTCATTCACACATGTGCAACGAGAGACAACAGTTTGTGCGTGTCCACGTGTGATGATTTTGTTATGGAGACAGGCAGCCTTCAACCTATGCAGTCCCATTAAGATAAGCGTCCTCTCCACTCAGCCAGAGAACATCAACAAACAGCAAGGAAAACCTCCTGCTGCGACACACACTCTGCTCAGTTTGTTTACTTTTCTGTGGAGTAGGCAGGGTGGACCACGTGCATCCACTGCATTCTATATTGTCAGCAACAGGATCCACTCTCGCAGACATTTGCCTGACGCAATGAGACGGTAAATGAAGCGGGGGGAGGCAGGGAATGGCACACGATGATAAGTCAAGGTGAAATAATGTGAAGGAGGTATGGTGGTCTTTGTTAGTTGATAATGAGCTTAGAAGGACAGACCGGAGACCAGGCATGAATGGAGAGCAGGGTGAGTGGTAACCATGCAGACAAGAAGAAAAAAAAAAACATTTGATGGCAAACAAAACTTCCCTCCTCCCAACCTCCGCCTCTGTCCATGTGACATTGAATAACTGATAACACAAAACACACAAGTGATGTAAGAGGAAGAAGCTTACAACTGAAGTGTTACACTGACTGTGCACAATCCATTAAGAATAGAAGAGATCAAGGGTGGTATGATACAAATGAGATCCATTTTGAAAAGGTAATGTGGCGGAGAATGGAGCGTTCAGTTGAATTGGAAGAAAAACTTCATATTCTGGAAGTTATGTAATAGGCATTGTTACATTTTTGTAGCTGACTAATCTAGTAGGACTACTGGCCACTGGATGTTGCTTTTGAACCCTCTGGTGTCTCCATCAAGTGGATGCCTGTCCAGGGGTTCCTCTTGTGCAACCTTGGTTTCTATCACTCTTCCTCTTCCCCTTCTTTGTCTTTTTGGCAACGGGAATCTTTGTGTTATGTCCAGGTTGGTGTGGTGGCTCTACTGGTTCTTTAAGAAGTAGCTTGTGTCTCCAACAGGGGAGGCTGCAGTATCAGGACCATAGTTGTAAGACTTTCACAACAGCATCAGCTACTAAATTGGGTAAATAAAGGAGTGCCTTGTAATGAACTAATAACTACACTTTTGTACAAGATGGACAAAAACAGAGCATGAACACCAAATGTGGTACATGGTCCTAAAGTAGAATTCAGCTGAATAAACCTTTTAAGACATTAGTCATTAAACTGTAAGTACTATTTGGGTGGAATAAAGCTTTAAACCTACAAGTACCTAGAGAGAATGCAATATTTTGGCTGGAATAAACCTTTCAAATCAATCACTAGTCATTAAACTGAAAGTACAATTTGGGTGAAATAAAGCTTTAAACCTACAAGTACTTGGACCGAGAGTGGATTTTTTGATGGAATAAACCTTTAAAACGATTTGTCATTAAATTGAAAGTAGTATTTGGGTGGAATAAAGCTTTAAAGCTACAAGTACTTGCACAGAATATAGTATATCAGGTGGAATAAACCATCCATCCATCCATCCATTATCTATACACCGCTTATTCCTCTGTAGGGTCACGGGGAGGCTGGAGCATATCCCAGCCGACTCGGGCGAAGGCAGGGGACACCCTGGACAGGTGGCCAGTCTATCACAGGGCTACATATAGAGACAGACAACCAAGCACACTCTCATTCACACCTACGGACATTTTAGAAGAATCAGTTAACCTCAGCAATCTTTTGGACTGTGGGAGGAAGCCAGAACCCGGTTAAAACCCATGCTGCACAGGGAGAACATGCAAACTCCACACAGAAAGATCCCAGGTGTCCTAACTGGGACGCGAACCGGGGATCTTCTAGCTGTGAGGCGACGCTGCTAACCACTGAGCCACCATGCAGCCCGGAATAAATCATTAGTAATTACATCAAATTTACTATTTGAGTGGAATATATCTTAAAAACTACAAATAGTTGGAGAAATTAGTATAACTATTAGTTCTGTAGTTTTTAGTTATTATTAGTAGCAGTATTTTAGCTGGAATAAAACCTTTCAAATCATTAGTCATTAACGAGAAAGTACTATTTGGATGGAATAAAGCTTTAAAGCTACAACGACTTGGACAGAATGTTGTGTTTTGTGTGGAATGGACCTTGAAAGCCATTAGTCGGACACATTAGCAAATATCCCATTTGTTGGATAACACAACTTGCTTTTAACCATTAATCAAGTCTTAACTTTCATGGGAGATTTTTGGGGACACACAGCATTGCTCAGAGAGCAATTTTTTTAGGGAACCACTCTAAAGGTTTATAGTGTTTAGAAGCCAAAGCCAAAGACTTGCCTGTTGCCACTTGAAAGTGTCTAACAGTCTGTCGACTTACATTTGGGAGATTCTGATGCATCCTCTAAAAATAGCTGGTGCTAGAAGCTTAGGGAAGAAAGAAATACACTCATAAAGCTGTATACTATTTACAGGGTCTGAAATCTAAACTGTGTCCCTTTCCTGGAATTTTATAGTAACACACACTCAGAGTAAGTAAACAGAAGCTGGTGACGCTGTCATGTGTTTACTTGATTTCAGCCTCTGCAATGTTCACTTGGTCTGCAACGTATTAGTAGGAACTCCATGAGTTTATAATGTGTATGTATGTTATTTTAGTTTCAATGAGAAGGAACCACCAACTCTGAGAACCAGGGAAAAACGTGGGTGTGGATTCATTTTTAATAAGAAATTTATGAGGCTTGAGAACATCATTGTAACAAAGCGAACACTCCTTACCATAATAGAATAGTAAAGAGAGCTTCCAATGTGAATTTAATTTGCCTTTAAATGTATTCTAGCATCACATACAGATAAGATAAGAGAGGGAAGGGCAGCATAAACAAAGCAGAATCAGATGCAGCTATAGTTGACAAGAGTATAAAGTAGGACAAAAGTAAATTGCAAGTGTGATGTGATATGACGTCACCTAAACAGCAACCGTAACATTAACCTACTTTTCCAAAACCCCAGTTAGTAATTTACAGTGTTGATTGTCTTGGGGTTGTGCCCTCCATGATCACACCTCCCTGGGTTAGGGTCTCATTTTTTCATGTTGTTGTTCTGTACCAATGAAAAATAACAGTGTTTGCTGTAATGTTAGGCTGCTGTGCGCTACACACTTCAAGTTGCAGGATTGTTTTTCCTTCAGCAAATGACAATCCTGAATCCTTGATCAGCGTTGCTTGCTTCGTTGTTGACATCCACACAGTGCTTGTTAAAATAATCCTTGTGCTGGTGTTGTCAGGTGAGTGAAGAGTTTCTCTTCTGTATGCTTTTCTCACAAATGTGTGGATTGAGCTGGATGTGAAGTGTCTGGTGCAAATTATTATGATGCTTGTTTGGTTTTTTTTTATATAGAGGTAAAAGATAGTGATCTTCTCTCTTCATGTTACATAAAATAAAAAAAAATCCTGCAGCAGCGATCATGTAGGAGAAACACTACATTTTCAAAATAAAGGATATTTGGCATTATCTTTGGCTTATAAAATCGTCTTTAATCGTGCAACATGGCTAAGAAAGTGTCCTCTGTTTGAGATACTCTGTCTCTTGGTGCCTTCAAAGTCAAAGTCAGTGTGTTAAGATGACCATTGGTCAAGAATATAAATTTCAACACAAAAGTAGGACATGTGAATTTAATGCATTTTTTAAAAAGCTGATTACAGTGCTGTAAATTTGCCCCAGTGGCCAATAAAAAGTCTTGCAACCGAAAAAAATGCATTTTCCGCACAAACCTCCATTAAATAAAGAGATATCTGTTAAACACCAACTGGTCAAATGTAACTTGTTGCATTAGAATTTACATCGGGTGCTACATTTTTGAAAGTATTTTTTAATATGTAGAACTTTATCAGCACAACAGGACTCGCTTGAGTTTGTTGAAGACGTTTCAACCCTCGTCCAGGAGGCCTCTGCAGCTCTAACTGACTGGAAGAGCTCCTGTGCATTTGTTAGCACCTTAAGAGTCTCTAAGGTCACTTGTGAGTCATAACCCCACCCAGGCATCATATTAGTTGTCAGTGCATGAGTAGGTGTAGGTTTTTTCCATGTGGTGGGGTGCATTTTCCTGCAAGGGTAGGCCAGTGACATTTAGGGTTTCCATTTGCATGAGGGAGTGTGTTTGTTGTGGGACAATGTTTATTTGGGTGTCTAAGTCTCATCAACACAAACAGCAGAACACCACATAGTACCAATAAGATCAAAGTTATTCGCTTCACCTGTCAGTGGTCAGGATGTTGTGGCTGATCGGTGTATCTGGCAGTACCTGATCGAATCATGGCCAATTTTCCAAAGTCAGCAGGAAGATCCAAACCCCCCCTCCTTTCTCATTCCCTCATGATACACCTTCTACTCCTTGCCATTATCTTTTGTCCATCTCATCATTGTCTCGCCATCCTCCAGTTGAGTTGTGTGTTGGTTTATTTGGGATAGAAGACAGACGACTTCTCTCCTTTTAGTGCTGATTTATTCGAAGTATTAGAGTCTCACAATCATGTCGGACATGGACCTCTTCTGATTGTCACAACCCTCCCAGAAGAGACAAAGTATCAATGTAAAGACAGTACTTAACATGAATGGTGAAACACGACTGGCTATGATGAACAAACAGAAACTCAAACAATGAAATGTGATTGGTCAAAAAGATGGGAAAAGCCATGGTTTAGACTTAGGCTCATCCTTCATTGGTGCACAGATATGCCCATATCTCTTGGCGCTCAGCTTCATCCAATCACCTTCATCCACATCCTAAAGATGAAGAAACCCGATGAAGAAACCCAATAAAGCCTCCCTATTGGTCCCTGTTCTTTCTTTGTAGGGAGAGGTCAAAGATAACGTTGGCGCCTTCGGGCCTCTAAGAAGGAGTTTGTTCCAGCTATTAACTTTCTATGACGCCTGCTGCAGCGGCCTTGGCCTTGAAGGCCTCAAGAGAGAATCTCATAAGACTCATTATCTTTTTAGATGACACAAGAACATACTTGTCCAGCCACACAAGACCATTCTGTTCTTAACCTGGAGATATAATGCACACACTTGTACATCCACACATGTGCCTGTGTAAGAAACAGTTTCCCCCTTTTGACCTGTTCTTGACCTTCCTGTCATCATCCAAGTCACAGCTCTCATTGTTTGATATTACTAATTCTTCTAATTTACTTCTGAAACTTAAAGAGTATATAGGGTTTAAATCACACTTCTAAATCTGTAATGGGATAAAATGAAAATCCACCTTAACACTCCCCCTAAGCTCTTGTGCTAACGGTATCCAGTCTCCGTTACCATTTTCTCCCTTTAAACTTTATGTTCAGCTGAGGTCTGCATTTAAACGTGTCAGCTCATCATGAATCACAGGAGCACACAAGTTCACACACGAACCTACAGCTCATGTCTCTCTGCCTGCTTCAGATAATCCTTTTATCCCAGTTGCTGTGCTTTAGAAGTTCTTTATGGGTCGTCGTTACACAGGTTTACACGAAATTGTTCCGTTTGTACATGAATCAGATTTAAACACCAATAAAACATCATATTGTGCAGTGTTGCAATTTGTTCAGTTTGAAAATCTCACAACAGCTCCTCTGCTGGTTGCTTCCTTTTGTAGAAACTTAGAAATACAATGACAGATGCTTCCCAGAGCTTCTAACTGTAAGGTCTTGCATTTGCAGTGGGCTACATAACAGGAAATGAAAAACAAACAAACAGGAAGCTGGAAAACTTGCTGATTGATTTGGGATGGCTTCCTTTAGGGCAGATGTGGAGTTGAGGAAAGAGGTCTCAGAGGAAGCCATCTTTTAAACTGCTGGACAAAGTGGCTTAAGTAATTCTATTTGGCTCAAACTGCAAGTGAAGCTGAATCCTCCCCTCTTGTCTTGGTAAACTAGACTTTCCTTTTTCATTTTTTTTTACAGTGTGCTGTGTCTGAGCTGCTTATCGTCTTCATCTACATGGGCACTGGGCCTCAAAATGTACTGAAATCTGGTATGTGGCTGCAATAAATCTGACTACTCCCAGGATCCATCTCAGGCTGTCTGACAAAATACGCTACATATGTGCTATATAGGTTCAGCTTCTAACAGCAAAGATCATCAGGTACAGAACAAAAGGCCAAGCTGAATGTACTGCCAGTGAGGCTGAAAAATGCATTTGGCTTCTGGAGCTGTCTTTCATGGAAACAGAGATTCAGCTTCACAGCTGTGTCCAGACAATACTTTTTTTTTTAAAAAAAACTTGACTTTAACAAGTCTCTGCTGCTCCTCCTACACCCTGCTGATCTGAAATGGGAATGGTAGCATGACTGTGAGAGCAGGTTATACAGTGATTGTGATTCTGTAGGGTCTCAATCATGCAGTAGGGAAGGTGGATTCAGTCAGCACCATGCCAGTGAAGCAGGATTTCATGTACGATATTTAATACGGACTATATACAGTACACTGGCTGCATGTATAAATTAATTTCCTTCCTTGATGGCTGTGGAGTCAAGATGCATCTCTGTGCATAGCTGATTAGGGAGCAGTTGGAGGAATCAGTCCTGCAGTGGGGTTTGATGTATCTATCAGGCTAAAAATGACTCAGACAAAAGACAGCAGTGAATGCCGCAGTTTCATTAATGTTTTTGAAGTGCTGAAATATGAAGTTCCCTGCTGGTTCCTTCAGTGCTATAGCAACGATAAAGCTTTGACCTGCACCAAGATCACATGTAATTACGCTGCATTAGGATGCTGCTGGCAGGAAATGTAGAGAGATTTTTTTTTGTTCATGCTATTTTCATCTTACACCATTTCAGTTACTGCTTCCTTCCTTTAAAGACGTTGCTGTTGTGACTCCGATCTGCTGTTGGAATTTGTGACCTTTTTATTTTGGTGTGATCGTATTCTGCTTGTACCATCCAGACTGCTACCTACAGGAGAACATATGAACCACTGATTTATGCATAATGGCCTCATAGGCTATTTCAGTTTGGTACCTCTAAATGTTAAGAACTGTTAATGTAAAACAATGAAGAGCACTCTCATTAACTCTTGGTACAAGCTTTAATTTTTGTTTGTTTCATTCAGAAATTACATTTGTTCATGGATCACTTCACCTTTTCCAGAATGAAACAACAACTACTAGAGGAATTGTCATGAAACTTTGTAGAGATATTCCCCAGAAGACGAATTGTACTGACATCAGTGATCTCCTGACATAAACTCTACACCACCATGATGCTGACATTTGTTGTTTTTGGTGAAATGTCTACTGAATGGACTTGCTGTGACATTTTGTACAGATCAGATATCTTGGTGCCCAGAGGATGAATCCTTATGACTGTGGTGATCCCAGATTTTATTCTTTAGTGATCCAGTGAGGTTCACCTCTTTGTCTTGAGAGCTACTGGGAGAATTACCAGACATTTATGTCCCCATGAGGATGAACATGTACTGTAAGATGAAAACGTGTCCACCAAAAATGAATTTCAGGCCCATCAATTTCAGCTTTGTTTTGTACTCTGGCTCTCAGTGTTATAAATGTCATGTCTGGCCTGGTATAGTTTTTGAAAATGAAGGTAATCTACTGAAGTTTGCTTCCCAAATTCTGAGACATCTGCTAAACTCTACACTGTACTTTCTATAAACCTTGAGGTTTCAAGAAAATGTGCAAATGTGGCGCTGCAGTGCACCTTCTTCTAAAGTCACTGTTTCCTGTTTTTCTTCAGCTCTAATTTCTGCTACTGTATTGTAATCATTGAATAAATAAAGACCAACATTGGATTGTCTCTTCAAAAAACTACTCCCCTAACTTCTGAAGTGGTACTACAGTGAAAACCTTTGATCCAGGCCTGGATTTTTTTTAGTCTATGGCACAGTTACAACATGTCAGTGGTGTTTAGAATGAGGGTTTATTACTTTGGGAGCAGCAGCCAGACGCTCTGGCTTCACTCATAAATATCAACATGTTAATTATCATTGTTGGCACGCTGACCTTAGCATT
Organism: Dascyllus trimaculatus; assembly: GCA_024666655.1. Classification (NCBI taxonomy): domain Eukaryota; kingdom Metazoa; phylum Chordata; class Actinopteri; family Pomacentridae; genus Dascyllus; species Dascyllus trimaculatus. The sequence continues at coordinate 23,037,046 of CM045463.1, forward strand.
CAGCTCAAAGCACTGCTGTGTGTAGACTCACAGAGCTACTAATGTGGCTGCAGACACGTAGTCATGTCAAATACAGGACAAAGTGTCTGAAAACTTTGCAGTCAAAATGAATGCATATTTTTACTTACACATTTCTGCTCAAATTATTCTCATTTATTTATTTATTCCATGGATGAATTACCTGCCATGCCACCCCGCAAATGACAACACACTATTATATAAGCATTTAAACACAATCATGCTGCTTTTGGATGTTGTTTGCAATATCTGCAGGGTAAAATAGATCATCTCCAACTCTTCTTGATCTTTGATACACCCCAAACCCCAGCTTTGAATCATTTCCATACAACATATCATTTGTGAGCTGGACAATGAAGCTTAAGAAGGTAGATTATTGTTGCCCAGCAGCAGGAAACAGAGCTGCCCTCTTTAACAGAAGTCACCGTTATAAAACCAAACCCTAATTCTTACGCATCTCACGACTCAGCAGCTAAACTTAGACGCGGACTAACACTCAGAGGATCCTGTAAGGCGTACAGTCATGCACAGGTAAGTTACTCACAATGCTGCTAAAGTTAGATTTAGACATGAACTTCGGGACAGTGTTAAAATCGCCAGTGAGTCACTAGCAGCAGTTTCCAGACTGCATGCAAACAAGAGCCTCAACAGTCTGGGTTACATAAAAGTGCCCACGGGGGCTGTTTACCCTAGAAATAAACTCTGGATGAATTCCCAGAGGAGCATATGGGAAGTTGTCCCACATCAATATAAACAGTGCAAGTTCAAACGTATTGAAAATGTTTCATCTGGTAGGGATGTGTGAAGTGTTCCTAAGAAGAGATAGCCACGCTCTCAAACAAAAATTCAGATGAACGCTTGAGCAAATTAACAGAGAATAACTGTTAATATAGGCCTATTCTAAGAGGTGCAAAGTTCCCTTATTTTCCTGGAAGTAGTTAATTATATCTATTCCCTCACCACCTGTGCAAATAAGCACAGAAGGCTTTGTTTGGTGTTTGTTGGCACTATTATTTTCAATACACTTTGGAATGTTAATGGAAGTTAGGCTTGTGTTAGCTTTAGATTGGTCACACTGATTCGAGGAAAATGACATAACTCTGGTCACTGCTGTGCTAAACCTCTCTCCTCAGCGGTCCAAACATAGAGAGCTGGTGTGAAACTGGAACTTCTCGGCAAACAAATCTGTAATTTTATTTATTAGCATAGCATTTTTAGCCTTGTATGCTAGCAGCCTAGCTACAGTAGGAGTAACTCCTTAGATAAAAAGTTTGGAGGGCAGTGTTCTTACTTTAACCATATCAAAACCAAAAAGAGAAGAGAAAAGCATCAAAGAATTGATTAAAAAAATGTTTTTTCTGCTGTAATATAAGTTTTCAGGTCTTTGAAGAACTGCATACATTGTGAGTAGCCTATAACAGGCTAACTAGCTTAGTAGTAGCATAGCCTCATTCCAAACAGCTGATTCTGAGCTAACTACATTATTTGTTGGGTCACAGCTAATTTTTAACAAATATTTGTTGGAAATAATTCTTCAAAACCTCATTTGATGAAGTCTTTTGTTTGAATAAATGAAAAAATAAATATAATTTAATTATATTTATATTTATAAAACTTTGCTATAGGCTACCATTAGTTGCCTACAGCTTTTTGCTGTCCCTCCTTTCATGCCTTCTAATTTCTGTTAGGCACTGACAGGTGAGGATGCTAACTTTTTGCCTGGGATATATAGCCTGTAGTCTGTTTTTATTTTATTTTTATTTTTTAGCATACTACATCCATCATGTGCATATTTAAGACTTGCTTTTCGTGTTCTTGTTTTTATATTGAGCCAGCTCATACAAAAAGAATTAGTTTTTTGTCAGTGAAAACTATACTGAAAAATAAATAAAACTTCTTTTTCACAATAAAAACAAGGCTAAAACTAAACAAAAAGTAGTATTTCATGATGCGAATGATGACATTTTTCCATCACTGAATAAAAACTAAACAAGGAATGAATGGAGTGAAGTATACACGAAGGAAGCCTCTTGGATGAGATGTGAAACGTCCTCAGGAACCTGAAAGTGGAGTTGTCTTCTACTGAAGCTCGTAAGGATCACATGACCTGGATATGTAAGAAGTCTAAACTGTTTTAATGCAAAGTTCATGGACCCGTACTGCGATTATTATTGTAACATTGTGTTTCTTTCCCTAATGTCATCTACTATTACTGTTCCTCAGAAAAACAAAGAGTTAATGGACTCAACTAATAAAACTGAAAAGAAGCAGCACCAAAACAGATGAGACGAAATGTGAATATGCAGCCAACATTTATGGGAGTTAAATCTAATCTAACAGTGCTAATGTGACACAGGTGATGTGATAATGTTAGTGTGACTTTCAGCCGGATATCTTTCATGTTGCTGTCAAAAGGACTGAGTCAGTTCCAGGAATAATGACTGTGTTTGATCTACAGCTTCCTCTAGATGTTCACTGAGGAAACCCAGCCAGTTAATGAGTAAGTGAGTCAGCTTCGGAGAGATCTTATTGTATTTTGGTGGAGTGGTCGCCACGGTAATGATAATGCTAACGCTAGATGAGCAGGACCAGTGGAGCGGTTTAATTCAAAAAGCTAAAAGTTTCACAAGCTTCAAAGTGTCTAAGAGAAAAAAATGAGACAAAGATTTCACTGAGGAGGGCTGCATGGTGGTTCACAGCGTCGCCTCACAACTAGAAGATCCCCGGTACGCGTCACGGTTAGGACGCCTGGGATCTTTCTGTGTGGAGTTTGCATGTTCTCCCTGTGCAGCGTGGGCTTTCACCAGGTACTCCAGCTTCCTCTCACAGTCCAAAAACATGCTGAGGTTAACTGATGATTCTAAATTTTTCATAGATGTGACTGAGAGTGTGCTTGGTTGTCTGTCTCTGTGTGTACCCCTGCGATAGGCTGGCGACCTGTCCAGGGTGTCCCCTGCCTTCGTCCAAGACGGCTGGGATAGTTTCCAGCCCCCCCACCCACCCCCCCACAGAGGATGAAGCATGTATAAACAATGGATGGATGGATGTCACTGAGGAACTAAGATTAAAATCTTTTCAGTTGTTGTTGTTGAGTCATGATAAAACTCAAACGCCTACAGTTTAATTAAACTTAATACACATCTGCTGAATGTGTGCTGAATTGAACTCTTCTAAGATGTCAACAGGTTCAGCTAACTCAAAGTGGCTACTTATCTCTACGGCTGATAAAACCTTAAAATCTGCAAAATCTAAAAGTAAATCTCCTTAGAATGCACCATGCTCAAAAATACACATTTCCAAACAGACAAAAGAAATGTTAGAAACTTGCTTTCAAAGAGTCTCTTTCTGTCTTTGGAAGCAAGGTACAGTGTGAAGCTGAGCGTTGCTGAACTGCACAAGCTGTGTTATCTAACATCCATACAATAAATAACAGCTAAACAGAGCGTCTGTTGAATAAGTCCCACCTCGAGGCGCAGGTCTGAGCACGCAAGTGGTGGATTGTGTGCAGTGAGCCAAGGTGTCTGGCAGATGCTGTGAATCACCTCTGACAGATAATATGGCTGCAGCTGTCTGGTACTGATACAGTGTTAGCTGTCTTTTCCAAACCTCTCGCCTTGATCGCGCCGCAGGTGTAAATATAGACAGTTGTCATAGCAACACCTGTACAGGTGGCTGGCAACGTCCACTTCTGTCAAACTGTCAGTCCCACCACCAGAGATATGGGATTATAAAGACTGAAGGTGTGCTTTTATGTGTCTGCCTCGTCTATAATGTGATTTTCTTGAGAATTAAAAAGTGCTTCTCTATTTCTTTTTCCGTCTCTCTCCCTGTCCTCCTCCTCCTCTGCTGTTTCTGTGTGCAGTTTCCAGACAAATGGGAGATTACACATGAAAAAAAACCAACTAAATAAGTGGTATTTTAATCAACGTCCGCACAATTCCAAGGCTCTGTTTTGCAGTCTATTGGCTGGTTTGCTCTCCGCGCAGTAGACATGTGTTGTTTGGGCTGTTGTTGGTGATCATGCTGAGAACCTATGAATATGCAGATCTGGTTTTGGCAACGAAAGGCAAGCATCTTGCTCTTGACATGTGGCTGGTTTGAGCTAAATGCTGAGGTTCACAACGACACTGTAACATGCTGCAGGTTTACCATGTCCACCATCCTAGTTTTCTGTGCTAGTACGCTCCGTTTAGACAGTGGATTTTCTTTATTTTTCATTACTCAAACATGATGAATGTGTCCTGGAAGTGTTCAATGTTTAATGAAAGGCAAAAAGAACACGGAGTTCCAGATAAGAAAATGCAGGATCATGGTGCTTTCTGTGACAAAGTCAAGCTTTTTTAAGCACTTGAGTTTACTTTCCCCTTGTCGGGGAAAAAAAAAATCACTTGTCCATGAAAAAAAAAGCTGAATCTTGTAGTAAAACATTGTAAACGTCACTGATTGTGTTGGTGTTTTGCAGCCTACACTGCGTTCTGTAAAATGCCACTAGAAGGTGCATTCATATCTTATCTCTGAAATATTGTGAGTGGTGAATTTTGTCCTTGTTTTTGTTTGCGTTGGGTACATTACTCTCCTGTCAAAGCTCTTTCCATCTGAACTGTGAAGCATTTTCTAGTGTCAGCTTCAGCAAGAGCTCTATAGATTGCCGACCGACCTCTTCATGTTTTGTAATTATGACTGAGATGGCTTGCTGCTGTGAGGACCGTTTGCAGGTACACATGACAGGAGAGTAATAGCCTCAGTCATGTGGAATGGCCACATGTAAGAGAACTTTTATGTCTATTAATTGATAATGGTGGGGGTGGGTAATGAAGTTTGTACACGTGTGTCCGTTGCCATTAAGACTATAAATACAAAAGCAGGTGTGCACTTGAGCTTATCCATCTGAATGAAGAGAGTGCATATACCTCGGCTGATCTGTGGTTCCTGCCTTTGTGTATCATACATGTGGCATACATATCACTCAAGGTCTACTCCCACTGCATACAGTTTGAGAAACAATGGTCCAATTTACTCTGATTATTTTGCAGTGCATGACCAAAAACATGACAGCTATGTTGCGTTTTGGTTTAATGGCTTAATTTCAAACCTGACTAGATAGTCAGAGCAGGTCACAATTCTTTAGGTTGGAGATTAACTAGTGATATCGTTGTATTATATAGTGAACTATACAGTGACCAAGCAACAACCTCCAAGGTTGAAAAATGAAGTGGAGAGTGTCACAAACTGCAGTTCCTGGAATGACCACTTGAGGCTGGCTACAAAGGTGAGTCATCTCCATAGAGCTCCATGGTAAATTTCCCAAATGTACAGCAGAAAAAAAAAAAAACATGTTTCCATTCTGGTTTCTAAAACAAACTTCTCCACTGATGAAACTGTATGAGGGGTGCTTGTTTATATAACTCACTGATTAAAGGTGTGTTAAGGTTTAAAGTTATGCATGGTTAGGTTCGGGTACCATCACAGACCCAGAGATGCTTGCATGGTTCACTCCACCTGCTCTGACAGTAAAGCTATGGGTTTGGCCATATTTATACACAGTCTGTGATGGTGACAAATTGGGTATTACTAGCTAACTAACATCACTTGTCAGGTGGGATCGGCCCTGGCAGACATCACAGGACATTACCCTTTTCTCTTGACAAAGTTAAATTGATCTCTTCAGCTGATCAGATTCATTTCTCTCGGAGACCGACTGAAGACACATCACTGCCACTGTTCTTCTTGGGTAAAACATGTAAATTGCAAGCTGTTCCTTCCCTTTAAATCAACCCTTGACTAGTCAGTCAAGTCACTCTGAGATGGATGTGAGAGAAATTCATTCATTTCACATCAGTGTTCTCAATGTAACAGCCATTCCTTTTCCAAAATAGCCAGGTAACGAGTGGCACATAACACGAAGACATGGGCTATTTTGTTCTTGTGTAAGACTTGTAACTTGGCCGGTGCTTAAAGTAAATTTCTCTTCTCTTTCCCAACAAAAAAAAATCCCTTCATCTCAGACAAGTGTACAAACCCTAATGTCAGGCTCTGAAAGCTGAGTTTGCATCACACACACTGACTAAGACACAGTGAGAGTTTGGATATGTCGGTGGTCCCCAGTAACCTGAGTCAGCGAGGGATTACCCTGTGAGAACACAGTAAACCTGTTAACCCAGAAAACAACACTCCAGTGATTCATGTATCCATCACTCCGCTGAATATAAAGCACACGTTTGCTGTGGAGTTTCCAGCTGTCAGGCATTGCATCATGGCAACATCTCGTTTCCAAAGATCAGTGGGTACAGAACACTCAGTGAAAGAATCAGATCGTTTTCCTCTCACCGTTTCTGGCTGCCGTCAGTCTGCGTGTGCTTCTCTTTTGAATATAGTCAGTATGACCCTGGCAGGAGTCTTGGTTTACATTTGAAACACTTTGAAACCCTTTAGACCTCAGCGACCTACATTGGACATGATGGTTGGATGGTATGCGACTAAATCATTTTGTCTTTTAATAGGGAATTGTTCAATGTTCAATTACTCGGCCAAAATAACTTTATCAGTTTTGTAAATGAAATGGCCGAACGTTCGGGATATAACATTATATATGTACTCTGTTCTGCATAAAATGAAGAAGTATTTTCCCCAGAAGTTTCTTTTTCAAGGCGATAAAAGTCCGAAGTTTACCTGCATGAAAAGTACAGTATAAATGGTCTGTTTTTGTTCATTCCACTACATAGAAGTGCATACTTTTGGTTTTGTCATAGCTCTATACAGTAAGATTATATATTCTCAGTTAAAGATATGGAATCTGGAATAACGTCCTCTGTTTTCCTATCAGCCGAAGCAACTTTTTTGAACATCCTGAATAAACTTTCGCGGTCAGGATGAAGCCACAATGATTGAAACTAACAAGGGCTCGGATGTTGGAAGTGTTTGTACATTTTTTTTAAGGTCAAGAAATCCAGGCTGTGTTTGACATCTTGCGGTGAAACTACACATATATTACAGAGTACAAAAGGCCTCTACAGCTGTGACTGTGCTCAGATATATAATAAATATATACGATGTGTTATAACTCAGACTGTCCCTGTAATTTAGCCGCTGGTTTGCAGGTGAGATTTCTCAATGAATGAAAAAATCCTAATTCTTTCTCGCAACACAGTCATCGCTATGGCCACCACTTCCATAGCAACGGGGTATATATATTGCTAAAGCAGCACAGGACCTCATTAATGATGAAGACTAAATGTGAGCACCAGCTAGTTAGGATTCATGTGATGACTAAATGTGCGCATCTGTGCTGACCTTCTTTCTCTTTTTGCCTCACCTGTTCCGCTGCTCCCTGTTACTCACCGACAGCTCTGGAGTGGACGCCTCCAAAGTAACACTCCCGTGCCTGTTATCTTTCTCTCTGTCAGCCTACTGCTCTCTTGCTCCAATCAGTTCTAGCATGTGCCGCCTTTCTCACCCATGGACCCAAACCTTAGACCAATCCACTCGTTGTGACGTTCTCTCATGAAGACGAGGATGACTTTGTCCGATCAGGTGTTAATGCAAAGGAAGGTTCAGAGATATAAAGATGCTTGTGTTAAGGGTTGATGAGATATGGACACATCTGACCTTTCCTGCTGTTCTGTATCACAGCCAGTCCAGTGTGGTACTCTCAGGATTATAGGCATGTGGTAAAGAAAACAGAAGCAGGTTCTGCTTATGAGCTGGATCCTTGGTCCAACGCTTATGTTAATATATTTCTGTTTTGACATTTTGCGGGTGGACATACTGTTCTGTGCTTCTCTGATGGTAAGACAGATAACATCGCATCAAGCCAAAATGTTGCGTCAACTTATTTCTTTGCTCGTTTGAAGTCTATCTAATTATCTCTGTGTATGTGTATAACGGCTTTTCTCCTCTCTGTAATGTTGTGTTCGCTTGTGTTGTAACAGTTTTCACAAGTTCTTCAGCTGGGTTTGGACCACATCCAATAGAGGCTGTCCGCTAAGAGAAGCAGTGTTGTTCATTTTTTCAAAGCAAGCCTTTTACCTTTTCCTGCCAGTGACGTACAGTGTTTGGGAGGAGGAGGCCTATGAGCGTGAGAAAGTTTAATATGCTGAGCTGGCAGCAGAAGCAAAGCAGAAGGCTGTAGTACCAAAGTCTATTCAGCTGAAGTAGGAAGCAAATGATTTATGGCTCCTTTTACCTTCAGGCTGCTGAAGGAATTCCGAATTCCGTGAACAGGGTCTGCAGCAGACCATCAGATCAGTGTCAGATGTGTCTGAAAGAAGCAGTCAGTGGATTCGGCTCAAGCAGAAGGACCTTTGTTGGGCCCTCCGCAGCTGTCATGGGCTAACCAACAAAACTTTGAGGAGCCTCCACCCCAACCATGTCCCACTCTTAAAAACAAAGCCAAAGTCTTGTCTTGTGCTAATTTATTTGTATGGAAGGAAATGCAGTAGGAACCTCTTAAAGTGTGCTAAGACTAAACACAGGGCAAGTTTTAGAGGTGTCATGGTTTGTATAGTCGGCATAAAGTTGGTCTGGGAAGCACACATTGGGGCAAGGACATATTTGTAAGTGGAAATCAAATGAACTTGAGCAAGCAGCTAAGTTCCACCAAAAAACATGCAAATTTAAAAATCAAAGGGGAAAAGTCCACAGGAAGTGCTGAGAAATCTGTGAAATGTTCATTTACCAAGGAGGTTGAGATGAATAGTTGAGCCTAAGGCTTTACCAGAGGCCCAGGTTTGACGTTAAGTCCACCAGCTTCTGTTTCTTTTAACAAAGACCATCCCATCGCCTTAACTAAGCCATTATAGTTTGCAAACTTAATCAAAAGTTGGCTTAAAGCTCTGTTTCTGGAAAGCGGTCACGTGGTCGTTACAGGACAGCAGCATACTGAACTTCCTCTCATTTCTCATTACTTCCCACAGTCGGTTGCTTTTTAAGGGCATACGCCATGTGAATGAGCCAAAATGTAATTCAAGAGAATCCCAAGTAGCAAAAACGTCATGAGGTCGGCCACAAATATACAACAGAAGTGAGTGCTCCCCTGTGTAATATCACTGAAATGTCAAATGATTCACACTGGTATCACTTTAAAGAAACTGCATTACTGTTTTTTCTTTCTGATGACAGACTCAAACCTCCTCAGCATGGAGGTCGCCGGATCTCCATGCGGATTACAAATCTCTGGAGAGTTGTCCTATGAGCTGTCAGAATATTTTTTCTGCTGCTCTTTGCTGTACAGGTTGATTTTCTTTACGTCTCTCTTTAAAATACCCCAGTGGTGTTCTATTGGTGGCATATTTGGCCACGTCATAGTTTTCACTTTTTTTCTTCTTTAGAAACTCTGTTGTGATTTTGACAGTGTGCTTTGGGTCGCTGTCATGCTAGAATATTCCTCTTCTGCCAAGCTTCTGTAGACTGGTAGTCATTTTGTCAGCCAGTATTTTGGTATATCCAGACATTCATGGCGCCATCTATAAATCCAAATCTCCCCAGCATCTTTTGCACTGCTACAGCCACATATCATGACACGCTCATCTCTGTCCTTCACTGTCAGGACTATGCATTCACTGTGGTCGTCCACTGTTGACAGGTTCATGACAAACTTGCTGGACCCCATCTGAGCCGATAAATTCATCTTTTCCTCACAGATTGTCCTCACAGCATTCATCAGGCTTCTTTTCATGTCTTGTACCAAAGTTTACTCTGGTAGTTTTATGGTGATGGGCAAGCAAGGATGGCATCATTTTAGGAGGATTGCCACCGCAGCTCTGATTAGTGCTACTAATCTCTTCCTTAATACTGCTGCAACTGTGTTTCCACTAATGCTTTGTTGATCACTGATCTTCCTGTCATTTTCCATCCATGTGAAGCCTCATTACAAAATTTTTCCATTTAGAAGCCATGCAGATAGGCAAAGCCCACCCAAAACAGAGAAAGTTCTGGTGCTCACAGGTCATTTTGGAACCATGTTTATTCATTGGGCGAACTAGAAATCACAAGTGTACTCAATTTGTTTCGATGTATTAATTTTTGTTGTTTGCTTCGTTGTTGAAATTCTGCTTTGGGAAATGCATATTCAGTATAGTCTTTCTAAAGTACTTGCTTTTGATTGTTTAGAAGAGGAAAATACTCCACTTGTCAACTTAGAAATAATTCAATTACTGAAAGGTGATGCTGTTTTGAACTGTCTGACATTGAAGTGATGTTTAACCCTAGAACACTGGAGCCGTGTGATTCTCACCCATGCGATTGTGGTCACGAGATTTTCATTGTGCTGCCATTGTCTGAGTTGCGTGGGTCCTTGGGTAGCTTCATGCTGCTCGCTGACGTCACAGAGGGTAGGCGTGTTTCCCTGCAACCATCTCTGGTTTTTTCGACAGGCACGTGTTTGGGTGATTTTCACCCAGTGTTACTGACAGAGAGTCAAATATTTTTTGGTTGGAATACAGTGTATGTTTAAATAATCTATCTCTCCCATGGTTGTCAGTGATGCAGGGAGACTGTACCTTCACTGGAAAAGTTCCCAGCTCCATTATTATTTTTAAAGGAATTTTTCCGTTAATGATTCCCTAATTTTTCACTAGTGTCAGAGCCTTTTTCTAGGGTCTCCCCATGATACCTTTTATTTATTTTATGAGACATTGTATAAGGGAAAATAAAAGAAGAGTACTTCAATTTGCCATGTATTGTTGTTCTTTGCTATATTAGTAGTTTTTATCAGGTATATTATATCAGGTAAAATATACCCACTGTTAGTGATGGTGTTAGTAATTGTTACGTTAGTGTTCTAGAGTTAAATAAAGTTAACTGACATTGTAATAAACTGCTGGTCATGCCAAGCCAAGTATAGCTGCAGCAGTAAAACATGTAAGCGTACTGGATGACGCAGAGTTTTCAAAGTAAACAAGAGGACAAAATAATACAAAAAAAAGTAGGCACAGCACAGCACAATCCTTGAGAGGGTCAGCAAATAAAGCAATACTTTGTCTTCAAACTTTTCTTTGGGAGACTCGCTGCGACTAAAGGCCACATTAAGTTGCGGATGTTGTTGAGTGCGGAGAAAACATATTGATCTCCAAACGTCAAAGTGCCGACGTCAAGCTGAGAACACGTGCCGAAGACAAAGCCATTGTAGTCAAGCTGCTGCCGAGAGATAGACATACACGTGCGCACAGACCCTAACAGAAAATATGATTGCATCTCACCCACACACACACACACACAGAGGATACATATCCAAACACAAAAAATACACTCACACAGTAAATGAGTTCATTCTTCTCTCCTGATCCGCAAAGGCAAAGTTGAAAGGCCTGTATCTAAGCTGGAACTGAACTTAGGGCTCCCAGAATAAAGAGCACTAACAAGACACAGGCGTAGACAGTGTTTATGAAAGGACTTTATATTAAATACAAATATCGGGTGACTAAACGCAGGGCTTTTTGCGTGGCAGCAGAGGAACACTTAGTTGCCACTGTCAGTAGTACTGAGCTTCTTTCTAACTTTGGACAAAGCTAAATGGGACAGGCGCAAACATGTTTGTGACACTTTTATAACCATTTCAACCACCTCCAGGGGTGGAACTGTCTGTTTATTTGATTATTTGATTCCACATTTTAAATATCTCAGCAGTCAGTGTTGGAAAGTGACAAATGACCGAAGTAGAATTTTGAGGTACTAGGGTCCGTGTACATCGCGGCCATTCGTTTTCTTATTTTGAGATTTCAAAATAAAAACGAAACATAAACGTTCCCGTTTTTTTCAGTGATAATACAAAATGAAGCACGGAAAACGGGCTGTAATTCATAATTCATTATCCATTATCCGTTATCCAATTTAATTACATGTGTTTGTAAATGGAAATTACAATTAAAATACACCCGTGGAAAACTTTCTCCCCACCAGCGTGGGGTTTATTTGTCCCTTTGGAGGGACCTTGTGGTGCTGCTAGCTCCGCAGCTAGCTCTGCCGCTAGCGCTAAATCGCTAGCGTCCGGCTGCTTTTCGGGACGTTTTTGGGGAGGTTTGGAGGTTTTCTGTTACTTTAGCTAGTGAAAAGTCCTCTGTAAAATAGTGAACAGTGTGTTCCAAGCAACGTTTGGACCCCACAGTGGGTCTTCATCAGGCCACGGCACACAGCAAGGTCTGCTAATAGTGAGCTAACATTGGAGCTTTAGATACGAGATCCTTCTTCATCAGAAGTCAGACGGGTGTGTTTTAATTTTAATTTCCATTTACAAACACATCTAATTAAATTGGATAACGGATAATGGATAATGAATAACGGCTCGTTTTCCGTTCTTCATTTTGTATTATCACTGAAAAAAACAGGAAACGGTTTATTTTTCGCTTTTATTTTGAAATCTCAAAATAAGAAAACAAATGGCCGCGATGTACACGGACCTACTAGTACTTAACTTGAGTGTTTCCGTTTTATGCTACTTTATATTTCCCTGTACTGTACACTGTACTTTCCACTCCGCTGCATTTATTCCACAGCTTTAGTTTATTTTAGGATCAAGATTTTGCACAATGAATAAAAGAACAAGCTTTCAAAGTACAACACGTTGTTTAAGATTCATCCATTGGTTTCCAACCTTTATGGCTTCTGAAGTCTTTACAACACGCAGGGTGTGGTCGGGGTCACATTTCACTTCAATAAATGTTCAAATGATCCAATATCTCATCAAAAATCAAGGATTAGAATAAAAGTTCAAGAACTGAAAATGGATTTTTGTATCAGAACTTCTTTCCTTTTCCTTTAACCATCTGACAAACCCTGTGATTAATCTGCTGTCTCTGTAGATAAAGTAGTAGAAACTAGCTCCACATGCTGCAGCTACACACTAGTATACTACTGACACACTGGTAAGTCACTGCTATCAATATAATCAAGTCATATGTATAATAATATATCAGTCAGAGGGACCAAACCAGTACTTTCACTTTAATACTTTATAAATATTGTACTGCTAATATATAGGCACTTTTAATTACGTAGGATATTTCATACTGGAGCTGTCATTTAGTATCTTGTATTGCTGTATTGGTGAGTTTACTTAAGTAAATGATCTGAATGCTTTTTCCATCACTATCAGCAACCACAGGATGAAATTCATGGTGCTCAGAGGATGAACCCGAATGACTTTCCATTCAGTACCATTATGCAGTTCATACCTTTAGGTTTTGAAAGAAATATTTAAAGAATGCTGATGGATTGCAATAAAAATTTAGAACAGACATTCACATTCCCCACTGGATAAATTATATTCGGTTTTGAGTAACCTGACATCTTCCTCTTCTAATACAAACTGTTAAGTGCATTCGTCCAGCAGCCCAAATAGAATGGTCGTGGGATTTAAGGCACCACTTTCAGGTTTCCAAGGAGACTCGCAATAGTCAAGGGATGAAATAATAATGGATAATAACTTTGTTTGTGTCGCACTTTTAAAAGCAAGGGTCTACAAAGTGCTTTGGCAGAGCAAAAGCAGGACACCCAGAGGGAATAATAACAAGAGGAAGTCGAAGAGTAAGGCCAAGCAAAGCAAAGCAAAATTAAGGGTAAATTAAGAAAAATAAGCTACTCTACGTTGCAGCATACTGCCTTAGGAAGCTGTCCATATTTCTATTGACGTCCAAGAAATATAGGGACAAAACCTCTGAAAACATGCCCAATACTTTCAAAAGACACATGAACAGGAGATGCTCTTTCAGACGTAATAGGCATTATTTAAAAGAAAAAAAACTATGCACATTAGTGTGACAATAGAACAAGATAGCTTCTCAGATCCGGCTCTCTCCACTGGCTGTTTCCCAACTTAGATCTTCTTGGTTGTCCTGATATTTTTGGTATTTTGTTCAAATTTAAGCACACCTTAATGCCACAAACAGATAGTGATCCCTTGAGGCACCAACCCAGCGGTGTGTGAAACGTGTCCAGCTTCACTTTTTATCAAACACCGATGCATTATTTTCAGGCAACGTGTGCTGGTACAGTTGTGTGCCCAACACTACAGCTGTGATATCTATTAAATCTGTACTTATGGCGCCTGTGGCTCAGGTGGTACAGCGGGTTGTCCACTGATCGCAAAGTTGGCGGTTCGATCCCCGGCCCCTCCACATGCTGAAGTGTCCTTGGGCAAGACACTGAACCCTAAGTTGCTCCCAATGGTAGATTAGTGCTTTGCATGGCAGCTCTGTCCCCATTGGTGTGTGAATGAGAAACACATTGTAAAGAGCTTTGGATACCACTAAGGTGGGAGAAAGCGCTATTTAAATGCAGACCATTTACCATTTATCTTATTCAGGTTAAACACAGGAAACCTGTGCTCCAGAATATGGACCAGACTCAGTAAAGAACTCCTAAGCTTGATATCACACTTACGGCTTTCCCTATGTAAACCAATGAGCAGTGATTGCTACCACGTCTTTGGGGTCTTCTGGTGGGAACCTCCCTTTAACGGTGTTTCATCTAGTTGGTCCCACAACACCTCCAGGAGGCTAGACAGTGATCACTGGCGTCCCAGAGTCACTCCCCTAATGCCAGCTATCTCCGCTCCTCACCAAAGCACTTATTTCTTTTGCCGTGCGTACAATACCACAGACTGCTCTACCATCGACTACCCCAGCCTCTCACCAAGTGCACCAATAAAAGCTGGGTGGAGATAAAATTTGGATTGGGACTCTAGAATGTTCAGACAAGTAATGTCTTGTGGTTTTGGTAAATAATTAGTTCCAGTATATTACACGGTAAAGCTGTGTGATTGTGTTTGGTTTTGACTAACAGAAATGTCTGACTTAGTCACTAACTTCACCTCCACTATTACCACTGTCTAGACGCCTTTAAGGGGCCAATCCTGTAGACATGTGCAGTGAGACATCTTGAAAGTGACACCTCTAAACATCGAGGTAGTTCGCTTTGGAAGTCTATTTTGCTGGTGATGATAACTTGGTACAATCTGACGCTTTGTGGTGAGAAGCAATATCCAAGTTTATGTTTTGTCAGTTTGTTTAGGTACACTTTGGATGTTGAAGTTTGACATTTTCATCTGCAATACTCTCTCCGTAGGTAAATTGAAATACTCTTCTTTTATTTTCCTCTATACAACGTCTCATAAAATGAAAAAAGGTATCATCATCAGGTAGTTCTACAGTAAGTGATTTTATTTGGAAAGTGTATCAGGACTTCCAACCAGGAATGGATTTGTAATTATATGGACCGGAACAAACCAAGACTCTCCAGAAATCAATCAAGAAAGACTGTCAAGATTTAGTGTTATCCTAAGATGAAATCCTTCATAGAGGCATCTCTGATATTTGTGGAAATGGTCATGACGCATTGCTTTTTAAAGGTTTCTGGGACAAGGTTATCAAGTTTTACATTTTATATGTTTATGTATTTGTTCACAGTTGTGCTGCAGCACTTTACTCTCGATATACATTTGAGGAGGCAGGGCAAGGACATGGAGACATTTTATTGTCTGGAGTGAGGTCAGCTCTGAGTCTCATTTAAACAGAAATCACTGCTCCAGTTTAATTTCTGTGTCTGTTCACTTCCTGTGTGATGTTTAAGGACACACCGCCTTTGTGTTCATAGTGCCCTATACAGCGTGTGTGAAGCATGTGAAGAATGTCATTATTACAGGTCATCCTTGGGTCCTTCACAGTTCAGTCTATTTGCATTCAAAGATTCATTGACCTATTTCAGAGGGAAAATTCATGGCTTTGGAGTTTTCAAACTCTGGCTGTTGCCGACATAAAACGAAAGAAAACTTAAAGTTTAAGAATATTCTTGTGTGCTCTGTGTGGACAAGCCAGTCATTTAAAATCGTAGTGCACCTGTTGGAAAACGGATAATGTATGAAAAAGTCGGGTTATACTGGTAGCACAGATTTGCCGTTAGCCGCCGACTGATAGCCAAGGAGCTGAAGAACGAGCCATCATTAATAAAGCAGCTGGTGTTAATCAGCTGACGGAAGCATGACTTCAAGCATGTTCTGCCTGAACTGAAACTAAACTCTGTGTTTTATTCTAAGACTGAACACATGCTGTCCTCTGCTAATGTGTTGTCCAGACTTGCTACCATAGGAGTCCACCGTGGTGAAATATAACTTAAACTGTCGAAATGATTCAAAGTTGTACCCCCTCTAAATAAGCACATTATTTCTAAGCTTGTTTCAGCTGTGATCGCTGAATCAAAGTTAAGCACTCCTGTTACATCCAATTAGCCTAACTGCATGGACATGGTTACATTAAAAAAAAGCTGTGAACGCCAGAGCCTTATTAGTTTTGGACCTATGGGCTACCTGCATGTCTGCATTATGGCCCCACATGGAAAAGAATTGCAAGAAAGAATGAATGAAAAATCTGACTGTGTGGCTTCACAAAGATGTTAAAGGATACAGGAAGGTCAGTGACAAACCAGATATCACTGGAAACACAGTTACAGTAGTTACCGGTGGCTGTGGCTCAGGTGGTGGAGCAGGTTGTCCACTGAACGCAAGGTTGGTGGTTCGATCCCCCATCCCTCCGCATGCTGAAGTGTCCTTGGGCAAGACACCGAACCCGAAGTTGCTCCCAATGGCAGACTAGTGCCTTGCATGACAGCTCTGTTGCCATTGGTGTGTGAATGGGTAAATGAGAAACTTTGGATACCACTAAGGTAGAAAAAAGCGCTATATAAGTGCAGACCATTTACCATTGAACCATAGTACCGCTAGTCAAAGTTGCAGTAGTTGTCCTCTTCAAACATTGCCTCAAACAGTGTGCTACTTGCACAATCTGTCATGGGCAAAAGCTTCAGACTTGGGACAGAAGTCGTAAGTGAAAATCAGGCTTCGAAAGTGCAAATGACAATACTCATCAACCTCTTTGGCACAGAACTACAGGATGAAGCTTTGCTAAAATGCATGACAAGAAGCCTGATGAGTATTGTTTGATCAGATGAGACCAAGGTAAATTTGTTCAGCTCAGATGTGGTCCTGCAGTTTTGGCATGAACTTGGCCAGGTCCCCCCCACAGTGGATGCATAGTCCTGACAGTGAAACACGGAGGTGGGAGTGTGATAATGAGGCTGCATGAGTGCAAAACGTGTTGGGGAAATATCAAAAATATTGGCTGACAAGTTGTCCCCCAGTCTGCAGAAGCTTCACAGTGTAGTGTAATGACTGTAAGGTGACAAAATTTGAAATAATTTGACGTTAGTTGTATTGTGTACACACTTTGTGACTATTGAATTTTACCACCAGTGTGATTTGCACCATTATTGAAACACATACCAAGAGCTAACATTTTTTAAGGTTTCTAAATAAAGAAGAAAGTCATCTAAGGTAGGAAAACAACTGGTCCATCAAGGGTTATCCACGGTGTTTAGTGTTTTTTGTGTGTTTTTTTCTTGCACATGGTAACAGATTGATTCACTTGTTGTTTTAGTCCATCCACGGACTTAACAGCAGGGTGGATGCTGAGCTGCTGGCTCATTAGATTAAAGTAAGAGAGAAATCGGTGGCTTGCATCCAAAGTGAGGCTTTATGATAGGGAGACATGCGTAAACACTCAAACACCAACATCATGTGTGATAAGCACAGGCCCAGTTATTGATTTGTAGAACCTACTGCTTGCCCTGCTGTTGTCTCTGAGCTGCACGAAGCTCCGAGCCTGCAGGCCGCTGTGGGAAAATTAGATCACAGTTACAAAGGAAATGAGAAATGAGTTCACTAGGTCTGGTTATTGCAAATGTTTGCCCTAGCAGTGAAAATAATGAAAATGGAGAAGCTAAATAAATTCAGCAGCTGATGTGGCATACCTAATAGTGCACGCATGAGTACAAGTGTATAAATTATAGCAGAGATTTCATCTTGTTATCAAAACACAAAAACAAATTTCTTTGTTTTTCCAGTGGTTATATGAAGCAGGAAATGACCTATTTCTTGCTCAGCATGTAAATTTAGATCTTTAATTGAATCTTTTCAAGACTAAATTGTGTCATTTCCTAGTTAGATGAAGTGAAAAATGGAAATCCATCATTAGACTTTGCCTCTTTGGTAAGAACATAATTGCTCTTACCCTCTTGATCTGAAATAACAACAATCATCCGACACAGGTGTACTGGTAAGTAGGTTTTCACACACAACGAATTTACCTTGACGCTGCAGTGCATAGCAGTAAAGATACAAAAGGTTTAAGAAGTACCATAAAAGTCAAGCAACTGTAAACATGAGATGTGAGTGACAGAGTAGGTAAATGAAGTTCAGCTCTGCATCTAGCCTAACCCCAACAACCAAACCCTTAACCTACTCCAACCTTAACCACCAACCACAGTAGAGCGCTTTAGTATAATGTTGCAAAGTGCTTGCTGAAAAAGAATAAGTGGATTTGATGGTCTTGACCTTACCATGTGAAGTGCACTGAGATGACTTGTGCTGTAATTTGGCACCATACAAATAGAACTGGATTGAACTGAATGAAGGCTGATTAGCTTAGCTTGCCAACGTTAGCATTGGGACCACCTGTGACTGATGGGTCAAACTACATGTACTCTAGACTGTTTACTGCTTTCAGGGACTGTTTTGTGGGGGATTGGTTAAACTCAGAGAAGACAAATGCTAATTGGTTGCATTCTGAAAGGCCATTTTTTTCTGCCCTATCAATGCCCCCCTCTCCAACATCGCCATAAACATCAGATTCTCCATACAAACTAACAGAAAAAACCCCATTTTGTTGTATTTCCTATGTGCTCATAGAACTGGAGTTACATCAAGTAGCGACTATTTGTCATATTTTTGGTGCATTTGGAGTTACTGTCACAGTTGAAGCTATTGGATCCTAGACATCACTCTGAAAGGGACAATTACGGGATTGTTTCTGTAAACGCTGATGCCTAATGGCACCTGCCCTGAGTTCCTGCAGTGGGAAGTAACTTAATTAGATTAGACTAGATTTGTTCTTCTTGGTTATCACAATTGTGAGTGCATCAGTCAAACGTAACACCAAGGATGCATGTTTTTGGTGTATATTGAAGCAAACCAGTTATAGAAAACAAGCACTGGACTACAGTCAGAGCACTGTTGAGTGTACTTTCAGAACTTTTCAATTAATGTTTCACAGAGCCGCATCATTAGGCATCAGAGCATTTACCTGGCACATGTGGGTGTTCTCATCAGCACTGTGAATCACTTGGTGTTATGCAACAGGGTCTCATCCAGTCATGTTCACAGCAGTACTGGATCTTCTTGTGTTTCCTCAAGGTCTGATGTACACTAATGCTGCTCTTCACCTTGCGCATCAGACGTCTTTTAAGTAATCAAAACATGACGGATGATGTCTCGGGAAAGGTTACGTAAAAGCATTTTACCTCCCCTCGTCTGCTCTTGTTTTGCCGTCCCTCATCCGTCTCCACCATCATATTGATCTATGACTCAAACTGTTGTACTTCGTAGCCACTCAGACTTGATCACGCAGTGGGCCTGAGTACCACTTAAGTCATATGTCTGATCACGGACAATGGAGGAAAGCGGGCGCTAAAAAGGACACACGTTGAAGTTTAAGGGTGCTTGACGGTGCTGACAGGAGATAACTGATGCGGACCGGCAACTCCATTTCAGACTGTCACTTTTCTAACAGGATGCACAACATTTCCAGTTTGGGATGATGGACAAAGAACTAAAAGCCAAATGGAAGAAAGTCCCTTATTATATATTTATTGTTGCTTGGAGACAGCATATATCATCAGGATTTCATTCTATTGTTTAGAACACATTACCAGAATACAATGTATCGCAGCATGCAAAAGCGTGTTAGCTTCTCAATAAAGGCTGTCAAGGTAAAAACAGGGTAATATTTTTTCCCTTCATTGCATTTTCAGTCGCTGTTTTCTGTCGTTTTCAGTCACAGTTCGCTGTGGTTTACACTCCAAAATGATTTGCTTCAGTTTAGGCATCAAACACACTCGATTAGGTTGAGGAAAAGATCATGGTTTAGGATAGCGTGACCATATTTTGATTACCCAAAACAATGGACAATGAGATACCCAAATGGTACTCAAAGTTTAGGAAAAAGCAGAACCTAGGTTGCTAAGTTGAACAGCTCCTAAAAAACATGCAGATCTTACAGTTTTATGGCCTTTTTTGTGACCAGAGCACTTTTTGCGCTATGCACCAACATAGTTATTTCACTTTATTGTGAGACTACGCTGTTGTTTATGTATTTTCTCTCAGATTCCCTCATTGGATCCCCAATGAAGTCTCGACTGAGGCCGTCTTGTGTTCCCAACAGTGACGACTCATTTTTTAGAGGGTTTTCATGCTGAGATGCTAAATAAGTGGTCTGAATTTTAAGATTTAAGAATAAGATTTTCAACAGGAGCCAGAGTCAGTTTGCCTCAGCAAGGATGTTATGGATGCAGATAACCACTGTGTAGCATGATGGGTAATTTGTGGCGGTTGTTTTACAGCACATGGCACAGACATGCTTGTGAGTGCAGGAAAACAGTAGATCCAAGTATAAGAAGTGTTCATAGTACCTACTGTTTTCCAATATATGCTGATATATGCTCAAATCTAGCTTTTAATAACGCTAATGATCTGCATTTTTGCGTAACCAGTTAGCATCAATTTCCATGGCAGAATCTGTCACTCCAGTGCTGGACTCAGATTTCCTTTGCGAGTGCAACGCATGCATGAAATACAGCATTGCGGGGTTATTTTCATACATTGTGTACTTCTTAGCCGCAATTCATGGCAAAAAAGGAAAAAAAAATATGATTAGAATAGTACATTGTGCAAAAAAAAAAAAGAAAAATATCAACCTCTGCACATTTATATATATATTTAATTATTTCACAGTGATATGTACATTCATGGGGTAGGTTCCAGCTCCCTGTGACCCTGCAGATAAAGCTGTGTATAGAACATGGATGGATGTACATTCACCCATACAGACCTCCACTGTTCAGCCACTCAAAAATGACGTGAATGCCGTTGGAACAATACAATGATCTGCTGGGAAACCTTGGGTCCTTTCATTCATGTGAATGCTGGTTTGACACGTTCCACAGCTCCAGACCGCATCACATTAATTGTAATTGATCATGACACTGACCCAGTTTCTCCGAGCAAAACAACAGCAGTACCCAAAAAACCACCAAAATGTCACGTCCTGCAGCATAGTCCATCTCTGCACTGCCCGTCAATTTGTTTCAAAGATGTTTTAACCTTGTAGTAGAGCTGTACATCATGTATGCAGGTGTATTACTTTGTAGTGGGAGTATTGTATTTTTGACGTAAACAGCAGTGACAGTCACAGAGTGCTTTTTAAAAATCTATTCCATAAATATACAACATGTTCATATCTTGTATGTTGCGTACATAATGTCCACATGCAAACTGTGCATGGTAATGGGTATGTACAGCTCCTGGTGTTCCTGCCTGATTATACTTTTTTTTCTGCTACATTCTCTATGCAAGTCTTGATGATAAGCCTCGCTGACACAATGACAGCTTGATACGGCTCCTTTGCACTGCAGAAATGTGGCCTCCCAGTCAGCAGACTGCACTCAGAGTGCCACGCCGACACAAAACACACATGCACCGATATTCACTAATCCACTCCTGACGCAGGACAGTACTATACAATTTGTGCTTACAGCAGTTGTGTGTTTCTAAGCTCATTTCACATGGAGGACCGGTGCTGCTGTTGCATTTTAAACAGATTTCCTAATGTCTTTGCATAATCAGGACAAAATGTTTGTCCGTGGGCTTCACAGTGTCTCCATGCTAGACAGATCGCAGGTCAGACAGGAAGGTGTGTGGGTGTGTGTGTGTGTGTACGAGCAGTTCATTCTTAGGTCCCTGGGGGCCACTGAGGGTATTCTGTAATGAGTGCTGGAAAAACAGGGGGGGTTGGAATCGCAGGTGGATTATTAAGGATGCTTTAATGAGTGAGTGAATGAGTAAAAATGTTACTGGCTGAATTTGCAAGTCAGTGAATGAGTTTAAAAACCAAATGAACCAGTAAAAACAATGAAAACGAGTCACAATAAAAGTTATAGGGTAAATAAGTAAAAGTTTTATGGAGTGAGTGAGCAAGCAAGTCAGTAAGTAAATGAGCGAGGGAAAAGTTAGCAGGATAGCAGCATAAAAGGTTTGCAAATCAGTGAATGATTGCAAAAGCCACTTAGTGAGGTAAGAGAATAAGAAGAATACAAATGATAGCAAGTGACTGCACATGGTTGTCTGTCTCTGTGTAGCCCTGTGATAGACTGGAGACCTGTCCAGGGTGTCCCCTGCCTTCGCCCGAGTTGGCTGAGATAGACTCCAGCCCTCCCGCGACCCTACAGAGGATTTAGCGGTGTACAGATAATGGATGGATGGATGGATGGATGGATGGACTGGACAAGTCACTTAGTACATGAGTGGTAAATCAGGAGGTGACTGGGTGAAATAGTTTCAGTGTGTGTGTGAATGAGTGAGTGAAAAGGTTATTGAATGTGTAAGTCAGTTAGTGGATACATGAAAACTTTAGCAAATTAATACAGTTTTTCCCAATTGCTAGGACACTAAAGCCAAGTCTTTGAACCAAATTCTAAGTGAAATACATTAACCGTTCAGGTACTTACACTTACGTGAGACACTGGTGTTGCAAAACTGTAAACCGTCATCTTTTACACTCTCAAAACTGAACACACATTTCTCTAATGTAGTGATCGGACCAATTGGGCAGGATAAAAGTCAGTCCAGAGTGCACAGGTGACACTTGTGCATCAATCTCCAGTGGACAGAAACATACAAAGAGGCAGAGGAGGAAGAGCTCGTGTGGGAGGTGGTGGACGAGGAGGAAGGGGATGAGGAAGACCAAGAACAGTCATTACTGATGAAATTCAGGTATCGTGATCGTGTAATTTGTGTCCTTTTCGCCAGCACGTCCCTGGTACGATCATAGATGTATTGGAATGACTCCTGGGACACACAGAAGTTTTGCACACACTTTTGCGCGGCAACCTCCACCTTGCAAACAGCCTTACGACCATCTATAAAAATAAACATAGATATCATCATCAACTTATCGCGTTTGTTTAACTGCTATGTAATCGATGCAAACATAGTCATTTTACAGTGACGCAATGGGGTGGCTCCAACTTGGCTCCTTGGAAAAGCAAACAGGTTCTTAGGAGGAACGAGATTTAAACCAACTACCAGAACTAGCACCAGCACCGAACTACCCTCTGGTTCTTCTTGGTGGAAAAGGGGGTATGGGCTGTGCAGTGGGGCCTCTGTCAACCAAACTTGTGTCACTGCATCCTATTGATGTTTGATCAGAATGAGGTTTAGGGAGTTTGGAGGTCATTGTAACTATGAGTGACTTTCATTTTACACATAGTCATTAAATCCATTGTTCATATGCAGTGCTGTGATACTTTGCAATACAGGGCAACACCTTGTCACAGCACTGTCAATACATTGATTAGAGAAGCTTTAAATTGAATACCCGATTGGGGAAACAGCTCCCCAGTGAAGAGAACAGAAGAAGTCTGCACTATAATTTTCTGTTTCTGGGCAGATTTTATTGGAATAACAAGCAACCAGCGCTCTGTCCACCCATCCATTTTCTACTCAAGAGCCTGAAGCGCCAGTGAGGGTAAAAGGGAGGAGGAATATTCTGGGCATGTTGTCGGTCTTTTTCAGACACACACGGACACATTTTAAAATAAAAAGGCCGGTTTCTACAGTAATCTTTTGTTTATGCCTGAGATGCGTAGTGAAAGATACATTAACACCTTTTCTGCTGTCTGCTGCCAGTACAGTGGCTTTGTTATTTGTGGGTCTCTTGAGTTTCATGAACCTGCTGACCGCCTGCAGTACGACTAATATTCATACTGTAAAAAGACAAGCAGGTAAACTCAGGAAAGCTGAGGAGTGTGCACACATAGACACACATATACACACATGCACACATGTACTGAGCAAATGAAGCAGAGAGATCATGTTGGACCTAATGGTTCCTGGTAGTCTGAATGTTTCAGTCACGTCATCAGACGTTTGTTATGTGAGTCTTTTTAATCAAGCCCTCTTTCACAATTCATCCCTCGCTCATTCACCTTTTACAGTTTTGTCCAACTGCTAAAACACAATTCTGCAAACTAGGCTGGTTTTATCAAAATACTTTTACTCAATTCAAAAAACCACACACCCAAACTGCAAAATACCTCATATGTCCTGCAAAATGAAGCACTGCAACCAAAACATATAGAGCATGATCAAAATCAAACTTTTGCACCACATAGCACACACTTCATTCATATTACCAGACTTTTGTCTAACCAACAACACACTGTTGGGCATAATGAAAAGCACATTCATCTTTAGTATGTTTTGCCATAACACTAAAATGGTTCAAATTGTAGAAAGTTCTTCAGATTGTTCACATGCTCAGAAATATTTGCAGATACACACACATGCTGTTGAAACATTTATTTTTTTAATGTTTCACCAAACAAGTCAGTGCAACATATGCACAGCAGATATATTTACGTTGGAGTGTACAAAAATATGCCCGCAAAAAACAGCAAACTGAAAAAGAAAACTGCAGAAAAATGTGCAGGAGAAATATATAGAAAAAAAAGAGGCAAGAAAAATAATTAGGCAGCATCTTGCCGCACAGCTAAGTCTGGCCATGATGCCTCATCCACATCACAGGCAATATCTTCCCTTGCCAGACATCGAGGGAAGAAGCACCTCGAGTGCCTTACTGAATCGCACCCACATCAATTTCATCCCATGCCTCCTCCACAGCCTGCACAAGAGGCATGCAGGCAAAGGGCTGCCGGTTGTATACCTTCCACTACCATGCTGAAAAGAACTCTTCTGTGGGGTGCAGAAATGAGTATGGTGGGAGGTATTGCATGACAAAAGGTGGTGGTCAGCAAATCAGTTTTGGACTGGGGCTGCACGATGACAGCTCACGTTTGTCCCATACTACAACGTACCGGTTTCTTTGATGGTCTGCATCATTCATACACCCTGGTGGTATGAGAATGTTGTGGAGTCGGTCCAGAAGTGTGAGAATATGGGCTGTGTTGTATGGTCCAAGGTTGGCATGACGACGGGGGACACCATGCGTATTGGAGATGGCAGCGCACATTGTGATGTTTCCACCACGTTGGCCAGGAACATCCATATTGGCTCTATGGCCAACAACATTTCTTGCCCTTCTTCTGGTCTGTGCTAGGTTGAACCCAGCCTTATCTATAAAGATGAACTCATGTGGGTTTGCATGAGCATCCATTTCCAGTACTTCCTGAAAACAGAGAACAAAAATCTGTTAATGTGGTGTTATCCAGTACACTGGGAAACAATGTAGCACACATAGTGTACTGCAGTCAATATTGGACTTTACATCCACATATGCTCGTCTGAGCTCTTTGTTTCTTTGAGAGGTTCTCTCAAAAGGCACCTTGTAAAGTTGTTTCATTCTGATTTGGTTTCACTTGAGAATGCGAGCCAATGTGGACAGACTGACTCGTTGTATGTTGTTGAATATGGTGTTGCATGATGTGGCTTTGAAAAGCCTGTTTGTGTGTTTACGTATGCAGGAAAAAAGAGAGAGAGAGAAAAAAAGCGACAAAATAAACTCATGAGCCACCAAAAATTCGTCCGGCCAACTGATCGAGCGCTACCACTATCGGAGTGAATGAGTCTTTTATGACTCACTCACTTTCTCAGAGTGGCAGCCAAAATTAAAGGCCACTTTGCAACCAGCCTCCGTCACTACAGAGGCCTCTGGTTGACAGACTCTTAAAATTACTATGATCAAATTAGAGGAGCATGCTAATCCCCGTCCCTGGGCGTACCGGCGGCGGTCTCCCACAGAGACGTGACGCATGTTTCCTGGTGACAATCTCGGAGGAGAGGGGGAAGATTAAGCCTCTCCTTCTGCTACATTCAGTGTTAATGGAAGGAGAAGATATTCAGCGGTGTGTAACTATGACAGGAGGGTCCCTTAGAATATTTAATGGGGACCGTCTATGCTAAATGTCAAGTCTTCTTCAAGCTGTTGTCACTTTTTAACAAGGCCTGCAGTAATAACTCCTCTCCTGAGTCTATTAATAGCTCACTAAGGACCGAGTCATTTTTATTAAATATGTAGATGTCAACTGCATTGATTTTCTGCTCATATTTGATGACCCATTCGGTATGTGACGTATACGGGCCTCTTTTCTTCCTCTGTGTAACTGTAAATGATCCCACAAGTGCTTGTTTCCCATCAACCTGCTGCGACAATCACATGGAAGTCATCAGCTGTATCGATCCACAGTGACTGTTTGTTTACATGTGGAGTTCAATGGTGGCCCGCCTCATTTACGCCGTTATGGCAGGATAGTAGGTGAGGACGGAGGGGAAGGAGAGAGTTTATGGAGGGAAAGATGGAGAGACGAGGGAGGGGGAAGGAAGCAGAGGGGGAGAGAGATCAAATTATGAAGGGAATTATCCAAGGACGCTTAAGAAGAGAGCAGAGAGTGACCGTCTCAAGGTCCGGTTTGGGAGGAAGATGTTTTATTTAGGCAAAAGTAGCACTATCATCTGTCACAACTAAAACCTAACAAAAGAGCTATTATTAAAAGATTTTCATGAAACTATTCAAGCCACCAAACACCAAACGTATTATAAAGAATAAACATGCTCCATAATAATCCATGCTTTTTTATGGGATTATAATTATTGATGGATTAATGTTGCAGCAGGCACAGCTCTTTTTCTAGGCCATATTCAATTTTAACCTTTACGTGGGAGCTGCTGATTACTTCTTCATTACTTATTAAAAGACTGGTCCTGCTGGAAAACAGCTGCTCGACTGACTGCATGAAGCTATTGCCCCCCTGGACAGCAGTGATGATGAATGCAACAGTAGTAACAGTAGAGTGCAGCAAAAAGTAGAATATTTGCATTTGAAGTGTAGTGAAGTACACCAAAGCATCAAACACAATGAAACACATAGACTAAAAGACAAATCTGCGTAAAATAAAATAAAATATAAAACTATACAATAAAATAAGCTAATATAAGGAGCCGCTAAGGATGCAGGGCAATGTTCTGTATACAAGATTTTTAACATAAACAGCAATAATATAGCAGAAAATAACTATAAGCTATGTTAAGTTATAGTTCAGTAATATTATCCTTTGCAGAGACTTACTGTAACTCATACTCCATCTGTGTGCTGTAGCCCAAACTTCTCTGCTCTGTGTTTTACCATCTGGTCCATGGTGCATGTTAGTGCATGTGAGTCCCTCCCTTTGAAACTGGTGTTCCTCATGACGGTCCATGTGTGCCTGTTTAATCTGCTGTGTTTTCTCTGCTGTGTGTCACAGACTCAAGGTGAAACAGACACACACAGACCGGAGTGGAGCAGTCATAGTGGAGAGAAGGAGTGGCAGGTCAAGTGAAAACAACTTAAACAAGTTGAAAGCAACTTGTCACACCCATTAAGTGTATTTAATAGTACTGGCATGGGCTGATACAGGTGGCCCTCAGATCCGTACAAGCTTATTGGGAGCCATAATAAAGAGCAGAAAAAAACACAATATAGTAAAAACGGGTAAACATGCAGTCATTAACGATGGCAAACTCAGTGACGCTTTCTTCTTCGTTGTTCCGCCACGTGACTCAGTGTTCCCCCCGAGACTGTACTCACCGCTGCACACCAGCAACTAGTTCCCACGCGAGTATCGTGTTATTTACCAACCAAACCGCTTGTGTCAAAACTAGGTTGTTTAAGTAATTTATAGGAGTCGTTCGTAACCATGCAACGTCGTAAACCGAGGACCTCCTGTAGCTGCGTCTGAAATCTTTTTTTGTCGAATATCATGAATACAAAGTTTCTGGTTGTAAACTAAATGTTATGGGAGTGTGGTCGACATGCTCAGTAGTCTCATTCACTGGTCTCAGATGCTGGTGCTCTAGTAACTTCCAAAGGTTGTGAATGTCGTGTACAACATTATATTGTATTTTATTGTTAGTGTTGAGGTGTGTGTATGTGTGTGTGTGTGTGTGTGTGTGTGTGTGTGTGTGTGTGTGTGTGCGTGTAAGGAGCGGGGTGAGGTATGAGTATGAGTGTGATCTTGTGTTTGTATGTGCGGGGGGTGGGAATGATTTTAATATGTAAAGCACTTTGCGTTACAGTTTGTATGAAAAAGTGCTTTATAAATAAAGGTTGATTTGATTTGATTTGAACAGCTTTATTTTTTATAAAAAGTCTTATTTGATTATTATAATTAAATGCCATAAAATGTCCTAAAAAGTCTTCCATTTTGAGATGATGTGCTGATCTATGAGAAAACAAATTTCTCATAATTGTTAAAATCTTGTTTCGTGTATTGCATGACAAGGGAAGACAGTTTATTACATTAAACGTCTTTATTATCATATATTGGCACATTTATTGTAGAAAAATCCGTAGTAATGTGATTGATTTAAAAACGTGTCGCCCTAGTGTACATTTGTTCTCCTCAGTGAAGTGCTGAGCGTTCTTTGTTGTGGTATGTAATTCGATTTCCACTGCTGAGTTGCACGTGTCGTCCTTCCACGTCTCAGGCAGAACGCGCGACAAAAAGCCTTGTGTCATAGATAACAGTGGAGGCGTGCAGAACCCTGTGATGAATCCCCTTGAAGGTCTTCACGCTTTACATAGTTCACTTAGACATGGAAAGTGACAGAGGCGGCTGTGTGACAATGGCAGACAAAGAATGAGAAGTTCAAACGTTGGCCGAACCTCAGTGTCGGACCCATCAATACAACGCCAGTACATAAACACAAATATATACAAAACTCAAATAATTCCTTTTAAAACATACATAATCAACCATTTTTGATGACTGAGGCTGCAGAAACGAGCCGTAACACAACCTGACATTCACACATCGTGACTTTTTCAGCCCATGTAGTGAACAATGGCAGCAAACAGTCGCTTCTTTTAACATCAAGAGCGACATTTAATTGGAGTTTCTAGGCCGCGTAATGAGCGCGGGTCCAAAAATAACAACCGTTTCCTCTGGGAAATATCTGCCTCTTTACTTGCTAAATGCTCCGCTTGCTTGCTTGTTTGTTAGTCCGTCTGCTGTTTGGCGCTGGACAGGTGGAGCACGGTGGTTCAAATCATGCAATTAATTTCTTCGACCTTTTCTTGCTTACGTGAACAGCAGCTGCGTAGGCTTGACGTCCGCATGTGGAAGTCTGGACCATTGTGTACCTTTATAATAATTATGCCCTGTTTTTGTTTTTTTTTATGCTGTTGTTGTTGTTGCCATCGCTTTAATGGTCCATTAATGTCCTTTAAATGCAAATGACTTCTTTGTTGTCATCATCGTCCTGTTAACGTGGCTGTTAACCCTGCGCCAGTGCTTGCGTTGCTTTATGGGAAGGCTTCAAACTGATTAAGTCTTCATAAAATAAATATAGCCGTAGCATCTTAAATCTAATGAAGTTTTCTCTGTTTGTGTACTTGCCAACAGGAAGGCGGATGAGTGGGCAGCACGTGCATCCACCTCCTGTCCCCAAACAACGGCATCCGTTACGACACATCAGCAGCCTGATCGCTTTAACCCGATGATGCCCTTCCTCCTGGATTACAAGAAGCTTCTGAACACATATGTGTTATCAGTGCACCTCGTTGTCAAGCATTACTGTAAGTGTCAGTATGCGAGGATCAGTGTGTTCTTTGCGTTAATGAGCTCTTGGCGTAAGTTGCAGTCATCTTGACAGCACATGGTCCAAACAAATCAATAGATGGAGTGTACTGTGCTCGACAGGCATGCTGATGAGTTTTAGGATAACACCTTATCGCCTGTGCTAATTCAGGAGATCTGACGACAGCAGGGGCAGCACCGCCTGAGACATAGACAAAAGGAGAATCGCCGTTGTTTCCTTTGACAAATGTGCAAATCTTATCAATTTCCTGTGCGGTGCCATCTGATTCCTTACCACTGATGTCTATTGTGCTGGTGATCCAACACTGATCACCACTGAGCTCAGCAGGATGAAGCTCATAATGACACTGGGGGAAAAAGAAGCCAGAAATATGACTTAGCCCTGCTCTGATTTTCATAACTGGCCGCAGACAGAGGGACGGATGTATGAACAGAGTGAATGGACTGGTGGATGCATGAATGGATTATTGGTAGCCGGGTAAGTGGGTGGATGGATGGATAAGTAGCTGGAAAATAGATTTATGATGCTAAATATGGCTCCACTAGTGAATGAAAGGAAGGACTGACTTCATTTTTACTACACACAGATGCCGTCTGTGCAGAGTGGAAACAAAGTTATATCCTTTTTTTTGGAGGCAAAGCTCCTCTCGGGGTAAAAATCATCGCATGGTCCAGCATTTTATTTTGTACTGAAGCGCAGAGCGAAGAAAACTTGAGTGTTTACTTCAGTCCACAGATGCTGCGTAATAATGAAAGGCAGCTTGATTCTTTATTGATTTTTTATGGCCTATTGGACGGAGCAGAACAAGCAGTAAACTCAACATCTACATAGTATCAGTTTAGAAAGTTGGGACTTCCAGCCTGGCAAATGTGAAGTCCTAAGTTTCTCCCTTTTACCTCAGTTAGTCCAACAATTTTAAATGTTCCGTTATGCTAGTTGTTAACTTTTGCCATTCTGCAGTTCAGTGCCGGGCAGCAGGCTGGGCTCCACAGGGGGAAGTAATAGCATGACATTTCAATAACAAATGTGCCATCTTTAAATTGTGACTGGGAACTCTACCGTCATGCGATGCACGTGGCAAAAAAGTCACTGAAATTGTGCAGGTCTGTTGTGTTGGTTTGTTATGCGGAGCTGCACCTGGATGCCTCTTTCAGCCTACTGCTACCGTCCAAGCATCCTTACAAGGACATCAGATGCTGTAATCGAACACAGCAGCAGGACAGATCACGAAGACGGCGGTAACGTTAGCGGCAGCATATTGTTATAAGAGCTCCAGCTAAAGTTGGCTCAAGCTTAGCGCCCACTCCCAACCTCAGTGAAGAAGAACCTGTGCAGGTGTGTGTAAAAATATCCACAGCCCATGCACACAGTGGGATAAGGTGCTCGTTTTGTAGCTTGTGGTTTTGAACCTGAAGGTTATATATCCCTGCGAAAATGAACATGGCGAAGTTGCGTTCATCTCGTCAAACCACAAATCAAACTGTTGCTGAAGAGAAACGACTCGCTGTATTAACGTACGACTGTTTAGTGTTTACAGCTTTTCACAGCATCATCTGCTCATCATACCAACTACTTATTTCTCATTGCTGTTGCCGTGTTGTTAAATGATGCAAACTTCAGTCTAGGTTCCAAATATTGGTGCCGGTAGCATGAATATTATTCATATCCAACATATATAAACACTGGAAACAAATAATACTATAGTATTGGCTATAACCAGCAAAAATGATGCCTGATTATGCTATAAACACATCTTTGGCTCTGATTATTCAGTTACAAGTAACAAAGCTTTACGACTTTTTTTTTCCCATGAACGATTGATTGAACTTAAGATTGCCAAATCTTTTAACAGAACTGAGGGGAACTGCAGAATGTTTGATGGATTGGCTATGAGAGACTTTCACTTTACACAAAATCATTAAATCCATTGTTCATATACAGTGAAAAAGTAATTCCTCCCCCGCTAAACCTAACAACTAACTGGTTCCTCGGCAGCAACAACTGCAGTTAAATGTGTGTGATAGCTTGTGATCAGTCTTTAACATCACCATGGAGGAATTTTGGCCCACTCTTCTCCGCAGAATAGTTTGAATTTGGCCACATTAGACGGTTTATGAGCATGAACTGCCCTCTTAAGGTCTTGCCACAGCATTTCAATTGACTTCAATTTGACTCGGCCACTCTGAAACCTTAATTTAGTTCTTTTTGAGACACTCAGAGGTGGACTTGCTGGTGTGCTTTGGGTCACTGTCGTGCTGCATAAACCATTTGTGTTGAGCTTTAGGTCATGAACTGATGGGTGGATATTCTCCAGGAGGGCCCTTCAGCTACTTCACAATGCCAGACAGGTTCTATTTATGTGATGTTTAGATTCAACAAGCCTGGCAGGGATCATATGTGAGTGTAAATGGTGAAATTGGACCCAACTGCCAAATGAATTTGATCACTCATTACTTTTGTCACACAGGGCAGTATTTTATGTTTCAAGAAATGGTTTTGCATTTTGTGTTTTCTTGGATTATCTTTGTCTAATATTCAGATTAATTTGATGAGGCCTGGGCTTGGTCAGTACCTGGATGAGAACACCAGAAAGCTTGAGTGAATGCAGTGTGAGAGTGAGTGGTTGGTGGTGGTCGGAGGGGCCGATGGTGGAGACTGGAAGCCTCGCCTCCATTAGTCTACCCCAGGACAGCTGTGGCTACATACGTGGCTTACCACCAGTAGAGTGAATGAATATTGCAATGTATAGTGTCTTTGAGTGCCTAGAAAAGCACTATATGAAACCAATGCCTTATCATTATTATTTTTATTAAATGGAGATTGGGTAAAAAGCTCCCCAGTGAAGAGAACAGAAGAAGTCTGCACTATAAATTTCTGTTTCTGGGCAGATTTTATTGGAATAACAAGCAACCAGCGCTCCGTCCACCCATCCATTTTCTACTCAAGAGCCTGAAACGCCAGTGAGGGAAAAAGGGAGGAGGAATATTCTGGGCATGGTGTCGGTCTTTTTCAGACACACACGGACACATTTTAAAATAAAAAGGCCGGTTTCTACAGTAATCTTTTGTTCATGCCTGAGATGCGTAGTGAAAGATACATTAACACCTTTTCTGCTGTCTGCTGCCAGTACAGTGGCTTTGTTATTTGTGGGTCTCTTGAGTTTCATGAACCTGCTGACCGCCTGCAGAACGACTGATATTCATACTGTAAAAAGACAAGCAGGTAAACTCAGGAAAGCTGAGGAGTGTGCACACACAGACACACATATACACACATGCACACATGTACTGAGCAAATGAAGCAAAGGGATCATGTTGGACCTAATGGTTCCTGGTAGTCTGAATGTATCAGTCACGTCATCAGATGTTTGTTATGTGAGTCTTTTTAATCAAGCCCTCTTTCACAATTCATCCCTCGCTCATTCTCCTTTTAATTTCACCCATGTTGTGAATTAGCCTGATGAAATTCAAATGAATTCAAATGAAGTCTGATGAAAGTCTGTAACTGTAAAAACAAAAAACTTCTATAACATGAACTGAGTGTCTTATGTCATCTACAGCAAATGCGTCAGACTAAACATGTAAAGCGAATTACAGTAACTTCAGACAGAAATGTGCAGAGAGGAGCTTACAGGGAGCAGTGAACACAAGATCAGTCAGTTCCTCACCACATTGTCACTGTTTTATTTGTTTGTAAGCTGCAACCAGTTCAGCTAAAAATGTAATATGTGAT
Source organism: Dascyllus trimaculatus (assembly GCA_024666655.1). Taxonomy (NCBI): domain Eukaryota; kingdom Metazoa; phylum Chordata; class Actinopteri; family Pomacentridae; genus Dascyllus; species Dascyllus trimaculatus. The sequence goes on from CM045463.1 coordinate 23,070,482, forward strand.
ACATTTTTAAAAGGCTGAAACCATCCAGTGATAACATAAAGTCAAAAGTAGCACCTTGAATTAAGAGTGTGTTAATAATACACATATTATGAAACTGTAAATAATCCAGCACCAGTAATTCTCTGGTTGACAATTCAACATATACACTGATCTGACATAGCATTATGACCACCTGTCTAATATTGTGTTGGTCCCCCTTATGTGCTCAAAAATGCTCTGAACCATTGGGCATGGACAAGAGGACCTCTCAGGGTGTCCTATGGGGTCTGGAACCAGGATGTTGGCACTGGATCCTTTGGGTACTCTGGCTTGTGCAGTGGGGCCTCTGTCAATCCAACTTGTTCCACTGCATCCTGTTGATGCTTGATCAGAATGGGGTGTAGGAAGTTTGGAGGTCAAATCAACATGTTGGGCCATTGTCATGTTCCTCAACATGTTCCTGATTGGTTGATGTTTTTTCCATGTGGTGGGGGTACATTTTCCTGCAGGGGGTAGGCCAGTGACATTTGGGATTTCCATTTACATGGGGAGTGTGCTTGTTCTGGGACAATGTTTATTTGGGTGTCTAAGTCTTATCAGCACGGATGTTAAAATCCAAGGTTTTCCATCAGAACACCACATAGTACCAATATGATCAATGTTATTCACTTCACCTGTCAGTGGTCAGAATGGTGGGGCCGATCAGTGAATATTTTAACAAGGCAAAAAAAACAAAACAAAAAAAAAACAGAGGGAGTGTTCAAGGACTTAAGATAGTGCAAGAACATCCAGATAATAAGGTTGCAAAGGCAAGAGCAAAAGTGTGCATTCTCAGCAACAGCGTGTATGTGCAGAATATATTGATACAACCTACTGCACATGTATGAAACAAAGTCAAAGTCCATTTGTGGACTGGAAAAGTAGTATATTATCAATAATGTCATGCTTGTGGGTGTCATCCACAAGTGACTACAATCAAAACTTAAGAGTTCAAAGCTGACAGCACAATATAATGAACAATGACCATGTAATTATTAATTAATTTCATAAAACACAATGTTGAAATTCTCCAAGATTAAGCTGAGTAAAGTAAATACAACATTCAGTCTCAAGTAAAAGTAAGTTTACATGGCTGGACACAATAAAAGCCTTTTCATATCAGCTTTGAACTGTTCCAACAAGTGAACGTGTGTCATGCTCTGAATGACCGTGACTGTCTGTAGACGTCACTTTCCTGCTTCCAGCACGTGTGTCTCTGAGGATAAAGCTCATGTGTTTTTGAATAACATCGGCTTTATTTGTCATCTGTCTCTGATTATTCAGTGCTTTCACTGGGGGCAGACGAATTGTGGGAAAGCAAACGCAGAGCCTTCCGCTGCTTGTTGTTCCCTCTGCCTCCGCCTGGTCCCGACTTCTTTGAAAGCTTCTGATTGGAAAAAGAGAGGAGGCCGGAAGAAATGATGTAGGCGAGTTGGTGTTTTAATAGATATTGTTTACCTGTGCTGAACACCATGTGCGAGTGTGTGGTTCCACGTGCATTTGGCCTTCTGGATGTGTATTTACTCGTTTGAGTTCTGATATGTTTTTGCACACCTACGAGAATCAGCTGGCCTCATAAGAACAGAAAGAGATTACTGCTCATTGCCAAACTGTTTTTTTTTTTTTTTTCACTAAATGTACTGCATTTGTCAGTTACTGGAGCCACAAACCACAAACTGATAAACACTGTGGATCCTTGGGGATGAGTGAAAGTGGCCAAGACACCTTTCAGGAGAATAAATATGATCTTTACGATTTCCCAGCCTGGTTGATATGATGATGTCTGCTGTCGGTAACAGCAAAATGTGTTTTAATAAAAAAGTCAGATAGTAATCAGCTGTTTCCCATCATGCCATGAGCAACCACAGGCTGACTTCACACAGTGCAGCTAAGTTTCCACACAACTGCAGGACACAGTAAAAACTGTTTGTTATCTTGCTGAGGAGTTGGAGATGAGCAGTATTTAAACATATTTTTATTTATACACTGATTCAGTTCAAGGGGCTGCACGGTGGTTAGCAGCGTCGCCTCACAGCTAGAACATCCCTGGTTCGCGTCCCGGTTAGGACGCCTGGGATCTTTCTGTGTGGAGTTTGCATGTTCTCCCTGTGCAGCGTGGGTTTTCGCCGTGCACTCGAGCTTCCTCCCACAGTCCAAAAACATGCTGAGGTTAACTTAAATTGTCCATAGGTGTGAATGAGAGTGTGCTTGTCTGTCTCTATGTGTAGCCCTGTGATAGGCTGGCAACCTGTCCAGGGCGTCCCCTGCCTTCACCCAAGTCAACTGGGATAGACTCCAGCCCCACTGTGACCCTACAGAGGATTAAGCGGTGTATAGATAATGTAAGGATGGATGGATGATTCAGTTCAAAATCCTAAATCCTCTTCATTGAACCACATTCATAATGTTTATACTAAGGCTCAGAGATACTGCAGATATTAGCAATGGAAGTGGAAATGTCAGAGAAGAAACCTTTCAGTTTCGGTAATACCTTTTAGTATGGAGGTATCTGGAATTTCTTACCTAATGTACCTACCTGCCTGCACTTACATTTAAGTTACAAGGGGAAATTTGGAACTTTTTTTTTTTTAAGATTTATTTTTTGCCTTTTGTGCCTTTATTAGATAGGACAGTGGATAGAATCGGAAACGGGAGAGAGTAGGGAAGGACGTGGTAAACGCCCGAGGTCGGAGTCAAACCCGGGACTGCCACTGCGCCTCTGCACTTGGGTCACGCGACATAACCATTAGGCTATCAGGGCGCCCCCGGAAATTTGGAATTTTATGGTCAAGGCAAATGAAATGAGAGGACATGAATTCAAGTAATGCTTATGTAAGCATTTGACACATGCATGTACAGTAAGTATAAGAACACAAGTACATCCTATGAAAATGCCTTTTTGACTTACCTGAACAAATATCTGATCCTCTTTAAAGCTGTGCCTACAGAAAAACATGATACACGCAAAGAAGTAACACATAAAATTGCTGTCATTTTCATAATTTGAATAAATTTCAAAGTACATTTATCACCCTTTCGCATCCATCAATTTAGAATAAGAGGTTCCAGATTAGTAATCAGAACCATCTTAGGGAGCGACAGATGGAATCTGTCTCATTTAAACCTCTGACATCTACGGTCTGCTGTTTCCTTTGCCATAGAAGAGTGTGGCGTCATCAAGCCAACATCTAAGGAGTTCTTTAAGGCTTTCAGAAATGACATTGTGGGCGCCGCTGAGCCTTTTAAGGGTTTCGAAAGAAGGAAACTTGTCTACAAGAGATGTAGAGTTCAATCGACTGCCAATTCAACTCTGGCTGCTCCAGTAAATCATTTCCAAGAGCAGACAGTTGAAAGCAAAAAGTGGTCTCCAAGTATCCCAAAATTTCATCACTGGATCTGCAGGTAACTCTGCAGCTGTTGATGTCAAAGTTCTGCATCTATAATCAGAGAGAGATTGCACAAGTCTGACCTGCACAGGAAACGTGCCAGGAAAAAGGATTTTCTGTCCAAAAAGAACATTAGAGCAAAACTACAGTTTGCCAGTGAGCATACAGGCAAAAACCAGGTCTACTGGAACAATGTGATCTGAACTGATGAATCAAACATAGAGCTGTTTGTGCACAGCAACATGTTTTTCACTGATGAAAGAGCCACATACCAACTGTGAGGCATGGTGATGGAAATGTTATGGAGTTGCTTCGCTGCTTGCTCTCAGCCATTCAAACATGAATCCTGCATCATATCAAAGCGTCCTTGAATGTAATGTGGAGAGATCTGTCTGAAAGTTGAAGCTGAGCAGAAGCAGGTCTTTCAGTGGGATAATGATCCTATAGGGACACATTAAATCCACCAAGGAATGTCTCAGAAAAGAGAAATGAAGGGTTATGACCCCCGTCAAAGCAGGTTTCAGTCTCATAGAAATGCTACAGGGGGAATTTGCAAGGAGCAGTACGTGCAAGAAAACCCTCGAACATCTCGCAGCTGAAGGCATTTTGCATGGAAGAGCGGTCAAAAATGTAATGAAAGCCAATGTCAGAGACTGGTGGAAAATTATGCAAAAGGTCTTCAAGAAGTTATTTATGCTAAAGCCAGCAATATTAGCCATCAATGCCAAGGGTGTAGTTACTTTTTCCATTGACTAATGTCACATCTGTTCATATTTTACTTAAATAAATGATTAAAAAGGAAATTTTCCTCATGGTTGTGTTCACTTATGACACCTTTATCTGTAGGCACTGATGGATCACAAGTATGCGTTTATGCACACTTGAACTGTGTGAATGCCAGAACGAAAAGTTGCTTATTCACGTAGCAGAGTGCATGTGAACGGCGATGCAGCTGCTCAGCTTCGGGAAGAAGTTAATTGGGATTTCCAGCTCTAGTGCGGCTGTTACACTTCGCTGTGGGGCTTTCTTCAGCGTATTTCCGAGGAAAATCATTTAAATGTCAAAACTCATTGAAGTGGTAACAGGATTTTGGCACCAGTGTATGACTAAAGAGGCGAGACCACATCCCTCACAGTGAAGCCTTTATTTGCAAACTCCCTGTGTCATGTGGAATCATCAGCATCTCGGCAGATAGATTGTGTTTCAGCCCACCTTCAGGGATGCTCATCGTCCTTTGTCTGGGTGCCGCTTTTGTAAAATGAGGTCAGGGACCAGTTAATGAAGAATAAATAGTATTTATTAGATAACATGAACAAACTTAAATGGCCCTGAACCCATATTTCTTTGAAACAATTCCTTATTTCTTCTTTCTTCTGATCCAAAAATGAGATCTTACAGGCTGTATTGATTTAAGTGTGAGATAGTTTAAAGGAAGCATGAAAAGGACGGATTGAGAGCCTCCTTATCCTCATGTGTGCTGAATTGAATCGCCACTCTACGAGCTGTAATCCTTCCTGCCTTGTCTCTCGTACCTTTTGTTTCCTCTCTACTCGCTTCTTTCCACTTGTTTAGTCTTTCTTCCTTTTCAGTACTGCTTCAAGTGTGTGCGTTTCCTCTCCACGCTGCTCCTCGGTGTGTGTCGGTGTGTTACGCTGTGTGAATGAAAACACCACATATGGTTTTCCCGTCCAATCTGCGGGAAAATAAGCACAGCCGGAGGTGTGAATGCTGAACTGTGGAAGTGGGTACGTCTGTGTGTCCTGCAAACAGAACAGGTAGCACATGTCCCTGAACAGGACTTGCGAGATATTAGATTGTAACTCTGCAAAGGGAGGAGGTCGGGGTCGATGGATGGTTCAGTCAGACGAAGGGGTTTAGCATAAGAGGCAGTTTTTCCAACTTGTATAATTTCTGTTACCAGGTTCATAAAGTAACTGCCTCTTTCCCTGTAAGCTTTCTCAAGTTGTGTTTGTGCTTTAACAAAGCCAAACAGATTACAATGCGTCATGTTCAGTATGGTCGGTACTATGTTGTTGTTGGAGGACTTGTTGGTACACAGAGACCACATGTAGCTGAAGAATGAGCCCAGTATCACAAAAACTATGTTCGTATACAACTAAACTGCATTCTCAACTATGTTTTAGGGATGTTTTCCCTCCTCTTTGTGACATATCACAAGTAAGTTTCTAGTCAACATATCTCGCTTTCTAGCTGCGACTCCTTTTCAGTCAACGAATCATATATTAGATAAAGTAGGACTGGTAAATGTAAATAAACTCTATATACCTATATATCAGCCACAACATTATGGCCACTGACAGGTGAAGTGAATAACATTGATCATATTGGTACTATGTGGTGTTCTGCTGGAAAACCTTGGATTTTGACATCCATATTGATGAGACTTAGACACCCAAATAAACATTGTCCCACAACAAACACACTCCCTCATGCAAATGGAAATCTCAAATGTCACTGGTCTACCCCTGCAGGAAAATGCACCCCACCACATGGAAAAACATCAACCAATCAGGAACATGTTGAGGAACATGACAATCAGCCAAATTTAGATCTGACCTCCAAACTTCCTACAGCCCATTGTGATCAAGCATCAACAGGATGCAGTGGAACAAGTTTGATTGACAGAGGCCCCACTGCACAAGTCAGAGTACCCAAAGGATCCAGTGCCAACGTCCTGGTTCCAGACCCCATAGGACACCCTGAGAGGTCCTCTTGTCCATGTCCAATGGTTCAGAACATTTTTAAGCACGTAAGGGGGACCAACACAATATTAGGCAGGCCGTCATAATGCTATGCCTGATTAATACAAAGAGATGCATTTTTGGTGTTAAATCAATGACTGAAGAGAGTTTTAGTAAAAAATAATAATCCCACACAGGAAACAAACCCCAGTTTGCTGGATGAAAATCTTGTGGATCACACCATCACCTCTCGACCTCCTCATGCAGACTTATTCTTGGAGTAATGTCATACTGTCATCTTACCAAAAGAATAGAATAATTTTCTTTCAAAAGGTGATTTTGAGAGAGAAAGAGACACAATGTCTTTGCTTCCCATAATCCAAATTATAAACAGCAATGAAGGATGGAACTGAGGATGAACCAGCTGCTGTACAAATCATCCTCTGTGGGAAAAAAAATACGTCAGAAATTCTGTTCCTCACATTCATTTCTGGAGTCATTGTGATATAAGCAGCTGTTGCTGCTTCATCATCAACACTAACATCCTTCATCAACTGTTACATCACATACGGTGCTGTGAAAAATTATTTGTTCCCTTCCTAATGTCTTCTATTTTTGCATAATTCCAGTTCAGCCACATTACATGGTTTTCCAGCATGAACAGCCTTTTAAAAGTCTTGTCACAGCATCTCAATTAGATTAAAGTCTGGACTTTGACTCGGCCACTCCAGAAAATTAATTTTGTATTTTTTGAAACACTCAAAGCTGGACTTCCTTGTGTGCTTTGGGTCTTTGTCTTGCTGCATAACCCATTTGTGTTGAGATTTAGGTCCTGAACTGATGGTGGATATTCTCCAGGAAGATTTTCTGATAGAGAGCGGAATTCATGGCTTCATCAGTTATGACAAGTCATCCAGGTCCTGTGGAAGCAAAGCAGCCCCAAACCATCACACTACCACCTCCATGTTTCACTGTTGGTATAAGTTCTTCTAGTGGAATACAGTATCAGCTTTACACCAGATGTAATGGGACCCATGTCCTTCAAAAAGTTCCACCTTTGACTCATCAGTCCACAGGATGCTATCCTAAAAGTCTTGGAGCTTGTCAGATGAACCTTCATGTTCTTTTTGGCCTGTAGTCTTTTCATCCTTACAACCCTCCCATGGATTCCATTTCCTCCCAGTGTCTTCCTTATTGTGAATCATGTAGACGGACCTCAACTGAGGCCAGTGAGGCCTGCAGATCTTCTGATGTTCGTCTGGGTTCTTTTCCTGGATTAGATATTGACGCGCTCTTGGAGAGATGTTGGCCGTTGGTCCACTCCTGGGAAGGTCCACCACTGTTCCATGTTTCTCCATTTGTGGATAAAGTCTCTCACTGTGGTTCTCTGGAGTCCCAGAGCCTCAGCAATGGCTTTGGAACCCTTACCATGCCACTTTGTTTCTCATCTGTTCTTGAATCTCTTTAGAACATGGCATCATGCGCTGCTTTTTGAGACCCGTTAGCTACTTCACAACACCAGACAGGTTCTATTTAGTGATGTTTAGATTCAACAAGCCTGGCAGTAATCATATGTGAGTGTTGAAGGTGAAATTGGACCCAGTTGCCACATGAATTTGTTTTTTTGGTAGACTGGTAACTAAGGGGGCAATTACTTTTTGACAGGGAAAGGTGGGGCTGAACAAAATTTTTCCCTCAATAAATGAAATCATCATTTAAAAACTGCATTTTGTGTTTTCTTGGGTTTTGCTCGTCTTACAATAGAATTAGTTTGATGATCTGAAGTGTGACAAAAATGCAAAAATAAGAGATGCAAATACTTTTTTCACAGCACTGCATGTCCTCACACTGATCTTTCTTTCAACTTTTTTAGTTTACCTGCCATTGCTTCTTGTTCATATTCCACGTATTCCATCCTCATTGAAAACAGCACGTACTTTTTCTAATGGAGACACAGTGATTGAGGGGAGATATGGTATAGCTAACCTCAGACAGATGCTTCAGTGCAGCACATTCATACAGACTTTCAATGAAGTTTTGTTCCAACCCATGCTCCCTTGTTTGACTCTGTTTTATGTAACCATCGCTTCCTATTTCTACCCAAATTATTATGTAATCTTCATGTCTGCTGTTATTCCTTTTGTAAACATATAGATTAATGTTCTGTCAGTAAAACACTGTATATCAGAGATGTCCTTAGAGAACAGCCAAGGGCAATGCAAAGAGCTTGAACACAATAATAGCTGAAAATAGGATGGTTCAATTGCTCTGTCTGCAGCATAAAAATGACCTTAAATGTAGCTTTTTGGTTCTGTATTAAATGCTTTTGCCAGACTGGATGTGTGTTTTCATGCAGCTTGCATATCAGGTGTAAAGTAAGGAGGAAGAAAAAGCAGAGCTGAAGGTGGAAAAAGGAGGAGAGTGTCTCAGTTAGAGGAATAATCTTCACCTGGTGGCTGCATGTCATGTCTCCTTTTATCTTACATGATGAAGTCCTCGGCTCAGACGCACTGATGAACGGACTGGATGCTCGGTCAGGGAGCTGCGAGGCTTTTACTCGCTCCCGCTATTTCTGCCTCCACATGTGGTGTCGTCTGCCTAACTGACTGACTCCAAACAAACGGCGGGGGGTGGAGGAGGAGGGGGAGGAGAAGGAAGAGAGGAGTGGAAGGAAAGAATGGAAGGAAAGGAGGAAAAGAATACACATAGACAGAATTAAAGGGCAGAGGATGTAGGATAATACATTCATAATGAAGGATACTAGAATGAGATGGAAGGTAATAATAAGATACGTGGAGAAGAGGAAGATAGAGGAAGGGATGACGTGCAAACAAGACAGGCACAGAAGAAACAAGGAAAGAGGCGAAGGAGCGACAATAAATAGGTTATTAGATGAAAGGAAATGAAGTGAAAACAGACGAAACAATTATAAATGAGGCAAGAAAAAGACAACATCATGAGAAGACGAAACAGGGATAGATAAGGAGTGAAGAGAAAAAAGAAAAACAGGAAACAAAAATTGAGGGAAATTAACATAAAAGAAAGGATGGTTGAAAGATGCAAAAGGAGAGAAGATGAGAAAAAGAGAGGAAGGAAAGAAGAAAGGTAAGAAGGAAGGAAGGAGGAGAAATTGAGGGGGTGAGAAAGCAAAAAAAAAAGTGGGAAATATAGAAGAAACAAGAGTGGAGAAGAGGAGGAAAAGAGGAGGAAGGAGGCCAAAGAAGAAAAAAAGAAGAGGGTGGAAGAAAATAAAAATGAAGAGCAGAGAAGAGGTGGCGAAAGAGGCGAAGGAAAGGGAGAGAGGGAATGGGAAGGAAGGGAGGAAAAAGGAGGAGGAAAGGAGGAGATCCAAAAAGGAGACAAAGACAAGAGAGGGAGAAAAAGAAAAAAGGAGGAAAAGGAAGGAGGAAAGGAGGAGGAAAAAGGGAGGATAAAGAAGAAAAGGCAAAGAGAAGACAAAGACAGAAAGATGAAAAAGAGTAAAGGAAAGAAGAAAACAAAAGCTGAATCACTTAATGCATTATATTATCACAGTATTTCTGTTGGAGTATTTTCTATTTTGGTTTATTATTCACCTTTAATTTGCACTTTCTCACTCTACATGATAGTTTGAACATTGAATTTAGAGTGTATGCTAATCAATGTTTTGACTGAAAAGTTGCATCTCATGAATATAACAGGTCGATTAAGAGTTGGATCCTCCACACATCAGCTCTGAACATATCCAGCCAGCAGGTGTCACTGTGGAGCAGAACACATGCATTTACTGCAAAGGAGAAAAATACAGGAAGAAATAAATCCCAGAGGTCATCATGTGTAGCAGCAGGTCCAAAACCTAAAAATACTTCTTTATTTAATTTATTAGCCCACTAAATTCCCCAAATATAAACATTAAAGGGGTTTCATTAATACATTGTGTGTTTTTTTTTAAATTATTAGTATTAATTTTGAACCGCATTTCCCAGAATGCACTGAGCGGAGGTTAGAGGTTATCTGGACATGTGTAGTTATCCACAACAACAGCAGCCTCCTTTAAGTGTAAACCAGAACCTTGTACTCTGTCCGGTGCAACCTCTGTTATCTTCCCCACACTGATATCTGGTGGTCCGAGCGGTCACTCTGTGTGAATGAGCGCCGCTGAACGGAACCATAATCCTGCTGGAAACAACCGCCCGGAGCCGCTGGACTGCTGCGGAGGACTCAACAACGTCGACTACTCCAAGGTAAAAACCAAAACCGTGTCCTGCAAAGTTGTTCTGTGTCCCTGGTGTTCGTAAAACCCGCTTCAGCCGCGTTAGTCCCGGTTTAACCGACTGAACCCTTCTGCTGAGCCCCGACCACCGGTAAACACACGGTACCACTGGTCTTTTCAGAATAAAAGCAGGGTTTTCTACAAATCGAAAGCACACGTTATATAATAAAGCAAATAGGCGTTCTTTTAATACCTAATCTCCTAACGATTAATCTATAGACTATTTTATCGATTTATTTATAAGTGTAAATTATTATTAAAGAATAAATCTAATTGACCATTTAATTTAAGTGCATTTTATTTTGGCAAACTATATGGCCTCAAAACAAAATGTAAACATAGGTTTACTTAAGCAAAACTGCAAGTATCTCTCTCTCTCTCTCTCTCTCTCTCTCTCTCTCTCTCTCTCTCTGTGTGTGTGTGTGTGTGTGTGTGTGTGTAGGTGTGTGTGTGTGTGCAGGACTTATTTCAGAAGTGCAGCTCCAGAGAAATTCCAGTTCCTGTTAAACCCTTTACCATAGTTACATTTGCTCCATCTATTTAACAGACATGTTTAGAACATAAGAGACACTGATGTCCTTTAAGACACACTCATACACTGGAATCAAATGTCTGTTAGACATGTGTGTCATAGACAAAGACATTTTCTTACTATTATGGCAGGAAAAAAAATATTTTTAGATAAAACAGTGTATGTCCCAACAAGATAAAGTCCACCAACACACACTGGTGCAATCAAAGCAGTATAAGCCCTGATTGTGCCCTAAACATTTTCTCAAATCTTTTTTAATTTTTAGGAGTTCTCAGGTAGCAAACAGACGACACTCAGGCTTTATATATGTGTTTCTCACAGTTACAAGTACAAAAGACATTCAATAGCTGTCCCTTCTAACAAACAGAAAACACTTGGCAGTGCATCTTCTAGAGCAGCACTTGTGTGTTTCCTCCTGAGGTGTTTTACTCTGCACAGTGTAACCACCTCTTTGTTCTGTTATAACATGATGCACTCTCAGAAATCTTTTACCCTGAAATGATTCGAACGCTGCAGCTGTCATAAGATTTTCTGTTTCAATAAGCAGCTGAGCAATAACATGAATTTTTGCAACACAAATGAATATTGTTTTGCTCTTATTTTGATCAAAATACCACTTGTTGTGTAACCTGCATACAAATAGGTTGTAAAAAGTTTATAAATGTGCAATACCAATTTTTTAAATGTATATTTTAATCAAGTTCCTTTCATAATACATTTTTAGTAAATTTCCACTTATTCAGATGGTAAAATAAATGGTAAATGGTCTGCACTTATATAGCACTTTTCTCTACCTTAGTGGTATCCAAAGTGCTTTACAATGTGTTTCACATTCACACATTCACACACCAGTGGCGACAGAGCTGCCATACAAGGCGCTAATCTACCATTGGGAGCAACCTGGGGTTCAGTGTCTTGCCACAAGGACACTCCGGCATGCGGAGGGGCCGGGGATCGAACCGCCAACCTTGAGATCAGTGGACAACCCACTCTACCACCTGAACCCGCCCTATTATTCAAAGGAAAATGGCATTTCCTGACAGAACTGAAAAAAAACCAACAAACAAACAAAACATTGTTATCTTTATCCCGTAATATGTTTAATGGCAAGAATATGTTTCACACATTATTTTAATGTTTAAATCAGTTTATATAATCCAAGCTTTCAAAGTTTGGCTGTAACTTCTGTAATAGTTCTCAGCATATTACAACCCAGGTATGTGCCTATAGGTGGGTGACAAATTAAAGGAAAAACCAACATAAAATATGCTCAACCGGTTGAACTACTGGGTGACCCCTTGACCCCATGAGCAGGGGCTGAAGTCCCCGACGCAGTGGCCATGGATTGAGTCAGACCCATGACAGGATTTGCTGCATGTCCTTCCCCACTCTTCTATCTGCCATTTCTGCCTCTCTTCAGCTGACTTCTGCAATAATGAGCAAAAAATTACCTTTAAAAAAAATATCTTAGTAATGTGTTAGTACGATGATTCACCAAGTGTCCAATATTGGAGCTCGTATCTGCATTAGACTTCCTGCACTAGTCGGGCTTTAGCACTCTAGGCTTTCCCTCTGGCAACAGCATCAGGCCAAAATATCAATTTGATCCCCTCCGACCAGCTCCAATGGAATTTACAGACCTTATCCACGCTTTCCTGCTGTCTAGTCGTATGACGCGCATGCTTTTGGCTGTGCTGCCCTTTTCGCCTCAACACTGTGGAAATGTAACAAAATAAAACACCCCAAACAAGCTGCGGGCTTTGGTCTAAAAGGGATGCTGTGTTCCTGTTCCTCTCTGTCGTCAGTCAGAACAAAGTGTAAAACCTCACAGAGGACTGTCACGTGTGATACCAAAGAAAACCCTGTCCCTGTTACTCAACTTCGCATCAGTGGTTAGAAATATTTTTTAATGCCCTGTGTCACGCTTCAGTTTTGAATGTGTGAGCTGGCCCTCTTGGTTCACAAGGAAAGTGTTGTGTATTTGACACAGTGATGTGATATATTGTGGCATTTATCAGTGCCGACAAACCCGTAGTTCTGATTAGAGCAATTGTTATGTAAGATGAACTCTAAAAGACGTCTGTGCCCTAAAAAGGTGAAAAATACTAATTGTTATTGATCGAGAAAGCCTCTTAAGAGTTGAGGATAGAACAGATTAATCCGAGACCCCACAGACATTGCATTCGCATCACTTAACAACAAGACTAGAACTCCATATAAACCCACGTGACACAAAGTGTTCATTAAAAAAACCTAACTGCGGCTGAAACGAAAGCCCCTCTGAGTCACTCAGCAGAACACACAACCGTCAGCGGTCGCTCACTAAATGAGCATATAAGTCTGTTAAAAACACCGCGTAATGGATGGCCTTCAAATTACAAAACCCTTTTTTATTTTCCTTTTCGCCCTAGTTCTCTTCTCCTCTCCACATTGACCTCAAGGGATTCTGAGGTAAGGCCACTCACCCAGCAAACCGCCTGAATCAAAGCACAGCATTGAAGTAGGCGCTTTCTTAGAATCTATGATAAATAACAAACAGAATCTTTTTAGGAATTTCAAAGAATCGAAGTCTGATTAAGCCCTCCGGATTCGAAGCCTCACTTTTCTTTTACCAGTTCAATTTACTGTCCAGATGGGCACTGACATATTTGTGAGACTGGACAATATCTCTTTGCTGACTCTTAAAGTTGGGGTAAGCAGGATTTGTTTGGCATCACCGGGCAAAAATTCCATTCTGACCTTCAGGATATTGCAATTCAAGTGGTCCGAGAGGAAATTAGACTTCTCTTCCTGGCTCTGTTGACAAGTGAGGCCCATGTTGGAAGATTTCAGCCATTCATGGGGCTTTTCACTAATCAGATGAGATAGTACTACTGGCAACAAAGTCCATGGTCAGGATAGGATGTGGTGGTGCAATGCATTAGACAGAGAATGTTTACTCCAGAAGGTAGGGTGCAGTGATTATTAGCTTTAACAGTGACTATCTCTGAATGTGTGAACACGTGCACGTGTGGTGGGAGGAGCTTAGAACACAGAGCTGCAGGAGGAGGGCTGGCCTTTTGAAAAGTCAGTGTGTAACTCTTTGGTTTTACTAATATTCATTTAAAAAAAAAATTGTATCACACCAGCTGACAGATAGTTCAAACTCTCTCTTGTATTCCAGGTTGTTGCCAAGTCTCCTAATTTGACATTATGTCAGACTATGGTCAGCAGTGTAGAATGTGAATTAAAAAGGGGATAAGACTTTGCCCTGTGTCGCTCCTGTTTAAGTTATAATAATATCAGACAGTTTGTTATCAAGTTTGATGAACAGGTTGAGATAAGAGATGATCTAAGACCCAGTCGATAGTTGTGTAGTTAATGTAGTACAAACAAATTCAGTTATTTGTTAGTTAAAAAGTGTGATTGAATTGTATGAAAAGCACATGAATGAATAAAGAATGAATGTTTATTTCGAACATGTATAAAATAAAATATGTTCTTTGTACATACAAAGGAAGGAAAAAACAAAGAAAATAATAAAAAAAACAAATGAAAAAAAAGAAAACATAAAACATAGCACATGGTTCGAAAAAGGAGTAGGGAGAAGTAAACACCTTTTGAAAGTCCTACCCCTTTTTTTTTTTTTTTTTTTAACCATTTCTCGACTTTAATATAATATAATATAATATAATATACTGTACTATACCATAATATAACACAATATAATATAATATAACACAATATAATACAATACAACACAGTACAATACAGTATAACACAATAATATAACACAATACAATATAATATACTATGATATAATGCAACTACCTAATACAATATACTATAATATACTGCGCAGATATCCATAGAAATACATAATATATACACATACATACAATATAACTATCCCCTTTAAATATTTACCCTATATTAAGTTAATTACAATATAACACCCAACACTATTTTATTTATATTTATATATCTGACCATCCTCCATTAACAATGTTCTTCTTCCACATACTTGTGTAATAATATGTTTTTGTACCTTTTTTTTTAAACAGATTTATGTTACTACTTTGTTTTAATTCTTTCTCCAGACTGTTCCATAGAATCACCCCACTGTTCGACATGCATAAACTTTTCATTGTAGTTCGAGTCTTTGGTTTTTTAAAGTTTAGGTCTCCCCTTAGATTGTATCCACCCTCCTTTTCTGTAAACATTCCCTGTATATTCTTTGGTAATAGATTATTTCTTGCTTTGTACAATATTTGCGCTGTTTTGAATTTGACTATATCCATAAACTTCAACAATTGTGTTTTTATGAATAGTGGGTTTGTATGATCTCTGTATCCTGCATTGTTTATTGATCTTATTGCTCTTTTCTGTATTGTGCATATTGGCTGTAGAGTGGTTTTGTAGGTGTTTCCCCAAACCTCGACACAGTAAGACAGATATGGCAGAATTAGTGAGCAGTATAGAGTGTATAATGACTTGTAGTTCAGAATATGTTTCGTTTTCCACAGGATTGCTGTGCACTTTGCCAGTTTGGCTTGAATGTAACTTATGTGCGGTTTCCAGCAGATCTTATTGTCCAAGATCACACCAAGAAATTTAATATCATGTACTCTTTCTATTTTGGTATCATCTATTATGATTTCTACATCATGATCCATTTTTTGTCTCCCAAACATCATGAACTTTGTTTTACTTAGATTTAATGATAATTTATTTTTATCAAACCATAGTTTTAGTTTATTTATTTCTGATGTGATGGTCTCTAAAATCTGCTGCAAATTCTCACCGGAACAAAAAATATTGGTGTCGTCTGCAAACAAAACAAATTTTAATAATTGCGATACTCTGCATATGTCGTTGATGTATAGTATGAATAATTTTGGTCCTAATACCGACCCCTGAGGTACTCCGCATGTAATGTTCACGAATTCTGCTTTATGGTCACCTATCTGCACATACTGTTTCCTGTTTCTTAAGTAGCTTGCCAGCCAACTCAACCCAACTCCCCTAATACCGTATTTTTCCAATTTATTTAGTAATATGTTGTGATCGATGGTATCAAATGCTTTTTTTAGGTCCACATGTCTATATCATTACAGTCTGTAGAGGTTTTATTTTTACATTTTCTTACATACTCCATAATTTCTTCTTCATCGACTGCACCTAGAAAAATTGTGTTTGGATTTCTGTGTCCTGTATCTTCTATATCCCCACATTCTGTTGTCTCTGGTTTCTTTATTTTTGCTGCTAAATCTGGTCCCACATTTACAAAGAATTGATTAAAACTGTTCACCACATCCTCCATATTATTAATGGTCTTGTCATTTTCAGTGTAGTACTCTGGGTAATTTGTGGGTTTGGATCCACTTCTCACAATGCCATTCAGTATATTCCATATGCCTTTAATATTATTTCTATTTTTTTCCAACAATTTATTATAGTATTCTTTCTTACATATCCTCATTATATTAATTAATTTATTTTTATATTTTTTGTACTTTTCCTCTGTCTCTATAGTTCTGTATTTTAAGAATTTTCTGTATAATGCATTTTTCTTTTTGCAGGCATTTTGTAGCCCCTTTGTGACCCACGGACTATTTGTACGTTTATTTTTATTACTGTATTTCTTTATAGCACAATATTTATTATACAATACATTGAATATTTTTAGAAATTCTTCATATGCCTTATCAATATCTTTTTCATTATAAACTACATTCCAGTTCTGTGTCATTAAGTCATCTTTTAGTGCAGTCATAGCTTCTTCTGTCTTCACTCTTATATATTTATAATTTTTGAAACATGAAACATGAAAATGCACGTGCAACGATTAGTCAGCACAACTGATGACGTTGACGCGGAAAATTTGTCGGCATCAATATTTTTCATTGGAACCATTTTTAAAAAATATTATTTTAAGTCTTCATAACAAATGTTTTTCATCAGTATCACTATGCCATTCCTTCGTCAGGACGCCACTTGTTTTTTGCTCCAGTCATTGATCAGCTGCAGTCAGTGTTGCAGCTTTAGACAACGGCAATGGCAGTGGTCTAACGGTTGAATGTAAATGCTTCCAAAAACCCGTGGCTTCAAGGGCAGTGGCGTACTTCCAGTGACCACAGAACAAAGAGGCCATTTGTGCATTTTTCAGAGTTGCAGTGGCAAAACACAGCAGCACAGCACAACGTGAAAACACCTGGGGAGAAAAAAAACACAGGAGTGTTTACTTCTCTCCTGCTCTCTGTGCTCACACACACTGTGTTTTAATACAGCTGAATTCCCAATAAAGCTGTGTCTCATTCACATGTTTTTCTGTCGTCAGTAAGGCTACATGGTAGTCGAACTGCTGCTCTGCACTGATAACATCCTGATTGTGTGACTGCAGTGTCGTCTGATAAACTCAGCAAACGCAGAAGACAACTACTGTGCAGCGACTTAGGCTATGTTTTCATAAACTTTAACCCTATAATGTCATGGGTATCATATTTGATCCATACACTTCTGAGACTTATTGAGTCAACATATGGTAAAAACTTTGTATAATGACGTATAAAGATACAGATGCTACAGATGCAAGTTTTGTTATTTTCATATTTTTATTGCATATACTGTCCTAAGTATCAAATATGATACAAACAAAAAAACATATATGCAAGTAATTTTTTGTTAAATGAGCCAAATAAAGACTTCAGATTCCAAAGATTAGAATTTTCTGTCAATTATTTCTTGGGTCAGGCATTATAGGGTTAAGGTCACTACTGAAGGTCAAGAACAGTTACCCAATAAGGAGAAAAGGAGTTGCTTTAGCCTCTCTGTTCTTGTAAAATGTCCCCTGTGATAATATTTCACTTTGTTCATTATACAGACCAAGGTTTTTGACCTTGCTGAGGGGTTTGATAGAAACCTACATTTCATTATTACAAAACAGCAAAATGTGGGTTAGTCCACTTCTGCATAGTGCCATCCATATTTTTCTTGTCAGAGTTTCCAGTACAGTTTTTCACTTTAATATGTAAACCTTTGTTTCCATTTTGTACCTTGCTGCACTTTACAAGGACACACAGTTTGTCAATGTAAAACTGAACCTAACTGAGATGGTCATTGTGCTGTTTATTGAAGGAAAATTAATTAGTCAGCTTAATTGATTAATCAGTGAAATAATAATAGAGGTTAATCAATATTAAAGGCCTTCAAATCAATCCTTAGTTGTCTATATTAAATGTAACTGCAATCTACATTAGAAATAACACAGGAATATTTAGTCAAACGTGGCTTCAGATGGAACCAAGTACACAATTTGAAAAAGTTTTGAGTACCTACTCGTCCTACTGCACTATGTAATTAAATGTGCATAGACAGTTTCTCATTAATAGAAGCACGAGGCAAACAAATCAGGCAGAGGAAAGCCTCAGGGGTCATTAACTGGCATGTCTTCTGCCAACTCTTTGAAAATAATTTAAAATTTGTCGGATTAAATTCCACATAATGTTTCTATTACTGTGCAGACCTTTGAGGACAGTAACACCCTTTATAACTAGCTCTGGGTGATTGCTTTGAAGGGCTATATTTTTATTACCATCTATCTCATGATGAAATTCTGCTTTTTATGCGTGTGTGTGTTTTTCCCTCACAGACTTATTTATCTCATGGTTATGTCTTTCAGATGGACGTGACGCTGATGGAAGAACTCCTGAGACACATTAACTTTCGTGACTCCAACTTTTGTATCGCTGTGATTGCCATCATTTTCAACCCTTTCTTCTGGAACGTGGTAAGAACTTTGTGAAGACCATATTGTAGCCACCAAATACGATGATATAACCTCTCGTGTACTTAAACACGTGTAGCCACAAACCAACTCAAGTTGAAAAACATTGGAAATTGAGACACGTGGAAATTTAACAACAGAAAGTTGAGACTGAAAGTTAAAATTTTCAAAAAAAACCCCATATCTGATTGAATTTTGTTTGGGTAGTAGCGTTTCCTTTGTTGGTTAGAAGTACAAAGCCAGCTTGTTGATGGAATACTCAGACTTTTCATTTCAATCCAATTAAAAATCCCTTTGTGGCGGCCAGAAGCCATAGAGAAGCTAACAGCTATTGTTCGTGGCTGTGAATC
Source organism: Dascyllus trimaculatus (assembly GCA_024666655.1). Classification (NCBI taxonomy): domain Eukaryota; kingdom Metazoa; phylum Chordata; class Actinopteri; family Pomacentridae; genus Dascyllus; species Dascyllus trimaculatus. The sequence goes on from CM045463.1 coordinate 23,089,487, forward strand.
AGCCGGCACTGATCATGACAAACTGAAGTGTGAATCATTGTGTTTTTTAACAGTAAGTTTTATTATAGATCCCTGGCAGCTGTCATTTTGTCTTAGCAAGGTGATATTTTTTTCCTGGGTGGGAAGCCAGTGAGGGATTCTGTCCTTTCAACTGACTCCTAGTGGTGGGTTGGGGCAGATACTGGATAGAAGAGATTCAAGACAAGCTTCCTCTCCTTGAGTGCTGCTTTGGTGGGTGCACAGGGCACATTAGTCCTGTCACTATATCAGATTTTCACCACACGATTATCATGGCCAAAAGAATTCAGAATAATAACATTATCATGATATCTCTTGAAAATATGAGAAACGCAGACACTCAAATTCTTTCTTTAACTTTTAATTCTATGTTTCTTTTTCGACAAATGAATTACTCTCAAAATATCAGTGTATCCTCTGTTGTTTCTGTGTTGAAGTGTCAACCTGATAGCTATTGTGTAAATCCTCAATACCTATACAGTGATCCCTCGTCTATCGCAGGGGTTAGGTTCCAGCCCCCTCTCCGCCCCCCACAGTAGACGAAATCTGCGAAGTAGCAACCTTAGATTTGTTTTATTATTTATATATATTTTAAGGCTGTGTAAACCTTCCCCACACAGTTATTAACCTTTCCCACACTCTTATAAACACTTCCTATCCTCTTAAACACTTTCTACACTCTTAAACCTTCTATCTAGAGGAGCTTCGACAGCCGTGTCCGATAACGGAATTAGTGATCCACTTGAAATGCCAAACACCGAGGACATCCGGCTGCCTACCGGGAGACTGATGAGGATGTTGCGGGTATTCCTACAGACTGCCACCGGTTCTCTGACTGTTATTTCCAGTAAGGGTTTGCTGTATATATACACCAACCAGGCGTAGCATTATGACCACCTGGCTATTATTGTGTTGGTCCCCATTGTGTGCTCAAAAATGCTTTGAACCATTGGACATGGACTAGAGGACCTCTCAGGGTGTCCTATGGGGTCTGGAACCAGGACGTTTTAGTGTTTCTTGCAGTTGGTTCCAGTCTTGAGCTGCAGACAACTGAAACGAGCAACGGCTAGAAATAGTGCGGACTTTGAGGATGAGGAGGTTGATGAGGTTGCTGGAGCAAAGGGAACGGCTGATGTTATGAGTGATGAGTAGTGCGTGAAGATATGACAGAGTTTTACTTGTAAGGGTTTTATATATGAACAGAAACCGGTGTGTTTGTCTGCAGGAGTAAAGAGAGGGCCAGTTAACAAGGGAGTACAGACTGCAGTGGTGAGTAGTAAAGGGGGTGCTGGTGACAAAATTGATGGCAATGTGGTAGATGGTGTCCAGTTTAGAGAGGAGGGATTAACATGTTGGACCATTGCCATGTTCCTCAACATGTTCCTGATTGTTTGATGTTTTTTCCATGTGGTGGGGTGCATTTTCCTGCGGGGGTAGATAAGTGACAATTACGATTGCCATATGCGTGAAGGAGCGTGGTTGTTGTGGGACAATGTTTATTTGGGTGTCTAAGTCTCATCAACACGGATGTTAAAATCTAAGGTTTTCCATCAGAACAGCACATAGTACAAATATGATCAATGTTATTCACTTCACCTGTGATTGATGTACACTGTAGCACCACTTGGACACATATTTTTTAAAAATTGTACATTTTATACCTCCAGACAATACGTATAGACAGCAAGTCAGTTGCAGACTTGAGTGTTACCAGCTGAAAATTGCATATCTATTCAAAGATGACAAGGCTTTGTGAAATCAAGGCAAACTGTCTGGACTATGTCCCTGAGCCTGATAAAGCCGCCCTCCTCTCTATCGCAGATTGTTGGGCTGCACAACTGCATGCACATCTGATCTCAGATGTTTTGTTGTCAGTGCTTCCCATTGTCTGGAACTCAAGACTGATTACACATCTATATGTACATATATTACATAATATGATTGCTCATGATTGCAGTGCGCCGTAGGAGTCGCGTCTCGTCTGTGCTTTTTACAGATTCACAGAAGCAAATCCCCTCTATTCACTGTCAGGCCGGAGGATATCAAATACATACATAACGTCTATGCAGACTTTAGTTGAGTCACATCTTCCCCATGTGAGTGAACTATGCCAACATTTAATTATGCTGGAAGCCTTACATAATACCACAATTAAAGTAGGCGCTGAAGTGAAAAAAAATGTCTGTATCCTAATTTTTTTTCCTTGTTTGCTCTGTGGTATAAATCCTCAATGGAACTGAAGCTATTACGATATAGCTGCTCATAAATAAGAGTGAAAATGTTTAAGTTCATGCAAAAGAAAAGCCGTCAATACAATTTATAATTCAAAGCGTCCAGGAGGCTCAGCAGTGTTAGTCTTATATATAGCTATCATGTGTTCCTTTAGGCTTCATTTACTTAGTTATGATGTTAACTACGTTTTATAATGGTCTCTCCACCTGATAAAATAGCCTGGTTGCGGGATCATTGGACGAAATTGGTGTCATTTTGAAACCAGTTTCAGCGCCTCAACAGGTGCCTGCGTTTCCAAGTGGTCATTTAATTAACCTTTTAACGATGATTCATTCGGTCCAACGCCTCACACGTACGGCCCAGCGGGGGCACATGCTCATCACACACGGAGCACAAGAAGCAAAGCCAATTATCTGCATTAAAGTAAATGTCACCGAGGTGCTCTTGGCCCCGCACATGATCACCTCTTTTCGAGTATTGTGCTGGAAGATGAGCTGTAAGTGGCTGTAATGGGGGGTTATCCAGGCAAACAGCATTAGGACTGATGGAACTTATATACAAAGGTAATAAAAAAAGATCTTTCTGCTCTTGTGAGTTACAGCTCCGTATTTGTTCAAGTATTGGGGACAGTGTCTTTTATTTGATTACGCTGGACTCCCATCTCCTAAGCATAAAGTGTCTTTATAACAGCTTTTTATCCCGCTGATTTCTATTTCTGATCACATGTCTGTCACATGTGGAGCCGAGGCTGATTTAAAGAAGAATATAGCTTATTAGGGTGCAAATGTGTCCCTTTTGTCCTATACACGTGGCCCAAGGAACAAACTCATGTATGCTTGATGAAGTTAGTGGTAAAGTACATATCTCGCTGTAATGTGCTGGATGTACTGTGCTGGCGCCTTGCAGCTGATAGCGCTGAAGGCCTTGCAGGTTAGTGCTGTAGCTTCAGGTCACAGAAAGTGTAGAGCATTTCAACTTGAATCAAAGGATCACCTTCTGTTGGGCTCTTTTTACTTGGTAAGTAGAAGTCCAATATTCACTTTCCTTCAGTTCTGTTTGTGTCGTCATCGATTTTAAATTTATTCTTTGACTTTTTAACTACTGAGCCTTGCAGTATTTTCACCTGACTTTGTTTATTGGAGACCTCTACCAATTGACATGACGAATGACACTAATGAGACCTTCCATGCCAACTCACCTTGGCCCTCCCAGTTGGGGTGGTGGATTTTCTTGAAAAAAATCAGGCAAAAAACTTCAACCTGAACCATGGAATCTTGCAAAACTCCACAGTTTTACTCCAAATACTTTGTGAGTTATGACTTTTTAAAAAAATAAGCCCTCAGTGAATCTTTTAAAGCCTCTTTAAAACCTCACCAGTTGTGTATTTTTCACAAGATTTGATTTTCTTCTTCTTCTTCTTCTTCTTATCCCAGAAACCTCAAGAAATAGTTGGAACTTGTAATCATGTCAATAACTTATGCTGATTTTTTAAACAGAAATTAAAATAATAAAAATCTAGAATTTATCATCAAAATGAAAAATATTGAATTTTCAAAAAAATTAATGTCTCTGAAAAAAATCATCCAAATCCTGTGAAAAATAAGCAGATGATGAGGCCTTTAAAAAAAATCATAACTCATTTGGAGTAAAACTGTAGGATTTTGTAAAGTTCCATGGTTTGCATATTTGTTTTTTCCAAAAAAATACACGACAAGCCTGGGAAAAGAAATCTGGGTGAGTTGATGTGGAATGACTCTAATGCGAGTGGTAAGACTGAGTCAGAATTTTAAAGTTGCACATTGTAAAACCAAAACAGTGAACTAAAATAGCCAAGAGGTGGTAATTCTCTGTGAAATTGCCACCAAAAGCAACCCCATTTAAATTACACCCTTTTAACGCATTGCTTGGATAATAATATGAATGAGTGCCGCTCTAAATCTGCATTCATTTATTTTTTTGCCGCTTGGCGACAGAAGAAAGAACCTGCCAACACTACACTGAAATCGCTGTCGTCTTACCTCACTTTTTTCTTTGCTCCTCGCTCTTCATCCAAATGCATGACCAGTGTTGTTTTCGTCAGCGATGACGCAATTATGTCGTTCATGCCTGTTTTTTCATGACGATAACGAGACGGTGACGAGCTAAACATGGTTCTTTGATGACTAAAACATGACAAGTCGTGTGTAAGTTTCTGTTGATGAGATGAGACTGGATTACAATGCTTGCGGGTGGTCTGTCAGATGTTTAAAATGCCTATTTCTGCCTATTGTGCGTCTAATCTGTCAGTCAAAAGCTAAAAAGTATCAGCAATGCTGCTGCATCCTATCTCTGTTTGGTCACACCCACCACCTGGCATGCAGCGCACATTCTGCACAACACAACGGTCACTAGTCACACACAGACATGTAATTTAGCTTTTTGATACACTGATGAACCATGGCAGCAGCATCAACAAAGGGGCTTGGTGGTCGGAAACGACAACATGATCTATGGACATGCTTTCAATATAATCAGAATACATTGTAGAAGGAGACGGTGGCAAATGAGTCCACAAACTAGGTGGACAGAATACCACCAATCTCAAGCAGCACCTGAAGGCTGACCAGGGGTGGACTGGCCATAGGGAGGTTCAGGAGGTTTCCCAAACGGTGGATCTGTTCCAGGCCGGTGGCCGGAACGTTTTGTTTTTTTTGGACCCCAAACACAGCTGCAGTTGACCACAGCAGCCTGCTGTTGGGTCAATGATCTACCGTATTGGCCTGAATAGACGACCCTGATTGTAAGACCTCCCCTCCAAATTTATGAATTGCAACACTTGATTCAACCTGTCAACCTTGATTCCAATTTCCAATACTTACTTACATAAATTAATTCGTTAAAAAACCTTTTGAAACCTTTTTGAGTTTTCTTCGACTAAAACCAGACTAAAACTATCACATTTAGAAATGACTAAAATGTGACCAAAACTAATGAGCAATTTCGTCCAAAAGACTAAGACTAAGACTAAAACTAAGACGTCTGCCAAAAACAACACTGTGCTTGACCTACCTTATACAAATGTTTAACAAAAGAGCAGCAACCTGCTAAACAAAAACGCTAAAGATGCAATCAACAAAAACCAAAACAATGAGCTAAAGGAAGCTGAAGTCTCCTTTAAGTTGAGTTTTTTTCCACTATGAGCCACATTTGTCATGTTATATGTAGTAAATTGAGCCGTTCTGCATATCAAAATATTAAATGGTGCACCCTTAAGGTTGCTGTTTTGGGAAGTGTGGTGGCCTTTAGCACTGATAGGCCAAACTACTGATCTATCATTTAAAATAATCATAATGAAAATACGGTTGCGGGCATAGCACATACATTTTTAAAAACCACGGTGAAGAGAGCCAAGAAGCAGTTTACTTTTGTGGAATGACTGTGCGCCCTTGAAATGACATGGAACTGAAGTGTTTCTTGTCAGAAGAGAGATTTACGTGATTTGAAACCTTTTGTCTGCAAACTTCTTCCAAGCTGCCTTTGTTAAAGATGATTGAGCGGCTTCCCAGCTGGACGTGAACAAAAGGTGTTCAGTGTGACAGCAGCCTCAGCAGGAGATGCTCTGCAGTACGACAAAACTGTAACTAACTTGTGGCGTCTGCAGCTCTTTTAAGAAGGAGCGTCACGTTAGCACTGTGCTGCCTTAGGGATAGTTCTAGTACGCTCATCAGAAAATCAGATATTTGCTGTTGCACGTCCACGGCCGCTTCGTTTGTTTGAGTCTTCAGCATCCTTATATTTGGCTTGGAGGCTCTTTATTTTTCTTAGGCATTGGAGTCATGACCATTTATACCCACGCTCGGCCACATCTTTGGAAATGTTTTCAAAAACCGCCCAGTTCCGATGAGAACCCCTCGGGTTTGGCCTGACTAGAGCTGTCCCCCCAAATATTAACCAACCAAGTCCAATGACTGGACTCCACATTATCGTCCCCCATGGTTGTTGTTTTTGTTCCTGCTCTACTTGAAAGCAGAATAGAGATGTTTGTCGTGTATCAGTGACGTGTAGGTCGAATAAATGCGACGTGGCCGTTCAGACAGAAGTCGCATGGCAACAGATCAGATACGTATCGGATTTAGGATCACATATCCAGGTGGCCTGGGTCGCATTTGAAAAATTCGGATGTGTGTTGTTCAGACTGTCATGAAAAGATCAGATACAGGTCGCATAGGGGCAAAAAAAATCAGATTTGGGTCACTTTAGCCTGCAGTCTGAACGTAGCCTAAGTTACTTGCTTTGAAAAGGAACTATCAGTGGTCATCTACACTGTAAAAAATGTGTTTAATTAAAACTTTTAAAAAAACTTCCTGTTATTTTAGAGATTTTCCCTGTTTTGTTAAATTACAGATAATAACTAGGTAAATCACATGAATGAATGTAATAATGTCCATATCAAAAATCAGTATTTGCAGAGAAGGTAGTTCATTCCTTTACAACATTTGACCAGTGAAATTACAGTATTTTTTTTACTGTATTTAAATAAGATTTAGGATATTTGCTGGTGTTTAAAAATAAATTATGTTTATGAAGGACTGAAAAATGGTATGCAGTGTTTTGGCTTTTATTTAACAGATTTTTTTCTGTTTTGTTAAATTACAGATATTAAAATCACAGCTAAAATTCTAGATTTACATGTTAACCGTAAAAACAACAACAAAAAAAGCAAAAACAGGCCAAAACTGTACAACAATGTCCATATTAAAAATCTGTATTTTAATAAAAGCACTTTGTTCTTTAGCAACATCTGACCCCTAAAATTACCTCATGTCTTATTGCATTGAATTTTTAAAAAAAAGTTATTTTATTAGATATTTGCTGTTATTGGAATTTTTAAAAAACATCTATTAAGGTGAAAATAGTGCATAATTTTTAAACATTTTTTTATTGTTACAAATTGCTCCTGTTTTGTTCAAGTACGGAGAATGTCCAGTTATCACTGAAAAAAAGGAATTCACATGTTGACTGTAAAAAAATGTTGTTGTTTTTTTCTTTCCAGTTGAGGCAGTGCTGTCTGGCACATCCAGATGAAAGGGTTAACCCAGCACATTTCCTCTCCTTCATACTGCTTTCTGTATATATGAATGCACGTACGTCAGATTTGAGGTCAGGAAGTGAGAGGTAATTCTGGAAGGACAGAACTTGAGATTTTTCATACAAAACTCAAGGTACCTATTACAGATCTGAGCCCAGAGGTAACCGTCTGCAGGTGGCATCCTGCTGAATGTTACGTCTGCCTACAGATGGTGTGACCTTTCAAAAAGCAATCATAAGTCAGCGGGTAACAATCACAACACGTGTCCCCATTTGCACTTTCAGGCCTGTACAGCTTTAGCAGAAATGTGTCATGACGATAGGATTCCATGGTAGCCTGGTGTTTCCCAGTTGGGTTTTTGTCATCCACTTGCTGGTGGAATATCCCTGATCAGTTGCATCAGTGTGTGATGTAACTAAAACAAGGTCAGTCATAAGTATAAAAAGAAGTATGGGGTGCCTGGTTGTAGCTGTACCTTAGTTTACCTTCCAATGGACTTTCTTAGAAGAACCATCACACCCCTGTATTCATACAATCAGCTAATCATGTGGAAGCAGTGTCATGCATATAACCATTCAGATACATGTCCAAAGCCTCAGTTTAATATTCAATGTGACCTCAGTGACCACGACTCAGACAACCAACTCTTTGCAACTACACTGAGCAGGAAAGCAGCTCAGACTGTTCAACACGTCCACCTGAGAGACAGTTGGACGACAAGAGAAGGTCACTTCAGGTTCCATTGCCATCAGCCAAGAACAGAAACCTGAGGCCACAGAGGGCACAAGCTCAACAAAACTGGAAAAACGTAGTCTGATCAGACAAATCTTGATTTGAGGCTGCAGATAGAAGGTCAGAATTTGGTGTCGGCATCATGAATCCATGAACCAGACCTGCCATGTGTCAACCAGGCTAATTGCCCCTTTAGCTACCAGTCTTCCAAATGACACTTACATATGATTACTGCCAGACTTGTTGAATCCAAACATCACTAAATAGAACCTGTCTGGCATTGTGAAGTAGCTGAAGGGTCTCAAAAAGCAGCACATGATGCCACGTTCTAAAGCAGTGGTTCTTAACCTAGGTTTGATTGAACTCCAGGGGTTCGGTGAGTCAGTCTCAGGGATTCGGTGGAGGTCAAGACACTAGGGCTGGACCCGAATATCTGAATATTCGGTCATTGTGGTGCTATCTGGGTAGTAATTTTAAGATCCGAATACTCATGCACCCCATGCACCTTATTATAGAACAGGGCCAGTTTTTTCACCACATGTTGGGAGGAACCTACTCTGTAATAATGGAGGTATACTCTGTATTTGCTCTGAACACAGTGTTCTTCTAGAACAAAGACACAGCCAGGCCTGAGTCTTGAGTTTGTATTGGGTGTGTACGTGTGTCAATGTGTAAGGGAAACAGATCAGGATGTACAAACCCCCAGCTGCTACCTTTTATCTCTTCACACTGGTGCAAGCGGCGTACATGAACGAGAAACCCACCACACAAGAGAAGAACAAGTTCAAAAGGCGCACTGACATAAAAGTCTCTTCATTTGTGTGTAGGTGGTAGATCAGTTCGGTGATACTTCCTGGTTAAAATTGCATCCTCATTGGGGTCAGGAGGTCAGTGTGCCACATAGCTCAGTGTGAGCTACGTGACACATTGACCTCATTATGGAACAAGGCCAGTCCGTCAATCTGCCAGCCCACGGATGCACCAATTCTGGAGTCTGTACGCTTGTTAGAGTCTCTGAAGGTTTACCTGACCTGATCAAAACCTGCACAGTATGGGCTACGACTTAGTCTTTGTGTGTGTGTGTGTGTGTGTGTGTGTGTGTGTGTGTGTAGGTGGTCTGCATGGTGACTCATGTGCACGATGCTGTGTCTCTGAAGCCTCTGGAAAGCTCAGATCAGAGCAGTTCACATGATCATCCTGTTGGTCATCCTGGACAGCACTGCGCTTCCAGCTCACAGACTGCTGATGCTAATCACACCTGTGCACTGATGGCAGGGCTACATCAGGTTCTGGTGATGTTACTGTGCTACCTGTGTGTGCGTCCAGTCATATTTATTCTGATTCAGTGGAAATTAGCTAGTCAGTGATTTCATGTGTCACGTGTACTGTAAAAAAAAAAAAAAAAAAATCTGGGGCCAAGAGTGTCAGAGAATAAATGTTAAAAATGGTGGACTATTGTAACATTTATCAACAAATCAGTGGAAAAAGCCAACAAATATTCGTAAAATAATGACATTTTTAGCAGATTTTTTAGCTTTAAATGCAGTAAAACTGTCATATTACAGTCACACACTGTAAAAGAATGAATCTGTCACCTACTTGTAAAAGACAGATTTTTCCAATGTGGTTGAATAACTGATTGCCATTACTAGATATCATTTGTAATTTACCCAAACAGGAAACATCTGTAACATAACAGTAAATTGTAGGGAATAAACTGTTAAAAATGATCCCTGGAAGTCCAACTGCTGTTTGTTATCTTTACCAAAAGAGGACAAAATTACACCACTCTTCAGAGCCAGAAACTGTACAAACAGAATCAGTGGATTTTTAACTTTCCTGTGGTCCTTGAAATACTTCTTTGTGAGTAATGGGGCTGTCTTTGAGCTGCTTACATGAGTTTGACATCTCTCTTCCTTTCATTCCTAATGATCTGTGTTTAACTTTGCATTCTGGCGTTTTGTTTTAAATTTGTTTCTGATTATTCAGAATTATTTAGAATACCAAGGTATCGGTGCATATATATAATACATACACCCTGATCAGGTATAACATTATGACCACCTGCCTAATATTGTGTTGGTCCCCCTTATGTGATCCAAAATGCTCTGAACCATTGGAAATGGACAAGAGGACCTCTCAGGGTGTCCTACGGGGTCTGGAACCAGGACCAGGGCACTGGATCCTTTGGGTACTCTGGCTTGTGCAGTGGGGCCTCTGTCAATCAAACTTGTTCCACTGCATCCTGTTGATGCTTGATCACAATGGGGTGTAGGAAGTTTGGAGGTCAAATCAACATGTTGGACCATTGTCTTGTTCCTCAACATGTTCCTGATTGGTTGATGTTTTTTCCATGTGGTGCGGTGCATTTTCCTGCAGGGGTAGACCAGTGACATTTGGGATTTCCATTTGCATGAGGGAGTGTGTTTGTTCAGGTTAATGGGGATTAACAACCCCTGAAAGTTTCAGTCTTCAAAGCTTGAAACTGTGTTTTAGTTTTAGGGTCAACATGATTTTAATACAGTAAAAGATGTTGCATAAGAAGACATTACCATTTATGAAAATACAGACTTTGGATGTGGACATTATGTATTTATGTCTAGCTGATTTCCTTATGGTTAATATGCAAATTTTAGTGGATATTATCTGCATTTAAACGAAGCTGAAAACATCTGTAAAACAGTATTTTACTATTGTACAGCACATAGAGAAGCAAGAACACTTGACATTGATTTAGCACCAAGGTATCGGTTCTTGTAACCCCCCTGTTCTGCTGGGGTTCTTTTAAAAGGAGAAGCCACTTCCACAGTCCATCAGTTCAGATCTTTGTGGTCTGTAGCAACCAATAACGTAATAATTTTGGCCATTTTAAATGTAGTAAAGCGAGTAACGTAATAACTTGCCAATAATGTAAAAAGGTTTTGAGCCAATAATGTACATTCATTTTTTTATACATTTGTAAATGAGCGTTCAATTTCATGCTGCATATTGGAATTAAGTGCCATTATAGTGCCAGTCCAGTTATTTGAATAGAACTGAATCGTTTATCCTTGAGAAATGTCTGAAAAAAGTTTTAATGAAATGTTTTCCATGAAAAAAAAATGCTAAATTCATTTGGCAGTGCAACGCCCAGCAAAGACACTGACATGAAATGATAAATTTACATATCCAAGCAAACAAACAATATTGTAAAAACAGGAGAAAGGTGAATGCATCAGTGGGTAGAAGAAATCGTGTAGCGGGTGCTCTTCAGGATCAGTGGGAAAAAAACATTGTAATAGCAAATGGTTTTGCGGAGGCACTCCGGATAAGTTACTTAAAAGTCCTTTTATAAATCATGGACAGCAGTTGACGCGTTTCGGCCACCTCAGGGCCTTCATCAGAACATAATGACAAAATACAGGGCACAGGTGTGCCTAATAAAGGGTAAAATCAGGTCACATGACCACATCACAATGATAACAGGGCATCACTATATGGTGGTAGAATAGCGGCAGAGAAAAAACAAAAGAAACTTAAAAATTTAAAAATTTTAGGGACCAGAAGAATGTAGTGGAACTGCGATCCATGATTTATTAAAGGACTTTTAAGTAAGCCTCGGACCTCTCTCTTTTGCTAAAACAATATTGTAAGTCAAGATTTTTTACAACAAAAAAATTCTCAAATTAACTCTTAATAATAATAATAATAATGATAATGCATTGGTTTACATTGCATCATTTATTCACTCCATACACCATGGTGGTAAGCTATGTCTGTAGCCACAGCTGTCCTGGGGTAGACTGAAGGAGGCGAGGCTGCCAGTCTGCTCCATCGGCCCCTCCACCACCACCAACCACTCACTCTCACCCTGCATCCACCCAGGCTTCCTGGTGTTCCCTCACGGTCTCCCATCCAGGTACTGACCAGGCCCAACCTCGCTAAGCTTCCGAGATCTGACGGGATCGGGCCTCCACAAAGCGCTATGGCCTCTTACAACCATAATTAAGGAGAGTGAGAGCTACATGGGACTAATCCTTGATGAATGAATATGACCACTATGTCATCCACTAGACCTATTTTTGATGAGCAAACTGCAAAAAAACTGCAAAAAACATCTTTTATTTCCAAGACATGCAGTCCTGTTTATGGATTGTTACATTGTCGGCTGCAGTTATTACATTTTCAAAGGATTTTTTTAATGCTAGGCCATTAACATCGTAACTTATTACATTATTGGCAAAATGCTATTATGTTATTGGTTGCTACATGGCCTTCCTAAAGAACCACCAGTATTGTGCATTCATTTCTTTCTTTTCAAAACTTTCCACAAATAACTTTCCAGAAATAATCTAATTCTTGTCTTTTTTGCCGTTGAGTGGCTGACAGTGATAGTGAAGTTAAGTCAGACGGACCTTATTCCTCGACATGACACACGTCTATTAAACCTGTTTCAGTCACGTTCAGCCACGGAGGTTGTAGTGGGGCAGAACAAGCAGTCACATGTGGCACACAGTCAGCCCGACCACATCGCCCAAAATAATCTCATATCCACTCACACAAATGTTTCACCACATTATTCTCACCACTTACCCTCAGTCTTATCCTCATCTTCCCCGTGTGCCTCCTCGTTTTCATTGTTTTTCTCTCTTCACTTCTGCCCCGTCGTCCTCTCCGTGCCTCCCGCTGTTTTCTCCTTTTAGGCTGTCCTTTTGCTCTCGCTGTCAGTGCTTTTGTCAGAGGGTCGGTCAGTGAATCACATAGCAGTGACTTTCTTTTTCTCCTGCATGACGAGGCCTCTTCAGCTCTCGCTGTCCTTGGTGGCTGTAGCGTTCTTCTATTTACTCTGTATCAAAAATGGCAAAACATAAAGTGTCTCCAAGATTACAAATGAAAGCTGAATTCCTATTTTTACTGTGCTGTACAGGTGTTTTTAATTTTCAGACAGGCTATGACATGTTATTTTTACTCTTGTCCTGAATGGCATGAATAATTAATATTCCAAATAAACCACTGTATGAATGACAGCTGTGATCCAAAGCCACACTTGAAGCTGTGTTCCGTTTCCATGCAATCCATTTTTTTTCTTCAGATGTTGGGCAATTCCACGCACGCGACTAATTTTTTCTCAATTGTTTGAAAGGTTTTTGAGGTTTTGATTAGGGCTTTGGAGTGTTTATGTTTTCATGAACGGGCTTGTTGTTAATTCTCACATGCGGATGCTCAGACTTATAAAGGATGGAGAAGTGGACAGAGTTCGACACCAGTTTCCTTTCCATGTGCATGCGTTGCTTTCAATGTGCTGCTCCGTGCTTCTGTCCTCTCCTTCTGCTTGAGAGTAAACTGAAAGCACTCAGACTGGATGGAAGGATCAGAGCCGCAGATATTTTTAAAGATTTATTTTAGCCATTTTCCTTTGCATCTTTTATCATTTATACCCCTGTGAATTGGTTACCAGGGCAACAGACATGTACGCACTCATGTGTCCAGTGATTGGAGTGGTAACAGAGCTCGTGTGGGTCTCGCACATGTTTGCTCACATGACATTTCTCCTGCATTGAGGATGTGAGGATGATGGCTAATTTCAATTTCAATTGCTTTTTTTGTGGACAGCAATCCGCTGGTCCAGCGTCCTTAACTATTTCGAAGTCAAACGTGGCCTGAAAATGAGATTAGATCGAGTCTGGGGATACATCAGCTACATGTCATCCTGACATGTATCTGATGCGCTGGGAGGAAAGTGGTCAGCCTGTTCCTTCTTGTTTTATCTCTCCACTTTAGGCTGACATCTCAGCTGGAATCACGTGGCCATCAGGCCCAGCTGCAGATAACAGATTGTGGGAACTAAGTGTGCATACGGCAGGAAGACTGCTGTGCAGGACTTATTCTGACTGAATACCTTCTCCAACTGTACAGGCAGGATATTATTAACTAGATCTGACTGATGTATATTTATTGGGGGCGGCTGTGGCTCAGGTGGTAGAGCGGGTTGTTCACTGATTGGAAGGTTGGCGGCTCGATCCCCGGCCCCTCCACATGCCGAAGTGCAATACGCTGAACCCCAAGTTGCTCCCAATGGCAGATTAGAGCCTTGCATGGCAGCTCTGTCGCTATTGGAGTGTGAATGGGTGAATGAGCAACACATTGTAAAGCGCTTTGGATACCACGAAGGTAGAGAAAAGTGCAGACCATTTACCATTATTCTGCTGACAGAATAATGCTCCAGTCTATCAGTAGAGTAAACTGTTTTTTAGAAAATATTTTTCCAGTTTTATTGATAGAGGGAGAGACAGAGGGAAAGGGGGTATAGAGGAGACAGAGACATACAGCAAAGGGTCGTGAGCTGGACTTGAACTCACGACTGCTGCTGGCGAGCTGTGCCCACCTGGTAATGCCTTAACTCAGCGAGCTTTACTGCGGCCGGCCTGAGTAAACTTTTAGTGTAGTGGGTTGTAACGTCTAGTTTGAAGCTAGATTTGAGCACTAAAATGGACACACGATAACATACAGACCTTCCTTGCTCTGAACAGTGAACTTTGAATGACAGGAGGCTAACTCAACTTTAACTCATAGAAATTAGGATTTGATGTTAAAAAAAATTGCTTGTAAACTGAATTAGTAGCATCAGAACATGTTGCAGCAGGGAGTGTGTGAAAACTACTCAGCAATTAGGCAGATTACCCTGAACAGTTCGCTAAAAGTATTGGATTAATGGTTATAAATATTCAACTTCTGCTACTCAAGTGACAGAAACACAGTTGCAGACATGACCTAACCAAACTGAAGAACGCCACATCAATGTTTTATTGGATTCCTACAACACGGACGGACTCACAGACAACCAAAAAAAACTTGTTGCGTGTTACCAGTGGAAGCAAGACACTGTGTCCAGTGTACGTCAGAAAAACAGGAAAAACCCTATGTCCTTTATTATGCAATCAAACAGAATGGATTTGCACTTAAAAATCAAACTGAGTGCAAAACCAGTAGACACAGCCCTCCAAAAAGGTTTTGTTGCAAGTAAAATAAATATGCTACTACAATAGGCCAACCCGGTAAATAGGGTCTCTCAGCGTAGGTGCTGCCCACGAGATTCAGCTCAACAGCAAGCAAAACTTACTGGATGCGCAAACAAAACCAATTGGATTCTCTCAAACAAAACTTCTGAGTTAGCCAGCAAAAGTTTGGGGTTAATGGTTTAATGACAAATGAGTTATACTCGCAAAAGTTCAGTGACTATAGTTTTGCTGTTGAGTCTGTTTTTTGATTGTAAACTTATTCTGTGTGATTGCATAATGAAGAACTAAAAGTAACGGCGTGCGTAAGGTCCACCATCTGTGCTGGGTTTTATAAAAGCACAGTCAGTCTAAGATAAAAGCATGGACCACCGTCTGACAGTCTGAGGACACATGCTGCGCGTGGGCCCGGTTCACTGCAGATGAGTATCAGAAATCACAGTGTTGTAGCAGCAATTTGCATAAATCACAAAACACACATATAATACATGGCATCTGTGTTGTTGTTATTGTTTTTTTTAAACTACAAACCTACAGTTGTAAACAGAAGTTGACATACACTGGTAAAAAAAAACATGTATATTATGGCAGTCATGAGTTTCCAATGACTCCTATAACTTTATATTTTCTATGATTGAATAATTGAAACACGTGTCTTTGTCACACACACACACACACACCCACCCACACACACACACACACACACACACACAAACAATCATGTATTTTGGTACTTTCATAGATATAGGTCTTCTAAACTAACAAGATCTGCTGCATTAAAAATACACATACAGCAGCTTAAATTTTGAGTTTTGGTGATGTAGGAAGTTGATTCAATCAAATGTAATAAATAATAATAATAATAAATTTTATTTATAGAGCACTTTTGATAACAAATGTCACAAAGTGCTTTCCAGAAAAAGTAGAATAAAAATGAAATAAAGCACGCAAAATAAGATACAAATAAAATAACAATAAAACACACAAATGCATAATGCAAGAGGGCCCATGTTTGATTTCTGCACCAGCTTAGTTGGTAAAGCCAGTAATAAAAACAAGAGACTATAAAACATAAGACTTAAATAAAATAAGGACAAGCTCTCCGATAAAAATGTGTTTGAAGAAGTGACTGAAAAGAGAGCACAGAGTCAGCCGACCTGATGTCCTCAGGCAGTCCGTTCCAGAGCCTCTGCGCCCGGACTTGTTGTCAGCCGGGCCTCTGAGACAGTTAACAGACCTTTGCCTGTGCATTGTAAGGTGTGTAGTGAAGAGTACGGTGTAAAAAAGTGGACAAAAAAGGCTGTTACAATAATCCAGAGAAAATAAAAGCATGTTAAGGCATGTAAAGTTAAAAAAGATTGAATATTTAACAAATTTCGAAGATGATAAAAACATGATTGTATACGTTTTGCGTTGTGTTGTTCAACATTCAGATTAAAATCAAACCAGATGCCGAGATTCCTTGCAGCGAGCTTCTTCTTTTCCACTAGTGGGCCAGCAGATGGCAGAATTTATTTTGCCATCTGCTGGGATCCGATTACCACAACTTTGTTTTTTGTGTCATTCAACTGAAAGAAATTCTCTGACATCCAGTTTCTCACATCCGCAATACAGTCATTTAAAGCACTCAACTTCCCAGGGTCAGCGGCTTTAACGGGCTGGTACAGCTGCATGTCGTCAGCGTAAAAAAGAAATAAAACACCATGTCTTTGTATTATGTGCCCCCTGGGAAGCATGTACAAAGAAAATAAAATTGGACCCAAAACCGACCCCTGAGGCACACCATACTTAACTGGATAAAATGACGACATGGGGTGGTTTGCTGCAACACAAAACCTTCCATTAATAAGGTAGGATAAAAACCACTCCAAGACTGTACCTGAGATCCCCGCCCAGTGCCTCAGTCTGTTTAAAAGAATGCTGTGATCAACTGTGTCGTAGTCAGCCCTGAGGTCCAGAAGTACCAAGATGGAGCACATACATCATCTGCTGCCATTAAAAGATCATTGGTCACCTTGAGCAGGGCTGTTTGGGTGCTGTGGTACTTCCAGAAACCAGATTGGAATTTTTCGAAAACATGGTTACTAGTGACATGGCCTCTTACCTTCTTGTGAGTAATTATGATTGACTACAGCTGATGACTTGTCTGATCCAGTTCAGTTAGGGTCCATTTCATATCCTTATTAAACTCAGCCAGGAAAGGAGAAACGTTCTGTGGTCAGATTAAGCACAAGTTGAGCTATTCGGCCACAATGACCAGAAATACGTTTAGAGGAGAGAAGGTGAGGCCTTTAAGCCCTAGAATACCAAGCGTACTGTCAAGCATGGTGGTGGCAGCATTATGCTGTGGGGCTGTTTTGCTGCTAGTGGAAATGGTGCTTTACATAACGTAAATGGAATAATGAAGAAGGATTACCTCCACATTCTTCAGGAACATCAAGTCATCAGCCAGAAGGTTGGGTCTTGGACGCAGTTGGGACAATGATAATAATCCCAAACACATCCAGAGTGGGGGCTGCACAGTGGCTCGGTTGTTAGCACCGTCGCCTCAGAGCTAGAAGATCCCCGATTCGCGTCCCGGTTAGGACGCCTGGGATCCTTCTGTGTGGAGTTTGCATGTTCTCCCTGTGCATGCGTGGGTTCTCACCGGGTACTCCGGCTTCCTCCCACAGACATTAATTGATTATTCTAAATTGTCCGTAGGTGTGAATGAGAGTGTGCTTGGTTGTCTCTATATGTAGCCCTGTGATAGACTGGCGACCTATTCAGGGTGTCCCCTGCCTTCGCCCTGAGTCGACTGGGATAGGCTCCAGTCCCCCCACGACCCTACAGAGGATTAAGCGGTGTACAGATAATGGATGGATGGACATCCAGAGTGGTAAAGAAATGGCTAAATCAAGGTGCAATTCAAGTTATAGACTGGTCTCCCCAAAGTCCTGACTTAAACCCCATCAAGAACCTGTGGACTGTGATGGAGAAGCAAGTCTGTGTCAGAAAGCCAACACATTTACATTTACTACACCAGGTCTGTCAAGAGCAGAACCAAAAGCGCCTAGTTAAGGTGAAAATGGCCAAAGGACATTCAATCAAATATTTGCATTTCTGTGTGTATTTTTTTTGACCCAGCAGATCTTGTCATATTTCCAGAAGACCAATGATACATTTAAGAAAGAACCAAACTGCATGATTGCTTTTTGTGATTCATTTGGGATGTAGTGATTCACATGATATACATGGTCTTTACAAGTGTATGTGCGTTTTTGTTCATAACTGTAAAACAACCTTGACTTAGATTTGAAAGCTGATAGCTAAATAGGAGCTGTAGAGTGACTGTGTGATTTATGATGGTGATCGATCATTCGTTTTAATAATTTGCATATCATTGGAATATTAAAACAGCCATTACTTGCAGTCCAAATTAATCGATCACTCTCACTCTGCTTTCAAGTCAAGTTTTCAAGCAGTCACAGCTGAGACTAAGGCCAGACACTTGCAATTACAGAAATAAGCTAAAAAGCAGGCCCCTTTCAAATTGCATGTAATCAGTCGTGCAATTAGAAACCGATGCACACTTTCACCAAAATGTTCAAACGCTGTGATGCAGCACCCCCATTTTGCACTCTCTTCCTCTCTCAGAGGTCTTATCTGGTGTGAAATAAGGCATTGTGCATCGTGATGTCAGCGTGACCGCTGGTTATTTACAAACTCTCAACACTGGGAAAAAGAGAGAATAAACACAATCTCTATAGAGTCAAGGCAGAAAAAAACCCTCATTCAGCCTGTTAAAGTGTCCCTGAGAGAAAAAGGAGTAAAAAATAAATCAGTTTGGAAAATAGAAAGGCAGAAGGGGCAAAGCAGCAGCAATGAAAATGACATCAACACTCAAGAAAGACAAGGATAGAACCAAAATCCCAATGAATAGTTGATTAAAAAGGGGAAAAAGTACAGAATAAAGAGGAATTATATAAGAAAAGCAGTGGTGGGCGGTGTGATGAGTTCCTCATTGAATGTGTCAGGCTTGTCAATGGCCTGTCACCTTTCTCAGACAGAGAACTTTAATCCAAGAAAAAAAGAGAGCCGACACCTATGCTTAGATTTCTACTCTTCACTGTCTGAAAGTCAAATGGTAGTGAGATGTTAAGGCCCATCTTCAGACTCCTCTGACACTAATAACACACAGGATGAAGATGTACGTATACTGCTTTTATATAATGGCCCTCTTGTTTACATGTTTTTACAGCTTTTGTCATAATGAACCTCAACTATCAACGTTCAGTTAGATTGCATTTATGGACTGACGCACAAGTGTTGCGCACATTGAAGCATAAAGTCTGCCGTAGAACACAAGCAGTTATATTTAGGCAGTTATGTTAGCAAAACTGAGTCAGCTGAGGACTGTGCATTAGTTACAGAGTTAGGAGCTGTTGTGTTTATGTGTGTTTGTCAAGAACCCTTTGTGCCTTTAGACCTTCAAATGCCCTCCGATGCACCCAACTGTGTGTTGGTTTAAATACTGTTCAATTTCTAATGTGCAGCACTAAGCCTGGCTGCCATTAGTTACAGTTTAGCACTGCTTTTAGGCAGCTCACACGTCTCATGCATCTCATTTCTGGTTTATGGCTGACTTAGTCGACAGAGTTGATGACCATCCCTGTGAAGTTTTATCAGGTTTTCTTATCTAGCTATACCAATAAGGCTGGTCTTCAAGTCCTATGCGTGGGCATGGTTTTTAGTGTTTTCAATTGGTGTTTGTTTTGTTTTCAGTTGCTGTTTTATGTATGTTAGGTTATCAGTCATTTTACTAAACTACTCTGTCAAGTTCAGGCACCAAAACTACTCATTTAGGAAAAATACAGGGTTAAAATGCAGTCATGGAAACACTTTCCAGTGGCTACTTTTATTTTCGGTTGCTGTTTTTTGCAATTTTTAGTCATCTTTTACTGTTGTTTATGCTACAAAATTGCCAGGGTTAAAATACACCTGTGCCAACCCGAAACACTGTTGTTTTATAGGTTTCTAGGGTGGCTAGTCCAGCCCCACGAGCTTTGCCTAAAAAATTCAAGCATCTTACAATCTTCCAACTTTTTTGTGATAATAGTAAGTTTTAGTGGGGGCGGCTGTGGCTCAGGTGGTAGAGAGGGTGTCCACTGATCGCAAGGTTGGCGGTTCGATCCCCGGCCACTCCGCATGCCAGAGTGTCCTTGGGCAAGACACTGAACCCCAAGTTGCTCGCAATGGTCGATTAGCGCCTTGCATGGCAGCTTTATCGCCATTGGAGTGTGAATGTGCGTGTGAATGGGTGAATGCTAAACACATTGTAAAGCGCTTTGGAAGCAGGACGTTAGCAGTGGATCCTTTGGGTACTCTGGCAGTGGGGCCTCTGTCAGTCAAACTTGTTCACTGCAGTCAACACTGCATCCTGTTGATGCTTGATCAGAATGGGGTGTAGGAAGTTTGGAGGTCAAATCAACATGTTGGGCCATTGTCATCTTCCTCAACATGTTCCTGATTGTTTGATGTTGTTTCCATGTGGTGTGGTGCATTTTCCTGCAGGGGTAGGCCAGTGACATTTGGGATTTCCATTAGCATGAGGGAGTGTGCTTGTTGTGGGACAATGTTTATTTGGGTGTCTAAGTCTCATCAACACAGATGTCAAAATCCAAGGTTTTCCATCAGAACAGCACATAGTACCAATTTGATCAGTGTTCTTCACTTCACCTGTCAGTGGTCAGAATGTTGTGGCTAATTGGTGTATAATAGTATGTAATAAAAGGTCTCCTGACATTTCTTGTTTTCACTGTTAGTTTTTAGTTTTTCATAAGAGCAAATACCTTACTTTTCACTGTAGAAGAAATGCAGTCACCCAAAGGTAAAAGAGTTTGGAATCATTTGACATTTAAGTGATATTGCACAGGGTTGTTCTGACTTCTGGTGGATAGTGTCTTAAGTGTCATCTGATCTGCTCCCTGCATATGGAGATCGTCCCAGTCATCAGGTTTGTGCTGCCCAGTGACCTACATATAGGGGAACAAACTACTCATCAGGTCCTTCTGTCACCATCAGCTGCTGCAGCGGCAGGTTGTCACAAGCACACACCACCAAACCTGTGTGTTAGACGGCAGACATGAGGACAAATAGAGCACACAAGCATGTCGAGCCAAAGAGAGCAAAAGATGTTTTTCTTTTTACAACTCTGGATTTATTTTTGTGGTTACATTGGTTTTGACACAAGTGCTGACCAGAGTAATTGTTGACATCTCAATACAAAGAGACATAAGAGTTGCTTTAATGAGGCAACTAGCTGAAGTGACAGTAAGGCAGGTTGTGAACTCTATGCCACTTTGTGGGATGATTCACCTGATAGTAATTTGTGATAGGTTTAACACTGAATCCTGATTTTTAAGGGATGTTACCAGCCAACAGTTGGGGAAGTAATTTAACTATTAGTCTTTTTTCACACTTCCAAATAAGATATGATCATTCTGCCATGTCACAGAGCTATAACTGTCTGTGTTTTTTTGCTTTAAATAAGCAATCCGTTGTCTCTGATAGTGTTTCTGACTCATAAGTATGGTGACGGCCGCCGTATAGCTCACTAAGTTAAGGCGTTACCATGTCAGCGCAGGTCACCAGCAGTGGTTGTGAGTTGGAGTCAGGCTCATGACCCTTGGCTGCGTGTCACTCTCTCATCTATACCCCCTTTCACCGTGTCTCTCTCCCGCTATAAATGAAACAACTCCTGAAAAAATATTTTTAGAAAGTCTAGTAATATAAATGAGTTGCTTGTGCAGTCCAACTGAGAATCAAGAAGAAAGAAAGAGCTGATGAATAATTAGATTTTAGAGCTGCTGAAGTGAAAGAGGCCTGACTTCTTTGTTTTGCCTGCTGGATATGTGCATAAGCAGTTGGCTAACACCGTACTCATATGACCTTGTTCAAGCAGATCAAGGCATGTTATTTTGTTTGTTTTGGAGTCTTTCTGCCTCATTTAATGCAGCAGGACCTCCAATGACTGTGATCTCGATGTGATAACAGGATCAGTAGCTAGTCTGAGTCATTAATCAAGGTTTTTATTGTGCACCATGTATTTGGTTCATCCAGGTAAGAGATACTCAGATATGTATTCATGACTTGAGTGAAGGACTTAAGATTCAATCCATTGCTTTCATGTTTTTATTCACTGCACTCAATTACGCTGATTGGGAGGGTGAAGTGACCTCAGTTGTACCCACACGGTGTAGGCTAAGGTTGGTGTGTGATGGTGAGTCACACTGGTGGGCCTTGGAAACCATGTCGGGATTTGCTGTTGTTTTCTCCAGATTGAGCATCACCTGAGTGTCACTGTTGCTCTTTAAACAAAATCGGAACGGCGATTCACTGTTTGATTTGAGTTCAGGTTGAAAAACACTGTCGGTGGCTTTTCGTAATTCTTTATTTTCTTTAGAAGTTGGCCTAAAATATAGTGCAGCTCCTGAAAGACAGAGGCAGATGACTGATTTTTAGATAATTGCTTCTTTCTTTTCCACAATTAAGTATCAACAGTTGAAACACAAGAAACAGACCTACTGTCTATATACATGAAGATAAAGCGAAGAATTTTACATTTATATTTATAGTAAAACCACAAATAGTTAATGTTCAACAAAAATTCCAAACGTTCTGCAGAGATGTTTCAAATTAAAAGCCTTCCAGGAGACCAAAAGGTACCGTTCTGCCCTTTGTCAGCAGGGTTTCAGTTTGAAAAGAGACATTGCTGATTGGCTTGAGAGAATTCAGTGTATTTTTACAAACACTTTACTTTATAATATGTTTATCTATTGGCTGACTGTTATTTTATGTCATCATATGATCATGGTGACAATGTGATGCATAGTGGAACCCCTATTCATCAGCCATTATATCAGAAGAAGCAACCTTGAGCACCATGAAATTCTTTTTGATAACATCCCAATTGGGGTCAGAGTGCAGATTCAGCCACGATGAGGTGCTCCTGGTGCAGTCTGGCTTCGGGTCTTGGCCAAGGGCCCAGCAGTGGCAGCTTGGTTGTGCCGGGGCTTGAACCCACGACCTTCTAATCAATAAACCACAGCCTCAACCATCAAGCCTCCACTGACCCTTTGTTTAAATATAACACTGCAGTATATTATCATAAATAGTTGCCACCAGATGCGTCTGTCACACATATTTGGAAGCAGTAGGGATACATCATTTCCAAAACTAATTTATTGATAACATAACATAGAAAAGCTTCTTATATTGTTATGCAGTACGCTTTCTGGAAAGTCAGTTGGTAAATTAAGGATGAGCAGCTAAGTAAATACCTGTAAAAATCAAGAACTTAATCAAAGCGATGCAAAAAATGAAGAGGAAAAATCCATGTATAATCTTTTGGACGTTACTGTCATATTGCCCATCACAGATCTGTAGCTAAATATACTGTTGATGTCTGTCGATACATGAAGATCGTTGGGTAACTCTGTCCATACCTTCAGGCTGTAGCTTCCAAGCTTTATGAGATCTAAAATAACCTGTTTTTCCAGCCTGCTCTTCTAACCACTGTGCCACTCGTACATAAATGGTTTTCTATGTTCTGAACTTAATAAACTTCATGAAATAAGATTTTTTTTTTTAAAGGCAGGTGATCACTGTCAAGAAGCCAAGGTCACAGTGGGACTAAAATGTTCCTGTGCCTGGAGGGCAGCGTCATGTAGTGGTGGCCATGACAAACAATCTAAGTGCACTATCAGGACTGGAGCGGCCAACGTTTCCGACCATGTTATGTGTTATTTTGTTGGGTCTGTTCCCTATGCAGTAAAAACAACACACAGAGAGCATGTGGATCCAGAATAACACACCTGTATGTATTCATTTTAGGTTTTAAAGCCTGTAAGAATTTCAGCTGAATCATTGCAGCTGAGTGACATAATCAGGGTGATATAATAAGTTTGACCTCCTGCCCCTACCTTTAGGTGGAATGGGCCTGTCATAGCAGAGGCCATAATCGCATTAGGCTTTAAACTAACATGAAAGGGCTGCTTTGAGGGCTGAGTTAAATAATGGTTACTGGGGAACTGTGACTTACTGTATTTTCCAGTAAAATGAAATCTGCCTTCAGATTCAATGTTTCATCTGCACAGTTAAAGATACTGAAGAAGTATAACTGATCGGCACGCCATTGAACAGTTAACCCTACAGTAGCGATGGTGGAAAGGCCATGGAGTCGAGGGGTCAAGCATGTATTCCTTTAGGAGTCTGGACATGGAAGTCGGTTACATATGGAGAATCCTATGGTTAAAGTTGATGTATTTTCCTGAGGGAGCCTTAAGGGCTGGGAACACGTAATTAAGATGTGCTGCCCAACCACACGCAGCTGATCTGAAAGACACACTGGGGAGTTTAGTTGCAATATATAGACGGATGACAAATTAAAGGAAAAGCTTGAACCCTTGACTTCTACAGTGAGGTGATCCAGTGGCTCTGCTATGCTGTTGGGAGGGGGGTTTGTTGTTCACTGCGTATCAACGCAGAGCTGTTCTGAGTGATCACCTCCATCCTGTAATGAAACACTTCTATCGGAATAGAAGCGTTCTCTTCCAGGATGGCAGTACCTGGACTGGCATGTTGGACAGCGCACTCCACCACCACCATCAACACACCAAATGGCCTCTTGTATGAGTGGTGTTTATATCCGTCGGTTGAGTTCCAGACTCTTGGAGACCCAATGCCAAGATGCACTCAAGCTTTTCTGGGAGCACATGGTGGCCCCAACACCTTACTAAGACGCTTTCAGTTGGCTTTACCTATAATTAGTCATCTGGCTATAGTTTAAAAACTGCGAAAGCACACATTTTGTGCAATCTCTCCACTGGGACATTGGTAAGGTTGCTTTTTGTTGCACATGGGATAGGTCCTACAAACAACTGAAACAAAGAGAGATAGAATGAGAGCTAAAACCCTCGGCTCCTCTTTCACATCCACACAGCAAGTTGTGGCATGTAGTTGACATAAATGTTGAATTGTCTTTTTCAGAAAGCTATACATAATGAATGACAGACACCTGCTATTCCACATGAGTCACAAATGGAAATCCATTAGAGTGTGATTAGTACTGATTCTTATAAAATTCTTATTTCTTGTTCAGAAGTGAACATTTTAGCTGTACGATGGGACGTGGGCCTTTTGTGTATTTAGTTACAAACTATTTGGACAAATCGAAATTTTGACCCAATGGTGGCAGAAAAGTAAAGTTCAGCACATTTTTAATCATCGTATTAAAAAAATTCCGTTAAATTTCCACAATTTGCTAAAACAAGACCTTTTTGAATCATAGATAAGGCATCTCACAGGAAATGCAAACACCTTTTTCGAATACGATCAAATAAGTTTTGTTGTTTTTGTCTTTGGAGGCCAACACCTGACATAGCAGAACCAATTCCTGAATAGTCTTTATTTTTCTCCCCTAAGATGGCCAACGTTTTATTTTTATCTTCTTCTTTCAGGTCTTTCAGCAGCAACAGCTGGTTTTGTGTCTGGCTTTATCCACTGTTTCTATTATAGCCATGTGTAATGTCGCCTGTACTACCTTCTGATGACACTACGCAGTTCATTTATTCACTTCAGAGCAGTTAATGGAAACACACCTGATCTGCATTTTCATTTTGTAATTTACTGCAACATTTTAAAACTCCAGATGTGGACGGTTTTACAGAAACATGGCTAATGTCTGTGTCAGTGCTTCACCAAAATCATGAGGGCTCTTCAAATATAGTCCTGTAGTCAGCCAGCCAGCAATAGTTAAGACATGTCACGTTAAAACAAACATGTTGGGTACATGAATCATGCAGTGCAAAGGCTTCTTCCTTTCAGTTTTGTAAATATCTGCACAGAATTCCAATGTAATCCATCCAGTTTATAAAAAAGACCACTTAACTGAGAAACCAACATTCCCAGACCCACACTGCAACCATATTTGCATAAATGTAGTTTATTTTCATCGAAGAATTTGTACTCCGAGTATCTTCTGCTTCTTCTGCACTGCAGTTGACAGAATGTCCTTTCTGCCCAAGGTATAAATATTCAACAGTTGTGCATGTGTGCATGTGATCCGTCTATGTTCTTGTTCTCTTTCTCCTCATTAATCCGGAACAGCTCGCATCCACGCATTAATACACTTGGCTGTGCAGGTTGTCTTCCATTAAGCACAGCTGAACATCAATACTGGCTAAACCATCAGCTCCTGAGCCAGCTGATAGAATCACAGTCCAAGATGCAGACCTTCTCCCTGGAGGCTTGGAAAATTACCACCACTGAAGTTACTCCAGAAGCACCCTTTTCACACTCTCGTATTACATAAGTTGTTCTTTGGATCCTGCCATCTCTGTGTGTATTCCTGGCTTGTAAAAGCAGGTATTATGAGATGAGAATGGGCTGGAGGTACTTCAGGCTTTATCTTCCCATTTCTGTCTCTCAGATGTACTTCCATCCAGGAACATCTGATGTCAGATGTCGCCTCCCCTCACACGCCTTCCTATTATCCTGACTTCA
The DNA here is from genome assembly GCA_024666655.1 of Dascyllus trimaculatus. Taxonomy (NCBI): domain Eukaryota; kingdom Metazoa; phylum Chordata; class Actinopteri; family Pomacentridae; genus Dascyllus; species Dascyllus trimaculatus. The sequence goes on from CM045463.1 coordinate 23,116,076, forward strand.
AGCCCGCTGAAGTGTCTGCATCTCTAATTTAAGCGGGCTGATGGGGACACAGGACGAGCCTGTTATCTAAGCCTTGATTGAATTTGTCTTGAAGAGCTGCGAGATCTGCCAATCTGGCGCCACTCCCTGTCCTCTCCGCATCCGTGCCTTGTGTTATTTCCATGGCTTGATGGATGATTTGATAACAACATCAGCAGTCCGTCTGCAGAACACCTGAGTATTTTTAGTCTATTCCACTGTGGATGGTTGTGTATCGTGCTGATTGATCGTGTGTGAGGTTGCAGGCCCGTCGCTGGCTCAGGATAGAGTGTACTGGCATAAACGGCCTGCTAATGTGGACAATGGGCAGCACTTGGCGTGTTTCCCGCAGGGTAATAAGATGTGTTCTGGGGTTTGAGATTACTCATGTATATTTTTCTGAATAAACCTCTTGTTGGTGGTGAGCAAGGATGACAGTGTCATTTTTTCAGATTTAAGTTGTCTCTGCAGTGTAAAAAAACAAAACAACAAAAACCTCACAAACCCAGTTCTGATGTAAATCTTGGGGAGCGTGCCTATGTTCCCACAGCCCTATGTTCCCACAGCCCTATATTCCCACAGCCGTATGTTCCCACAGCCCTATGTTCCCACAGCCCTATGTTCACTCAGCCCTATATTCCCACAGCCCTATGTTCCCACAGCCCTATGTTCCCACAGCCCTATGTTCACTCAGCCCTATATTCCCCCAGCCTTATGTTCCCACAGCCCTATGTTCCCACAGCCCTATGTTCACTCAGCCCTATATTCCCACAGCCCTATGTTCCCACAGCCCTATGTTCACTCAGCCCTATATTCCCCCAGCCCTATGTTCCCACAGCCCTATATTCCCACAGCCCTATGTTCCCACAGCCCTATGTTCCCACCGCCCTATGTTCCCTCAGCCCTATATTCCCACAGCCCTATATTCCCACAGCCCTATGTTCCCACAGCCCTATGTTCACTCAGCCCTATATTCCCCCAGCCCTATGTTCCCACAGCCATATATTCCCACAGCCCTATGTTCCCACAGCCCTATGTTCCCACCGCCCTATGTTCCCTCAGCCCTATATTCCCACAGCCCTATATTCCCACAGCCCTATGTTCCCTCAGCCCTATGTTCCCCCAGCCCTATGTTCCCTCAGCCCTTTGTTCCCACAGCCCTATGTTCCCACAGCCCTTTGTTCCCACAGCCCTATGTTCCCCCAGCCCTATGTTCCCACAGCCCTATGTTCCCACCGCCCTATGTTCCCTCAGCCCTATATTCCCACAGCCCTATATTCCCACAGCCCTATGTTCCCTCAGCCCTATGTTCCCCCAGCCCTATGTTCCCACAGCCCTATGTTCCCCCAGCCCTATGTTCCCACAGCCCTATGTTCCCACAGCCCTATGTTCCCACAGCCCTATATTCCCAGGTGTTCGCTCTAACATGGATTATCTGCTGCTGACGGTGGCACAGCGGCAGTGTCCTCGCTTGCCATGCCTTTCTGTCGGCCCCTGTCCTTTGCCGCCTCTCAAAACGCATGCCGCTGGTGCAGATGCTCGGCAAGACGGCAGCGGCTGGGGGGGGGGGACTTGCATGCACGACTATTCGGATCTCTAAATTATTATTCGGATATCACCACAACGACTGGATATTCGGACATTCAGATATTCAGGTTCAGCCCTAGAAAATATATGAAATACTTATCCTTAAAAAAAGACAATCAAGGAGACACTTGCAAACAAAATGATACAAAAGCACACTAGGTTTAAATTATTTCTGATGCAGACTGTATTTATTTATTGGTTGTATAATTATTCATGCCTGGTTTACCGAGGTTGACTGAACGGGGTTAAACTTTCTGAACCCCAAAACCAGACGTTTGAGTGGCAAGTTTTCTTGAACAAATCACCAACATGATGCGATATATCAAGAAACTGTAAAAACAGAAACTTCCAGACGGTTCATGCTTGTATTATGTGTGACGTCTGGTTTCATAAGGAAAAAGAAACTTTATATTGTGATTATTTATTTTAATCACTTTATTCTACATGTCTCATCCAAAAATGCGCCAGAAATGAGCTCTTTGCACCAGATCCTTCAAAAAGTGCTCCTCAGCACAAGTTGGAAAGCGTAATTTACTAAGCGTTGACCAACAGTTGTGCCCAAAACGTAGCGACTTTCCAGTTGAACTACAGGCAGAGCAGAGAGGACCTGATAGGGAGATGTTTACTGAGAAATAAATCATGGATTAAGTCGTCATTTTCTTATAGACTTCTATACAATCAGACTTCTTTTTGCAACCGGAGGAGTCGCCTCCTGCTGGTTGCTAGAAAGAATGCAGGTTTCTGTCATTCCTGCGTTGGTTTGGTGTTTCAGACCGGGAGGCTATGTCCATCTTTTATATACAGCCTGCAACAAAATCATGCTTGTTGTCCGGGTTTGGGTTGAGAAGAGAAATTAAAAGATTGGAAAGCGTTAAAGGAATCCCTTAAACAGTATCCTTGAGTAAACATGTAGGGGAAGCTTTAGATGGACTATCTTCATTAGCTTGCTCTGCTATAAATGTTGACTGCTGCACATGTGTCTGGTTTTGTTGCTGCTTTTTCTCAGTTCAACCGTAGTTCATCGACATGTTTTGTCAAAGAGCTGATAACATGAGATAACATCACTGACAAACAGATAGTGTTACTCAATGTAAGGAGCCTCTTAATGACAGCAGGTCAAACTGATACATTTACTGGACAGGACAAAACTTGCTGCAGGCCACTGAATGAGACTTTACATTAAAACAGTGTTACTTGGGATACTGTTCTGCTGGTGACACGCTGACAGTGTCATTGTCATTATAAATATGCCATCTGTGTTTTTATGGAAGAAAGACCAACACGTTCAGTTGACCTTTGTAGTTCACACACATGCTCCAAAAATCACACGTATCTACTTTTAGTCCCAAATGCAAGCGAAACGCTCACACTGCAATCTTTCTCATCATTATCCCCCTGCCATGATGTGTAAGCTGCATTTGTGTATTCATTTTTCCTTCCCTTATACATCCAAAAGGCAAATGCATCCCATTCACCTCTTGATGATCCTTTCAGCGCAAAATCACTCCTATATTGTATCATAAATCATCTTTACATTGTGTTCTGATTGGGTGACTGTGCTGTAATCACTCCGTCCCATCTCACATGGTCCTTTTTAAGGTTTGCTTCATGCTGTATGAGTGTATTGTGTGGTTTCACAATGCTCAGTGTCATAGTTCAGCTTCACACAGAGCCACCACTGAGCTAAGGAAATGATCGGCGTCATCATCAATGGTCACAATATGTCCTTTGAATTGAAAGCAATTTCCCCGTCATCTCTTATCTTTGTACTCATTTTTTCTCTTCTACTGTCAGTGGAGGCACCAGCTTTGTTGAGGGTACTTGAATCGTTGCCTATAGATGTGGATCCATGTATCTCCTCTTCTTTTTGACATGACTCAATCACCGTGGTACCAGACTGCTGTTACTTTTCAGCATCTCAGGAGACAGAGATATGATGGGGACATGTAGTGAAGGCAGTGATTCTTATGTAACATTTGATCTAGAAGAGAAGCATACCCAGGCTCACATTAACACCACAAAATGCACTTTTTTCATTAAATATATACATTTATTTATTTGTTTGTTATTTATTTGCAGCTGGATAGCTCGGTGACTAACACCCCTGACCTTGGCATGGGAGATCGGTGGTTCAAGTGGTCCAGTGAGGACCCTTAGGCAAGGTCCTTGATGCTGCCCCAGCTACCTAACTATGTATTTGGATAAAAGTATTTGCTAAATGAAAGTGTAGAATTGTGGCAATTGTATTTATATGGTATTTTTTCATAGGATCTGGTGCAAACAGGTTATTTGAGGCAGTTATTTTAAGTGAGACACACAGAATAAAGGGATTTTAATGAAATATCATGATGCTGCATGTGACACCCTACCATCTGGGAGTAGAAAATCGGATTATTCTTTTGGGTTTTTACACTTTCTTGCTCTGACAAAATGGTGCAATTTTGCAGGTGTCATTAACTGTACAGAATGGTGACACATTTACTTTTTATTTTTTCTGAACTTAAGAATCAAAGTTGAGGTCCAATTGGAAGAGATCCCAATCTATTTGCAGTGTCCTTTATATTAGCTACAGTTGGGTACAGCATCATTGTGTTGACAACGCAGCCACCTCTGCAGGACCTCCATAAAAAACAGTATAAGAACTAACATGTGCTTTCATTAATGTGTTAGCTGAAAAGCTAATTGTCAGTTATTTCTTCCTCTGCTGTTGTTTTGTCTCTCTCTGGTTTGCTGTGTCCCAGTGTCCTACAGAGAACATTGTAATGGGTCTGACTGGCTTTACTTGTACAGCAGCAGTATTTTTCTTAGTATGGAGGAGGATGGAAGGGAGACAGAAACATTATGGAAGAGGCTGCTGGCAGCTGTGCAGAAGAACATGAAGGAGATGCAAGATCATACTTTGGTTTTTGTTGTTTTGGTCTTTTGTTCTCCTGAGTTCACCTCAGTGTGAAGCATTAACCCAGTAGAAAAGCCACTTGAGGAGGTGTACTATTGCACTTAAGAAAGCACTGAGTTTCTTTTTTCCTGCTGTATAAAGTTTGTTTCCTCTCACCTTTCTTCATTTTCCTTCTGTTTTTTTTTTCCATCTCACCGCTCCTGAACATAGAAACAGGTGTTGCCATGGTAGCATTTGTATGATTTTTTTTCTCTCGCTGTTTTACAGTCATCTACGCACTTCCTCAGCCCACAGTCAGTAAGTAATTTGAAGTTTGTCAGTCATTTCATAAACAAGTCTTGCAGTCAGTAACACAGGTCCACCACATGGACAGGCAGGGCAAACGCTTTTTCATGTTACATAACTGATAGGAGTTGAATAGTTTCTATTTTAAGTGGGAGGTGCATTTTGGAAAATGCACCTGTGATCACTTAGATAAGATCTCATGCTGTCAGTCGTCGAGGAATACACAGGGTGCAATATGGAGGGCGCCGACAAGGGAATACAACAGCCGAGGGAAGTAACAACAACACAAACAACAGAAAACCAATATGAACAGATAATTTCCTCGAGGCAGAACAGCATGTGTCACAAATGTCCTCACTTTTAACAGAGTGGGGGTCTGCGTTATTAGCAAGGGACTGTCTGAGTGCACGTCCCCAACATCAAAGCAAACAGAGAGACTCCTGCTTTCGAACATGTTGTTAGTCAGTCATTCACACCGGTGAGCTGTCAGTACTTGTATCCATAATGTACACTGTTGCCTAGTTAGTTTGTTAACTCCTGAATCGGGCATTTAGAGATATTACCACTAGGCATCTTACACTGTTTTTCTCCCACTCATGGTGCTAACACTGATGCTAAGACAAAGTTTAAACTGAGGCATGAACACAATAGCCACCACTTAAATACTTTTTTCTCCTAAAAGCTAAAGTGAGGCTTGATGAAGGATGTAAAAAGGCTGCAAAGAGTGCTTGATGGTTTTAACATGCCATGAAATGTGGGAATGCGTTGTTTCTGTCATGCTCAAATAGTAACAAAGAAAAGGAAATGAATCCCTGAGTCACACACTTCTCTGCCATTATGAGAAAAAAGCATCCGAACGAATGAAAAATCCACAACCGTCTAGAGGCCAAGGTTTAAATTAATAAGTAGAGCGCTCTGAATCACAAGCAAAATAACAGTGTCTCTGGAAATACGTCATAGTAAGCAGTAAGCAGGGTCTTTGTAGCTTTTCAAAAAGAGTCAGCAACAAAATAATATCAAGGAAATAATTTTAAAAAGTCTTTGTATTAAACATCACAAACCTCTGCAGTTTAGCTTTACGCAGCATTTTAGCATCTTTTCACTCAATGTTTCGGTTTTGTGGCGTGCAGCATTACTGCCACGCTATTATCACTGCTCTCATCAGGCTACTGTTTGTTCTTAGTGAAAGATACACAGATCGGGCATAACATCATGACCACCTGCCTAATGTTGTGGCTGGTGCAGTGGGGCCTCTGTCAGTCAAACTTGTTCCACTGCATCCTGTTGATGCTTGATCAGAATGGGGTGTAGGAAGTTTGGAGGTCAAACCAACATGTTGGACCATTGTCATGTTCCTCAACATGTTCCTGATGGATTGATGTTGTTGCCATGTGGTGGGGTGCATTTCCCAGCAGGGGTAGGCCAGTCACATTTGGGATTTCCATTTGCATGAGGGAGTGTGTTTGTTGTGGGACAATGTTTATTCCTGTGTCTAAATCTCATCAACATGGATGTTAAAATCCAAGGTTTTCCAGCAGAACAGCACATAGTACCAATATGATCAATGTTATTCACTTCACCGGTCAGTGGTCAGAATGTTGTGGCTAATCAGTGTATATGATAAGGCTAAAGTCTAGCAACTAGCTGATGAGCATATGGACCATTTTGCAGGCAAAGGGGAAAAATGTTTCCTTCAGGGGTTGGTGGAGACCAAACCTGAGCTAGAAGCAGAGTTGGAATTAAATCCACAGATTAGGGAAAACAACACAACTCCAACTAAGTGCTGATGTTACTCCATATTCGCTGGATTTCTAAACAGGCATACTTTCCATATTTGTTAAGGTAATAACATGTGAGTGTTGTGTTTACATTGCCGCCAAGAATATCTCAGTGAATGCAGACTTATCTTTACAGTGACTAAATCACCAATGCTAGCCTAATTTTAGGCTGTAGTCCATATCATGATATAAATTTGTCCTTGCCATTTGATGGGCTTTATAAAGACAGTACCACCATGTCATGACTTCTGCTCTCTCGAACTGTCATTTGTCAGGTGGCGAGATGGGAGCATCGAACACGGCAACTCTCCAGGCTCTTTGGCAGTCCCTACCTGGCCTGTTACGCTCTGGGCTTCGTCATCATTCTGCTAAATGTGTACCGTAGCCACAGGTAAAGCACACATTTCCCAATATATACGCCTGTGTTTGAGTCGTTTTTTAAAATCTTCAATCCAAATCAAATTTGATTAAAAGATTACAGTTTAAATTCAGTTCAGTGACTAACCCCAGTAGTTGTATGGTGCTTTAACATTTTGTGATAGTGTTATAGTTGTTTTAGTAGGACAGCAAACAACCAAGGGCACCGGTTTCTCTCTTGACTAGACAGAGTGGTGTGAGACATGTTTAAGAAAGCAACCTGGTAACTCAAAAGATGTCTAATTCAGAGGTTGTGTTCATATTTAATACTAGCCCCTGGTAATCCTGGGCAATTTTCTTAACCGCTAATCGGCAGCCTTATTGATCAATAATCAATTAATGAATAACATGAAGTTAACTTTGTGGACATCACTCCATGTCCTCATACAGCTATATTGAATGTGGTCACATGGGTTACATGGACTGCTCCAGTGATGTCGACTATAGTGGACACAATCATAGTGCACTTAAGCTCACCTGCAAAACAAGAACTCTGCCCAGTAGGCATTAAGCGTTACAGGAGACTTTGTCATGGTGTTGTTTTACTTGCTAAACTCCCATAATGCTGTCTGCTTGCTGACACTGAACTGCCGTTAGTCTGAGTGACCGCCTCTCTGGGCTGCTAGGCATTAAACAGGAAGAGGCTCCACCAGGTGACAAACCCAGGTATCGCAACTAATGTACAGCACATTTTCTGACATGTATGTCCTTCGTTTTCTGCCTCATCAGATACTATGACTTTTTATTGGTCAAATTATTAATGGAAATTATTCGATTCACCAATAATTGATATGGTTCCTGGGTCAGCTCCCTTAACAAAGTCCAAGCATGCTCCCTCCCTGGCTCATAAACTGCCTGTCATACTTTTATAATGAGCCCCTTCGCCCTCCTGGTGGCTTCCGTACAGGGGTCCTGAGTTGCAGTAGAAGGCAGCCACCTGGGCCCCCCCAGTCCCTCCATCTGTGCCCATAGACCTCCCATGGCGGAGGCTGCAGCCGCCATAGACCAGCTTTATGGTCTAAAAACACCCACAACCATGTGTCCTCCATGGCCTGCACCATCTGATTGACAATGCCAACACAACATGGCCACGTGAGGTGCATGAGTGAGCTATATATATGTGTGTATATATATATATATATATATATATGTATATGTATATATATATATATGTCGCTATGCAATTACCTTAGTACGTTTGTACAGGGAGCAATGAATAGCAAACACGCTTTAGTGAAACAACAACAGGGTTGGTTTCTATGGTTTCCAAGTGAAATACAGTTGCCGAAAATAAAGCAGTTATATCTTTGTTGCGGATGCATTCATTGTGTTTGAACAGTACCTTATTAGACTTGTTCTGAAGGTGTCTTTGCTGTAAATCAATACGAGAACAAAGCCATGTGGGGCTTTTACATACGCATTCAGTAGATGGGATTATAGAACTTGATACAACATACACTATTGATTAAAAATCACCAATCATTTAACTCATTTAATTAATTAGTTTAGTGATTTTCTAAGCTAAACTGTGCTGTAATTACTACTATTATTTTTTGAAGCTACTTTTTTGGCCTGTTTGGCTTTATAAGATAGTGACAGTGGAGAGAGACAAGAAATATGTGGAAAGAGAGAGACAAGGAAGGGCATACAGCAAAGGTTCTTCAAGATGGGAATTGAATCGGGAACTCACTGCTGATGACAGCCTCGCCCATAGGATACGCCCTCATCCACCAGGCCATCAAGTTGTCCTCTGTGATTTCTGTTTAACCAGTAATGCACTAGATTTGTTTAAAAAAGTCTATTCATGTCTTCTAAAACCAGACCAGATCTTGTTTGCTTCTCCTTGGTAATGCTAAAATGCTACCCTATGCCTTGAATCATTATGTTCAGTTTCTATAGCATGCAGAATATATTTTCCCTTTCACCATATTTCTTCTTCCTTCCACCTCTGTGTCTTCGTTTGTGCTCTGTCTCCACTGCTCTTTTCTTCCTTCCTCTTATCGATACCCACGCTTCTGTATGTGCCAGTGTCACCCCACGCCTGCCATCAAACCAGTGCCTTTTGGAAGTACACACTCCCACACCTCCCACTATGGATCAGAATGGTGACAAAACACCCTGAGCAAGACCACACATATACAGTATGCCAGGGCAAGAAGATTTTTTTCCCTCTCTCAAAGGATGTGTGTGATGTCTGTTGCCAGGCAACACTTTGGGAAGAAACCACTTTGAAGCAATAAATTGTCTTGGCAGTTGAAGAGAATTTTTATCAACACAGTGCAACACAAAGCACTAAGTATAGTACAAATATAGGAAAAAAAACATCCATTCACTCAGTTATAAAACTAAACTATGAATGAGGTGAACAATGGTTATAACACCCCATCATTCAACTCCTCAGAACTTACATTTAAATTTAGTAACCAGCAGGTGCACTACATTACCTGAAGTATAAGGTCTTTTGTGGTATTGGAGGCGACAAATATATACTGACAGCGTGCAATAAGAGCCAGGAGTGTGAAGTTTGAAAGACATGGACAAATACAGGCTAGGAAAGGACTAACTAAAGGATTCAGTTGATTGCCTTCAGTGGAAATGTTGGGCTGCCTCATAAACATCATTTGGAATCATCTGTCAGGAAGGTCCCTGAGAGGATTCACATTGTCCATCTATCTATTATCTCTACTCACTTCATCCTCTAGAGGGTCGAGGGGGGCTGCAGTCTCTTCCAGCTGACTGGGCTCACATTGTCCCAGGTGAATCACTGCACTTTTTGTTTTAGCTGTATCATTGCATACTCAGTACAATAGCACTGCAGACCTGTAAACCTTTGCATACCAAACCAGGCATCATACTCATGACTGCAAAGTGATCTGCGATGGAATCAGAATGCACCTGTTTTAGGAGTTAAGTGTGGTGCAGCTGCTTTGCACATGTGCTCGACTGTGCTTTATACACAGGAATGAATTATTTCTCCAAATTGTAGGTAAGGTGTATATAAGATGGCAACCATTTCTGAGGTGTTGTTACTATGGAAATGTAGCCAGCGGGGAGTCAAACCAGGGTATTCTCTCCCATGTGGTGTGCATCCTAACCATTCTGCTATTGGGTTGGCCTTAATTCAACTTTCAAGCTAAAGGGGTAAAGTTAAGGTAACATTGCTCAGCTCATTCTTGCTGCCAATGCTGCTGCCTCATTGGTTACCTGAAAGTTAGCCTGACACTTGCTGGTACTGCTGCTGCTGCTGTTCACATAGCATTTAACCTAACCCTACTATGAACATTCATGTCTGTGCACCCTGACACTTAGGTGGATGACAGAATTTATGTCGCACAAACCAATGTGTTTGGCTACGCTTCTTTTATGGACCCCTTCGGGCAGTGAGCAAACACACCTGTAACTCCATCTCATTAAACAGTAATTCAACTTTCAAGCTAAAGGGGTAAAGTTAAGGTAACATTGCTCAGCTCATTCTTGCTGCCAATGCTGCTGCTTCATTGGTTACCTGAAAGCTAGCCTGACACTTGCTGGTACTGCTGCTGTTCACATAGCATTTAATAAAGCTCACTTCCACCCTACTATGAATCTTCATGACTGTGCACCCTTACATTTCGGGGGGGGGGGTGACAGAATTTTCGTCACACAAACCAATGCGTTTGCGCACTCGGAGAGCATGAATCGACTTTTAGACTGCAGGGAGGTGCGCTTCTTTTATGGACCCTTTCGGGCAGTGAGCAAACACACCTGTAACTCCATCTCATTAAACAGTCAAGTGGATCCTTCTGGAGGTTACCAGTTACCTCAGCAAAGGTACAATGCATTTTCTGACATGCATCTTCCAATATATTTATATATTTTTAATCAATTAAATTATTGACAGCAATTAATTGATCAACAATTCAGGTCAGTTCAAATGAATGCAGGCTTGACAAATATGATCTGATGGGTGCAAGCTCTGCAGCCTTTCTCCAGCTTTGAAGACACCCTTTAACAGAGCTGCAACCTTTTGTTCCCTGCTTACTACTTTCTGTAGTTGGTTAACATTCAATTGGTGGTAAAGGTGATCGCATTAAGCAGCTGAAATGCCAGATCTGCTGCGTCCATATCTGGGCCGTGCTTACTGTCACTGGTGGGGCACTGAACATAGGATGTAGGGCTCAAATGCAGACACTGACCGGGCAGACGGGAAATTCTGAGGGTAACTGGGGACTGGTTGGAAAGTTGAAGCAAAGTCTGGAAACTCTTATTCAGGGGGCCTCGGGGAGAATGGGACTGGCTGAGGACAGGGATAAAATATCAGTGGTGCATTCAAGTATGTATCCATTCCACATCTATTTCAAAACAGGGACACCTTCTTAATATTCCATGCTGCTGTCTAGACGGGCTTTATTCTGGAAAGAGCTGCAGCTACACAGATGTCATTCCTGCCTGCTTTTTACACTTATAGAAAATGTACTTGTGTTTTTTTACACAAACAATGTAACATCTCAGAAAAGAACACAGTAATTGAACAAAGCTACTAATTAAAAATACAGAGTGCATACATAAACCAATGGACTGCTGTTTTTAACACAGACCTTTTTATCCTGCCTCCCCTTTACCAGCATTAGAATAAGTCATGATTGTGTTAACTCACATACTGCTGCTACTGGCACAGACATAGCTGCTTCATGAATTCCAGAAGGCCATTTATTACCAGAGATTAATTTCCTAAAAGAAACCATTTTCTTGTCTGCCACATATGCTGTTCAGAACACGCCAAACGTAGCTATAATGACCACAGTTATTTTACAGATATATAGGCAGTGGTGTTATACATACAGATGAATAAACACAGTGGTAAACTGTTGTCTACTGGTAATACATACTGTGTAATAATGATCTGTAGTTGATGGCAGGTCATCTAGATGAGCAGCATCGTTTCAGTTAGTGATTAGAAGGGTAATTGTGTGGTCACACTGTTAAAATTTGGTAAAGCTGATTGTTTCGATTGCTTTGCCCAGTGACGCCTCAGCATGGTGGATTCTGAGCAGTAAAAAAACAAACTGATTGAGGTCTCTGCTCTTTAGTCCAGTCTGCTGCACAGCGGCAGTTTGATTAGCTGCTAATTAAAATCAAATCAAATGTAAGACCACTGCAGGTGTGCTTAGTGTGATAGAAAGAAAAGACTGGATGTGCCGTGTCCATTATGGATTGCCATACTGCTGTCCACTTTGTAATACTTTGCTTAGGAGGCCTGTTAAGGCATTTTATTCACATGCTTAATGCACTAGTTAATATTAAGTGCTCGAGCTTAGCATATTTATTTTAGAAAACTGTGCAGTCCTAATATAAAATATAGTCACCATTTGTTGATTATATACAACAACTTGACTGCCACATAGCACGAAAAACATGACTAACAGTTACTTTCCACGTTGATACCTCCAGTTAGCACATGTTATGGTGTTCTAACTCGAGGTGTTGGACTGGAAATTAACCCCAAGTGCTCCAACGAAGACATCAGATGAATGTGCTGACCAGAGGTGGCTGCACACAAAGGAAAAGAGGAAAAAAAAAAACAAGGACCTCTGACAAGAATAGCATGTACAGTGGGAAATGTGTACTTGCACTGACTTAATTTCAACTGAATATCACAGCCAGGCAAGAGGTGTTATTTACTCTCATGATGTGATGAAGGTGTGCTGGTGTCACAAACAGCAGTAAGAGTCTTTTGTCTGCAGCTGTTCATCTCTTAGCCACATGTGATAATTGCATAATCCCCCCCTTCTTCCTTGAGCTATTTTGGGTGCCCCTGGTCCTAAAAGCAGATGTCCTATTTATTTTTCCCATCGACAAACGTCACTCACAGTTTGAGAACTTTGTAGAGAACTGGTATAGATCAGCATGAATGTCTCCTGAAAACTCAATCAGTACATTCCGAATTGTTTCTTTATGGTGCTCCTGAGCAAGGCTGTAAATCCCAAATTGGTCTAATGGAGCAGGTCATTTGTCACGAGTTACACTGGGCAGCATTCAGGTGTGAATTTATGTAACTGTTTGACTCATCTGTCATGCCAAACTGATCACTGGGTAATCCTACTTAACCAATCTGTACAATCTCCCCAGTAAAAGCCTCGAAGTTATGCTTTTCCCATAGACAACATACAAAGATGGGCAATGCTTTTGTGACGTCACCTTAAGGTATCTCGAACTGCGGGTTTAAACTTTAGTATGGCGGCTCCGGTCCTCACTATCTTGACAGTGTCTGACCTCCTGCATAATTTTAAGCCTTAATACAAAAATAACAGGTGAGTTATATAAAAAAAATCCCCTCTCATACAGTTGTCATGAATGGGAAGCGTAGCAACAGACATCAAAACCAGTCTTTGTAACTGTCTGTAAATGTGTTTACTTCTGCTGTAAAGTTGGGCATTTTAGCATTGGGATCTATGGGGATTGACTCGCTTTTAGAGCCAGCCTCAAGTGGACATTTAAGGAACTGCACTTCGCTACACTTCATCTGTGGTCTGACCTGCGACAAAGTAGGATCACAGCAGGTTTTGTCACTTATGGCAAAATAGCAATGGAGAAATACACTAACCAGCCACAATAATAAATCCCATCTGCTTGATGCTGTATACGTCACCCCCATATCACCGAAACAGATTTGAGCCACTGGGGCATGGACTTCTAAGGGTGTCCGAGGGTGTCTGGCACAGAGATGTTGTCAGCTGATCTATTGGGTAAAGTGGGGCCTCCATGGAATCGGGTTTGTTCTGGTTCACCTCAAGGATGCTCAATCGAATAGGGATCTTGGGAGTTTGGAGGCTGAGTCAAGGGCTTGGGCTCTTTGTTTATCTCAACCCACTGGGGCCTGTGCTTGGTCTAGAGCATAATTGAGGTTGGTGGTATGGGTCATGCATGTCAGGACTCAAGGTTTCCCAGCAGAACATTCTATTGTAACAAGATGGTCAACGGTATTCACGTCACCTGTCAGTGATGTTACTGTTACGGCTCATCGGATCAATGTACGTAATTTCTGCTCTTAACAACACAGCACACCTAAAACATCCCTCTGGAAAAACATTATTACTGCCTCCCATCCCAGTTCACCAGCAGACTGATGGATTGACCATCAGACTAATTACCTTACCGCTTTATTGTCCTGCTGGTAAATTGTCTGCCTAATTGACTTACTTACAAGCTGACTAACTCCCTAGCATGGTGATTGACTGGCTGACAGCCACATCCTTTTATATCTCTGTCCGATGGAAATACAGACTGTTTGACAGACATGCATGGGATACAGTGTGAATTTCTATTTTCTATGTGATGCTCTCTGCTCATTATACTCATTAATAAACCTCTGAGGAGAGCTGTCGAGGCTATAGCGAGTTCATTTTTTAATTAACTCGCTGTGTTTAATTTACTCTGCTGCTACTAATGCGAAGCCGAATGACACGGGAGGATTGGGATTTACAGATTTAATGGTTATAATGAAATGTAAAAAGATACACTTCCCATTCTATCTATGTTTATATTTAGAAAATGTTAAAGCTATAAAAAGAACACATCAAATCCCATATTTAGAAATATGATCAGTGTTTGGAAAGAGGCTAACAAATGTTAAGTAGGACCCTCTTTTTTCCATAGTTTTAAATAATATATACATTTACTTATAATTTCACTTGCTTCACCTGATGAAGTGAATTACGAGACACAATGTAAAACTCCACTTTGCCTCCTACTCATTTTTGAATGTCATTCCATGAAGGCAAATTAGCATGGATGTGTCTAAAATGTATCTGCGAGAAGGCCGCCTTTGCATTTGCCAAACATGGGAAAAGTCGAATTGTAACTTGGGGCTTCTGGAAGCAGCTGCCCACTATGCACTTGCTGAGCTTTCAAGATTTTGTCTTTTGCTCATTAAGTCTTTTGTTTGACAAGCGTATCTTCTGTATTACCCCTGCAAGGGTTTGCCCCTCGGTACAAATGTGTTTGTGAAATTCACTGCATCTTGGCTTGAATAAGGAATTTGGTGAGGCACAAGTATCAAGTTGGGAAGACTGCATTCTGGGATTTTACAATCCATCAGTGTGCCAATTTTGCTTCAGTATTGTTAACTGCTGGCAGCAGGGTTGTAGAGATTACAGCAGTGGGTTGGTTGGTTGACAGTTTGGTCTTACTGACTTAGTTGATCCCTTGACTTTCTCTGTAGAACTGAAAATAGACATTTTTGGTGAAATATCCCAACAAACATTGTAAATGAACTTTGGAAAACATATTGACAGTCTGCACATAATGACTTTGATGATTCCCTGACTTCTCAAGTCGCCCCACTAGCAGGCCATAGGTTTAACTGGCTAGCTAAAAGATTTCAGTATTTTCCCAATGAATTCATGCACATGGAGATGTACTGCTCTGCCTAAATACAGCTTCATAGGACTTAGAATACTTTCAGAGTTGAGCAGCTATTGCTGTTTCTGGTGGTTTCACGAGTACTAACAGGAGTATAGTAATAACAGAAGTAGAGGGCTAAAGAAAGTAGAGGTTGGGAGCTGCTCTCATGAATGCACACAGTTCTTAACTGCTGCATTTTGAGTTAATAATGGTTCAACTTCTTGCTTATGCTTCTGCCTGACCATGACAACCACAGAGACCACAGTGACCGTAATGACACAGTAGCTGGTTTATCTGGTGTCTGAGTTCTTTGTATTATATGCCTCTTTGACAGCAGAGACAAGATGATATGTTAACAGAAAACCGCAGTCCGTGTTTGTTGAAGTAGAAGCAACAGTGCTCGCTTTGTGCCCTTCTGAACCATGTAAAGGGACACATCCTATAGCTCAAATTTTTATGGAAAGGTTCATCTGCTAGAACTCTATAGGATGATTTGCTGCAGAAAACATCAGCTACCCTGATCCAGCTTTTGCTGTAGCAGCTCTGGGGCTCTGCTATGTCCCCCTCTACCCTGAGGGAATGGATAAAATGAAAGCAGTATACACAGGGAAAATAGTTTTCTAAAGAGCACTTCACACTGGTTAACACACTTCTTAAGGACTCTGAATTGACCCCAAGGCTCTTGAGAAGGATTCCTTTGAGCCCCTGAATTGGTAGATCCAAGGTGGCTGTCAGTCAAGACATCCATCCTGTTTGTGCTGGCCTCCACTAAGTGCATTAAAAATCTGTAGGTCCTCATCTGTAACCAATTCTGGACTTTCATTTGAAACAGGCAGCTGGAACATGAACTCTGTCACTGGGTGGGAAATATGATGGAGGACCAAAAGTTACATACCTCGTATCCTCGTAACCTTTTTGCTTTGTGTCTTGTGAGTGCATCAGGAATGCCTTGCATCTATTCCTTGCCACTCCATTGTACTGGGGCTGTAGTGACTCTATCTTTGTCGTTGTGAACTGTAGTCCAAGTAGAAAATATAGGTCAAGGTGTATGCAGTATTCCTGCATTGCATTGGTTTAAACGTCAGAAATGATGTGAGCAATGCCGGAAAAATGCTAAGCCTGCTGACAATGCCGCAAGTGGAAGTGTGTCACATCTTATACTCTGACATGAGGGGAAACAGTAAAGAATGATTAAATAATCATCAATGATTAATCGACATTGTCAACAAAAACTAATTTTAAGATAAGTCGGGTATAAATGTCGATTAGTTGGACTGCTCTGAATGAAGGCAATACCCCTTACTAGAGTAAAGTGTGTCACCATCTGATATGAGTCAACCTTTGTATAGTCTCAGGGCATATGGACCAAGGTCACCACAGTGCAGGATAGTTAGAGAAATACTGGATAAACCAATAATAGAATATAACATATAATGCTAGTATATTGCAATCCTTGTGGTAAGCCAGGCTGAAATGTAGAGGAAAGTTTTTTAAACGACAGTTACAGTGAGGCAGCATTAACAAGAACACACATATATGCATATTGCAAAAGCGCACGTCTATGATCTTTACTGTCTTTATTGTTAGTGAGCAAATTCGTAAAATAATGTCAAGCCAAATTTAAGAGCCATTTAGAAGTAGTGCATTTCATGTGGGGAATAGTCTAATATTCATTGTTATAGCTGATAGATTATTTGTTGAGCAAAAAAGTCATTTGCAGTCCTATTTGCCCAATTTTCTGTATTCTTAAAAGCCAGCATGAGAATAAAAATGTTTCTCAGGAAGCCATCTTAATTAGTATTTATGTATTGGAGAGAGAAGGACAGGAGGACCAAATGAGGTTAGGGTAAAGCAGCCATGACCCATTAATTTTTTTGTGCTGTTTGTAGCATTAATATATAATCAGGCTTCACGAAGAATAAGCAGGGAATAATGGGAGCATGAGAACGAATCTGAAGTTTTATGAATTAAATTGGAGGTAAAACTCCAGAGTTCAAATGTGATTATGTGAACTCTGCTGCCTGCTTTTTGAAACGTTGCTATAAAGCAGCACATTGTGAAGCTATTTTTGACTCCCGCTCTGAACATCCCCACCTTGACCCTCCCATGCTTCCCTGTCCTTCTTATCTTGCATCTTTCTCTTCAATCAGAGTTTCAATTTCACAGTCTGAAAGGTACCATGCGGGCAGATGTATGGCTTCAGTGGGTGTGGGTGCATAATTCCCTCTTATCTGATGAGACTGTTAGCAAACGTCATGCAAAAGTATGTTATACAATAGCGTTGAACAGTGTGGGAATACGTGTTTTTCGAGAAGTTTTTTTTCTGTATCTCTGCACGTCATCAGTTGTTACAGTCCATCCAGAGGTCAGTCCCTCAGACCCACTAACCCCCTGCCACATCTCCGTCCTGCAGGCTCCCTTTTCCATCTCTTTTCCAATCCAAATCCCAGCAGTGTGCCTTGCCGTGGCACCTCACTTAACGGACAGCCCAGCAGTCGCTCTTTGTGTCTGACGTGGCAGAACAACATGCCGCATCACATTACACTTCCTGCTTCCTCTGACAAAGGAAGAACACCATGAGACTCACCGCACAGACCCCGTAACCCAGTTTTCTCCTGTTAACCCCAAACCTACTTTTGATTTGGGCGTCATTTTCCTCTGCAGGAAGCACACTGCATTCAGACAGAAACCCACTAGTGTGTTAATGCTTACACACACACACGTATACACAATTCATTTGGCCCAGTACCTGTATGTGTGTTCTCTTTCAATTCTACAGAGATTCAGCCCGGTGACCTGTGATGTGTCAAAGCAGCAGGACACCTCAGCCGTAACAAAATCTAGAAAACCCCAGAACACAAACTGAAGAACTTCAAGAAGCCATAACCACTCGTGACGCAGCAACGAGCAAAGACCACATGTCGATTCTCTAACTATAGTGTCATAGAGAACAAAACGCAACACAATTTCCAGAAGCATCCCCTAAATGATTCCTCCTTTGCTGCTTATGTATATTTAATTTATCATTCCAGAAAATTATATGGCAAATGAGTCAAATCTTAGTAAGTCAGAATGTAAAAGTTTTTGTCACTACAATATGGTACTCATGGACTTCAAAGAAGTATATTTGGACATAAAAGGCCTTCAGTCTCGCATTTTGTAGTGTTAACTTAAATGCACATACGTCAAGTTTTGTCATGGAAAGTAAGTCTTTTAGGTCCCGTGGCTTTCCTCTGTGGATCTTGTTTCTCGCACGGGTGATTTGTTTGGATTGAAGCTCTTGGTCATGTTCCTCGAGCTTTTTTCTGAACAGTTTTTGGGATGTTTTTTAGAATTCAGTTCAAGGTTCTTTGAATTGTTTCTAAGGTACTCAATGGGCAAGCACCGCTGTGCATCTCTGAGCTTATTCAGTTTCACTCAGTCCCTATAGGACCCTCCGTTCGTCAAACACAGGGCTTTTACATGTTAAAAAAGGGGAGGAGAAAGAGCTTTTGCTGTGGCTGCCCAGCGCCTGTGGAACCAGATCATTAGATGCACCCCCTCCATTTCTGCCTTTAAATCCTGGATAAAAACTCACCTCTAGTCTCTGGCCTTCCCCACTAGTTACATGCCTGTCAGTAGGGTTCTTTTTGGGTATGTCATGTTCTTTTTAGATCGTTTGTGTGTGTCATGTTCTTCTTTTCTTCTTTTTTACTGTATTTTTCACTCTGTAAAGCACTTTGGTCAGTATGTACTGTGTTTAAATGTGCTATATAAATAAAACTTACTTACTTACTGTGTGACCCCCATATTGTCCTGGTGGGGGAGGCCACTGCCATCAAGGAATATTCAGTCCCTCCAGGATTTCACGGGTGTTTTTCAAGATTGTTGCGGCTTAAAATGCCTGAATTCGTGGCAGCTTTTCCGAAACATTGTGATGTAAGTTGCGATATTTGAAGCGTATTTGTTGCGATGAAGTTGCGTTAGACAGCAAAACATTGCTAAAAAGTTGCATTTTTTCTTTGTTTTGTATAATTCATTAAAAATTTTAAAAGTTTAAAAAGTTAATTTCACATCCTGACACACACGTGTTCACACACGCTCACAGCTTGTCACGTCAATTAATTAATCTAACTGACCTTCATTCTTTCAGTGCTCTACAGATCTGGATGCAACAGCTTCTGTCACGGTGATTTGTCTGGTCTGTGGTCCGCTTGTTTCACCCATTCTCCTAATATGTCTCGCGGTGGAAAAGTGTTTGTCAGTTGATGATTTTCGTTTGTGTTCCACCTCAATATTGGACAAAATTGCAAAACAGTTTAACTCTGCTTTCGTGAAGAACATCAGGGAATTGTTTTGCAGGTCTTTAGCAGTCATTTTTGTTGGTAACTGAGAATCATTACTGTCGCACATGTCTGCATCCTCAAACCATAAACAAGGAAGTGAATTCGGTGATGTACGTGCATTGCGTTTGCACTAGGGACTGCTGTGATTGGTGGAACTCACAGGAGGATGGCCAAAATTGCAGAAAAGTCGCGGTGATTGGACAAAATTGCCGGGCCGCGCAGAATTCACAGAGATTGATTGAATTTGCGTTAATTGTTGCGATCGCAACATCGCAAATTCCTGGAGGGGCTGAATGTCAGGGCCCAAAGCATCCCAGGAGAACATTACGACAGGATCCATGTTATAACCTGCACCTGTCAGGGGTTTTAATGATGCACCAGATGGATGTAGAATATACTTTAACACAATAACTGTTTCTTCCTGAGCCGTATTCTTTTAATGCATAGTTAAACACAGTAATTAATGTAAGCTGTCACTCATCAACACATCACCTGTAAATCTAGATGGAATATTTTTGTCTCTGCAGAGCACTAACTTTGCAATATTTGCTGATATGAGAGACATGCAGTATGAAAAACGTGGATTCAGGATCTGAAATGATGTTTAGAAGTCTAGGTGTAGGATTATACATGACTGCCGTTTTTCCCCTACCAGAAATCCAAATTTGGTCAAAGCAGAGGAAGCCTGAGTAGAGCTGGAGAACTGCCACTGGAGGTGGTTGTGTTGCAACAGCATTGTTGGCAACAGTGCTGCTGTGGAGGCTTTGAAATTTCTGCAATTCAGTCAAAGGACAAACCTGCCTGTAGCGTGATGCCACAAATGGAGCAGAGTTACAGCCGGTCTTTTGTGCTTTTGTCGGAAACCACTGTACTTAAGTTTTACTGCTACAGTTTACGACAAACTGTAAATCCTTAGCACACACTTGGAGAAAGTTGAATTTACAGACTTCGTGTTAAGATTGTCCTTGAAAATCAGATTTGTTCTTTTTTCATTGAACTGCAGAAGTGAAGGCTTTCCTGGATGTGCAACGCTTTCGACTAGAACAAAAAACCGAAACATGATACCTTCACTTCAGTGTAGGTGCTGCAATTATCTGCACACAAATACATACAATACACAGTGAAACTGCCAAAAAACCCTCCTTCACATCTCATTTATTCCTCCTACTGATGTGGCCAGCAGCGTCCAATGACTGAGATTTCTGTGTGCAAACAGCCACTGAGAAAGATTAGAAGATGGACTGATTACATTAATTTCAGTAAGCATTCAGACCACTTCACTTTTTGCACCTTGTAGTGTTGGAAGTGTCATTTTAAATGAGTAAAATTGGTATTCCTGCTAATGAATGTTCACTCACTAACTGATAATAGGAAAGCAGTTGTTTGCAGAAGTTTGGGTGGGAAATAATGAACTTGTTGAATGTTAATATGCTGCTACTTTTCATTTCTTAAACCTTTGAAAAAGTGCATTAACTGTCCAGATATCTGTTTGCTGCAGGCATTACATGTTTTCACATTTACAATTGTATGTGTTCAGGTTAAACTAGGATGACCATATTTTGATTACTGAAAACCAGGACACTCGGTCCAGCAATGGGATACTCAAATGATACTCGAAGTTTACTTAAATATGTCTTATAATTTCAATACATTTGAAGTATGCCTCCTCTGTATGGATTGGAAATTGTTATATTACCACAATCTATCTATAACCAAAGTCACAAATTCAGATAGGCTTCTCAGAGGTAATTCAACATGTTTTATTATGACAAGTTTCAAAACTAACGAATGAAATATTCCATCCATCCTTTATCTATACACCGCTTAATCCTCTGCAGGGTCGCAGGGGGGCTGGAGCCTATCCCAGTCGACTCGGGCGAAAGCAAGGGATACGCTGGACAGGTCACCAGTCTATCACAGGGCTACATAGAAACAGACAACCAAGCACACTCTCATTCACACCTACGGACAGTTTAGAAGAATCAGTTAACCTCAGCATGTTTTTGGACTGTGGGAGGAAGCTGGAGAACCCAGTGAGAACCCACGCTGCACAGGGAGAACATGCAAACTCCACACAGAAAGATCCCAGGCGTCCTAACCGGGATGTGAACCGGGGATCTTCTAGCTGTGAGGCGACGCTGCTAACCACCGAGCCAGAATGAGCCCGAATGAAATAATGATAGAAATAATAATGTCTCTTCTGTATAGAAAAAAATAAACACTAGCACAACTAAAAGAATACTTCTGCTGTGTTAGCAATCCAACTTTAACAAAAGTAGCTCTCACAAACTTACAAAAGCTAGCAAAAAATATCTATCTCTTTTCTAGCTGTTGTGGTGTTTCACAGAATGAAATGTCAATGCATCGTCCGCTGCATTCACAGCATCCTCTGTTTTTCCAGGTCTAACAAAAAATTCCGTAAACTTTGTTGAACTTGAGCTCACCTCGCACAGCCTTTTTATGTTTTTCGGTGTCCGTGTGAGCTTTAAGATCATTGGCACTCCGACTGGACACCGAAACATATGTACCAGGTGTGCACACGCTGCACGCAGCCTCCCACTTGTCCTGACCGGGACGGCAAGTGGGGAATTTCTTCTACAACTTACTCATCGGTAAATGTACATTTGTGCTTTGGCATGTTGCAGGCAGAAGTCCCCCGGGTGGCTGTCTGCTCGCTCGTTGCGAGTGCCAAGGGAGCTGTCACATGCAGTACCACAGGTGCAGAGTGCGCCCTAGTGCCGGTTAATTTATGGCCCAATGAAAAACAATGAAAACCAGGACATTTTCATCACTTTATAAAAAACAACCAGGACGGCCAGGACAGGACGTGAAAACAAGACATGTCCTGGGAATATAGGACGTTTGGTCACCCTATGTTAAACGTCACTATATTCAGCTGTCAGACAACTAAGACACCAAAACTCAAAGCACTGGGCTGAAAAGGAGGAGGTCATTCCTGAGGAACAGTGTGCCACCACCTGTCTCATTGAACATGTTTCCTAGGCCCCAGTCTTCCATCGGTCTTCTTCATCTTTGGCCTGGATCTGCACCAAAACTACATCTCAGCAATTCACTTTCTCTTTTGCAGGCCGGGATTTATTTCTAGTCATTTGCAATATTGTATGGGTCAAATAAACATGTTTAAATTACAGAAAATATCATGTCAGCTGTCAGCCATGTTTAGGTCAACAATATAGGAGGTCCTCGCCTTTTGACCACCTACCGCTACTACTGACACATGATTACATTTGCAAAAACTAATTGACAATGGAAAAAATATTAAACTGGGTCAGTCTTCGAAGAGGGTATTCTGCTTGAAAACAAAAGACAATCGAAAAATTAGTGACCGTGAAAATTTTTGTGACGCACGTCAGCGTTACTGAGCACAGCCCTGAGTTACTTTAACTAAACAAGGTCCAGATGACAGTCTTTATTAGAGTTTAGAGGCCATCGCTCCAGTTTTGAATCAGATCGTGACTGTCTTTGTTCACTTCTTTAGTTCGGTCTTTTTCAACGCCTCCCTGTAGTCAAGGTCCAGAGTATCTACAGTAAACACTGATTGTTTTCCTCTCTAAGTGCTTTATAGCTGGCAACAGTTTAGTAAGCAGCTGAGGCATCTGTGCTGTTTGATTCATTATATGTAAACGCAGGCTGTACCTTCACCTTATGAGATTACCTTCAGCTCTCGTGTCAGGTTGGGCTTTCCAGTCATCTTCATGCAAGCGTGTTCTCACTTTCAGCAAACTGTGGAGCAATACTAGAGCCTGAGACAGTCATTCAGTACCGTCACATTTCAAGTGCTAATTGTCTGAGCTGTGAACAAAGCGGAACTCCATCAGTAAACGCTTCAAAGTTTAAATGCATTACATTAGTAGTCGGCACTCCGCAGGTTGTGTCTCTCCACGCTGGCAGCGCTGAAACCAAATTGAGCACCTTTTAAAGCCGACGCTCGCCCTTTCAGAAGCTCCCTACCCAGGCTTCGTAGGAAAAGTGGCTACGAAATGAAAATGCTTTTACTGTGTGACCACTTACACAACACACAGCCCTCACATCATCTGCCAGTTCAGATAGCGGTCGAGGGTGACGTCAGACAAAGTTAAATGCACTCCCATGAACAAGCGGCCTTCTTCCTGCGTTCACCGCCCTCACACGCACAGGCATTTGATGCGTTAGAATGCGTGGAGGAATGTCATAAAAATGAAATGCTTGATTTCTGTGTGCAGTGAGTGATGCCTTTGTGGTCCACCAGAGTTAATGCGATGAAGTGAGACTTGCTTCCTGTGTGTTTTCAGTGTGACTGGTCTCATATTTCTCATTGACAAAATTGAAAATGTAGGGTACGCTAGCTTTGAATTTCAAAATAAAACACAGGTAGGCCCAGCTGGATGATGCACACTCTGCCTTATTCTTATTATAGATTCTTCAAAAAGGATTTCTGGCATCTAATTCGTCCTGCAGCTTTGAGAAAACCAATATAAATTATACATCAAAACGTGTGGCTCTATCAGGAATTGCATACTCTGTCTTTTGTTAGCGATTTGTCACATTTTTTATGAATTTTTTTTTTAAGAACAGGCGATAAAAAACCCCAAATCCCCTGTCAAAACCCACCACCTTTGCAACCCTGTAGCTCTTGCATACTTTACAGTAGAAACTTTGTTCGAAGTTTAAACAGGTCACATGTCTTTGAATGCTACCAGTCTAAATCTGTGTTTTGGTATCTTTGGTGAGTTTTTACGCAGTCGCAGTTTAAGTTTTTTTTTAAATCCTGAATTTTCCTTCAGTTAGATTGGAGGATATCACACATGATGTCCCCCACACTAACGTCTGACCAGAAAAGATTTCTGAAAACGGTGCCGTTAGCTTTGATTTCTTCTTACAGTTTCTACTTATGCTTAAAAATGTAGTAATTTTTGTCCTCTTTCACCCAGTTGGACTCTCACTGCTGTCGGACTTCTTTCATAAATCACCTCAGAGCACTGAGTGTGCCGAAAATAAGACTCTAATTCTCTCCCATTATGTCAGAGCTGCAAAATTTTGGATGAAAATCAGAAACAGTGTGTCTCTAACCTGCCATCAAATCTGTATAATCCACAGTACATACATAAAAATACATCAGCGTGTTCAAAACTCATTTTTGCTTCACAAGGTGAAATATTTTTCCAATACGACTTATAGTTTTTGAGCTGTGACTGTAAATCCTGGTGTGTGCCCTCTGACTCTGCCTCCTCTCCCCTCCTGCGCTGAAAAGGCGGCAATCACCGTGATTGGAGTCCTTTCTCAGTTTAGCATCAAATATGGCTGCCTCCATCAGCAGCGTCTAATGTTCTATCAGCAGGACATATTTGCTTCAAGGCAAATCAACACAGCCATTACTAATGATACTAACAAAGCTTTGATACATGTTCTATCACCAAGAGTTCTAAAATGTTACAAAAGGCTTACCAGGGACTCTGAAATATACTGGCTTTTCAAAATAAAATGTACTTATGCAAATGATACCTCATGTATAGTTATAGCAGGACATATCAACTGAAAAAAGCTGCATTGGCACACTCCAAATTTCTTCAGACGTTTTCTAGTTTAGTCTGGCTTTGTGCTCTTGCTCTTTACATTTAGACATTTTTGGTCCCCACACGATGAGTTATAGTAATGTTGATCCTGTGGATTTGTAGAATTTTGGTTTGTCCAATACCTCGGTTCATGACTAAATTAGAATGTAATATAAATAATATACTAATTAGAAAATGATAGCATGCACATATTGAAAGCAGAAGGAAATGGATGCATTAGTGGGTCAACCCCCATAGACTCCCTCATTAAAATGCCCAAAGTCACAGCAGAAATAAACATGTTTACAGCCTGGTACAGAAAGTAGTTTTGCTCACTATAGCTACTTTCCCTGTTCATGATAACTATATGGAGGGTTAACTTTTTATATACACTCACCGGCCACTTTATTAGCTTCACCTGTTCAATTGCTTGGTAACACAAATAGCTAATCAGTCAATCACATGACTGCAACTCAATGCGTTTGGCATCTAGACGTGGTCAAGACAGCTTGCTAAAGTTCAAAAGTTCTAAAGATGTTGTATGTTTAAAGGAATTATTGTTGCAATGGGGCACGCCAATTTAACATGTACACTTTTATGCCAATTTAATTATATAATGATAATGCAGCAGCTGTGTTATTACAGTTTTTGTGTTATTATATTTAATCCTAAAGCCCAGACCGGCTTACCTGTTTTCCAACAGTGTGCATAGCTGACAATGAGAAAACCACCAGGCTTGTGTAAGTCCCTTAAAATAGCAATTCAGTGGTCTTGACACAGACATGCATGGTGCTTGTCAATGATAAAAGGATGCCTGCGTTGTAGGTAGGAGGAGGTACTCTTTGTTCACTTATGTGGCTACTATTTCCTGAAAAATTTGTTGTCATACGTAAAAGAAAATAATGATCTTCATATACAAATCATGCATGTAGAAAGAGCTTTTATGTTTTAAAAAAAAATACAGTTACGCAACCTCTATCAATTTTTATCAGTAGTGGATTATGGTGGCGTTTTATACATGCAGCAGCAACTCTAGAGCCCTTGGATGTTGTGGATTTATCATTAGTGATAATTATAAAACTAATCACTGTGAGCTGTATGCTCATGTTGGGTGGCTCTCAGGCCTTGTCCACACGTAGCCGGGTATCTAACAAAACAAAGATTTTTCTACGGTTTGGCCTGTCATCCACACGAAAACACAGATTTACGGCATTAAAAACCTCCAACCAAAGTGAAGATTTGCCAAATCTCCGTTTATGCGTCTGCATGTGGACATCAATAACCGGAGTTTTGCGTTTGGAAACGTCACTTCCTGCGACTAAATATCTCCTTATGTCACATATGCGACCTGTGTTTACATTCGTAAACAGTATGTGATGTGCTTAAAAACACACATATGCGGTTAGGTGTGGATTCATTTTTTTCTAAAAACAAAGTGGTGTGTACATAAGTTTTTTCTAGACGGAGGGGACAGGATATTCGGTTTTACAAAAACCCGGCTACATGTGGACAAGATCTCGGTCTCTGCAAGACCCCTGACAGACTCTGGGGTTTATTTATGTCTAACACTCTTACTGGGGTTTTTTGTTTGTTTGTTTGTTTGTTTGTTTGACCTAATTACTGTATTTTATTGTGTGTCCTTATCAAACAAGCTCGATTTATTGCATTATGCTGCACACGCTGTCTGTTTTTACTAGACTCGGAACCTCCAGTTCACCTGCAACCTGGAACGATCCGCAGAGCAATCTACACTACCGTTCAAAAGTTTGGGGTCACCCAGACAGTTTTGTGTTTTCCATGAAAAGTCACACTTTTATTTAATAATTTTTTTCTTCAAACTTTGCTTTCGTCAAAGAATCCTCCATTTGCAGCAATTACAGCATTGCAGACCTTTGGCATTCTAGCTGTTAATTTGTTGAGGTAATCTGGAGAAATTTCACCCCATGCTTCTGGAAGCCCCTCCCACAAGTTGGATTGGCTGGATGGGAACTTCTTGCGTACCATACGGTCAAGCTGCTCCCACAACAGCTCAGTGGGGTTTAGATCTGGTGACTGCGCTGGCCACTCCATTACAGATAGAATACCAGCTGCCTGCTTCTTCTCTAAATAGTTCTTGCACATTTTGGAGGTGTGCTTTGGGTCATTGTCCTGTTGTAGGATGAAATTGGCTCCAATCAAGCACTGTCCACAGCGTATGGCATGGCGTTGCAAAATGGAGTGATAGCCTTCCTTATTCAAAATCCCTTTTACCCCAAACAAATCTCCCACCTTACCAGCACCTAAGCAACCCCAGACCATCACGTTACCCCCACCATGCTTGACAGATGGGATCAGGCACTCTTCCAGCGTCTTTTCAGTTGTTCTGCGTCTCACAAATCTTCTTCTGTGTGATCCAAACACCTCAAACTGCGATTCGTCCGTCCATAACACTTTTTTTCCAATCTTCCTCTGTCCAAAGTCTGTGTTCTTTTGCACATTTTAATCTTTTTCTTTTATTGGACAGTCTCAGATGTGACTTTTTCTTTGCCACTCTGCCCTGAAGGCCAGCATCCCGGAGTCGCCTCTTCACTGTAGATGTTGACACTGGCGTTTTGCCGGTACTATTTAATGAAGCTGCCAGTTGAGGACCTGTGAGGCGTCTATTTCTCCACCTAGAGACTCTAATGTACTTATCTTCTTGCTCAGTTGTGCAGTGAGGCCTCCCACTTCTCTTTCTACTCTGGTTAGAGCCTGTTTGTGCTGTTCTCTGAAGGGAGTAGTACGCACCGTTGTAGGAAATCTTCAGTCTCTTGGCAGTTTCTCGCATGGAATAGCCTTCATTTCTAAGAACAAGCATAGACGTCGAGTTTCACATGAAAGTTCTCTTTTTCTGGCTATTTTGAGCGTTTAATCGACCCCACAAATGTGACGCTCCAGATACTCAACCTGCTCAAAGGAAGGTCAGTTTTATAGCTTCTCTAACCAGCTAAACTGTTTTCAGCTGTGCTAACATGATTGCACAAGGGGTTTCTAATCATCCATTAGCCTTCTGACGCAATGAGACAATGAAGAAACACACTGAACCATTAGAACACTGGAGTGATAGTTGCTGGAAATGGGCCTCTATACACCTATGTAGATATTGCACCAAAAACCGGTAGTCATTTACCACATCAGCAATGTATAGAGTGTATTTCTGATTAGTTTAAGGTTATCTTCATTGAAAAAGAAACAGTGCTTTTCTTTGAAAAATAAGGAAATTTCTAAGTGACCCCAAACTTTTGAATGGTAGTGTAAAGCTAGACTCATTTTTACTGAACTTTCCTCTAAATGCAGTGCAACTCAGGTTTTTAAATTCATATTAATTTGCTTCCAGCTGTCATAGTTTCAGTTGTTACTTTGTTTTGAACACTTAAATTCTGTAGTGAATTATTTTATTATTTTTTACTAACTCTGCCATTTGATTGTAAATTTACATTGTAAATGAAGCCTTGGTATCTCGATGTACTCTGAATTGAATAACGGTTTAATGGGATTTTCGGTGTACAAGGCTTTAGTTAAATGTTAAAAGAAGCAAGAGAAGCATACAGTTCAAAATGAGCCATTTGACACAGTTTTTCCAAATTAAATAAGTGCCGCTACAGTGGAATATAAAACTTTTAACTGGGTTAGTTTCCTAATAGGTGATTCTATTTAACAAAGAAACTAGCAAACAGCAGCGCGACCATGAACTTTATGTGATGCTCGTCAGTGTTGCTGAGCTCGGCATTGAATTGCTTTGACGTAATTAGGTGAAGGCAACTATCCGTATTGGAATTCAGTACTGAATTGGATCGTGACTGTCTTGGTTCACCTCTGTTGTTCTGTCTTTGTTATCCTGAGGTCACAGTGTCTCCAGGAAACACTACAACCTTTGTAGCACATTG
Organism: Dascyllus trimaculatus; assembly: GCA_024666655.1. Classification (NCBI taxonomy): domain Eukaryota; kingdom Metazoa; phylum Chordata; class Actinopteri; family Pomacentridae; genus Dascyllus; species Dascyllus trimaculatus. The sequence continues at coordinate 23,145,221 of CM045463.1, forward strand.
AAGGGCAGGGACATGGGGCCCATAACATTTTTTTTTTAATGCGTAGTAGACATTTAGCCATAGTAGTTTAATTGGCTTTATAATATATTGACCAGTAGTACTCTTATTTTTTGTTGTATGCATAATGTTCAAAGTTCAGACAGTGATATGAGAAGTATGTTATAGAACTGCATTATATGGGTCTTAGACTGATAAACTGTGAATTAGTGTTCAGATTTTTTGCTGTGTTTCTGAATAATGTTGTGTTATCCTGCTCCTGTGTAGACTACTCAAATAAAGGCAAGTGGTTTGTTCTCTCTCCAGTATGACGGTGGCGATGAGAGCCCAGGCCAGATGGGACGTGATGGACAGGACGGATGTTTTCTACGTAGGGATAGCTCTCATGGTGCTGGGAACTCTTCTGGTGGTCACCAGCTTCCTTGCTCTGGGATTCACTGGAACCTTCCTTGGTAAGTATCAAACAGAGATATTAAAGAGGCGATAAGCCAGTTTTTCCCAACTACAGTTTGCCAGTGGTCAGTGCTACACACTCAAAATGACATTACTCAAGAAACCTGGGTTTTTGTTGTAGGCCTCAAGGTTTTAACATGAAATCGGCTTCCAAATGCCACCCTGCAATTTTGTAAAGACATGGAAGCTTCAGAAGAATGTTAAAACTAACTGTTGTTGATCTAAAAAGAAGACATTCAGCAGTTGCATGACATTTTTCTTGCCTCCAAAGTTTTCAGAAACACATGTATGTCAACTGTTCCTGTAATATAACCAAAAGTTTCTACACACACCCCCATGTTGGCTGGAGTTCAGATGTACTACGAGTAAAGTCTTCGTCCAGTCAGGTGCAGCCAACATTTACACAGTTGTTAGAGAGTGCAGCGTTTAAGGGTTTCCTGTTGGAGAGCCAACAGTCTCACAAAACAAAAGAACCCTCTTCTAATTGACTTTTGAGTCTCCCACATGCCTTCTGTTGAACTTTAGTCTACATTTAATATGAGTTTCTTTGAACAGTGGCATTCTTTCATAAAGCTTTGACTGGTCGAGAACAAGCACAGTCTCTCCCACGTTAGCCACTGAAGCTTGAAACTCCTTCAGAGGAGGTGTAGGTGTCGTTATTCAGTGACTTGGAAAGTTTCTGGTATCTGTCTGCTAACTTAAGACTTTCAATCAACTTTTGATGGAGTTGCTTCGAGGGCCCTCTGGTCCTCATGGTGTAGTTATAACCAAGAGTACCGATTCACCAGTGACGGGACCTTTACTATTTTACTTTACTTTACTACGTTTTTATTATTTGACATTACTCTGTAGAAATCTGTTTTCATTTGAACATGAAAGAGTCTTTTTTGTAAATTCTTGTAAAAAAAAAAAAACCCAACTCAAATTGACCATGATCCAGTGTTCAAAAGCAATAAAAGGGGAAAACTTCCAAGGGAGGGTGAATACTTTTATAGACATTGTATATATCTCTTTTTTTGGATAAGTCTCCTATTTTACCCATCCAAAAAAGAACAATCTGTTAAAAATTTGATTCTATTTATTCAGCATGGATGGCATCATTCGGTCGACCACTTTGGTCCATATTCACATGTGTCAACAGCTGTATGATGGGTGAAATTAGGTACAGAAATTCATGATTACCAGAGGAGGAACTGTAGTGATTTTGCTGATTCCTCTTGTAAAGTCAGGAGTTTTACATTTAAAGTTTTTAGTTCAATGTCTCAACAACTATGGATGATGACTTGGTGAACTTTTATCATGCAAGCACTCTTAACCTAAACAGGTAAGTATTATACGTGCTAAACATCACAATGTCTGCCCTGTGATTGTAAGTATGTTAGCACGCTGATGTTAGCATGTAGCTTAAAGTGTAACTGTGTCAGGGTACAGAGCGAGGAGCACGGCTGTAGACTCTTAGTCTTGGCATTGTTTGAAATACAGTCAAGTACAGTTTTGTTATGCACACAAATGTCAAGGACCATAGCAGATGAAAGCTCCTTTTATATGTGTGGTAAATAACAGGGACATATAGGGCACCTACATGAGGAAAGACACTTGAACTCTAACACATTTTGCCAATTTACACAACCAGGCTCGTTTGTATGCATGGAAGCAAATACTTTCACGCCCTCAGAATGCACATTACAATATACTGTATGCGCATCTACTTCTGAGACAAACAGGCTTGTTTTCCTTTCCTGTGCTACTGAATGCAGTCTGGCATTGTATCAAATAAAGACAAGTACAGCGCCGCCATTATGACAACTTGGCAAGAGCTGGTGTCGAGTTTCTAGGTCAGTCGAGTGAGTCATCTCCGAAACCCAGAATCTGTCTCTGAGACCCAGACGGATTCTCTCCGCTCCAGCACCACGTTTCCCCAATCACTGTACTGAAATGCCCTCAGTCCATCCCTCCATCTGAAATGCATCCCCAACTGTGGAAGCAGAGGGGAGGCAGCTGGGCGTGACAGGAGTCCATGTGTACGTGTGACTGTGAAGGAGTCTGCTTTGTATGCAGACTGAGAAAACCAATCACCAGAGACTGCCGGCTGGCGTGCTTCATTCTTCAACCATTTGCTGCAACAGATAAAGCAGGGACATGAAAACGTTCATCATTCCCCGTGGGGACCGTCACTTTGCAGCACAGGGTATTTAATTGCATGCGTTCAGTGATCTGCGAGAGCGTGGTCTTCGCTTTTGTATCCACACGGAAGTTCTCTATCAAACGTAACCGTTTCCAAACCAATTTGCAAACTTGAACGTTTAACTAGGTCAAGTCAAGTCAGATGCTTTACAGAAAGCAGGTTGAAACAACAGAGGTTGAACCAAAGTGCTGTGCAATTCTAAATAACAACCCATAAGACTGAACACAGCATCTAAACAGAAAACATGAATACAAACAATAAAATGAAGGAAAACGCAAGATGCATCACAGTAAAATATGAAGTCAGGGGCTTCAGCAGTGAAAGTCTCAGCTGTTCTCACATAAAAAGGTAAACTGAGATCAGGAGCAGTGACTCCAAAGGCTCAATCGCCGCCATCTTTTTTGCCTGGTTGGTTTAGTCCCTGGTTGGTCAACCTCAAAGCTCTAACTGGGGTCTGAAAATGTAAGAGTTTTACTAAATAAACATGGTGCCAACCCATTTACAACCTTAAACAAGAACAATAAAACCTAACAGGTCAATCCCAAAACTGACAGGAAGCCAGTGGGTGGAGGTCAGTAGTGATGTTACATGATCACACTTTATTTTACCTGTTACAAGACAAGCAGCTGCATTTTGCACCAACTGCAGATGCTGAGGAGCTGAGTGGGTAACAAAGTGTAGATAACATTTTCAAAGTCTTTAGGAAAGTGATAGGCCTTACCTCAGCTAAAAGTCTGAATTGAAAAAAGCTGATCAGTTGGCCTGCTACCTCCATGCAATAGTTTTTATCTAAACAAAATAGATATTGGGGCGACAAGGGCAGACAAGTAAAATCTCAAGTGCAGTTTAACAAAGGCATTTCTGCTGTAAATGGAGGCTGTAAGTGTTAGAACATTAATAAATCTGTAATAAAAAGTGTTTTTAGTGGGTTCAGCTTTAGAATTTAATATGTACAGGAGATAGGTGGGACAAACAATTTATTGAATTATTAGTTTTACCCTAAAAAGTGTAAAATATCAAACCATAGGCAATCTCAAACAAGACTCACAAGCGACTCCATAGCACACAATGCACAAGTGTTGGTTTCCTTTTAGTCGTAACAGGTCGGCAGGTGTAGAGCTGCTCTGACAGCAGGCTGGAGGACATTTTTCAGTCGGAAAAGCACTGGTGTACATAATGAAATAAATGATAGCAGAATTTTATTGAGCTGCTTCAGTTTCAAGGTCTGAGTATTGAGGTTAGTGTCACACTAACTGTTGTTTGTAAAAATCGGTGCTTTCCTGCTATAACAAGTCAAAATGTCTGCTGTTAGGAAGGCAGATGACTGAGCAGCTTCCGCGCGTCGAGCATCAGTGAGTTTACGAGTGACTTTTAAGGGGTTTTCATAATGTCTAAAAATGTCTGAAAACTGGTCGGACTCCGGCTTGTTGGAGCTACTAACCATTAGTGAGCAGGACAGGCTGTTCTGACCTTTTCATTGGTCACTTTTGAATGGTTAGTAATGGATCTCGAAAGCAGTCATCACATGATATTTTGTATTGATGTCTATGGCCATCTGGAGGTGTTTTCTACTACTTGTATCACAGGGATGCTCCTCAGAGGATGAGACTTTCTAATGGGACGCTAAGTTTTTCTTCAGTGGCAGGCCAGAGTGTCAACAAGGAATACATGGAGCATTTATCAGCCACAACATTAAAACCACTGATAGGAGAGGTGAATAACATTGATCCTTTCGTTACGATGCAGGGTTCTGCTGGGAAACCTTGGGTCCTTGCTTTCATGTGGCTGTTACTTTGATATATACATAAACATTGTTGCAGACCAAGCACACCTCTCCATGGCATTCGCACTCCTCAATGTTTGCAACCTCCCCGAGTTGGACCATGTGCCCTGCAACCCCACAAAAACTGCTCAGGAACGGCTTGAGGAACCCAACAAAGAGCTGAGGGCTCTGACACAGCTTCCAATCCAAACTTCCAAGATTCCATTTTTATTGAGCATCTGCAGAGCGTGCTGGGGAAAGATCAAGCCACGATGGCCAAACCTGGAAATCCAAATGATCCGCTGCCAACGTCCTGATGCCCGACACCAGAGGACACCTTTAGAGGTCCCCAGTCCAATGCCCAACAGGTCAGAGCTGTTTATCAGGGCCACAAAGGGGCCCATGAAAATGTTTAATCTTATGTAAAAATTATTACTATTGTGACTGAGAGATTAATTTTATAATTAATATTTTGGATATATAGTACAGTAGAGCCCACTTAATATCATACCGCTTATTGGAATAGCCCGCATATAGTCATAGAATTTTGAAATCCAAAACCATTTCTTATGTAATTATAGTAAATATGCCCGTTTATAGTCATAGGATAATGTCATAAGCCCGGGTATAGTCATAGGCAAATGCACAAAATTTGGTCCCAGGAATAGATAATATCATACCCAGTCACGGTATAGCGAGCAAGCGATTAATTATCACACATTATTTTGTAATAAATATAGTATTAAACACTTGTTTTCTTTTTTCAAGCAACTTTAATGTAGTTCTATGCCCATTCAAATTAACAAATTGATGACTGAAACAAGCCTCATAGGCCTATAGATCAACACAAATGCTATAATTGCTCTGATATCGCCGCCATTTTGAAGCCCGCATATTAGAATAGCCCGGATATAGTCATAGTTTTGCTTTGCACAAAGGATATGATAATAACAGGGCTCTACTGTATATTGCAATGATTTTTTCAGAACAAATGTGTGGTTCCAATTTAAGAAACATTTGAGTTTAATAATTTCTTCCAACACCACTATAAAGAGAAGCTTTGAGTCTGTTAAGTATCAAAGTTCATTCTTGATCTTCAAAGCAGTCAGGTTTTTTTTTTTTCCAGATCTCTATTTTTGTTTCTACCGCAGGGTCCACTTACTGGGCTTGTCCAGGTTTCTAACCATGGTGTCACATGGTGTTCATCAGTGGCAAAAACTGACTCAATTGTCATAGACATGGATTTTTTTCATTTCATGTACACCATTTTAGGACTTTTAGTCCATGTTCAGCTTAATCTTTCAGCTCACTTAGATGATGTAACCCTGTTTGAAAGATTAATATTTTAGTCTGGGTTGAATCAGGACCATCTTGCATGACTTTACAAAACAGTAGACTGCAAAACAAACTGCTACAGAGCTAAAATGTCAAGTGGAACAATCAATAAACACACTCAGATCAGCCATAACATTAAAAACCCCTGTCTAATAGTTTTCTGCTGTGGGATCTTTCAGGCCATTTTAGGTTGGACCAAACCTTTATTCTTGAAACTGCCCCTCTGGAACCTCTTTTCGGACTGTCCTTGAGGGTACCTACTCCATGTTGGGTACTTCCGAGCAGCACGAAAAAACTGCTGTGTGGGCCTTGATTCTGATTGGCTAACTCAAGAGAGGACAGCAAGCAACACTTTTTCTTTCCTCTCGTTGTCCTTGTTGAGAAGCAGTGTTTCCTCTCGTCACACAAACTCACAAAACAAACCTCTGTTGTTTTCTTTCCTACATGCTCATAAAACTGGAGTTGCATCCATGAACTCTTTTTTGTTGTTGTTGTTTTGCTGCAATCTGAATCAGTTGAAGCTGATGAATCCTACACCCAGATGCAAACAGAGAGGTTGAAAGGGCCAATTAAGGGCCTTTTTGTAAAAAAAAAAAATTAGCCACATCATGTCTGCCCAAAGTTACTGCATAAAAAAGCTGCCTGTAGTGCAGGTAGCTTTCCACCGAAACAGCTGCCACTGCCAACATTGCCGTCTGGAAGTGTTATGGTAATGAAACATGTGCTTGGTCTGCAACAAATACCATGAGTCAAGGTTTCTAGCGATCACTGCATTATAACAAGTTGTTTAATGTTACTTACGTTACCTGTCAGTGGTTTTAATGTTGTGGCAGATAGGTGTAAGTCTAAACAGTATCTGCACATTTCAATCCTCTTAATGCTACAGGGGAGGAAACAGCAGGTGAACAGTGGCATCAGCACAACTAAAAGGTCAATGATGCACCTGGAAAAACTGCAATACTTCATTCACCATGTTGGCCTGTTGAGCTCCCTAAAACTGTTAACTTTGCATTTCTGCTTCACTGCTTCCAGTGTTGTGATCTAAAGGCCTGGACTTTAATTTCACCATTGTGCTGATTTTAAAGTACCTAGAATGAGTGTCCATGTGAGGATTATTTTTATGGTTGCACCACGACTGCACCATGTTTCCTTTGTCATTCCTCCTACTGTGGAAGCACACAAACAGACACATGAGGACCTAGCCTGTGGGTGTATGTTGTGATACGATGCGTCTTATTCTTTCTATATTAAGCCCCTTTGAGTCACCGTGACCTGATGATTCAGATCAATGGCACAGGACCAGAAACAAAGATCCAAGCAAAATCAAATTACACATGGTGTTAGCGTGCTCCGATCACAGACCTACTTCTCCAACCCCCAGACCACCACAGTGCTATCAGTGCTCTTCAGCCAAATCCAAGTTGTACATTTTCATAACCATAATCAAACAGCGGTGACGCAGGAACACGAAAAAAAGAAAAGATGTTACGCTTGGCTTTCAAATCGGAGCTGGTTACCGGGAGTCACTTTGAGGTCAAAAATGAGGTTAGTATATTGTTCTGAAGGCCAGTTACAGCTGGTTTTCTATTCAAAACCAAACAGATTTGTTTATATAATCCCTTTTCATCCCACCTTACCTGTGGTGTTTAAATGAGCATACATAATGAAAACTGTTATATAACTTGGGCATTAACAGCCTCTCTTCGGGCAGAAAACAGGGCCAGCAGCACCACATGTGTAATTCAACAGGTCAGTTCTACCTACTGTGTGTTGTGTGTGTTGTGTGTGTTTGTGTGTGAATATTTGTGTGTAGGTGTACGGGGGAGGCATGAGGGAGGTATTCGAATGCTCATGTCCTGTTATACTTAAGTCCTGAAATGGGTCAGATAATGTCTGTGTGTGTTTGTGTGAGCACGGCACCTGGGGAACTTATTACATGGCAAACCATAGTTAAGTGGTCAGGTTACAGTGAGCAGTGTCCTAGTTCAGCTGCCCCCGGCATTTTATTGGCACACACACACACACACACGTTTGTTTGACATCCAGAGCTTGTTCACCACAACTCTCAGAGAAATGTGTTTTTTTTTACCTAACACTAAAATGAAATTTTGTTTTTGGCTTGTATTTTTATTTAGCCAGAAACTACCATGAAGAGGAGATTTGCGGTGATAATGTCCTCATATAGTGTTCCACAGGGGCAGGAGTGTTGTAAGTTCATTGGTACAATATCTCTCTGTTGTTCTCTGTAATAGGATATCATAAGATAAGCCAGCGTATAAATAGCACACCGCTTCAGGCACATTTTCCATGTCATGTCTATGGATTTTAAGCTTTTTCATGTGATTCTGCAGTAATAAAACAACACACAGATAGTTATGTTAGTGTTGAGGTCAGGAGGAGGCAGTTCGTCTGGACTAAATGCAGTGCAATGACGCATGATAGGCAAAAAATGCATTCTGATAACATGCACTGAAATAAAAATGGTTGCATTAACAAACTAGAATGCACTCAAGCGAGATGCAGACCCACGCCGGCTGCCTTCCTAAACATGGCAGGCAGCCCTGTGACCTTGACCTTTGACCTTTTGACCCCAAAATCAATGGGTGACAGGGGTAGGGTATGTCTTTGTTATCGAGTTACGGTGTGGACATACACAACCAAACACCCACAGACAGACAGACAGACAGACAGACAGACGGCAGTAAGTTCAAGGTCAAAGGTCAAGTTCAAGGTCAAGAGGTTCAATGTGGTAGTCCTACCCTTAGATATACCAAAGTTAATTATTGCAAGCTTATATAGTAGATTATAAGGGGATTTTGCACTGATTAGTCCTGCGACTTTGACCTTTGACCTTTTGACCCCCAAATTAATGGGTGACCAGGGTAGGTCAAGATCAACATCTGTGCTAAGTTTGATTATCCTATCTCTATTTGTTCTTGAGTTATGGTGCGAACATAGCCACCCATATAAATACATATACATTCAGACAGACGGCCGTGACCGCCCTACCCATGGCCAACTCTGCATTATTTATGTGTTCAGGTTATCTAATCTAGGTTTGTTAAGCAAGCATGGTTTTCGTATGTTGTTTTTATGCAAGTGACTTGGTGTGTTCCATGTCACGGAAGACTTTCTAAACATTGGATCCTCGAAATCCCAAGATGCTGACGTAAATAACTGGGTAGGAATGAAAAAGGTCATAGAGAGGGGAAAAAAGGCCCAAAGTGAAGCTGAAAGAAAAGAGCCTAGAGTACGGTTCCATGTATACCATGAATAGTGGGGACCCATGACCACTACTGGCTGTGGCAGCATAGCGGGCGAATCATTCCAGAAGAAAATGTCAGCTTTTCAATCTGTAAGCATGAAGCGCTAAAAAATGTTTATTTAGCAGCAAATATTTCTAATGAAGACTGACTTCCCCTCCTTGCCCTACTTAGCTGACACTGAAGGACAATTCAGTCATCTGAATGGAAGTCCCTCCAGAGAAAATTGCATCACTCTTCTTCCTTCTTTTGAAAAAAAAAACCCAATGTAAATTCAAGAATCTGTCCTTGTGGATTGCTCATCTGCGTAACCGTGACTTTGATACTTTATTGTATTATTTTCCGAGTGAGAACGGTGTGTCAAAAGCAGATGTGCCGGTCACTGTGATTGCTCATCTCAGTGGAATGCACATGAAGCTTTGTGATTATTCATCTGAAATTTGTCTGAGTCAGAGGAGTGAATCTGAAATCGTTCAGCAGTGACAATAGCAATGCCGGCCAGGAATCATTGATGATTTTGCCTTCCTTTCCTGATGTGGGTGGGACTGGTGATATCTTCTTAAAAGGTGGCCACACTAGCAACAGTTAAGAACCATTGTCCTCAATTATGATAGTTTTTTTCCAATAAATTACATATAACAAATCATTCAAGTCATCCTATGATGAAAATCTCTTTTTTTTAACCTTTTTAACATGTTAGTATGGTGCTTCATAAATGGAGTGAAAAAAGCAGTGGCTAGGGGTGTAACAATACACGTATTCGTATTAAACTGTATGGTACAGGCACTTGCAGTTCGATACAGAGGTGTGCAGTGGTATGAAAATTTTAAGACTATTAACAATGGCCAATGTACAGGATTGTTTTAATTGCGAGCCTTGTAGCGCCCACAGTTGTGGCAGACCTTTTCTCTGTCACAGTTGCACAGTATTGAGGAACTAAAGAGTTTCCAGTGGACCACAGGATGCGACGGACCGTGTGTTCTCCTGCCTGCGCCTCTGTGATAAACCTAGTCTGTGTGGCTCGCGAATGTGATGGCTAATGCTAGAAACAAGAAGTCAGAGCTGGAAGACACTCTGTTGTCATTAAAATCATCTGTTTGGGATCCCTTCGGTTTCCTGGTGAAGTACAAAAAGGAGAAAATCAAGTGGACAAGTTAAAAATAATAAACAGATGTTTTGGATTAATTATGAGCAGGTTTTTTTTTTCATTTTTCCCCTTAACTGAGAAGTGAGCCATACCAAACCGTGATTTCTGTGAACCGTTACATCCCTAATCATGGCTGAACATTTCCAACTTGTACATGGAGACAGGGGCGGGAACTTCACAGATCTGCATATTTTAAATGATGCAAAAGTGTAGGGTTACGTCAACGTCACTTTAAAGCAGGAAGGGATTCTTTTCATGGAGAAAACTTCTCAATATGCAACTTCAACACACAGAGATGAGTTTTTAAGGGGTCAATCACTGACAAAAAAAGAGACTTTAAGCAATGTTTCAAGGAATATGTCCAAAAACTGTTTAGATCCTCTGAAACCTAAGCAGTTTCTATGTGGTTTTTCCTTCTGTCAAATGTTAACTCACTGTGAGCTCATTTTTCTCTGCAGTATAAAGTCCTGCATGTCTATGGAAACAGCGCAACCATGGCTGCACGTAGACAGAACTCAGAACTATGTTGAGTGCAGTGTGACAGTTATAAGGCCATAAATTATCTGAAAAAGAAAAAATGAAAGTTACATTTGTGTGATTTTTTTTTTTAAATTTTGTTTTAAAAAAATTCAAATCAACTTGTACAACATTTTTCTAAGTGGCCACAGGTGTGACCAATACCGAAGAAGAAAATGGGGACTCTGCATGCTATAGATATCGTGCCGCATACATTTCTTTTCTTGCTTGTCTTCTGTCTCCTCCGTGCAAACACTGCTTGCAGTTCAGCTATAAAGTCCCTGAATTTTTGTCACATGTCACGCTGGTTGCAGCTAAGTCACTAGTAGTGTCACGTTTGCACCAAGGAGTACAGAGATTTAGTTTTTTGTAGAATCTGCTTTGTACAAATTCTTATTTTTTGGCAAATGGCATGCAGCGTGGAGTTAGTTTGACAAGCTTCAAGCTTTGGTTTGGTAAGTAGTTCAAGGACTACTGAAAAGTTAAAAATCCAACTGTTCCTTCAGTTTTTTTTTTCCAGTTCCTAGCTCTAATAAATGTTGTAGTTTCATTGATTTTTCTTGAAAGCTAACAAGGCTTTCTAACTCCCCAGCAGGTTGTGGAGTTCAGAAGGATCTTCAGTTTGCTTATTTCTCACTACAAGTACTGGTACAATAATTAAACTCCAGAGTGTTCACATGAGGTCATGGCCTTGCTGTTATATTGTTGACATCAGTAACAGGCAGGTGACGGTGCCACAGCCAGACATTGCAGCATCAACAGGCCTGTGTGGTGCCAAAGTCATGTTCCAGCGTATCCACAGTCTGACGCCAGAGCCCTGTTGTTTTGACAGCAGCATGTCAGAAATGATTATTACACGATAAATGCGTCCAAAATCTGCCTGGTCTGAGTTTGAAACAAGACATCAAGGTCGACGGCAGAGCAGAAACCATGGCAACGGTGTGACACAGTCCGACAAACTTTGCACTGAATCCCAGCCCACCTGGACCTGTTGATAAGGTGGTGCCACGAGTCAGACTTGGAACCATTACACCTTCAGAGATGAGCCCTGATTTTCTCCGAGTGCATGTTTGGACGAGCTCCAGCCTCTTGAATTATCTGAAGAGGAAAAGCAGGTCATCAGTGTGACATATTTCAGTTATGAAATGCAGTGATTGTCACAACATTAACCGTCTGTGTGTGTGTGTGTGTGTGTGTGTATTTTCAGGCGACTACTTTGGCATTCTGATGGATGAGAAGGTGACTGGGTTCCCCTTCAACGTCATAGAGAACCCGATGTACTGGGGCAGCACTGCCAACTACCTCGGCCTGGCACTTATGTAAGTGTGTGTGTGTGTGTGTGTGTGTGTGTGTGTGTTATTGGAAAGGCAAAAAGGTCACTTCAGTGAATGTGGTCAACAAGGGCCTAATTCGAATGTAATTTCTCTGCAGAGCTTTGTAACTGAGATTGGCTTAAATCAGTCAAACACATTATTACTGTTATTTGCAGGTTTGTCTTTTACTAACACCGGAGGACTCTTTCGCACATAAAAAACAAAACAAAACAAAAAACTCCTTAGAAATCCTCCACTGCCTTCGTGGCAAAGTACTGACGTACGTCAAAAGGCGCTCTAAATAAAACAAGGGCGTGCGTAAGTGACATAGATAATAAACGGTAACCTATAGATGGAAAATGTTGTTTTCCTCCAAGTTGCAAATCCCTCATGAAAAAAGATGCCGAGGTAAAAACTTTTACGTGTGCCCCCTGTTGCTATGACAACTGTGACCATGTTGCTCGGAGCTTGGCGTTGTTGCTAAGCGGGCACTCCAGGTTGGATGAGCCTGTCTGCAGTTAAAGCTATTATCATCCCATTCTCCCTCACACACAGATATGGGGACTTCATTCTAGTCTTGCCGAGTCTTTTGTCCTTCTTTGTTGTGGCTAATTGTGTTCCATTTTCTCTCTGCTTTGAATTTTGTTCATTTTTTACTGAAGCTCAGACTGCCCAAACCAGTGATTGCCTCATTTTACTCCGACTTGCGTCTCTGTCTCACCTGTGCTCATGCAGCTCCATCTTTCTCTCTTTTTATTGTTGAGTCACTTCAGATGCTGCAGCTGCCTCAGTCTCTGCCTCCATTACTTTTTTTCCCTTTTGTCTATTTTTGTTGTGTTAAAGGAGAATCATTTAATAAACTTGCTGAAAATAGGCCTGGAGTTGAACACCTTGTGAACTGAGGTCAAATTGCTGATGTGTGTCTCCACTGCAAACAACTTCAGCTACAAGGTAGATTTCTATAAAAAAGCTTGTCAGTTGGTCTTTTTTTAGAAAATTGTGTGTGCATCACAAAGTATCTATCTATCTATCTATCTATCTATCTATCTATCTATCTATCTATCTATCTATCTATCTATCTATCTATCTATCTATCTATCTATCTATCTATCTATCTATCTATCTATCTATCTATCTATCTATCTATCTATCTATCTATCTATCTATCTCTCTCTCTCTATCTATCTCTCTATCTATCTCTCTATCTATCTATCTCTCTCTCTCTCTCTCTCTATCTATCTCTCTATCTCTCTATCTCTCTCTCTCTCTCTCTCTCTCTCTCTCTCTCTATACATATATATATATATATATGTGTGTGTGTGTGTGTGTATCCAAATAATTGAATTCAGGTGTTCCAATCACGTCTATGGCCACATAAAATCCAGCCCCTAGGCATGCAGACTGCTTCTACAAACATTTGTAAAAGAATGGGTCGCTTTCAGGAGCTCAGTGAATTCAAGTGTGGTACAGTGATAGGTTGCCACCTGTGCAATAAGTCCATTAGTGAAATTTCCTCCATACTAAATATTCCACGGTCAATTGTTAGTGATATTATAACAAAGTAGGCATGGGCTTGTTTTTCAGGGCTTGGGCTTGGCCCCTTAGTTCCAGTGAAGGGAACTTTGAATGCTTCAGGATACCAACACATTTTAAACAATTTGATCATCCCAACTTTGTGGGTACAGTCTGGGGATGACCCCTTCATGTTCCAACATGACTGTGCACCAGTGCACAAAGCAAGGTCAAAAATAACACGGAAGAGTCAGTTTGGTGTGGATGAACTTGACTGACCTGCACAGAGTCCTGACCTCAACACAATGGAACACCCTTGGGATGAATTAGAGCAGAGACTGAGAGCCAGGCCTTCTGGTCCAACATCAGTGTGTGACCTCACAAATGCTCTTCTGGAAGAATGGTCAAATATTCCCATAAACACACTCCTAAACCTTGTGGAAAACCTGCCCAGAAGAGTTGAGGCTGTTATAGCTGCAAAGGGTGGACCAGCTCCATATTAAACCCTACGGATTAAGAATGGGATGTCGTTAAAGTTTAAGAGCGAGAAAAGGCAGATGACCCAATACTTTTGACTATAAAGTGTGTGTCTGTGTGTGTGTGTATATACACTGTTGACTAGACTGACTCGCTGGATGTAGACTACAGGTATCAGCCTGCCATTGGCCGCTTATTTCAGGTGGTAATTCTGGGTAGCAAGCGACCCCACTAAAAACTTTGTGATTTGGGTCGATTTGATTAGATGCTACTGAAGAAGGGACATGAATTTGTACACAAAATGCAGCTACATTCAGTGTTTTTGTACTTAGTATATATCACAGGACTGGTTGTATGGTAAAGGTCTACTTTGAAGTCATTAAACTACAGAGCAGTTATCACCTAACTTTACACTTCCTTGTGTCTTTCAGTTTAAAGTTTTGGTTTTCTGGCCCTCGATTTGACTTACTTCCACTTTCACTGCTCTCATAGTTTTGTTTTCAGGCACAGCAGCCAGCTGATTTCAGTGAAAAGGCTCATAAACCCCAGCATATTTACAGCTCTGTCAGAGATTGGCTTTGTGGAAATTGCTTTCTTTTTTTACAGTTTCTAAATAGAATATTTTTTTGAAAATGCACTATTATTTTACGGATTTACTGTCTTTTCTGTTCTGAAAAGTTACAGGTAATATCTAAAATTAATTAATTAATTAAAGATATGCCTAAATTGTAAATAATGTTCACATCAAAAGGCAACTTTTTTTAATGGCAGTATGTCCTTTTACTATGGCTGACTGTAAAACTACATTATTTTTATTGTATTTAAATTAGTAAAAAATGTTATGTTCCAGATATCGTTATTAGAAACAACATTATGTATATTAATGATTGAAAAATGGTTTTCCCTGTTTTGGTAAAATACAGATATTTAGTTAAAACACAGAAAAAAAAAATAAAATGGATGAATGTGCAAGATGACTGTAAAAAAACAACTCTAAAAACGTGTACATGTCTACATCAAAAAAGTTTACTTTTACAAAAGTTAATTCTTTCTTTTACATTACACTGTCCAACAGTATTTAAATCAGCTAAAAATGTCAATAATTTACAGATATTTGTCTTTTTTCAGTTTTCACAGTTTCTTAACATACTTTTTTTTATAGTTTTTTTTAACAGACTTTATTTACAGTGTAGCTGTCTTGTAGCAGACCTATAGGCTTTACTGCAGGAGCCTCTTTGGTATGTCTGTGGGGTCAGTACATAGTCATAGTAATATGGCTTATCTTGTTAAGATTTAGGGGCATCTATTAGCAGGAATGGAATATAATATTGTATAAATATGTTTTTGTTGGTATATAAGTTGTCTGGAACTACACATTATTGTGTTTTTTCTAGCTTAGATTGAGCCCTTCATATCTATTATACCAGTAAATGCTACTAAATCCTACACAGTGGACCTTTAAGCTGTGAACACAACACAGTTAGCAATAGGCTACATTTTTGTGTGTTTGCAGCCACTGCAAAGAGCTACATCTCATTCATGCACTTTTTTTTTGTTGTTATTCTACCCTTTTCAGGTTTTGCTAAGGCTGACATTACCACAGTTATGTGTTAGAGGCGCAACCTTGCACTGCAGTTAACCAGCATTCTGCAGTCAACAAAGAGCGGGGAGTCTTATCTATTAGATCACAGTTAATGAAAGACCAGAGGATTTAACTGGAAACAAGCTTTTCAATGGGTTGAGGGGCGAAGAGTTTAACATGTTGCCTTGGCTCGGATCGCGCGTAAAATGTTCTCTGAAAAGAAAATGTGAGCTGTTTTGGCGCCGCAAAGGAGATTTACACAATAGAAGGAAGGTTTTAATGTTGTTTCACGTCTAATTCTTAGATTTGTATACCTCGTTTTAGACATGCATAAGGAACACTTTTATTAAACGTGAGAAAAAATCTGCATCTGATAAAAACAATCACAAATGCTGCAGTCCTATTACCAAATTAATCCTTATGCACACAGTATTTTATCATTGCCAAGGTTGCCCTCTTGATTGATAATAGTTAATAAAACTGTCATAGTTTCTTTTGGTATCATCGTGCACCTCAGCCATGCTAACTGTTATGTAGAATGCTGTAAAACCCTTGCAGGCCTTTAACACTGTCACTGAGAGCGCTGTAGTTATCCTGAAGTTTCTCCATCTCATCACCCAACACACAAAGGACACCTTTTAAGCTCGCAGCTCCAGCTGAAGAGCACGAGGAGTGAGAAACAACCCCCCTCCTTTGTGCCAGACGATCTCTCCCGCACATTAGGCCACTCACTGGCCTCTCTGTGTGACCTAGACTGGAGATTAGCTGACACACATTAGGCGATGCTCTTACACGTTAACATGAGCTGGACTCGTGCTGCTGAACAGGTAAAATCGGAGCTGAAATCACTGCATGAGGCTGGGACTTTTTGTGGTTACATGTCTTGTAGTTTTTTTCATGAAGCACTGCTCCATCAAAAGAACAGTCTCTGAGTAATGTACTACTGACAGGCAGCTTAACATTTACAGATAGAAACAGACCTAATTTCATGACGAGCAGCACCTTTCGTGCAGCAGTATAATGGACTGTCACATAATGTTTTAGAAATGTAGGTTATCACAGGAGGCGGGAGTTTGTAAGTAAAATCTTGACAGAAATGTTCAAGGGCTGGGCTGCTCCCTTTGAGACGAAGTATCCAGACACGGTGCACGTCTGGCAAAATTCTAATCAGAGACGTTAAATCAAGCACGGCAGAGGGAACATCTGCTCATTTTGAAAACACAGTGGAGCAGTCCATTAGGTGAACTTCCAGCAGGAAGCTTATGATTGTACCAATTTATCTCAAAACTCATCAATATACATAGCTATGTTTAGTCCCACTATCATGTAGCAGACTAAGGTGCAGAACATTCCCAGTCAACACCCGGATAATCCAGAGACCCTTTCTCAGAGCTGTAAATTTGGTAAGAAACCATTTCAGGAGACAGCTGACCCAAGACTCGCATCTAAATGGAACATCTGCAGATGGGATGTTTACATCAAGATGACCAGTCACCCCCTTTTGGGGACAACAGGATGTCTTCCCTTCTCTACCAGAGTCTGAAAAACGGTCATAAAAGTGCCCATTGTGAGGAAAACCGCACCTCGGAAGAAGAGGAGATGGCATTCCTTTTAAACACTTCTAAATATTAAAATTAAGGAAATCCACCATCCTTGGAGTGATGATCCCAACATCTGGACTCAATCTGTGGTGCCAGGTGGATCAGGACCAGCACGGAAGAAGAACACATCAGTCTGAATCATTTGTGGAGAAGCATGCAAGAGACACAAACACCCCCTCTTCTGTCACAGACCACAGCCTAAAAGACAGAGACTTTTCATCCTAAGCATACATACTTCTGAAGTCTTATTTTCCTTACAATTGAATGTATATGCTTGCATTTGTAGTTAAATTATGAATTTATATATTCATAGTGTTTTTCATTTCAGCCCAACTTTAAACAAGGGTTCTTAATATTTACGTGAGCTTTGTTTTTCTATGATGAACTTAAAGTTGAACTTCTTAAGCGAACTTAAATAACGCAAAAGCATGAACATTATCTTTTGAACTATGAGCTTCGACTCTTAGTGTTTGTACTTTGGCACATTTTTACAACACAACTACACAAAAGTGCCTCCTTGTCTCTGCGTTCCTGATCAGACTCATCCAGCAGATCATCACAGCTACTCATCCTGCAGCTTCCCTGTCCCTCCATCAAAGGCTATGCAAGTATCATTTTCCCTCATGGGTGAATTTATAAATTACAATTGGCTTCCAACTCTAAAGTGATTCATCACCTTTCCACCAACTGCTTCCAGTGACGATCACAGCTAATTAGTTTATTCATTCATTCATTCATTCACTGTTTGTTGTTGTGTCATTGTTGTTCAATTAAAAAAAATTTTTAAATCCATCAATCATATGGATGTATTTCAACAGAAAATCTGCTTCACAAAGTTGTATTTTGACTTTTCTTGACTTGAGCTTTTCAACATTATTAGCCAGGAAAGCAATACTGGTCGACTGTTTAAGGTGATTAAATTGACAGATTTTTTGACTCTTTTTTTTAGATAGGGTTAAACTTGTCACCCTGATAAACAAGAAAATGAAGGAGAAGCTTGTTGGAGACATGGAAGAGTCTATTATAAACAAAACCGTGATCTTTTTCTAAAATTACACATGTAGCGTTTGGAGTCTAAACCAAAGCAAGGAGTTTAGTTGCCGACACCAAATCAAACAGCCAATGAGAAACAAAAAGGAGAAAGAAATATTAATAGGTCAACTACTTCGAAAAATATCTGTTGCTAAAAGTGCTAAAACAAAGACAACTCCACTTGCTTGAGGTTGTCAATGGGGGCAGTGGTGGCTTAGTGGTTTGTGAAGCGAATTTGTAACTGGTGTGTTGCCAGTTCGATTCCCTGGACTGGCAAGAGTTGAGGTGGGAAGAGTGACAGCGACCGCCTGTCCCAGTCAGCACCACTGTGGGCCCTTGAGCAGGGCCCTTAACCCCTGACTGCTCCCCAGGTGCTGCACCGTGGCAGCCCACTGCTCCTAGTATGTATAGTTAAGGTTAACTATGAATAGGATGGGTCGAATGCAGAGAAGGGATTTCCCCAAGGGGATCAATAAAGGTTAGATAATGATTATGATCATGATGGAGATGATGTCTCACCTGCTCTTCAGTTCTAACTGACTTATGGGGAGTCCCAAGCATTTAAGCTCCTGTGGGGCCATTATCACCTGAGGAATCATTGAGGTCGATGCACATAGAAGGTCATCAGTGTCACATTGGGACAGCAAGACAAGGCAGTCTGCAGTCGTCATTCAGGGGACTCCAATAACTAAATAGAAGCTTAAATCCCTTGGACTCCCAACCTTGTCAAGTAGAACAGCAGAGGCAAGAGAAGTGAAACATCTTTAAGAAATTCAGACAAGTCCAGTTTTATCCATTTTAGCACCTAGATGCACCTTGACCTGGATGACTGAGAATGTTCACAGACCATTTAGATTTGAGGAAGTGTTGTATCAACAGCACCCAGCTCATATTATGAGCTATTGCTACATTAGGTTAAACATGCTAACACTCTATGTGGTTTATTGCAACAACAGATGCAGGTTCCGCAATTCACAAACGATAATGGCAACGTTTCAAGATATGAACATTTTGATGAAATGTTAATAGAAAGTAGCAACTGAAACTGTTGGATTCTGTGTACAGATCTGGATGTTTGTCTTTGGGTTGATTTGGGTTGGATAAATTTAAGTAGTTTTTCGGCTGCACGGTGGCTCGGTGGTTAGCAGCGTCGCCTCACAGCTAGAAGATCCCCGGTTCGCGTTCAGGTTAGGACACCTGGGATCTTTCTGTGTGGAGTTTGCATGTTCTCCCTGTGCAGCGTGGGTTTTCACCAGGTACTCTAGTTCAAAAACATGCTGAGGTTAACCTATTATTCTGAATTGTCCTTAGATGTGTGAATGTGAGTGTGCTTGGTTGTCTGTCTCTATGTGTAGCAGTGCGATAGGCTGGTGACCTGTCCAGGGTGTCCCCTGCCTTCGCCCGAGTCGGCTGTGATAGGTGACAATGTGGTTTTTTTCCACGTGCGGTTGTTATTATCCAGTTGTACCTACAGCATCGATTGTACCACAGGAAAAGAAGTACCGTCACCTTTTCAAGATTTTGGCATCAACTTTGCTCACCGTTTTGCTTCTTGTAGTATCACTAATTTGCAATACACTGCTCGACTTTCAGTCTGTTACTTTATAATTTACATAACGCACTGAAGTTATTTAAGTTACTGATGTAAATTTTGTTAACACGTGCCAGTTCCAAATAACACATTAGCTGACCCCTTTGGTGCAGCACAGCCACCTTAAGGTGCTATTCCGTCAGAAATACAACAGATAGAGAAGAACTGTCTGTTAACATCACACCCAAACAGAAGGATAGATTATGTCATGTTGAAATCAAGTAAGGAAGCATTATCATGATGCTAATACTGAGCATATGACTGAATGTTGTTTTCTTTATTAAGTGAAATTTTGCAGGCGCTCAGCTTTGCAGTGTATCTTCTGCATTGGATCCAGTATGTGCGTTCAAGCGGAGGTATGCAATATGAATCTCTCAAACTTTGAGAGATCCCTGCTCCAGTTCATTAGTTTTATGACCGCAACATTTGCTGATTGATTATTGGTGTGAAGAATTCTGCTCCTCAGTCATGAACCACAGTCATGTGTTGGGCTTGTGGGATGAAGCTGATGGAGGTAGAACAACGATGCTCTGACTTTCAGAAGGTCACTCGCTGCTCCGGGCGAAATCACGTTGCCTCCACTGCGCACTGCCTGTTGCTGTTCAGCTGTGGCTCATACTACAGTGTGTACATGAGGACAGTGCAACAGCTGCAGGAGAGTTCAGTTATGAAACTCAGATATTTATGACTAAGTTTGCCACACAGGCAGATTAGCGCCTGTGGTAGAAGGACGAATATGCATTTCTATTTTTTCTCTCGCAACAAGAGAGAGATTGTCTAATGTTATTTCACAAGTAAATCTCTGTTTACACTTGTGGTAAAAAATAAAAAAGCCACAGCTTTGTGTAGGTGTCCCTCAAGCCGCCAAAACAGCTTTGATTCATTGGACCGTGGACACAAGACCTCTGGGGGTATCCTGTGGTGTCAGAAGCAAAGAGGTGGATCCTTTGGGTCCTCTGGGTTGTGGATTGGAATAACTCTGGTACAGTGGCTGAATGTTTGATCTGGTTTAGTGTTTGGGGATTTTGAAGGCCAGGTCAATGTAGAGAACTCTTGGTCGTGCTCCTCTAATTCTTCCTGAGCAGTGTTTGTGGTGTGTTGGGGCACATTGTTTTGCTGTAGGAGGCTGTAAGGGAGTGCAGTTGCTATGGGGGGTGCTCATTCTCAAACAGTGCTTAGGTGAGTGGTACGTATAAAACTAACATCCACATATACTATATTGCCAAAAGTATAAAGACGTTTGTATGAGGGCATTATTGTAGCAAAATTATTTGTCATTTCGAATGGAGAGTTGTCCATCTGTATTTCAATCCGTGTGTCCAAAGAGAGATTTGTCAATGTGTAAAAGAATTTGTCTATGCGAACTGAGATTTGTCTGTCTGTAATTAGGTTTTCAAATGTGTAAAAAAAAAATCTAATCTCTATTAAAAGTTGTACATGTAATAAGATTTGTCCATGCGTACAAAGAGTTGTCAATGCGTACAAAGATATTCGTAGCTGAAAAGTTTCTATTCAGCTTCACATATGCAGGAAATACAGACAAATCCCCAGTTACGAGTCGTTCGGCTTCACAATTGGCTCTCATTTTTACACGTGATTTTTGCTACACTTCTGCCGTGAGAGAGATTCGTATCTGAAAAACATCAGGGTTTCTGCTCCCTGACCTCAGGCTCACAGGCTCACAGGCTCGTTCATGCTGGCTGCGTTCGGCTATGCTGCCCTGTACCCAGCAGTTCCCATCGTCTGCAGGCCATCAGGAGGCCGCTATCCGTCAGAGTCTTGGAGCGTTCGTGACATTGTGAGGCAGGGTGTGGACAAGATGGAGCCCCGATCGCAGACGGTGAGTACATGTTAATGTTTTGAGAGGCACCTGGCTGCAGACCTCCACTGTCAGGACACCTCCACTGTCAGGACAGGACGTAACGGGTAAAAAACAGAAAAGTACATTTAAAGCGTCCAGTCTGGTAGGTGGCGGTGACGCATGTGAAGTTGGTTTGGTAACCGCTAATTAAATCAAAAGAAGAAGCAGCCATTTAACGCGAGTGTTTGTGACAACACAATAATTACTAATATAATGACAAAGTCGGCGACCGGGGACATTAAATAACAAAAGTGTAACCGTTAGATTCCAGCGGCAGATTTCAGAAAGTCTAGCCGAGCTAAGGCTGCTGTCAGCGGGGAGCTGTGAGCGCTGACCGCCTGGTAGTAGCTGTCAAACAGGGACACTCACATCTCCGACATCACTGGAGTAAATTTTTAAGCAGAATTTATCCTGATAAATTGACCACGGATTTGATGTTTATACAACCACTTTATTGCCTGAAATAATCTTAAAACTACATTTTGTGTCACAGTCAAGGTAGTACCGTGGACAAGTGCGTATATTGAGAAATAGCCACAAATACTCGTGTTAAACGGCTGCTTCTTCTTTTGATTTAATTAGCGGTTACCAAACCAACTTCACATGCGTCACCGCCACCTACCAGACTGGACGCTTTAAATGTACTTTTCTGTTTTTTACCCGTTACGTCCTGTCCTGACAGTGGAGGTGTCCTGACAGTGGAGGTCTGCAGCCAGGTGCCTCTCAAAACATTAACATGTACTCACCGTCTGCGATCGGGGCTCCATCTTGTCCACACCCTGCCTCACAATGTCACGAACGCTCCAAGACTCTGGCGGATAGCGGCCTCCTGATGGCCTGCAGACGACGGGAACTGCTGGGTACAGGGCAGCATAGCCGAACGCAGCCAGCATGAACGAGCCTGTGAGCCTGTGAGCCTGAGGTCAGGGAGCAGAAACCCTGATGTTTTTCAGATACGAATCTCTCTCACGGCAGAAGTGTAGCAAAAAAATGAGAGCCAATTGTGAAGGCGAACGACTCGTAACTGGGGATTTGTCTGTATTTCCTGCAGATGTGAAGCTGAATAGAAACTTTTCAGCTACGAATATCTTTGTACGCATTGACAACTCTTTGTACGCATGGACAAATCTTATTACATGTACAACTTTTAATAGAGATTAGCATTTTTTTTACACATTTGAAAACCTAATTACAGACAGACAAATCTCAGTTCGCATAGACAAATTCTTTTACACATTGACAAATCTCTCTTCGGACACACGGATTGAAATACAGATAGACAACTCTCCATTCGAAATGACAAATAATTTTGCTACAATAATGCCCCCATACATTTGCCTTTACATGCACATGAACCTTAATGACATCCCATTCTGAATCTGCAGGTTTTAATATGGAGCTGGTCCACCCTTTGCAGCTATAACAGCCTCAACTCTTCTGGGAAGGCTGTCCACAAGGTTTAGGAGTGTGTTTATGGGAATATTTGACCATTCTTCCAGAAGAGCATTTGTGAGGTCACACACTGATGTTGGACCAGAAGGCCTGGCTCTCAGTCTCCACTCTAATTCATCCAAAAGGTGTTCTATCAGGTCGAGGGCAGGACTCTGTGCAGGCCAGTCAAATTCCTCCACACCAAACTGGATCATCCATGTCTTTATTGACCTTGCTTTGTGCACTGGTGTGCAGTCATGGTGGAACAGGAAGGGGCCATCCCCAAACTGTTCCCACAAAGTTAGGGCATGAAATTGTCCAAAATATCTTGGTGTGCTGAAGCATTAAGAGTTCCTTTCACTAGAACTAAAGGACCAAATCCAACCTATGAAAAACAAGCCCACACCATAATCCCCACCCCCACCCCCCATTGTCTTTGTGTCCGGACTCCATGAAACGTGGTCAGTACCAGCAGACACGAAGGAATAATTACTTTTCTGATTGAAGGCAATACTTCAGAACTCCTTCCCATTTTTTTTATGAAGATGATTAAAGGCTTGTTTATTTTCCAAGGTCTCTGGCTTCTTCTACTCTGTTTATTCACTTGACAGTTATATAGAAACACTTATTGCAGTACAGAACAGACAGCTGAACATATCACTTCATTGCGGTTGTTCCCCTGTAAAATATGGTGTCATTGGTGAATGTGATGAATTATTCAGGTTAAAAGATGAAGAGTGGTTGACAGTTTATTTTATCCACCTCAAAGAAAATGTAATAATCTGTTATTTACATTTCCACACCGTCTAAAATGTTTGAAAGAACAACCCCAGCAACACCAAAAGTCATTTATGATAAGAAATTCATGGTTTTTTTTGTGTATACATAGAAAAAAGTTTCATTTTTAACCTTTTAGATTTGATATTTTCAGGCAACAATAAAAAAATCCTACAAAAAGTCACCTTACCCACATACTGGCAACTCCACATGTCCCTTTGTAACCCATTATTTTCAGTCAGAGGCTGGGTAATTGCAGGATTTTAAGTGCTGTTCAATCAAATGGGATTTGTGTGGACTTTTGTGTCAGTAAGATCAACCCAGTGGATTGCACTCTAGGTGGTGCTGCCCCAGATTTTTTCCTTCTGCTCTCCATCTGCCTCATTTCCACAAAGGTCATGCCAATTACTGTTTGAATAAACTATACAGAATTCCAGCCTGGCATGACACATGATCTTTATGTTCTCATGTGATCATTAATCAGGCTGGGGAGTGCGTAAGCAGATGGGCAAAGCTAAAGTTAAGCAGTCAGATTTTATTTTACTTCATTTTTCACTTTAGTTAATGAATGTCTTCGCATGTCAAGTGTTTAGGTATTTCATCCAGCTTCACTTTAGTGTTTAAGTACTCTCCTCCAACTTCACATTAGCTGCATGAGCTTCCAACTCCAACATAGGACACAGATCGGCTCGCTTCTTAAGAATTCTTAAAACCTGAGTGGCTGCTGAAGTGTGAATGCGATTGATTGTGAATTCCACTGGTGCTGCAGCCACCAGTGATAATAATATTGCAGTATTTTGTGTGCTCCTCTAGCTTGTTGGTGTCATCAACAGCTTATTTTTTTTAACCTATTTGATACCTTTTGGAGTATTTGCTTCTTTTTTGTGGTTTTGCATGGTAGCCTTTGTCTTATTTTTGTCGGTGGATTGGTTTTATTCCCCAAGTTTGTCCTTAAAAAGGTTGCCTTAAATGTTAATATCAGGGAGTTTTTCTGTGCTATATTTTGAAATCAACTTTTTTTTTTAGCAATTAATATTCCTGGTATTTATTAAATATCTTGTTTTTCTTCCTTTGCAGCCAAACAGTTTCTGTATAGTAACTAACCCTACTAACCCTCTGTACCAGTTTTACTCGCATGGGTCAAAAATGACTCATTTGTGTTCGTGACAGATTTGACAGGAGCTTTTGATATTTGTAGATATTCGCAATCAGGAGCAGACAACTGTTCACCTGCAACACATTTCAAAACTTGACACTACTGCATTTGCATATCTGAAACATGTCAGTCTTGTTTTGTAACGGTTTAGCCAGCAACATTTTTGATTTCTACTAAAAGATAATGTCACGTCTGAACATTAGGCTGCCTTGATTCTGACATCCATTACTGCTACTATTACTATTTACTTGCAATTTGTGCTGTACCTGTGTGACTTTCTTTCATTAGCTATGTGTTCTTTCATGCAGTCACATTCACTGCAGTGCACCACAGTTACATTAATGACACACTACAGTTAAAGAATAGTGTTACCAGTTATCAGTGGTATGTGTAACCAAATGACAAATAACAGATCTATTATTGTGTGGTCCAAATCACTGACACAATGATTTTTTGAAAAAATCTTTTTTTTTGGGGAGATTTTTGAAGTTTTTTTGACAGACAGATTAAAAGGGGGTAGAGAGGAGAGAGACATGCAGCAAAGAGTTATGAGCCAGACTCAAACTCACGACCGCTGCTGCTGGCCTGCGCCCATATGGTAACGCCTTAACTCAGCGAGCTGTACGGCGGCCCAATGATTATTTTTAAAATCAAAATTAGAGTTAAAGTATGTCTTTATTTTTTAATAAGTGTTTTTTTAAGTGTTTTAATGAACACTTTGAATATTTAATGATGAAATAAATTGACTGCAAAAGATGTGCATGAAAAACCATGAGTAATGAATACATGCCATTTTTTTAAACGATGGATCAACTGACCATGTGTGAAGTGAAGGAGATAACATAGTGTGGCACTAACGCTGAGCTCTGCAGCTTATCTCGGCTGCATGGTGTGTTATTTTGGTTTTAAGACCCACAACTTTACAGTTTAGTCCAGATTCATGGTTCTTATCAGTGTTGTGTCCAGGAGTAAAAGGCGGCAACTGTCTGCTGAAGATAGCAGATTGTTACCTGCTGGAGAGACAGATTATTTTCCTAAATTCTTTTTAAAAAATAGCTACAAAGTAAAGACAATATTCCTCCCAGTGAGTGGCTGATGCCATTTCCGTCATGTCTGCTGGATGGTTGAATCGGTAACTGTTTACTGACACTTTCACTCTACTCCTCTCCAACCTAGTGGCTAAAAAAAATGTTGACACAGCCAAATAAAACTATACATTTCTCCATCTCCATTTCTAACCTTAAAGGCATGAAATGGATGTTTTAGTAGATTGAGTATAGAGTTCATTAGTATCAAAAATGAAAGTGCTATGAGTGACTCCAGTGTTAATACAAACATTTAATATTAGCTATTTATTTCTACTGATACATGATAGCATAAACAGCATGTTATGTTGTTGCCTAATGCTACTATTTTAACTGTGTAACTACTTGGATGGTGTAATCTATAATGATTCATACAGTGTTGGAATATAAATAAGTGATCTAAAAGATAATTAGTACAATTAAAAACAAAATCACACCGGGCAAACCTCTCATTCCTTCTCATTGCTTTGTGTTATGTGTTTACATGCGTGGACAAAGTATAGTTTGAAATGGCCATTGTAGCATTTTAGGCTGCGCCTTACAACTACACTATATTACCAAAAGTATTTGCTCACCTTCCTTGACTCACATATGAATTTAAGTGCCATCCCATTCTTAACCCATAGTGTTAAATATGATGTCGGTCCACCTTTTGCAGCTATTACAGCTTCAACTCTTCTGGGAAGGCTGTCCACAAGGTTGAGGAGTGTGTTCATGGGAATATTTGACCATTCTTCCAGAAGCGCATTGGTGAGGTCACACACTGATGTTGGACCAGAAGGCCTGGCTCTCAGTCTCCACTCTAATTCATCCCAAAGGTGTTCTATCGGGTTCAGGTCAGGACTCTGTGCAGGCCAGTCAAGTTCATCCACACCAGACTCTGTCATCCATGTCTGTATGGACCTTGCTTTGTGCACTGGTGCACAGTCATGTTGGAAGAGGAAGGGGCCCGCTCCAAACTGTTCCCACAAGGTCGGGAGCATAGAATTGTCCAAAATGTTTTGGTATCCTGAAGCATTCAAAGTTCCTTTCACTGGAACTAAGGGGCCAAGCCCGACTCCTGAAAATCAACCACACCATAATTCCTCCTCCACCAAATTTCACACTTGGCACAATGCAGTCCCAAATGTACCGTTCTCCTGGCAACCTCCAAACCCAGACTGGTCCATCAGATTGCCAGATGGAAAAGCGTGATTCATCACTCCAGAGAACGCGTCTCCACTGCTCTATAGTCCAGTGGCAGCGTGCTTTACACCACTGCATCCGGCGCTTCGCATTGCACTTGGTGATGTACGGCTTGGATGCAGCTGCTCTGCCATGGAAACCCATTCCATGAAGCTCTCTGTACTGTACTTGGGCTAATCTGAAGGCAACATGACGTTTGGAGCTCTGCAGCAATTGACTGTGCAGGAAGTCGGCGACCTCTTTGCAATATGCGCCTCAGCATCCGCTGACCCTCTCCGTCAGTTTACGTGGCCTACCACTTGGTGGCCGAGTTGCTGTTGTTCCCAAACTCTTCCATTTTCTTATAATAAAGCTGACAGTTGACTGTGGAATATTTAGGAGCGAGGAAATTTCACGACTGGATTTGTTGCACAGGTGGCATCCTATGACAGTTCCACGCTGGAATTCACTGAGCTCCTGAGAGCGACCCATTCTTTTACAAATGTTTGTCAAAACAGTCTGCATGCCTAGGTGCTTGATTTTATACACCTGTGGCCAGGCCAAGTGATTAGGACACCTGATTCTGATCATTTGGATGGGTGAGCAAATACTTTTGGTAATATAGTGTACATGGGATGTTTGAGGGTCAACTTAGATTTAGGTTGACAGCCAACCATGAGTCACATCGTCTTTGCTTCCTGCGTACCGAATGTCAATTAGGGCATATTTGTGTGATGTGTGTGGGAAATTCATAAAGGGAGCGCATACCAGATTGCATGTTATTAACCCAGTTTCAGGGGAATCTTCCCACAATTATTTTAAAAATACAGTCATGTTAGCTTATACAAGATGATAATGGGGATGTAAGAGGTTTGGCTCCAGTGTCCACAAAAGCAATGCGCATATCAATTTAGCCAGCAGATCCAGTGTCTCATGCCTCCCAGTGTAATTATGCTCAGATTTTATAACACAATGCTAAAAAAAGGTCAGGGACATCCGTTTCCGTTTAAGCCATCAACTGGGCTTTGAGCACAAGGCAGTGATTTTTGAATAAAACCACTCTGTCATTTAGTGAGCCTGGTTTGGTGACGTGGTCATTTTACACTGCTTCACTGTCTAAATTCTAACACAAATCTGATTAAATTACTTAACATTTAGTGTGACATTTGTTTAACCTATATTACATTAGATGTAATACATAATACTGGAATACAGTTGATTGAATTTAACATCAATTTTTGCTTAAAGGTATGCAGTATAAATAGTGTTGCATTCAACAGTCTATATAATTAAGTAATTTCTGTGCATTTTTTTCAAGCAACAACACCAAAAAAGATTGTACCTTCAATAATGTGACTTTTTCATTGGTCTTCTAAATCTTTTAATGTTGTAGACATTACATTACATTACATAGTTTATTTTTCAAGGGTGCTTTTATTGTGTTTGCATGTGTGGTATCAGTCGGTTCAGCACTTTTTTCAAATTACTAAAATGTCTCAACAAATATTGAATGAGTTAAATCAAATATATGCTGACTTGAGGTTCTTGATTTGGATGATCTCTGCTGAACCTGGTTAAACAGTAACTGAATGGAGAGGATACTATTAAACCCTAGCTAATTTTCTCCTCTAGTGACATCATGGGAAGCCAGCATGCTAAGTGGCTACTGTTATATGTAGCTATTATTGTAAAAATATGGGCAGTGGTATGTGTATTAATACAGAGTTGTTTCATGAAGATCCAAGTGGAGAGCAGAAGTTGGCACAGAAGCAGTCTTGAGTGTGAGGAGTGGTACTCAAACTAAAGGACTAGACATTTGTATGAGCAGCAGTATACACTGATCAGGCATAACATCATGACCACCTGCCTAAAACTGCGTTGGTCCCCCTTATGTGATCAAAATGCTCTGAACCATTGGGCATGGACAAGAGGACCTCTCAGGGTGTCCAATGGGGTCTGGAACCAGGACGTTGGCACTGGATCCTTTGGGTGCTCTGGCTTGTGCAGTGGGGCCTCTGTCAATCCAACTTGTTCCACTGCATCCTGTTGATGCTTGATCAGAATGGGGTGTAGGAAGTTTGGAGGTCAAATCAACATGTTGGGTCACTGTCATGTTCCTCAACGTGTTCCTGATTGTTTGATGTTAGATAGGAAAATAACTCTATACACAGAATCGTAGCATGAATGCAGAGTTTTGTCTACTGAAGACGTCAGCCCATTTCCTGTTGAATTGATAAAATACCCTGCAGATTATCTTTAACATGTTCGCAATCATTGCAGCCACAGTGACTATCTGCTCAGAGCTGAAAGCTGTAAATAATGTAAAGAATGAATATGTTTGACAGTCAAAAGAAGAGTGTTTTCATCTACAACAACCTTTGTATTGTCTTTCTCCTGGTACACTCCTCTTGTGTTTGTTATCTGTGAATACATGTGAGTAGGTGGATCAGAAATTCTGGATTCTCCACCAGTCATCAAAAGAACAGTCCCTGACCTAGATATTTCTGCTGAATAAACGATGAAGGTCTCGCCTCCGGTGTTTGTAACGCACATGCAAATGTGGTCCGTTTTCAGCAGTCTTGTTGCGCTGCTGGTTAAGTCCTATTAGTTTTTACATTTTTTGTGGCCGCATATGAATATTAAACCTGTTCACTTCCTCCTCAGGTGTGCAACAAGTACTAGAGGCATTCTGCTGCCCTTTGATTATCATATTTTACACATTTGCATTCCGTTCTTACTCTAAAAGGGCACTAACTTTTCCCCTGTGGGCTCTTAGCTCATACTCTTGCCTCGGCTAAATAAAAAAAAGACTGACTGACTGAAACTGCCAGCATGTGAGCGTCGTCAGTCTGATTGACACACATGCAATAACAAACACACAGTGCATATTCATGTGAATAGACACAGATTTCCACAGAGATTTAGAAAACAGCATGTTGACTGAGATTTACAGACGCACTGATTGGAAATACTTATTACTCTGATTTCAGTATGTATTCAGATGCTTATTAACTCGCAGCAGATTTGACAGTTGTCCCTTTGAATGACGCGACTGTGAGCTTGATCATCGCATCATGTAACAGTGTAAATCTCAGCGTATGAGGAAAACAAAGATTTGCGTTGTTAATTACAATGAAGGCGTACGGCTATTTTCAGCTTCCAATAGCAGACAAGGGCGAACCAGAAAGAAAAGAGAAAACTGGAGCACTGTGTCAGTGTCCTCAATGGAGGTGATGCTCCAATGCGGCACAAGCAAGTCAGCCGACAACCTGACCGGTGCTGGTTTTGTCATCTCTAATTATGACGGTTTGTAATATGGGTCAGTGGTAAATAGAGGTTACCACACGAGGTCTACTGACTCATCTTGCCAGATTGGTGTGTCACAGTCGGCGGGGCCTCGCCAAAGCCAGGGCTGTGCGTCAGATTCGAAGTCGATGAAAGCTGTGCCTCGAATGTAATCGCACTTGTTACTGAAGTGACACAGAAATCGAAAGTCACGAGAGAAGCCGCTAAAGGACTCGGCAGTTTTGTTCCCATCGTCCTGCCGTTATTGTACACCACACCGCGGACTGAAGGGGATGTGGAATGTGTGCTGAATAAAATTACCAAGATGGTTGTGGAGGAAGAAGCATCAGGTCCTGTTAGAAGAAACTGTGTCTCACGTAGGTAAAATGTAAAGTAAGATAAATAATAAAAATCAATGAAATTGTTTTGAGGGTAGTGAATATAAATAGTAAATAAAAATGTCTATGTATAGTGATATCAGCCACTGCTTTCAGAGCTCAGACTACATTTTAAACATGTCCTCGAAGTTTTAATTGTAGCATCTTGATTTGCTTGGTTTCTTGAAGACATTTCACCTCTCATTCAAGAGGCTTCATTAATTCTAAACTAACTGATTGGGAGTTCCAGATTTCTCACAATGGGGTTCATTAGGGCCCTTTGTGGCCAGATTTGAATGCCTCTTCCTTCATTATGCGAGTTGTTTGGTCCTTCCTGTTTACACCTGTTTACAATGCAGCATCACATTCTCTACCCAGGAAGAACAGAACACATTCACGCCTGCCCACAAAGGGCCCTAACGAACCTTGTTGCGAGAGGGAAAGAGCTAACGACTTGCATAATGAGGGGAGGGGCTTCACACACTCCGCAGACTGAAGCTTCAATAGTGTTGATGGCTCCTGAGGAGTATAAAAATCTGGAACTACCAACCAGGCAGTGTAGAACTGATGAAGCTTCTTGGATGAGAGGTGGAACGTCTTCGAGAAACTCAAGCAAGTCCAGATGCTACAATTGAAACTACAAGGACCTGGATGACTGAGATTCTTCACAGATACATTTGTGAAGAAGTCCCGTTTGGATGACTTGCAGGTGTGTATTTTCAGTTTCACCACAGCTCTTTGCAGAAAGAAGATATTAAATTCTGCGTCAAACTGACCCAACAAGCCAGGAACCGAATAGTGGTACTGTTTAAGGGCCCACCGTCTCCAAGACTGAGAATTTGCATCACGTCAGTAGCGTAACCAGGAACATGCTTGTCATTTCGTTCAACATTTGCAGGATTGTGTGTTGTGAATTTGTCGAGTTGAATGTAATGTCTTGATGTGTCTGAGAGAGAACATTCAGAGCAAACAACCCAAACTGTGGATTGTACCCTGTGCTAGTGCACACTCTTACACTCACTTACTCAGGTGTCAGCGACAATCGTTCATCTCCCCGCAACTTCTTCCCCTTTCCCATAGTGAAACTGAATTTGAAGCATGGCCAATTTGACACATGAAGAAGATCTAGTGTGTATTGTTGATGGTGTTTGGTGCACTTACAGAATGGAACTGGCAGGAAGCATTCCAGATGTGACAGGAGCACTGGGAGCAGTGCAAGGCAGCACTAGGAGACTTCTTTAGAGACCAAATGTCAATCAGATTTAGTTTTTGCTTTCTAGGTGCAAACCCTGACTCTGAACTTCCTAATCATACTTCATATATGTTGCAAAAAGAGCTATTTGTTTCCCATTTTCACTATTAATTTAACATGTTAGCATGCTGGCATTTGCTAACTAGCATCAAACACAATCAAACCTACCCAACCACCTTAAATACCTTTACGACTGTTTCAATTTTACAATACAATTGTTACAATACAGTTAAAAAATTTAGCCTAATCATGATGCTGTGCAAAATGATAAAGTGTCACCAACATTGTTAAGTCACTTTGAGGTGAACAAATGTGTGGATCAAATTTCAGTGCATTCCGCCCAGTAGTATTTGAGACATCATAATAAAAAAAACATCATCATTATTAAAGTCAGCATTTATTATCTGGGAACCATGACAATCTGTAGCAAATTTCATGACAGTCTATCTTCCTCTGTCAAACTTACGAACCAACTTGCCACTCCCTAGCAAACCAACCTTTCTGACAATGTCTATTTTTGCTCTGACCGACTGAGCACAATTGTATGCGACCTAACACCTGCATTCAGTATCGTTTTTGGCGATCTTGCCTTTGCTGCATTTACCTGGTCGTTTTTTTTTCTCTGCATCTTGGTGCCTCTATTACTTGCCTGTGCAAGTAGGTCAGGGTCAACAATTTTATAAGCCTCATCAGCAAGTCATGTTCAGCTTCCCCGCAATGTGTTGTTGCTCAGATTGATGTGATTAAACTTCCTCCTTTATCCTAATGACAAAGTTGGCAAACTGCAGCAGGCGCGGTGTCGGGAGATTAAACCAATTATGTCAAGTGTTTATGGCTGCGCAAATTACAGTGCAGCTCCCTCACGCGTAGTGTAAAAGATGAAAGCCCGGTTGCATGCGTCCAGCTTTTTGCTACTCACATGAGACACGCGTCACATGAGAGAGGCTTGTTATCACGGCACTTTTGCTTAATTATGCCCTCTGCATTATCTCCATCGTGCAGTGATGTTTCTGGCTACAGGTGCGCCCACGTCGTTTTAATTCTTTTTTTCCTCGATGAAACAAATCTGTGTCACTGTGCCACTCTGTGATCAGTTATATGTAGGTCAGTGTGTTTATGGGTTATTTTTTGCCACAAGACTGAACTACAGCGGTGGACATTTTTAAACCTTGGCTTTTTAAAGGGCTTTTCGTTTTGTCATTTCATTTTACCTCCATGACTTCATTTGTCACACATCAGCAAACAATCACTTGTTTTCTGATGTGTTTTCTCACCCCCTTTTTTGTGCTTCTGTGGCATTCAGGTAGCTACTTATTGCTTTAAAACAGCAGTTGGAGACATATCAGATTGACATTTGCTTTTAATTGAGATACATATTTATATATATATATATATATATATGTAATTGTCGCTCTTCTAATGCAGTCCTCCTCCTCCTCTCTTGGACCCTTTCATTGCACATTTAACACCTTCTAGAAAAAAAAGTGCACTGGCCTCAAGTGGGAACTTCACAGAGAAATGGTTTGCATATTCAGTGCACGTTGTACATGTAACCACTCTTATCTGGCGTGCTGTTTTTCTTTTCTCTCCTGTTCTGTTTTCAGTGGTGCCAGTCCTGTGGGTCTACTCCTGACTGCTATAGTGGCCGTGGCTTACAAGGTGGCGATAAGGTTTGAGGGGTAAGTCTTTCTTCATCTCAGTCCCTGTTCGCGTTTGCTTAATCACATGTTTACAGGTTATTTCCAAGCAAAATATGATAAGAATATTAGTTGACAATAAACTCTCATCGTTAAAGCAAGAGTAGAATCTTTCAGTGCAAAGTCTGATTCAACAACCTGCATGCATCTTTGTGAATAAGTCAGTATTCCAGGTATGTCTGCGAGCACTTTTAAATGCAGTCAAGTGCTACAGATATGTATTTACCATTAACTTTACTTTCAGTCGCCTTCTGTGCTGGTGTCAGAAGGACTGAGTAATATCCAGGAAGGACGTGGGTATAGTAGCTGTAGTAATGCTCATGGCAAGTCAGCAGGAACAACAGAGCGAGTGGCTCTGTTTAAACAAACAGACTTGGAAATGATAACTGGATTTACTGAGGGGAGACTGTCTGTTGTTGTGTGACTGTCAAGCACAGGGTCATGCACAATGTGTATTTGAGGAAGTAAACAGTGCGTTTTCCACTTAGGCAACACCTGGCGACAGTAAAAAATGCTAAGAATTCTTAAAAAGGACAAAAATGAGGCTGGAATTCACGGACAAAAACTAATTTGAAATGTCAGTTTTTGTTGACCAACTCTAAATTAAATCCGATATACATTTTTGTCAAAATACTAAAGTTCAATCAAAATCAGTTGCCAGAGTTAACACTAGTCACGGAAGCAAATCATGTTATATAAACTGTAGTGTGAATGCAAAGATGAATGCAAAATAGACCACTTAGATTTTCAATATGAGTAGATTCCAAATCCATAATCCAAAAACAACAGAGGACCTAAGATCGATCCCTGGGGAACTCCAGATTTGGAAAGGCTTACAGATGACTGGTCTCTTTTAGCTCTAAAACCTTGTGGTTATTCTTGAATTGTTGCAATCTGGAAGGTAACCCATAGCCTACTGCATTTTCAACCAAATGAAATGATAATCAACCTGATTGGATTTTAAAAGGATTTCCATTCCACTGCCGTAGATTTTGGGCCTGTGTGTCAGTGTACCTCAGGCTTAGATTCTGTCTGACCTTTTAAGTGTATCGTCTCCAAATAAAATCTGGATTTTATTTTATACATTTTAACAATATGGAGCATATTTTTCCCCATTTGTGAGGTGTTTGGTAACTGTCAAAAATACCAGAAGACAAGATTTCTGCATGTTATAAATTAGTGACAACATAAAAAAAGTTGACATTACAACAAAAATGCGAGTGAACAGAGTGACACAAAAGTTTTCTGATCCTAATGGGGTCCCATTCACTCCTTACAACTAATTCAGGCATTGCATAAACCTGTGTTCTATTGTCATTACGTAACTGTGGAATGAAAGCTCGTCCCCTTATGGTACTCCCTGTGGTCTACATGAAACAACAGCATGCAGTTAGTCAACACAGGTAAATGGGTACATGTGACTCAACTATATGAAAGCTTTATGTCCGACTAATGGGTCTTTCAGACACATGCACTTTACTCACTGCTAGGTTCATTGCTTGTTAGGTGGAGTTTTCTTACCTCTATTGGCTACGTCATTTAAATATTCTGTATGAAAACTATATATCTTTACCTCATGACCTCAACTAAGAAATTTGACTAGGTCTACAAAGCCATTAATTGGCAACACATAAGAAACCTAAGCTATTTTTTTTACATATATTGCCAACCTATAGCCTATAACCCTGTGTATCCTTGTAGGTTTTTCCTCCTGAGGTCTCAATATGAACACAAACTTGTGTAGTTTTAGGAATTCAGCCACATATTATCAGCTTTTTCTCCATTTTGCATTCCGTACCTGGCTGGATGCCTTTGTTTCTGTCGGCCCCCGAGGGTATTCATCACCACGTGCAGCAGCCAAAGTTCAGCTAATTTGTACACGCGCTTTGCCTGATGCATCGGCAAACCGTGTGTTTCAGAGGTGTCAACACGTTTTGTCTGAGTGCTTGTTACGAGTCACACATCCACACACACACACACACACAAGTCCACTTGGTTCACACAATCAAACACCACTCTAATGGCAAAGCCTGGGTTTTCTCCCCAGACGTCATCTGCATTAATATGGAACAGCATTCATTAGTTCTGAATAAACCCCTCGCCAAGAGAGACCAATTTACCAAGCCGGTTGTCTTTTTTTTCTCCACACATTAAAAGCCCTGTTGGTCAGCCCTTTCTTCCTCGCTTCTTATAATGCTCATGTATAATGATTTAAAGGTAAGGACTCAAAAACTGTTACGAGTGACCTACTTCTGGAAATCTGACAGAAATACACATACGACATGCTGCTATAGTGCGTAATCCAGTCACAAATGAGGCAGAGCAGAAGCAGCTGCTATGAGCACTTAGTCATCAAGCCTATTGTGTGTGTGTGTGTGCGTGTGTGTGTGATGCCTTCTCATCTTTAGAGCAGGTTTAGAGGTGTCTGTTTGAATGTACTTGCGTTAACTGTGCAGCTGTCCTTTGCAGTGGATGTTTGGGAAACCTGTCACATAGCAGGATAGCAGCTGATAATGAGAAATTGCACAGATGCACATTGTTGCACCTTAAACCTTTGTCACACCTTATTATGCTAAGAAACCAGAATTACAACAAACAGAACCAACAAGCGATGGGTGCGTAAAGTCAAGTGGTTGAAAATAACACACTGATTAAGTGGCAACATGACTAATGTTATCAGAAACTTCAACAGACACAGACAGACATCAGGAACACACAGTCCAAAGGAAAATGAGTGTTTACCAATTGAAATACCAGCCAGCAGACTACTTTTGCTGAGCATCTTTTGTTTGTTTGTTTTTTACCTCATTAAGCTCCCGAAGGCTATTGGAGTTGTTGTCAATCACATCTTTTCACCAGTATTTCTGCTGCTGCATAAACCGCCCAGTGACAACCATAGCTGGCTTATTTAGAGTCTCCTCACTTTTCCAATCAGTGAAATGAAAAAAAAAGTCAAAAGTGGAAAAGAAGAGGGATGTTAGCAGTGTCTGGTCTGAGGGATGCATTTCGGAAAATGTCACACACATTACCGCACGCTGTGCATGAGAGCACAGGTGTGCACGTCGCCGCTGCAATTTCCCGAAATGCTCATCTGCTGTTGTGTCATTTAGCCTGAACCTGTGAACTGAAGGAGAGGCAGGTGCCAGATTTTACCACGCACTGCGACCGGGGAGGATATTCATGCACTATATTTGTCTTTCCCCTCTGGCGTAGACTCTGAATGATCTCATTTAGTTAAACTGTGCGTGGATAGCATGGCGTCCGGTGGGATATTAGCTCCCACAGTGGCTGGAATGGGTAAAACGGGATGCTGGAATCGCGCAGCGAATGGAAGCAGGTGTTGAGTGGGTTGCAGCTTTTTCAGCTTATAAACCCCCAGTATACAAACGTGCAATCTAGTGGTGAAGGCTGACCAGGCTGAAGACAAGCCTGTTTGTGAGGATTGATCTATTCACCGCCATTATTATTCATTTTATTATACTGTATATTGTTTATAAGCTTAGCTCAAGTTCTGGTTTGTGTCTCATCCACAAAACACAGCCTGTGTTTATACTCACACTGGAGTTCCTGTTAGGAGTCTTATCCTGGCATTAATAATGTTCAGGATGTCACACCTCCTGACATTAAACAGCAACGTTTGTTTCTTTCCTGAGGTGCCGTAGAAACAGCAAACATCAGCATCTGACTTTCACGAATGGATTTTATACCCACGCTTTTGTAATCCAGTATTTATTCTATTGCTCTTTACTATTTCTTAATATTCTTGCATTTTAATCTTCAACATGCCTGCGCGAAAGTAGTACCAAGTGTAACCTGCATCACAGACTGATGGTGTTTGTAATACTTCCTATAACACCCAAATTTGTGTCCTTTGCACACGCTGAGTACGTCCTTACTGTCATTTTTATTTAGAGATATTATTTTCGACACTTCCTGCTTACACCTGTGGCTGAGTGGTGTCTAGCATGTCCTGGCTAGTAGCTGAAAAAGAAGCCGAACATATCAGTAACAGCTTTTAGGTGAGTTTAGGTGTGTGGATGTATTATTACAGGAACTGGACAGTGCAGTCAAACCTGGCACCTGATGATTTGAATGAAAATTTTCTCACCTGGTGCATCAGCCAAAATCATTTTCTAGATTCCGGGTTTGCCTATGGCCTCTCCTGTGTTCCGTCCATGGACCTCACATTAAGATGACATAGAGCAAATAGATATGAAGGCATTATCGGAGCAAAACAGCTGAGCACTTGTTAGTGTAGAAAATGGTCACACATGTATCAGTCAATTTGAAGACCCTGACAAAAATTCTTCACAAGATGCAAACAAAAGGATTTTTTCTCAGTTACACCCTCTCAGATTCTTCTTCGCACAAGGATGAATCCTATTCAGTGACTCACAAAGTAAGAAACTTGTCTGCTCAGGTTTTTGCCACCGATGCTCCAGTGAATATGGTGCGAAACACATTCACACATCTGTATCAAAATGCTGCCAAGTGGAGGAGAAGATGTGTAAATCAGTGCGTGAATTCATGCAATGAGACACCTGTGAAATATTTTCATATATTTTCTCACAAATACAAGTTTCTCTTGGATATTTTTGCAGCACTAACACAAGTCAGTAACTACAGCTGCTTGAACCTGAGCCTCAAATGCTACTTTTTCACCTAGAAATGACAAGTTGTGCACACTCTCACTTTTGCAACAAACTTCTCTGTGAAATGCAGAGTTAAAGTGACTGATGCATCTGAGTTCTGAAAGCTTTTGGTTCTTCTGATATCACCCAGGGCTGCATGGTGGTTTAGTTGTCAGCACCGTCACCCCACAGCTAGAAGAACCCCGGTTCGTGTCCCGGCCTGGGCACAGATCTTCCTGTGTGGAGTCTGCATGTTCTCCCTGTGCAGCATGGGTTTTCAGCGGGTTCTCAACAGTCCCAAAGACATGTTGAGGTTAACTAGTGATTCTAAATTGTCCGTAGGTGTGAATGTGAGTGTCAGTCTCTATGTGTAGCCCTGTGATAGACTGGCGATCAGTCCAGGGTGTCCCCTGCCTTGGATAGGCTCCAGCCCCCCGGGATCCTACAGAGGATTAAGCGTTGTATAGAAGATAGATGGATGGTATCTCAGGCTGTACGGTGGATCGGTGGTTAGCACAGTCGCCTCACATCTAGAAGATCCCTGGTTCGCGTCCCAGTTAGGACGCCTGGGATCTTTCTGTGTGAAGTTTGCATGTTCTCCCTGTGCAGCATGGGTTTTTACTGGGTACTCTGGCTTCATCCCACAATCCAAAAACATGCTGAGGTTAACTGATGATTCTAAATTGTCCATAGGTGT
The DNA here is from genome assembly GCA_024666655.1 of Dascyllus trimaculatus. NCBI lineage: Eukaryota > Metazoa > Chordata > Actinopteri > Pomacentridae > Dascyllus > Dascyllus trimaculatus. Next base: position 23,184,400 of record CM045463.1, read on the forward strand.
GAATGAGAGTGTGCTTGGTTGTCTGTCTCTATGTGTAGCCCTGCGACAGACTAGCGACCTGTCCAAGGTGTCCCCTGCCTTCGCCCGAGTCAGCTGGGATAGGCCCCACACGACCCTACAGAGGATTAAGCGGTGTCTAGATAATGGATGGATGATATCCCCCGCTATTATACTTGTGGTTATAGTTGTAATATGTGTGCTGGTCAGCTATATTAATAATCAGTGCCTTGAACTTGAGCCCTGTTTTGGGGATCTATCTTTTACAGACTAGCGAGAGACGAATGGATGACCAGCTAATCTGACAGTGTAATTTGGTAGCTAACATTAGCTTAGCTTTCAGGGAACAAACAGGTGCTACCGAGAGCAACTGATTACCAACATAGATAACCAGTGTGCATCAGCCAAAGTGACCTCTTATTACATCCATGGCGACATCATTTATGCTAAATTTCTTCCTCCTTATTGGCTTCTCTCTGGTTTTGGCTTAAGCACCTGTTCAGCTCACCTGTGGCTTAAAAATGAAAAATATGCCAGTTCACACACCTTTCCAATTTGTCCTGTGATCCAGATGTCAGCCTGTCAATGGAGTGTCAGAAAAATGCTCTAATCCCTGTTTTGTTCTTGGACTCCGGTTAAATATTTCTCACTCATTAGGGCTGTTGTTTTCCAGATTCCTTCGATTACACTGCATGAGCAGAGCTGCAGTCCGCTTGCTGCTGCAGCTGTTCACCTGATATGTGGGATCGAGCGGTGCAAAACTGTGTGTGTGCATTCATGTGCAACAGAGGGGAGTAACACGTGGAGACACAAGGCATCTTCCTGTCACACACTCGCACATTTATCGGAGCCTCCTCACGGTTCAACGCACAAACGCGCTCCTGGCACGGAGTGGTACGACGTTAAAGCCTCTCATTTATTGTCCCATTACATGTTTGCTCTTCTGTGTTTACAGACCATTCACCGAGCAGATCTATCAGCAGAGGAGTCAGCGACGCAAGCATGAATAATCGCCTCCCTCCCGGACACTTCCTCCTCCTGGTTTGGCTGAGGGATTCCCATCCTGTCATGTGAACGGACACACTGAGGAACAGCGTCGGTCATTAATCGACCTCCAGCGTGGATACTAAGGAAATGATCACACTGTTAATTTAGCTTTTATGAGTGCGAAACGCTACACGGAGAAACTTTTCCAACAAACTATAATTCTGGACCTCATGACTGTGACTACTGAGAATGTCAAGTTCAAGGAACACGCTCATATATGTGGAGATAAGAACACTGATACCACATCAGTGTGTTAAAAGGAGATTTCACCAGTTTTGCACATTAAAGCCTGTTTACAGATTTTAGATTTTGCCACAGCATTTGTGAAAAAAGTTTTACGAAACCCTTTGTGGTTCCGGAGGGAGCTGATGTCTGATGAATTAATTGCCTCAAGTGATTTGCGTCAGTCGGGGCTGAACCGTACAACTTTGAATTAAGAAAGAGGTGAACTTCGCAGACCTCTGTAGCCTGCTCAACATCTGTGCTTGAGGCAAGAAGCTCATTGTACATTAGCCGCTACTAGCTTAAGGGAAACTCTTTCATGCATGACACAAAAGCATCAATATCCCTGATTGTTCTGCAGTTGAGCCAGACAGTGTTCTGTGTTATGTAAGTGTAATGATTAAACAGGCAAGTCCTCCTTTAAGTGTGCAGCAAGAGCAAGAAGGTAATCAGCGTAGCTTAGCTTAGCTTAGCATAAAGGCTTGAAGCATTTGAAATAGCTAATTTGACTGACGTACCGACACCTTTAATGCTCACAAAGATGTGTCACATTTGTTTTGTCTACACACAAACAGTCACATGCCATCGCAGTTGCTCCACAGATGTACATACAAATGAAAAACTGCGTCCAGTCTTTATGCTAAGCTAGGACAATCACCTCCCTGCTCCAGCTCCATAGTCAACACACACAGTCATGACAGTGGTATCAATCTTCTCATCTAACTCTCAGCAGGAAAACCAGTAATGGTATTGCTAAAAATGTCGGGCTATTCCCTAAAAGGTACACTTTGCTATATTTCCGCCGTATGTACAGTAAAAACACAGAGCAAATCAGCAGTACAGAACAGGAACCCATAAAGCATTATTCAAAATTCATGTCAGGAATTGCAGAGAAGTGCTGCCTCCTGTAAGAGTTAAAGGTACATAACTCAACCAACCCAAGGCTACATCCACACTAATAAGGTGTAAAACTGCATTTTTAAAGGAAAACGATCTCTAAATATATCAGCTTTATTTCAAGAATAATCTTTGTGCATACTAACACACTTTAAAAGGCATGCATGACCATTTACATAGGCATGCAGGTGCAGGTATTAACCTGAAGTAGTACTCTGGTTGCTGAGTTCTAGAAAATACTAAAAGTACGACCAGATTTTTTCTTAACTTCACAACAGCTGCCAGCATGGACAGCCAGGCCTGTAGCCTAATTCATTACTTATGTTGAATTAACCACTGGTAGTCAAGGCTTGTGGCTGCATCCCAGATTGTACACTTTTTCTTTTTCCACATAGTGCAAACTACAGCGGCTCTTACAAAGTGCTACTGTTTCATGCAGTATGTGTGTAACTGTGACATACAACTTTGTCATAATATCGCACTGTAAGCGTTGACCGTCTTGCTCTTGTATCGACTGCATAGTTGGTTTTGCAAAATGTGTTATAATCTGCCAGTGTGCGCTCGAAGGCTGAAGCTTGTTGATACTCAGACAAGACACTCTGAGATGTGTGACGCAACGGTGCTGAGGATTGAGTGTCAGAATGGCCAGAAAAGCACGCTGACTTGCATACCGCAAAATCCAACCGGATGCATTAGGGTCTGGTATTTTGACATGTTATGTTCTGAGACACACTAAATCTTTCGCTGGTATACTATACAGTGTTGTAGTGTGGATGTTGGAATGCAATATTTGTCTTTGTTGTTTCTGAAAAAGTGGTTACTTAATAGAAACATGACCATCGGAGCAAGTGCAGTAACAGTTAGGCCCTTTAGAAAGCAGACATGGTTGTCCGCATCATCGCTTTTCAAAAGCCTCCATTTCTGCTCAACCAAACTAAAACACAGTCCCGGAGTTTTCAAACTAACAACGTGTCCGCAACATTTCCAAAAGTAAAGGTTTTTAGGGGTTCTAAAATGCCCCTAAAACCTAAATAAAAATGAAAAACACATTAGTGTGGATGTACCCTCACGGATGTCACCTGGCGCGGCAGTCACGCACGTCTGCCTCGTCTTAAAGAACTAAAAATTCTTTGTTTTTGCTCACCTGCATGACTTCCACACATATTTTTTCCACACTAAAAATAGAGACTCACCATACTAAGAAACACACTGGTGTAAATAAGTACACTAAGAGCACTCTGTTCCATTTAGATGTACCAGTTAGTGAGCCAGCGTGTACAGTGTGAAAGCCTTGAAAGTAATGGTCCTGGTTGGAATGTGTTTATAATAATGTTATTAATTACATCTACTGTGGAAAAGTCCCACTGATTTCAATAGCTTTCCACATGTTTTTTTTTCCAAATCAGTGTTCTCTTTCCCATTACTGTGTTTTGACCTGTAGGAATTGAGTGATTCTTGGTTTAAATTGCTATATTTTTTTCTGTTTTGTGATACTAGCCAAGACGAGAAGCACAGAGAAACAGCGTATATCCCAAAGCCGTCCTCACTCATTTATCACTGCCACAAGCTACTGATTCATCTCAGTGCAAAACCTAAATGATGACTGCATTTACTGAAAACACTGCTAGATGTGATGGTATACCTGCCAATAAAGTGAAATCAAGATGGACCAAATTGTGTAAGTAACATTTTCAGTGTTTATCAAAGCAGAACGAAGATTTAAAAGTTAATACCTCAGGGCAAAAATTGTATTCACACTAAAAATACAGTTTTGGATTGTATTCTATGAAAGTTAAACAAATCTACGATAATATTCCACATTTCCAGTGTTATGGTTTTTAATGATAAATAAATGTTAAATCATTCTAAACATCAGAGGAGCTGTACCAGTAATGGCCTGGTGATGTGTTTTGGTGTATGGGATATTTTTATGTAATAAAAGAATGAGTCAGAGTGTGAAACACTGGTCTCTCTGTGTCTTAAGAAATCCAACCAACTAATGGAAGCACTTAAGGCGAGACTTTGCATATCTACCTCTTCCAGGCAGATGTGTGGGAAGGATTCCATACATGATTGTTCCTCCTTTCCATGAGTCATTCAAATTAAGACCTCCCTAATTATTTTTATAGCTATGTGATTCACAAGTGTTAAGATCAATCAAGGTAAGCTAGTTGAACCAACTCTAGACATAGCTGGTGAACATTTACTGTACACCAGTTTAGTGGTGGTAATCACTATGTTTAATTGTTAATACTAATGCTGTTTAAATATTCAGGTTTTCTGGATTTATCCATTCAATATAATCATTACTAGCCACGTGGAACGAGGGATGGCATGTCAGTTGGTCCACTATTTTCATTCAGACTGAAATCTCTCAACAGACAGATTTCCATTGAGTTTTGAGCTGATATTTGTGGTCCCAAGAACTGACAGGAACTGGCCGTAGTGACCCCCTGACCTCTTCTATAGTGGTCACTTTGTATTTTCTCATGTCTCAACAACTATTGGATGGATTTAAATTACATCTGATCCACACAGTCATGTTCCCCACAGCTGGAAAGAACTTTACCATCCTTTAAATCATCATCTGGTTGAGCACTTTGGGTTTTACCAATACCTGAAACACTAAACACATTCCATCAGCCAAGTTATTTAAAGAACTGTAGTCCTTACACATTACTTGTTGTAAAAGGAATTCCATTTCTTTACTAATTCCTCAGCAGCAAAAGTTGTGTAACTCTATTTTTGTGACTCCAAAACCTCTCACTTCTCTGCATCCACACATCACATCCTGTATTTAACACATATAAAAATGGAAAGTGCAGTTTACTGTGCAGGCATCTTTATAGTTTGGAGAGATTTACGGTTCATCCAACAGCATCTATCTTATGTCAAGTCTATGCAGAAAGTCCTCCAACCACTTCTCTGTCATCCCACTTCAATGTGCCTGTCAAACAGATATGCTCTTACTTTAATCATCCCAACTGTCTTCACTTGGCTCCAATGTACTTGCACTATTTTCGGCTTCAAGTCTGTTGTCCTGTGTTTTGTGCTTTTAACTTTAGTGATTATGAACTAAACTTTGGGAATTTTCAAAATGTGGGTGACCTTTGCCAATAAAAAGCAATCCTGTAACATGTTGCTGCTAATGCAGTACTACCCAACACTGATCATTTCTAAATATCACAGTATTAGCACTGTCTTTGGGAGCATGGTGGCATGTTTTGTAGCTCACAGCACCACGAGTTTAGGCTGTAGAATCTTAGTTATGTGGCTCTGCCCCTGACAAATGGGTCGTGACAATAATTTTAAAAGAAAAACCAAATGAGGTGTTTTGGTGAGGTGTTCGGCCGTCACTTTCCAGTTCGTATAAAACCTTTGAAATATGCAACTTTGATACACAGAGGGGAATTTGTTTTTCTTTTACACGCTTGCATCATTGTACCATTGTGTTTAAATTGTGTTAGCTGGCTGCGCTGTGCTTTGTGCTTAAGGCTAACATGGTAATGCTAACACACTCCCAGTGACAATGATGGTGTTCAGAACTTGCCATCTTGACCATAGTCATCACATCATTTAGCAGGTTAGCATGCTAAAGTTGTCAAATTTGCACTTAACTGAGTACAATACGTATAATCACAAAGATGATCAAATTCCATCCTGTGAGAAACATTGCATCTGCACCAGATAGGTCAGTCTGGCCCAGAATGGTGGACTGATAGTAATGAAAAACAGACACAAAACAGAAAATCAATACTGTATTTTAAAAGAAATAAACTCAAGTTACATCAGGAAAGACTCCTCAATAAATTGCTTAAAGCGACCTGCTTTCCTCGGGCAGATCATTTCAGCGTTGGAGAATCTGATTGCAAATGCTCCGGTTTTCAGCCAAGCCCTCGGAACAAACAAAAGACGTCTGCCCGTGGGTTTCAAAGTGCATATGAGTGTGTACAGTACTACAAAGTCTGAGATACGGCTGGGAGATGGACTGTAAAGGACCTCGCAAGTAATCGGTAAAATCTTAAAAATCCATTCTAAAACATACTGGGCCACAACCAGCCAAGCAAGCAGCATGCGAGTGTGGCTACAGATTGATTTTTTTTCCAAGCCAGAGGAAGCGTGTCCTGTTATTGTAAAAAGCATATGAATGAGAGAAATCACACATAATCATATAAACACAGCTAAACATCAGCATAGTGAAGGCAAAATCAAAGGCATTAGAAGACATGCTGTTGCAGGATGCCGTTCCTGTGGGTGGTGTTGCAGATACACTTACTGTGGACTAAACACGCAAATACCCAAAGGTCACCTCACTTATAACCAGCCCACGACTTGACAGCCACTATAAGAGATGAAAACATTGTTTTAGAGGTATAACATGCACCGATCAGCCACAACATCATGACCACTGACAGGTGAAGTGAATAACATCGATCATATTGGTACTATGTGCTGTTCTGATGGAAAACCTTGGATTTTAACATCCGTGTTGATCAGACTTAGACACCCAAATAAACATTGTCCCACAACAAGCACACTCCCTCATGCAAATGGAAATCCCAAATGTCACTAATCTTCCCCTGCAGGAAAATACACCCCACAATATGGCAAAAACATCAACCAATCAGGAACATGTTGAGGAACATGACAATGACCCAACATGTTGATTTGACCTCCAAACTTCCTACACCCCATTCTGATCAAGCATCAACAGGATGCAATGGAACAAGTTTGATTGACAGAGGCCCCACTGCACAAGCCAGAGTACCCAAAGGATCCAGTGCCAACGTCCTGGTTCCAGACCCCATAGGACACCCTGAGAGGTCCTCTTGTCCATGCCCAATGGTTCAGAGCATTTTGATCACATAAGGGGGACCAACGCAGTATTAGGCAGGTGGTCATAATGTTATGTCTGATCAGTGTATACTGCTGCTCATACAAATGTCCAGTCCTTTAGTTTGAGTACCACTCCTCACACTCAGACTGCTTCTGTGCCAACTTCTGCTCTCCACTTGGATCTTCATGAAACAACTCTGTATTAATACACATACCACTGCCCATATTTTTACAATAATAGCTACATATAATAGTAGCCAGTTAGCATGCTGGCTTCCCATGATGTCACTAGAAGAGAAAATTAGCTTGTCTGATCAGTGTGGATAATATTTTTCTTCTTCTGGCATTTACAGTACAAGGACAAATAAAACCTGAATCACTCAAGCAGCCTAGAATCCCTGAGAGTAATTTACCTGTTTAAAAAAATATTGATTTTCACAAGACAAACATGATGGTTAAGAAAGATGAACAAAATGTGTTTCGGGTAGTTGCTTGTGCTGTGACTTTGACCTACTTCTGAGTACAAAAAAAAGTCTTTTCACATAGCTTTCTTTTTAACTTTTCTACTCACAGAGTAAATGTTCAACAGAAAACATCGTGTACAGTTATTCTAAGTCTTGAAAGATGTGTGAGAAGACACTGTACCTTTCTCTTTGTGATGAACTTCAATGTAAGAACTGTGAGAGATGAAGGAGCAGTGTGTTTCGTTAGCTTCCACTGGAGATGGGCAGGAGAATTACGAGCTAAAAAACTGCACTGATCAACTGGCAGAACTAATCTCAAGGTTCTGAATGCATCTGGTAGTGTTTGGGGTTCACACATCACCAAGAGGTATCCAGGTTATCTACATAAATTGGTTCAAATGAATGAAATGCAAATATTAAAGAGAGACCACTTATATGTCTTTAGATATGCAACCAAGAGGTGATTAGCTTAGCCTAGCATTAAAGCTGGAAGCAGGGGGAAACAAGTAGCCTTCTCTCCAGCTATCTCTGGGGCTAACTAATCAACATGATATATCTTATTTGTTCAGCCACTACAGAAAAGTACAAATGATAGTTTGCTAATTCTTGTAAGTACTTCTTGATTGGTAATTTCTTATGTATTAATGAAGCAAAGAGGTAGAATGTGTTAAAGCCCCCTTCTGCTGGCATTGTTTAAACTCCTAAAAAGACTCAATTCTTTGCATTAAATTACATATTTGATTTTTTTTTTTTTTTTACATGAAAATATCCCTTCCTGCCTTAAAATTAATTAGATGAAACTACATCCTTGCTTCCTCTCAAATGCACAGATCTTTTACAGGTCCCATATGGTGGAAATCTTTGTTATTGTGTTTTGTTGTTGTGATCAACTCGGAGATGTAAAATAAACGTTGCTGAGACATGAAGATGTTTCCTTCTGCCATTCCTCAGACCCCCTCACAACTGGTTAGCCTCCCAGCCTTGCAAGCAAGTAAGAATTTGACCCACGTGCTATATAAGGACTAACTAAACAATAGTTGTCCAGCTACAAATTGCAACTGACAGCTCCGGCCGTCAGTCACAGACTGCACAGAGAGCGTGTTCTTCCTGAAGGGGGCGGGAACAGCAGCCACTCATTGGTTTTCAGGGCAAAATAGCCCATTTTGAGAAGCGGTTAAACCAGGAGTTATACAGTCATGGTGAATTAAACCATCTTCGCAGTATTTTGAGCTGGAAAACTGAAGAACGCTGCCCCCTCTCCACCCCCTCCTCCCTGCTCACTGCACTCAAGCGCACCAGCTCATTTCTACTCAAATGCTCTGGGCATACTCTATGCTACACAATGGCAAGTTGTAATATTGGAGTAAATCAGTCAACTGATTCTGAAGATTGGGCAGGATTTGGTTTGTTTTATGAAACCCCAGTAGTCTGTAATCTATGTTTTTGTGAGACTATCACCATTACATGGCAGTTTCAAGGTGGAAAGGCATTTTTTTCATAGTTGTTTTGTTCTGCATTCACAAAGTATTCATTGTTTATCTTTGTTAAAATGATGAAGGCTGTAGACTTTTAATTTAAAGTTTTCTACAGATGCAGAGTAGTAGAACATCCATTTTACACCTCCAGAACAGATGCCCTCTTTTACAGAGAGATAAATAACAGAAATTAAGGAGAAACTGCTTGAAATGTGACGTCTCTGTAGTTTCGGCACACAACTTCCCCTGAACCGCAAGTCATTTTCAGTTTGCAAGGAATAAACAAAAGAGACAAATCATGTTGGTTAGTGGGTTAGTAGCACTAGTGGCGCTGGTAGGGAGGTTTTTTACAAACTCTTGACTGAGTCAAACTAGCTATTCATTTGTGTTTTCAGTCTTATGCTAATGTAAATTAATCACTTAGACATCTATGCTGCCCTGTTATGAGACGGCAAATTGAATAAATATATATCCAAAAAGGACAAGGAACTAAAGGCAAGGATGTCCGTTTCTGCCTTTGAGCTTGTAACAGTTCGTGTTATTATTTTCTGGAGTGTCCCTTGTCCTTCAGATGTAGGTGGACTGTCCTGACCTGAGGAGTTGCCCCTCCTGTGTTGTGCATTGTGCTTGTGAAATGGTTGTTTTGTGTCTTTCAGGTCTTTGTGTTCCTGACTGCACTGAAGCTGTGTTTTGTCCTTAGGGTGGATAAGCGTCGGCCTCAGCTTGTTGCTGGACTTGAAGCACAAAGTGATGCAATGTTTGCTGAAAATGCCCCTGAGTTGACATGTCGATAGAGTTGTTCTGTTGGTTGCTCTTAGTCACCCAGTGTGTTCTATGTCTTTTTGTTCCGACAAAGGCCGAAGTTCGGGTCATTCCGTGTTTTAAGTGCTTCTCAAATGAGTTTGTGTTCCTTGTCCTTACGTGCTGTCCTTGCTGTCACGTTCTGTGCCTTGCGCTCCAGTGGGTGGTGAGAATCAAATAGCATGTATTGATCTGTGAGTGTGTTCATCAGAGGGGTTCTATATACTTTGATGTTTTAGGCTTTTGTACTCTTTAATGTACAATGTGCAGTCCGAGAAGGCCAGACTTCATCCTCAGAAGTCCTTTCAGAGTGAACTTGGTGTTGCTGTCCACTGCACCAATGTGTTCCGTGAAAGCTTCAACTTCCAGGTAGGAGCAGATTCTGCAAAGGAGTTCGGCACTCTTTAATATAAAGATTGACCACTATTGAAGACCCTGGTGAGCATATTGGAAATAGGTGGTAGTGTCGTCCTCTGTCCTTACAGTCTTTATTACTTTTGGGGTGGAAATGTTCGTAAAATGTGGAATGACTTCATAGGATACCATGGTTTTAGCTGAATCCAGTACTTTTTTCAAGTAACTAAGTCAGGCTGCCTTTGTTATGGCATGTAACCAAAACTACAAGCTTTTCCTAACCACGGTGCTTTTGCTGCCTGAGCCCAAACACAGATGTGAAACTCTCTGATGTGAGAGTTCTGAGCTTCGCTCGTCCGCCATCCGCCCCAACCACCACCTGCTGGTTCTGATCTAGTGAAAAAATGTGGCGCTTCATCCGCTGAGTACAATAGCATCTGAACATAATCCATCCAGTGAATACATTGCAACTGAACATAACAGGGAAACCGTTTTGCTGTATATGTGTCATTCCTTTGAGACAGTGTTATGAGGCTCAGATGTTCTCGCAATGTTCTTTTCTTTGACGAGTTTTCCTTTTGATGCCAACACAAAGAGAAAAAATAGCCTACTTTTGCCTCGTCTTGCACTGTGCCACCACTGAACAGCATTTGCACTCACCTCTGTTATGGTTCTCCCTGATATGTTGTTGCATGCCTCATTCAAGCATCCAAATTCTTACGGTTTTATGCCCGGTGATAAAAGTGCATGCAGGTTTTGAGTGGAGAAGGTTGTGACTTTGAATTCATCTTGTGTTCTCAGTTGCTCATATAAATGCTTTAGACTTGGGTGGCCTTCTGAGCGCTGGTCGGCCACTTGCCTCTAAAAATCAGCCAGGTAAAAGTGTGTTTCAAGCTCTCTGTGTTGCTCTGACGCAAGTAACTGCTCTCCGCAGGAAGAAGACGAAAGAAGTGTTTGAGGCCACTCAGTGGAACTGCTGCTGTTCGTGATCACTCAGGCTTCATTTTACATGATCAGGGCAAAGAAAACCAAGTCTGCTGCTTTACGCTGGGGATAAAAGTGAAAAGAGAGACAAAAAGCGCTCTCTTCACATTCAGGCTATTTAAAATGCTGTTCGCTCTGTGCTTAAATGCCTCCAATAACAACCAAGTGATATTTTAGCAGTTGTTATTCTCATACTTGACACTTTTGACATGGTTTGCAACATGAAAAGAAACTGAATGATGAAATGCAAATCTGTTGCTCTTTGTTGGCGCTTGGCACTCCGCTGAGAGTGCTTTTACTGGCCTGATTGTGTTTGGTGGTGACCTCTTTAAGCCATCATCGTGTGCCATTGAAAACATTATCAACAGAAATTACTGCATAATGCCTACTGTATTTTTCTCTTCTTTTTTTCTCCCCTTGCACAAAACCAGGTGATGACACAACACTAGAATTAGGATTTTTCTGTTGTCAAACGCAGAGAACTACCTCTGATGGAAAGTATAGTCTAGACTCTTGTCACAGACACACTGGTGAAAGCGTCGATCTCAGCGGCACTAAAATGCCAAATGCGTTTAACAGCAATGCTATTACATAGTCTGTCCACTAGATGGCGGAGGAAATGTTCATTTTAATGTCAAATTAATTGGACCATATGAAGTTTGTTTGTCTTTGCAATACATTTTACGTCACTGATATATTTATTTGTTTGCCAATTTATTAAAATATGGTTATTTTTCATACAGTCACAGATGAACTCTGGTAAACTCCAGATAGCTGATGCTGAAACCAGAAATGCATTCTTGAATTTGTCCGTGACACAGATTTCAGTGAACAGGTAGAGGAGCTGAGCATTGATACGATTTAAGTGTGATGTTAAATTACCAGGCCCATTCATTTAGCTTTTCAGCCCACAGGTGCAGACTCAAGCACAGGGTTATGCATCTCTGCAGATTAACAATCTTCTTTAGCTTCACACAGGTGACAAGTTCAAAGGAAAACCCTTAAACCCCTACACTGAGGGGATCTGGTGGCTCTGTTATGATGTGGGGGGCATTTTGGAGGTCTCTGGATCTGGAGCTACACCTCTCTGATCTGCAGCCACTGGCCTCACCACCTGCTGTCCTACCATCCCCACCCCAACCTCTCCTGCTATCACCTCCCCCCTCATCCCCACTCCCTCCCCAACCGGTCGAGGCAGATGGCTGCCTTCCCTGAGCCTGGTTCTGTTGGAGGTTTTTTCCCCCCTCCCTATCGTAAGGGATTTTTTGGGTTCCTTCCCCCCGTCGCTGACTGCTTTCTCTTAGGGAATCCAAAAGCAACTTTGGATTGTTGAGTTTTCTGTTTTCTGTTCTTCCATGTTCACTCGTTCCTTACTATGTTAAGCACTATGAAATGATGTATGTTGTAAATATGTGATATATAAATGAACTTGAATTGAATTGGATTGGATTTTGCTGGCATGATTTGGGTCCACATGTCCCCTTAGAGGGAAGAGTTACTGCAAATCATTGTGAAAGCTGAGTGATCACCTGAATTCTATGATTTCTCTCTTAATAGGAGTCATTTCTTCTGGACACGAGGGGGTCACCGAATGGTTTAGCAAGTAGCATGGTGAATGAGGTCAGAGGATATTAGGACCACATACCTGTGAAGGTTCTGAATCACAATATTCTAATATAGAAAATTCACTTAAAAACATGGTTCTTGAATAAAAATTCAATTTTGTGTAATCGAGAAAGATTGTGAGCCGGACAAACAACAGCATTTTATAAGTATTTTAGGAATAATATAGAATAATGATTCCTCTTGACCATAATACTATATAAAAGCCATGAGTTTGAAATTTAACTGTCACCCATTTGCTCTTTTGAAAGCTGATGAAGCCACACAGTGCATGCCCATGTGGTAGCAACCTGTCAATCACAAGGTAACCCTGTCTTAAAACATCCCCTGCTTAAATGTCTATTTTCCTCTAAACAGGACCAGAATTTAAAAGATGAACATCATTCTGTACTGAAGGAGACCTTAAACTAGTTATTGAGACTGTAAACTTAATAGAGAAATATGCACTGCGGTAACAGATCAAATGAGAAGTAAGGTCATGTTCACATAGATTTCTATACAAGCTGACGTCTGTTTACAATTGGAGTAGTCGCCCCCCTGCTGGCTGCTAGATAGAATGCAGGTTTAATGCACTTTTGTATTGGCTTTACTTTTCAGAACCAGAGGATACATCCATGTTTTATATACAGTCTATGCAGTACATCCACATACTTAGATTGGATATTTAACAGTAACAATGGCGGCATTTATTTATTTTATTTATAAGCTGCTTTATGTATGATGCATTTGCTCCCTGGTTACATCTGCACACCAAATGGATTTCAGTGAAAGCACACTTTACACGAGGAGTAGAGACACACTTGATTTGCACTCTACTGTAGTGTGTCTGGATGTGACTGCAACCACCTGTGGAACTGGACTTTCAGCACTTTTGCATTTGAACCTTTCAGCTTTAAATCCTCCAAATTAAAAGCAGGTGTAAATGCAGTCTTTGTTTTTTGGGTTTTTTTTTTTTTTGTGATGACTTCACAAACTAACTTTTATGAGCTGTCCAGGCACAAGTCATATTTGCTCGCCATCAGCACCATTTGTTTTTCCACTCCCTTCTGCCTCTCCTGTTCCACGGCACTTCCTCACAGCGTCATTACCTATCTGTTATGCATCCCTTTCATATGCCACCTCTCGCTCAATATGCTTGATCGCATGTGGGGGGGGGTGGAGAAAAAGAAATTACTTGCATCCTGCTATAATTTTCTTTTCACTTTTGCTGTAGCCGTGATGGATCGAAAGTCTAAATGACGGCAGTGGGGAGCTGTTTTGTTGTGTTTTCGCCTCTTTCAGTCCACCAACGCTGGCCAGTTCTAATTGCATCTATTTGTTTCAGATCTCTTACGGCATCACAGCCTTTTTATGGAGCCTTTTCTGTCTCCCAGTAGGACTGCAGTCGGCAACGCACTGTTGAAAACACATATACTCACTCGCACAATAACACCTTATCCCTGTTGTTGTGCACTTGCCCCAAGTCACAAACATACTTCAGACACTGCGGCATGACTCAGAAAAACAACATGTTCACACTGCTGACCAGGTCATGAGGAACAGAAGGTTAATGTGGCTCTTCTGTTTTAACGCCAGGCAAACATCTTGATGATCCGAGCAGGCCGCCAGAAGGTAAAAAGTACATCTTCCAGCTACCAGAGGCTTTGAGGGGGCAGCGCAGCATCGTCTACTGACTGTATGACGCAGTCCGTAGCTTTTTAACCTGATGCAACACTCACACAAACAATATGCTTATTGATTATCCCAGAGTTTAGCAGCTCAGGGGCCCAGCACAGTGGACAGGGGAGGGGGTTTCTTTGGTGAAAACAAGTGGTGACGATGGGTGTTGGTATTGACTGCACAGTAAGTCAGAGTTAATGACTTGCGTGCCTTTTTGCAGCTGCAATCCTACGGTCAATTTTTGCAAGAATTGACTGTTCGCAAGTTCAAATTGTATTTTTAGGATGATCATAATAATAACAAAAATAAATTTGATTTAAAAGCGCCCTTTAGGACACCGAAGGTCACTGTGCAAAAACAAAATAAGAAAAAACAGACGAAATACAGGTAGGATGAAAAAGGATAGAAACAACGTGCAGTAAAGACAGTGAGGGACTATGAGTAGCAATTAGGTGAGTCTGAACAGGTGAGTTTTGAGTTTGGAATTGAAGATGGGGAGAGTGGCAGAGTTACGGAGGTCGGGTGGCATTGAGTTCCAGAGCGGCTGAATGCTCTGCTCCCCATGGTGCTCAGGCGGCCAGAGGGTACAGTGAGGTGGATGGAGGAGGAGGATCTGAGGGAGCGGGATGGAGGAGGTCAGAGAGGTATGGAGGGGCGAGGTTATGGATAGACTTGTTGGTGTGCATGACGGTTTCGTAGATTACTTTGAGCACTGGGTGTTCTGTCTGTGTTCCCTCGAAGGATCACTTTGGAGCTTTGTGTTTTCATTATCCAACACCTTAAAATCGCAGAGGCAGGGGCAGGTCAGCCTCTTAGCCATTCATTTTCTCTGCCTCGAAAATCCAGCAAGTCAGCCACCGCTGTTGCCACATGTGCCTCCCTTTCCTGCCAGACTGCTACATCAGGGATTTGGACAGTGGAAGGGCAGGTCAAAAAACAACCTGAATGCACATCACGTTAACCAGTTAAGTACAGGAAATGTCACAATTTTAGTATCAGTCAGGCAGGTATTTAATGTGCATTATGGTCTGCTTATCTGCACTGATAAAGGCTCAGTCTAATAGATGTGTGCATCTCTCGTCCAGACTGCAGGGTGGCTCAGTGCCCGGCTCTCATGCATAAATACAAATCTGAGCTGTCACATGTCACTAGCCTGGATTCTGTCCAAACTGAACACAAGTTCCAATGTATTTGGCCAAAGACCACATTTCTGAAGTGGGTATTCTTTGTGCTGCTACTTTCTGTCTTTCCAGTGAAGCCTGAGTGGTTCGTCAAGTACTTCATGTGTCTGTTTGCTTTGTACATTGCTTTTATCAAGGGACCACCGTTTCCGTCTCGTGCAAAACTAATAAGCTGATGATGTCGGTCCCACTGGGCTGCTGCTGACAAATCTGATGCCAGCTTGGACAGTTTTTCCCGTTCTTCTCAGCAAACATCCAACACATTCGTTTGTAGATTCCTCCTGTGCACTACCAGCACCAGGAGGATCAGCATCTGGGGCTCATCCAAACTCTACTGTACCTGCTTTTTCAGACCTCTGCGGGCCGCTGCAAGTCCAGAACCGTGCTCTTGTCTGGTGCTTCACCTCACCGCCCTGCTCTTCTGTTCACCACACTGGACTCTGCACTCCAGTCAGAGATGTATTTTGCCACAAACAAGTTGATTTTATTTTAGTTCATGCATCCTGTGATAGATGGACTGATGACAAAGTCCAGGCATTGATATTTATGCAGAGAAAGATCTTTAGAACTTGAGCAATCCTTAAAAAAACAAGGTCCACACAGTTCTTGTGAGCCATTGCCCTCCTCCGCCTTTAATCGATCCCTTGTTGCTCATTTCGGCCTCAGACTTTCTTCATTCTGGTCCCACAGCGGTGGAACAAACAGTTGAAGTGAGGACATTAGAGTCACTGCTTATCTACCATTTCACAGCACATCTGGATGCACTGACGTCTCATTTCTAAGAAGAAGAAAGGACTAGGACACTTGTACTGTCCTTATTTATGTGGCCTGCACTTATTTGATCTTCATCCAACCGGGATGCATTTACTGTAAATCACTTTGTGCAGGGACATATTCCAGAGAATTCGTTATCACCGTAACCTTAGGTCACACTGTAACTTTCACTGAGCTGCATCATAGTTGTCAGACACCAAGTTAGTGCGTCAGTCTTCACACCTGACAGAATGAACCACATTACAGCAGCAAGAACTTTGAATAAGCTGCCCCCCCCCGCCTCCTTCTCCATGCATGAACTCCATTCAGTTTTCATGAAGCGCTGCTGAATGCAAAGCTTTGTTCCCACCTCCATGTTTTCTCATGTGTAATGACTGCCGTCGCTCATTACAGATGAATGACTGTGGAAACTGAGCGTTTAATTCCTTTTTTGCATTAGACAGATGTGATTAAAACAACAAGCCTCTTAAAGGCAGGCCACTAAACAAACAGATGGAGTCTGCTTATGTGCTGACACATGCACAGACACAGACACAAAAGCACTCCACTGTGTTGTTTATCCCCACTCAGGTAAGTCCAGCCATTCACTTTGATAGAATTGTAGCCTGAGTGCCCCCTTTTGGCCACTTTGGTAACTGCAGCCCTTTGGTCCTCAGCGGTGGTGGTGGTGGAAGCTGCTGCAGATCTGCCTGGTGACATGAATAAGCAGCTGCTGCAGCTACTGAAGGTGTGAATGAATAAATCAGTGAATGTAACTTTGTAGAAGACAGCAGTGGATAAAGAGCTGCTGCTGAGTTGTGAAGTTCAACTGAGCATTGTGGTTTTGCACGATTTGATTTTTGCAAGTATAAGGATACTGTGGGGAAAAAAACTTCTTATTTTGCAGTCTAAACTTTACAAATCTAGATTTGCTCAGTCTGGAGGAGCTTGCATCCGCTGTCTGCTTTGACAGACAATGTCTAAGGGTCACTCTGATTTTCAACCCAATGTGCCAAACCGGGTTAAACGCCGGAAGACGCATCAATAATTAACTAATTCCATGGAAATTATTATTTTGCTGTTACGCACAGAACCGCTCTCCCAGCAGCATTAATGCTACCGTGTACTGTTTTTTGGACTGTCTGTTACTGATTCTTGTCTTCATTAGAAATGACAGACTGACGCACCAGTGGGAGTTTGGTCCGCTTCTCTTTGCGCTCAATCGAGCAGCCGGCTCCTACTGACTGGGCTGTGACGCGCGCAGGAGGAGGGGTCCGCGGCGCGCTTAAATACGCGGCTCCAGTCAGGAATCCAGACAGCAACGCACAGCAGAGCGAACCAGCAGCTTCTCCGCTGACTAAAAGGCAACCCGCTCGCCTTTTTACGCACCACACGCAGAGCACATCTACCCAAGGAGCAGCACCCGTGTTTTAACAATGATTAAGAAAATGTCGCCGTCCGAGAGCGATTTTGACATCCCAGCAAAGAACTGCTACAGGATGGTGATTTTAGGATCCACCAAAGTTGGTAAAACGGCCATCGTGTCCCGGTTCCTGAACGGGAGATTCGACGAGCAGTACACGCCGACCATCGAGGACTTTCACAGGAAACTGTACAGCATCAAGGGAGACGTTTACCAGCTGGACATACTGGATACATCAGGGAACCATCCTTTCCCCGCCATGAGGAGACTTTCCATACTGACAGGTACTTATCCACATCTGTATTATTCTGTTTGTGCAACATAGAAATCGTCCTGCAAATTCAGAAAGCAGTGCGAATCGTGCGTTTTCAGTGTTGCCAGCATGCGGTGGCTGTGCGCACCGCTGCTCTGTGCACCGGTGCTTGTTTTTGCACATGAGTTATTATAAAAAAGAAAGTTAACCAAGGCATTATTTTTCCTCCTCTAGGCGACGTCTTCATCCTCGTCTTCAGTTTGGACAACAGAGACTCCTTTCAGGAGGTGCAGCGGCTCAAGCGGCAAATCTACGAGACCAAATCATGCCTGAAAAACAAGATCAAAGAGAACATCGACGTGCCCCTGGTCATCTGCGGGAACAAGGGCGACAGAGAGTTTTACCGGGAGGTGCAGCAGGAGGAGATCGAGCAGCTGGTGACCGGGGACGAGAAGTGCGCGTACTTCGAGATCTCCGCCAAGCGCAACGAGAATGTGGATAAGATGTTTCAGACTCTGTTTACCTTGGCCAAACTACCTCACGAAATGAGCCCCGACCTTCACCGGAAAGTGTCCGTGCAGTACTGCGACATGCTGCACAGAAAGTCTCTGAAAAACAAGAAAATGAAGGACATTGGGGAGGCGTACGGCGTGGTGACTCCGTGCGCCCGGAGACCCAGCGTGCACAGCGACCTCATGTACATTAAAGAGAAAGCCATCGGAGGCAGTCAGGGCAAAGACAAAGACAGATGTGTGATCAGCTAAGCGGACTGTGAGGCGCAGACTCTAGACAAATCTTTGAAAGGCAAAGAAGCCTGGCGCGTCAGCTTGAGAGGCGACCTGTGCTGCCGGCTGCGCTCAAACTGACACCGGAGTTGTGGAGACGCCGGGGCCGAAGCCGCGCGTTATGGCGCAGCGCTTCGTCTCCATGGACACTGAACTGGACCCGCGAGTCCGCTTAAACCGCCAAAAAAAACCCCACACACAAACACACACACTGCCCACGAGATTGAGAATGTTAGCTTGTTCTGTCAATCAGAGCCTCATGTGTGACGTGGCTTCATACCTTGTGAGACTCGCGCATCGATGCGTAAAATGTGTTTTGTTGACGTTTTGCCTTTTGCAGATGCCAGAGGGGAGAGAAAAGAGACTCTTGGCTCAGGAGGTGCAATGTTGGGGAGGGAAACAATGTTGTTTACATCCTATCATAGATTTTATAATGGCTAAGTACACTTGAATGTTTTGTTGCAATCGGAACTATTTTTATTGTGAATGTATATTTATTGTCAATGTCCTTTTTTTGCAATGAAGTCAAAGAAAATCTTAAAATGTAATAATAAAAAAAAGAATCTACCAACATATTTATTGCATTCTTTCTCATTTCTTCTATCTGATGTTCGTGCTGTGGTTGGAACATTGTGTGGACAACTGCTAGTCGCTTCACTTGTATGGGAAAAAGCCCATGAGGTGACCCCTTATGCTGACACTGCGCTGTGCACTTCTGCAGGAAAAGTAAACATCAGACATCTCTCAGTGCTTTAGCTGTCATCCAGCACCTCCAGGGACCAGAACACAAAAACAGCAAACGTCTTATTTCTGTATAGCCGGTGCAAATATCTAAATTTTGCATCTGTCTTGCAGAACATAAGGTGTTCAGAAAAGCTTCAGTCTGCAGAATTCACACACATGCTCAGTTCAGATCTGCCTGTGGGTTCATTATACTTACAGAGCATCGATGTCGTGGTTGCTTTTACATGAACTGATATAAACTAAGGTCTACACAGATATTAAAGCATCACCAGGGATTAAAAGTCAGATCTGTTTGCATTACAGTGTCTCACATGAACTCCCATGAATGAAAGGAACCTCAAAGGTGCATTAAAACCACACTTTTTTGCTTCTACCCACAAACTGAACATACTGCAAACACATTTTACAGCTTCTATAAGAGCCTTCGATGAGCTGCTGCATCACACAGTGGAGGCTTGCAGTCCAAACTGGCAGATTATATCTCTTTAACAGCAGAATGATTTTTATCCTTGAGTGCACTCATGCATTTTAATAAGAGGCTGCAGGAATTTAAAGAAAAACATGCAATTCAGGGCTCTGGAGAATCGCAGGGCCCTGCAGCTCCAAACAAAGCACACAGTTTGTTCTGGTTTCGACTCTGTGTTGTTAGCACCTGCTAAGTTCAAGCCTTTTTCTCCCCCCTGAGACGAGCCAGAGACACAGCATCCCGTACTTTCTCTCTCTTTCCGAGTGTGACGTGCCAGCTCCTCGCTATCAGCAATAATCCTGTATACTGTATCTTGTGAGATCCACAGAGAGAGAGAGAGAGAGAACATCTTGGATTATTCTGTGAGAGGGGAGAAAGTGCGTAAAGAGTCAGGGACACACGGCAGCATACTGTAACACTGCCCTCCAACCACACAGAAACAATGTGTGCCCCACTCCTGCCTGCATTCATTATTCAGATGCATAATAACAGTGTTTATCAGTGTGCATCACTGTCTCTATTAGCTGTGGAGCAACGTTTGCTTTTCTCGTAATGAAATTTGCGTTCTGATCTCTAATCTGATGACAGCAGCAGCACTTTGATGTCAAGTGAAAAAATGTAAAATACTCCAATGAGACCACATTGTTCATCACAGCACAGCACGTCATTGTGAACCAGTGTGAACACACCTTTGTTTAATCCTCATCATCATCACCACCTATTCCATATGGCAAAGGTGTCAAAAGCGTCACAGAAGCATAGTGAGACTACTGTCAAGGTGGAATGTGTCAAACTGCGCAGGAATTCCTCCCTGGAACGTCTCACCAGATACTGTTATCTGGAAGTATTTTAATACTTCCAGAGATGTTGTCATCACCTTTGACACAGATGATGACAAAATCTCAGGTTTCGGGGGATAAAGACATCACTGAAGCCGGGGCAGAGTGTAAATCCACTGTTGTCATCACACTGAGGGCAGACGCTCAGTCTTAACCATCTATGCTCTATTTAACCAATAATTGTTGTTAGTTGTGTCCCTCTGATCACTGATTAAACCCATACAAACTCATCTCTGAGAATCAAAGTTGCATATTTAGCTTTTTGTCCCCATGTAAAGAATCCCTTCCTGCCTTAAAATGGCTTAGATGTAAGTCTACACTGTTGCTTCCGTGAGAATGTGCAAATCTATGAACTGGTTGCTTCACACACCAATTCTCATCCACTGCAGCTCGAGCACACCAGCTCACCTACAACCCCGTGCAGACACTCTTGAACTATATGCCGCACTGTTGCAAGCCGCAAAATTGGAGTTATCGTTGGGGTGAGGTAGGGGGGACATCCAGGAAACACCACCGACGATGTGTCCAAGTGCATCGACATGATGTATGTTAACAAATAGCCCATATACAGTCTGTGATACAAGAGAAAGGCAAAAGAAGCAAAACACATGAAAGCTGCTTTGTCACGTTGCAGAGCTCTGTAAAAACAGCAAAATGAGGCTTTTGAACCCTCTGCAGTTTTCATCCTAGACCGATCCCTGTGCAGAAATGTGAAAAAAAAGCCCTGGTTGCTGTTAAAAGCACCGTCACTGTGTGAAGCTTGTACGTCTATGGGTTGCATTCGTCTTGTAATGTGCATCATTCCTTCCCTCCGTCTGACACTCCACAGTAACTTCCTCTCTGTTGCGTTAGTTTTGAGAACCATAACAGGCCTCATGATGGAATATTCCCGGCCAGGAATCAACAGGCTCACAAAGTTTGTGTTCACTGCTGCTGCATGAGCACAATCAAGTGTGTAACTGGAGAAATAAGCTAGAATTCAGCCGTAAATGTTCAAACCAGAAGCTGATTCTGAAGAAGAAGAATGATAAAGATAGAAGACGACAGGATTGGTTCCTTATAGATTAGTTACATATGAAACCTTGGAAGTCTGAGTCGGTGTGTTTGAGACTGTCATCAGTAAACTACACCTTCAAGGTGAATACTAGACCTTGGTGTTGACTGCTCATTTCATTCAGGATGTGTCTGCCAGGATATAAACAACTCCATATGAGCATGTTAACAAAAAAAACTTGAAGGTGTCGTTAAGTTCATGGGTTATGTGGTTAAGCTATTCACACATCCACCAATACTCCTTTTTAACTGAAGCAGCAAGTGCAGCTTCAACAGGCAGCTGTGGTTCCTCGGTGTCTGGTCTCTACTGCCCCTAGTGGTCAAGTGTGTTTATGCAATTGGCTGATCAAAGTGTACTGGCAAGTGCTGACATTAAAAAAAAAAATGCTGAGATGAAATAACTGATGTTAATATGCGAAGTAACCACAGCTGTGCTTTGCCAGATAAAGTGGAGGAGGTGTCCGATATGAGTGCTGCAGTAACCCCTGAACCAGCTGAGCCAGTGGTGGAATGTAATAAGTACCTTTACTCAGACTCTACCCTAAAGTACAATTAGATATACATGAGTATTTCCATTTTAGGTTCCTTTATACCTCTAATCCATCATATTTACCTGATTTATTTAGCTGATAGCTACAGCTGCACCTTATGGTAGATGATGCACACATACAGCAAAAAGCACAGCTGAATGCCTCATCTGCACTCATCTCCAAACTAATTCTAACCCTAAAACTTAAAACTGAATCGTAAAAAGAAGTGGAGGATTGACGAAAATCTACTCCCTCCCCAAAAATGTTGAGACAAATGGAAAGTATAAATGTAAAATTACGTGCAGGGACTTTGAAAGTTGTCATACTTTTCAATGACAAACAGGAAAGTGATCTAAGGAATGCTACACTAGGAAAATGAAAGCATGGGAATGAAAGACGGGTGTTCCAAACATGAGTTATGGCCTTAATAATAATTCAGCATATGAGAAAAGCCCCCCATCACTGCCTTCAGTGCTGTCATCCTTTACTGTTGCTTGGAAAAAGAACGATACCAACTAAACACACAAGGCCTGTGCTAAGGACATGAATCAACGCTTTGATTCTCTGTGGTCAAACTGAGATGACAGCAGCATCTTAGAAATCTAATGTCACTGTAAAAGCCAGAGCTGTTGCTGAATCCACTGGCTGACAACGATCAGAATGCCATACGTCATTAAGGGAACTTAGGGTGAGGCAGATGGAAACTGCTTTATTATTGACCAATGGTGCAGCGAACATCTATAGGATCCTGATTATGCAATAGAATGTCATGACTGACCTTTAGTGCGCTACAGAAAGGTTAGGAACATTAGTCAGCAAGCTCAGATACAGCAGCCTTCTGCATGCAGGGACTCTGTCTCCGGTTTTCTAGGAGAGATGTTAGCAGAGCAGAGCTGGAATGTGACCAGGAATATTTACCCAGGTGTTGTATTCAAGTCCATCCTTGACGCAGCTCTGCTGACGTATGTCGACTTTGTGACAACTCCCACTTATCTTACAGTGTTATACAAATTAAGAGTCTCTCTGCAAAAAATAAGGAAGAATGTTAAGATACTGTATTTAAAATTTGAGCTTTATTAATTAATCAGTTTTTACTATATTAATAATAAATAGGTTCACTTTGGGGTGCACGGTGGCTCAGTTGTTAGCACTGCTGCCTCACAGCTACAAAACCCCCGGTTCTCGTCCCGGTTAGGACGCCTGAGATCTTTCTGTGCGGAGTTTGCATGTTCTCCCTGTGCAGCGTGGGTTCTCACTGGGTACTTCGGCTTCCTCCCACAGTCCAAAAGCATCCATCCATCCATTATCTGTACACCACTTAATCCTCTGTAGGGTGGTGGGGGGACTGGAGCCTATCCCAGTCGACTCAGGGCGAAGGCAGGGGACACCCTGGACAGGTCACCAGCCTATCACAGGGCTACATATAGAGACAAACAAGCACACTCTCACTCAAACCTACGGACAATTTAGAATAATCAATTAACCTCAGCATGTTTTTGGACTGTGGGAGGAAGCCGGAGTACCTGGTGAAAACCCACGCTGCACAGGGAGAACATGCAAACTTGTCCAAAAACATTCTGAGGTTAATTGATGATTCTAAATTGTCCGTAGGTGTGAATGAGAGTGTGCTTGTTTGTCTCTATGTGTAGCCCTGTGATAGACTGGCGACCTGTCCAGGGTGTCCCCTGCCTTTGGCCGAGCCGGCTGGGATATAGATGAGGAGGCTGTGTATAGATAATGGATTGATGAATGGATCATTTCGAGATTTGGACTGTTAGTCTGAAGATGTCTCTTTGAGCTCTGGGTAGTTTTCCATGGTCTAATATTTTCAAAACGAACAATAAGTTTAATATTCAAGGAAATAACTGCCTGATTAATCCATAATTTAATCTATAATTAGTTGCTGCATTATATTTCATTATTAAAATTCACTTTGCCTTGTCCAACAACAGTAAAATAGAGATTGATGGTTAAATACACTGTAAATCGTTTTAAGTTCCCATGCTGCCTTAAAAACTGTTACCTGACCATGTCATGGTCGATGTCTGCAGTAGTATTTTTGTATGTCTTCCATTCAACCTCAGTGAAACTTATATTTGCAAAGGTTTATGTTTTCCTGGCATCTCTGTTCAATTCATACAAATATATAACACTGACAGATGGCAAGATGCACTGTTTAATGGCTATTACCCTGCAGGAGACCACTAATTTCCATTTTTTAGACTGTGTCATAATAGATCCCTCACCAGTCTTTGGCTTAAAACAATCTGTGCATCAAAGTTACATATGCAGGTTTTTCAGTGAAAATAACCCTTTCTTACTCCACCCTCCATTATGTACAGAGACTGATTCTGATGAGGGGTAATAACATAGAACGCTCCAAGCTGAATGTCTGAATCTGAGGTTTTGACACCATCATCAGTACACTGCAGTTTCAAGTGTGAATGTTCAGCCAGACTGCTTATTTGGCTCATTATGTTCCTTCCAATGTATAAAAACACAGTATGGACACATTTTTAAATTACATAACTAAGAAAGCATAACAAATCTGAATTGCATTTGCATCTTATATCTGCTGTGGATCTCAGTCAAAGTCTAACGTTGAACACTGCTGTTTTATATCCTTGATCGAACCAGATGGCCCGCTGGAGACTTTTTTTAAAAGCAGTTCAAAGAGTCTAGAAATTCAAGACATATCGGGCTAGAGGATTGTTATATAATAGTATGTTTAAGTGATAGTCACAACAACACTGCAATTTAACAGAAAATAGGATTTCTGTTCCGTCTAACTTCCATAAAGCTTCAGCCCGGCTTCACTTTAACAGCACTTAAAGACTGCTGCTGTTGAATGATGACATTACCATCCAGCGCTTTCCTCAGAAACTCTCTCCCTTGAAAACTTGCACAAATTAAATCTTGTAAAAACAAGCTGGTCCGCTGGAAAAGAACTGCAATTTGTCAAGAGCCGTAATTAAATAAAACTTCATCCTGAATGTTTAGTAACCTTTGAGCCCTCAGTGTTATGAGCCCTGTTATGTAACAGCCAGCTCTCAATGTGCTGCCCCACAGACTGAGTTTGGCATCTGGTATCTGGTGAGAAATGAACCGAATCATCTTGTCCTTATGATATGGAGAGACGTTTATTTTCAGGACTGTGGACACTTTTTACATAACACACGACTGAGTGAAGCGGTTGCTGTTGCACGAAATTGTCACCTCTTGCACAAAATGACTGACTGACACAGAGATGATGAGTAGCCCAATGTCTGGCATGCTCTGTCTTGATCCGTAATGTATTTATATTTTCAGCAGAGCCCTGAGTCAGACATGGCTCAGACATGCCAAGATCAAACTGACATTACAGGCCTCCGTTACAAATTGACAGAACCAGGGATTAAACTGGGCCAGCAGCAGAGCAGAGCCGAACTCTGCCTCCAGACATCCAAATCACGTCCTGCCAGAGCACAGCTTTGTCTAATTAACTATCGCATCATCTCCAACTCTCACACAAGTCCTAAAATCCTCTTCGGGTTACAGTTCGACACTGACCAAATAATTGAAAAATGTTGGCTCCAGGAAACTTCATACACAGAGTGAAAAAGTTGAAGTCCTGATAGCGGATCATGACTTTCCAGCAGGAAACCAAAGTTTGTGGTTCGTCACAGACCTGCAGTTAATATTCACCTTTCAGTTCGAGATCCTGTGCAGTGATAATCAAGTTTCTACCTTGTCAACATGTCGGTATGCTGTTTTTTCTGTGCTAGACGATATATCACGAGCCTTTCCAACTTGAAACTGCAGTGTACCAATGGACATCTTGAAAACATAGATTCAGACTGCCATTGTTTCACACCTTCCAGTCCATCTATGTTCCAACCCTCACCTATAGTCCTGAGCTCTGGGTAGTGACCGAAAGCACGAGATCACGGTACAAGCGGTCCAAATCAGCTTCCTCAGTAGGGTGGTTGGGCTCTGTCTTAGAGATAAGGTGAGAAGCTTGGATGTTCGGAAGGAACTCGGAGTAGAGTTGCTGCTCCTTTGAGCTGAAATGAGCCAGCTGAGGTGGTTCAGACATCTGATTCAGATGCCTCCTGGGAGACTTCCTTTGGAGGTTTTCTGAGCATTTCCGCCTGGGAGGAAACCCCAGGGTAGACCCAGAACCCGCTGGAGGGATTATATATCTCATCTAGCCTGGAGATGCCTTGGAATCAAGCGTTGCCAGGGGGAGGGACATCTGGGATGACCCGTTTTACCTACTGCCTCCATGACCCAACCCTGGATAAGTGGAAGATAACAGATGGATGGATGGTTTCACACTTTTGGAACCAATCCCATAACTTTTATGGTAGACCTTCCATATTATTATGTTCCTTCATAATCGGTCTCTGGTTCAAACGTATACAGCTATTACTCCAATATTACAACTAATCATAGTGAAGTGTTGAGTAGTATTACAGTGAGTGACAGACTAACACTGTTTCTGGCTACAGTTGTTTAATAAAAGCATAGAATACGAGCCAACATTCTTCATTTGTTTGGTCAGTGTCAAACTGTATCCAGAGGAGGATTTTAAGACTCTTGCGAGAGTGAATGATAAAGTGATACTGAAGAAGACAAAGCTGTGCTCTGGCAGGATGCAATTTGGATGTCTGGAGGCACAGCTCGGCTCTAGTCTGCTGCCGGCCCAGTTTAATCCTTGGTCATGTCAATTTGTAAAGGAGGCCTGTTGGCCCTGTTGGTTTGATCTTGGCATGTCTGACTCAGGGCTCTGCTGAAACATAAATACATTACAGATTAAAACAGATCAGGCCAGAGACTGGGCTACTCATCATCTCTGTATCAGTTATGTACAGTAGTTTTACAGTGTTTGAGCAGAGTCGTAGGTGAGCTAGGTGTGCTCGAGCTGCGGCAAACAGCTAAAGGAAGCAGTGCTGCGGAGTTAGATCTGAGCCATTTCAAGGCAGGAAGGCACTATTTTCATGGGATAAGCTTCTAAATATGCAACTTTGATATACAGAGATTAGTTTTTAGGGGTTAAATCAATGCCTGGAGAGAGACTTTAAAGAACTTTCATGATCTTTCTCTTACCATAACCATGCTTCCTATCATTAAACATGGCTTCACAGTAGTTCATTTGTGATGAAGTTGCCATGCAGATTTGCAATAATTCTCAATTCAAATCAGATTTTGAAGGTTCATGAGTCATTTATCAAATATCCTTGGGATGACAGATTTGTTTTCTTTTGATAATTGGCCAATTATCTTGTTATCCTGACATAAAAGGATTAAATAAAACCATTCCTACCATGGCTACTTTGGGCTTCCATGCGTTCATGTTCTTTTTAGAGAGTGCATATTTTTAGCTAACACTGAAGAAAATTTGTATCTTCAAAAGCATGCAGCTGACTTAAAAATATGGAAGTACACGCTGAGCCTTCTACTTTCTTCTTCACTTACTAAGACTTGTGCAGAATCAGGTATTGCCATTCCTGTCTAACAATAGTGATACAACAGCATTTTGTGGCTGTATTCAATCATACTTTACTAAGAGATGGCTTGTCTCTTCTATGTAGTCTACCTTCTCCCCACATTTCCCTCCAGTTTTGTGACTTTGTATCAAATTTCTCAGGCTTCCTTTCTCCTACATGCTCTCCAGATTAAACCTTGCACCTTTAAAGCAGTGATTTCATCAGCGGCCGGTATTAATTTCCCATCCTGGTTAAACTGTAAACAGGAAGAGTATACTTTAAAAACTGAATGCACGCAATCCTCCCATGTTTGTGCAACATAGGTCCAGTTACATCCTAACCAGGCTCAACCTTACACTTCCCTGCACGTGAGCCTAAGTTGCAGGTATGTGTATGTTGACTAGTGAATGGGGAACACAGCTGCTGATTGATCGTTTGGTTGGTCGCCTTCCAGCAGCAGCAGACGCCCGCTTCCACGTCCGGACGTGACAGCACATGCTCAGGTCGACTCTGGTTAGGATGTAACCGAGCCGCAGGAAGTAATCACCAGTTAAACTGTAACACTGAAGCGCATTCCATGTGTGCTTTGTAAGTTAGAGTCTACATGAATTACACAGTTCGTGTTAGCATATAGAGTTTTAGGCTTTTTATTCATCCTCCTTAGAAGAAGCTACCCGCCATCATTTGCTTTTCTCAGAATGAAAAACTGCCATGGAGGTTATTTTAGAGAATTAAGTGCAGAATGAACTTATAAATATTTCACAATGCCCACTCTTCCATCTTTCGCCTGAAGGAATCATTCAAAAAACCTCAAGGAAACATCACTAAAAAAACATTTATATCTTAGTTTATTGTCACATTTACACAGAACCTTTAAAAGGCCATGATTTAAATTACTTTATTTAATTTCATTCTCTCATTATTGTATTGGAGTTTTATTGATATAATAGGATAAAGAGTGTATGTTGTTTTCAAAAATAAAGTAATTGCCTTTAGATAATCAGTTTAGTACATCATTTGACCTTTTGTTATTTGAAGATAATTAAACTGAAGTGTATCTGGAGAAAATGACTATTATTAAGAGATAATTACAGATAAAAGGATGAATATATCCATTCTATTCATACATCATCTATACACCGCTTAATCCTCTGTAGGGTCGTGGGGGAGCTGGAGCCTATCCCAGCTGACTAGAGGGAAGGCAGGGGACTCCCTGGACAGGTTGTCAGTCTATCACAGGGCTACACATAGAGACAGACAACAAAGCACACTCACATTCATGCACCTAAGGACAATTTAGAATAATCAATTAACATCAGCATGTTTTTGGACTGTGGGAGGAAGCTGGAGTACCCGATGAAAACCAACGCATGCACAGGGAGAACATGCAAACTCCACACAGAAAGATCCCAGGCGTCCTAACCGGGACGCGAACCGGGGATCTTCTAGCTGTGAGGTGATGCTGCAAACAACTGAGCCATTGTGCAGCTCAGGATGAATATAAATATAATAAAAAGTTTTTCCATCCACCACGGTTCTCTGTTCTTGTTATCTGTATTTGTTACAAATTTTTTAGCTAGAATTGCAGGAAAATTCCAAGAAAGTACAATCAAGTAAATGGTACATTTTGTACTTTCAAGTCATATTAAATGGCAAAAATTATACGCAACAAAACTAATGAGTGTCTGCTAGACGTGTAATCTCGAAAAGCAGAAGAACATATTGTTCCTTAGCTCTCATTCTCTTTTGCGATTTCAATCACAGACCTCGACACAGGAAGACACACCCACACCCAGCAGCTCAAATGGGAAAATCACTCACATGTCTAATTTAGGTGCCAGCTGTGCTGTCTGTCCATCTTCTATCTGTGATCACATAACTGCTGCCTGCCCCTCCGTCTTGTCAAGGCAATGTCTGCCGTCTAAATTCTGCTGCAGATTTCCTGCTGGAGACATCGATTGGAGCACACAGAGAACCAAACCGCCAGTCAGCACAAGTTAACCTGTGTCTGCACATTTAACATCCTCTCATGGTCTCAGAAGTATGAGATAAGAAATGTACTCGCAAGGAAAGCACTTGAAAGGACAGCACTTAGATCGAAATGCACTTTTTCGAGGTACAGGAAACTGGATGATGCAAAGAATCTAAGAATAAAAAGGAAAGTTCAACGATAGATTAAGATCAGACATAAATCTTGTGTGTGTGTTTACTGTACAGTGTGTGAATTTAACAGAGTGAACGCTTTTTTTTTTTTTACATAAATGTTTAACGAGGTGAAAAAGCACAAGTTGTACAGCGGTCCAATTATGCAAAGTGAATGATGCAAGGAGAAAATTGCTTTGCCCTCTGCCTGAGCTCGGTTTCTGTCAGAGCCTCTGTTTGAAATTACATTTTTCACTGATAACAACGGAACAAAAAAAAAAAAAAAAAACAGAAAATGACTACACGCTAATGCAAAATGAGACAAAACATGACCACGAAGAGACACGAAACATCTGCAAAAAGATGCAAAGAGGGGCACAGCATGACTCAAAGAGACACAAGATGATCGCAGCAATACTCAGAATGATTACAAAGGAAAACAAATGATTGCGACGAGCCACGAAACAACTACAAGATTTAAAATGACTGCAAAAACAACAACAACGCAACTTTAAGGCAGCTGCAAATAACAGCAAAGAGACTCAAATGACTACAAAGACACAAAAGTAACTGCAAAAATAACGATGCAAAACAACTTCAAAGAGATGCAAAATGACCACAATCAGACTCCAAACGACAACAACTGCAAAAAGACATGAAATCACTGCTGTGAAACCCAAAACGACTGCAAAGAGACAAAACAATCACAGAGAGACTCGGCCACAAAGACTCAAAATACAACACGAAGTTGTTTGTCGTCATTCAGTTCATAGGTTTGTGTGCAGCGCAGTATAAAAATAAGCACTGAGGAGCTGCGACTGTAAGAACCTTACACAACTCTGTGGCTTCAGGGTTGCCATGGCTGCACATCAATGCGCACACCAGCAACACTGACAGGCCAAAGAATCCTATGTAAAGGCCTGCATTTTAATTAAAAACTATTTAGAGACATTAAAGAGGCCTATGATTGATGTCACTTGACAGGCTGGACATAAACTACAACAAAGTCTGACGTGCGTCGACAAGCCTCTGCTCTGAATGTGACGAAACCTTCCTGGAATTGCACTTTTCTGTTTATGTGTATCAAATAGAGGAATGGTGATTAAGCTGTCACTACGGGAGGAGACAACATTAAGATAAATGCATAACAGGATTATTTACATATCACATATGCGCACACCTTACTGATGTTATAGCTAGGAAATGATCAAACTAGCTTGTATCACCTCCTCATGGTGTGACTGGATCATTTCAATTTACCAGTTATCCGAAAGTCAGAGATGAAACCCCAAAAAACATGAGTCTGCTCTATTACTTTTCCTGACAACATTGTGCTCATGCCTTCAAATGGCTGGAGATGTAACTCGGCAAATGCAGCTGGAGCACACCAGCTCACTCTACACTCCACAGTGGCAAGTTGTAATATTGCTGTGATTTAGCCATGCATGTTTAAACCAGGGCTGCACAGTGGCGCGGTGGTTAGCAGCGTTGACTCACAGCTAGAAGATCCCCGGTTCGCGCCCCGGTTAGGACGCCTGGGATCTTTCTGTGTGGAGTTTGCATGTTCTCCCTGTGCATGTGTGGGTTCTCACCGGGTACTCCAGCTTCCTCCCACAGTCCAAAAACATGCTGAAGTTAATTGATTATTCTAAACTGTCCGTAGGTGTGAATTGTGTGCTTGTCTGTCTCTATGTGTAGCCCTGTGATAGGCTGGCGACCTGTCCAGGGTGTCCCCTGCCTTCGCCCTGAGTCGACTGGGATAGGCTCCAGTCCCCCCACGACCCTAGAGAGGATTAAGCGGTGTATAGATAATGGATGGATGGATGGATGGATGTTCAAACCAGCAAGGAAAGCCCAACACTGGAACCGACCCTGTTCTTTAGGTTTGTTACTTAAGAGTCTTTTCATTTTGAGAGATCAGTACACTGCAGTTCCAAGGTAGAAATACTCAGCCATGGTGTTGACTGCTTACGTCACTACTGATGTATCTTTTCAGCAGATAAAAACACCACATGTTACCATGGTAAAACACTTGATTGTCAGTAAACTTTGACATAACACCTATAGCTTATCGGAAGTAGGCTTACGTCTTGTTTACCATAAACACAAAGCTTTAATAGACATGTATGTTGTTTAAGGAGAATATCAGAGCAACCTTCAAACAAAATCAGGTCTGTGTCAGGCTCTAACCTGTTTCTCTCCATCTCTTGCCATCCATTTACTCACCATCTGCAACAGGAGGCTGATCTGCAAGGTGGCTTGCAGGCACTGACAGCACAAAGGGAAACCCTGTGAAGCATCCAATACTCGCAAATTGCTTCATTTGCCATTTTTTACAGATGCAAAAAATCTAGAGCAAAGTGGATTTTAGCATTGTTTGGATTATTAAGAATGAAAACTGTAAAAATAATATAACTGGAGATGGATGTGGTGAGATTGAGCGTCCCTCAATTGCACTGAAGAGGGAATGTGGCAGGATGAGCAGCCTCGATCTAACCCCTGATCTTACACGAGTAGTTTGAATTCAATACTGTTGAAGGCTAATTCATGCTAAGTGGACTGTGGCTGTGCACAAGGCTCTGAACCTGCTACAATAGGTCTGCGCCAGTTTTCAGTTTACAGTTTCATAGACCCTCATATCGAACACAGAAAAACACATGGGGGGATTTTTACAGGACATGGCAGCTACTTACAGATTGAGCTGTGGCACCGTCCATCAATGGAAAGCATGTACAAATCAAAGCTCCTTCCAAGCTCAGCAGTGACTGCTTCAATTGCAGCTCTTGTAATGATGAATTATTAAGGTGTGGATGATCGAGACACCCCTTGTACATTTTCTCATTTTGTTGTGGCTCTAAAAATCAAATCATGCTGACTGCTTCTCTCTAACTGGGGTAGCAAACATGAAGCCTTAGCTACTAAAGCTATTTTAACATTAAGTCATGCGTATAGATTAGGTACATTTGGGTTACTAATTAGTTAGCATAAGATAAAAGAACTCCTGAATCCTGCCAGGTTTTATATCATGCTAATAACATGACCTCACACAGGATTTTCGTGCCGGTTTCTTTTTGCATCAACAGCAACAGAGCAGCAAGAATGAGGAAAACAGGGGCCTACATGATGAGGAGGCCTTTTGTGAGAAACAGATGATCTGTGTGTGTTGCGTATGTGAGGACGATTTGCTTCGCAGGAAAGGTTTTCGATTGGAGCAGGCAAGACACAGGAGTGAAGATTCAATTACCAGTGACATAAGGCGCCTCCATCAAAGGCTCCTTCTGGTGTGAGTTGAGGAGTGTCTGTGTGTGCGTTCGGAGGGGTGGAGGCAGATCCACTGACGCACATCACTCAAACAGAAACAATATAACTGGCGTCTTATGGTGCTGTAAACCAGCCAAGCCTGGTGTTGGATTTGTTGGCCCATGGGTGGGCGATGACTCAAGGGTTTCAAGGACTTAATTGGCTTGCTGAAGTACATGTGCCGGCTGCATGTGGCTGCAGATCTGTTATTAGGGGCTGCTTTTTAGGATTGTTAGGTCAGTATTAGAACCGCAAAGAGACACAGTGTCCTCCATATTTTAGAGCAGTGCTTTTAAACAGCAGCAGCAACAAAAACTGCTCGTATGAATAGATGAGAAATAAATGCAGTCTTTGCTAAACAGAATGAAGACATGTTCATGGACTGGAGCACTCTAAGTGATGGTAATTATTCCCTGTGTAGATTGATTTTTGGAAAATGTTTAAAAATGGACTCCACAACTGCGTGTTTTTCTGCTTTTGTTTCCAGGCAAACAAGTGAAATCCATGTGCTGTTCCTCCCTTCTGCTCTTTCATGTTCAATCAGCACTGAGTGCTGTGCTACAACACAAAAAAAAAATCACGCTGGGTTTCTAAAAAAGCAGAATTATTACTTTGGGTATTTGGAACACTGGTCTTTTTGGATGGGTGTTGACAACATCCTTGGTATAATATCTGAGCAGACACTATGATTTTGTGGAGTCATTATGGAAAATTGTTGCAAAGAAAATAAGAATGCAGACCTGTTTTTCTTGTTATGCCTGTACACCAGTGACAGTCATGGCAGCAGACATTATGTTTCTGGGTCAATAAGTCTGTCCATTCCATGCATCCATCCATTCATCTTCTACTGCTTATCTGGAGCTAAATTATTAGATTTTAGTGATCAAAACAAAACATGTTTTCACCCATAACTCACAAATTCATTGATTGATTATGACAAAATGTGACCCAAATGTCTAATGACAACAGACCGCATCAACATGGCACCACTATAAGAGGCCTCCAGAACAGATTTCTTATTGACTAATCATATTATACTGTGAATTACCTTTATTGATATGGTATATGTAGCCCTGACATGAACACGTTTGTTGGTACATGCTGTTAATGTACATAGTTCTTAAAAAAGACAATCAAAAGGTCAATGGTCAGCTTCACCGTGGCATTATAATGTTCTGCAGAAACATTTTTCTGTCCAGTATTCAACATCATGAACTCCCCACACCTCCTCATCCCCACTCTTACCCCAGCTGGTCAAGGCAGACAGCTGCCTTCCCTGAGCCTGGTTCTGTTACAGGTTTTTTTTCCCACCCTGTTAAAGGGTTTTTTTTTGTTCCTTCCCATTGTCGCAGATAGTTCACTTAAAGGGAATCCAAAGGCAACCTTACATTGTTGGGTTCTCTGTTCTTTATTTAAAATTCGTATGGTCTGTACTTTACTGTGTTAAGTGCTATGAGATGACATATTTGTGAATGTGTGCTATTTGAATAAAATAAAATTGAATTGAATCAAATCCTCCTTAAAGCAAGTTTCTCACTGGAATCATACATGTCAAGAATAATACTAACTTCCTTTATTTTTTTAAATGCACTTGATTTACCTTTAAACTCATCTCTGCATACACCGATCAGCCACAACATTAAAACCACTGACGTGACGTGAAGTGAATAACATTGATCATAGATGCAATCACTATGTGCTGTTCTGCTGGAAAACCTTTGATTCTAACATCCATGTTGATCAGACTCAGACACCCAAATAAACACTGTTCCACAACAAGCATACTCCCTCATGCAAATGGAAATCCCAAATGTCACTGGCCTACCCCTGCAGGAAAATGTACCCCACCACATGGAAAAAACATCAACCAATCAGGAACATGTTGAGGAACATGACAATGGCCCAACATGTTGATTTGACCTCCAGAATTCCTACACCCCATTGTGATCAAGCATCAACAGGATGCAGTGGAACAAGTTTGATTGACAGAGGCCCCACTGCACAAGCCAGAGTACCCAAAGGATCCACTGCCAACATCCTGGTTCCAGACCCCATAGGACACCCTGAGAGGTCCTCTTGTTCATGCCCAATGGTTCAGAGCATTTTGACCACATAAGGGGGATCAACACAATATTAGGCAGGTAGTTGTAATGTTATGCCTGATTGGTGTATATACGTCTGGACTGGCATGGATGCACAATACAACATGACTGTTTGGTGGAGGAATACAACCATGAAGCAGTAATTCTAGTTATTTACAGTCAGGCCTGTAGATTCAATAAATGAAACAATGAGGATACATGATGTCATTAACTCCATTGATTTTGTGCATAAAGGGCCGTTTAACAAACCATGAGAAGTACTGCTCCACCTGCTTATTACTTATGTATTATAATTGTCTACCATTACCTATTAGATTTAGTGAAGGATGCTTGAATTCATATCAGCACATCATTTTCTTGAAGTTTGTATGGAGGAGATTTGTTTCTAAACACCTCATACTTCATACAAGTCAAAAAATAATTGCTGGAAACTTGTAAAAAGTCACCACCAACACCTGTGGCCATTTTACACCTGCTAGTTATATAAACTTTAATCGAAGACAGCTGGGAGTCACAGATGATTCAGTGCTGATGAATGTGGCTGAACCACCTCTCTCTTCCCATCGTCCTTCACCTGTTAACATCTGGTGCCTCCATCTCCACTAATGAATGTTATTTCCCTTGTTTGCTTAGTTTATTATAGTAGGTAACTTAGTCCAACGCTGCAAAAATGAAAATGTTCTGTACACACAGTTGTGATTTCACATTAAACTCAGGTCCGTATTAGAGTCGATGAGTCAGTCGCGTTAAATAGTTTTGCTCCTCTGGTCCCATTATTGGGTTCAGAACACCTAATCATGGACTCTTTTACACCTTGAATGGAAAAAGGTCCCTACAATGGACTTTGAGGATTAACAGCAGACAACTGACCAACAGCCTCCCTAAACATGGTGCTGCTGTTAGCACCTCTCTGCCAGTGAGCTGAAAACAATCGATTGTATGGCGGAGTAGCTTTGACATAAAATAGGAGGTTAGGTCACCTGCTGTGTGACACACCGGAGGTCACTTTTTGTGATTAACGTCGCCCTGGTTCCTGTTATCTGGGTCAAAGCAGGCTTTCAGCTTTCTGCGCTGCCAAAAACTAGGATCTGCTGTGCGTCTGAATGCTGTCCTATTGATTGTTCGAGGCGCGGTTATGCAACCCGGAAGATTGCTCCGATAATTGATTGGATTACGCTGCAGGTGCCGGCTGTTTTTACGGCTATTTAGAAAATCCAGTTTTGCTCACTGTGCACCTGCAGCCTGAATTTACACGGAGAAGAATCTAAAGCTTGACTGATTTTTATTATTAGGGCAATTAGAGTGTTTTGTTTCATCTTATTTCACTTCCAGCTGTTCTTGGTTTTGTTGATTTGCCTTCATTATTCTTAAGCTTTAATTATTTTACTAATTTATTGTTTTTATCGCCACTTTTAAATCTTAGTTTGTTGCTTGTGTTTCGTGGTGCCCCGGAGTGTTTGTTTTCTATTAACTCAATATATTTCTGAGGTTGAATCATTTGGTAGCCAACAGCTCAAGTTCATGTGGTTGATAAGGTTCAGATGAGTCCAAAGCACACGGATGCACTGCTGTATTCAGGACATAACGCAGTTCGAGATGAGGCTGTAAATACTAGTAACTGAAGTACTTTTATTTTTACACAAATAAAGTACATATTGGTTCCTTTTGGTGATACACAGTACAGCTGTGCCGTGCACTGACACTGACTGAACTCATCTTGATCTGCTTTAAACCAGCTCAGCCTCACGTCTTAGGCTCATTACCTCATGCTAATGTCAGTGGTTTGCTGCGATCACAAGCAGCATCTCAGCGCCACCACACACATAACGCACTGTGTGTAGGGCACCCAGTGAAGGAGGGGGAACCAAAATAGCCTAATGATCACCATAATAATCATGAAGTCCCCACAACACGACTAAAACCTGAACCACAGTGTTGTGATCTCAGGCAGCAGCAGCAGCAGCAGCACAGCGCCGCCTCTCCTCTGGCATCGTGCAGGTAGGTTGATGTCCCATGTGAGGACATTCTCATAGCCAAGCATGCTGTGAGCCAGTCTAAGAATAACCCTTAATTATGACAGGCAATTTCTTATGATTCTGCCTGTCAAAGCTAGTGTGCAGATTTGAAACCTTCGTGTTTCGTAGAGATTTGAATTAATGTTTTGATCCATTATTACCAAAATGTGTTGCATCCTTGTTTTCAGTCTGCTTCAGTGACATAGCTGAGATTTAGATGATGCCTAATAATCATCCAGAAACTAAGATATGCTTCCAATGTTCTGAATGTGCGCACACTTCTGAGCATGAGCAGGAATCTTGCTGGAACATTCCAGAGGCTCATAAAATAATTCAAATATAATAATTAATCATTGACATGAACAGGTGACACGTGCACATTTATAGAGGTTATTTCCTCAAACAAAAGAGGACAGAAGGGTGAACGATTTCTAGATGTTTGTTAAC
Source organism: Dascyllus trimaculatus (assembly GCA_024666655.1). Taxonomy (NCBI): domain Eukaryota; kingdom Metazoa; phylum Chordata; class Actinopteri; family Pomacentridae; genus Dascyllus; species Dascyllus trimaculatus. Next base: position 23,222,260 of record CM045463.1, read on the forward strand.
TATACAGGAATAATATTACATTAAATGAGAAAATGTGGCGTACAATAGATATTTGAAAGCAGTGCAGCATTCCTGAGCGCCTTATTGCATTATATGCCATTATATTATAAAACTGTCACCTGGTGAGTTAATTTTCTGTTTTCCTTTTCATAAAAAGACATTTACACCTCAAATCCATGCAGAAAAGACACAAATTGGTGCAGAAAAATCCGCAAGAATGCAGGAGACAGTGTTTGCTGCTTAAGATTGCTCAGAGGACCCCCAGATCTCCCCCAGTGAAACTTACATGAAGCAGCCTTGCACTACAAGGCATTTATGCTGAGGGCATGCAAATGCAAGAAGTGACCTTGCACTTTCCTTAAAATAGGGAATTTGGATTATTTGGGTGCACAAAAATAAGCTTTTGTATGATGAACCACAGGGGAAAAGTTGGGAGCATATTTTGCCTCAGAGCAGGCAACACTACAGTAGAACAAGTAAGTTCAGACAGCAGTGTCTGCATAAGGAACAGTTTTGCATAGGATAAAGATGGTTATATAGCTTTATATATTTTTGGTGCTCGAATATGTTTTTTTTTTTTATTTGTGTTTGCAAAGGAATGTAGAATAGCCAGCTGTGGCTGTGGCAAACATCAGTAATGTTAAAAGATGAAAAAGGTGAGGAAGCTAGACCGGTTAGAGCACACAGGCTGCTTGTTGAAGGCAGCATTTACTACATAGAAGATACAATGACTCTGTACACACACACACACACACACAAACACGAAAAAGAGAGAGAGAGAGAGAGAGAGAGAGAAAGAGAGAGAGAAAGAGATAATAGGGTATCCTTTGGGTACTCTGGCTTGTGCAGTGGGGCCTCTGTCAGTCCAACTTGTTCCACTGCATCCTGTTGATGCTTGATCAGAATGGGGTGTAGGAAGTTTGGAGGTCAAATCAACATGTTGGACCAATGTCATGTTCCTCAACATGTTCCTGATTGTTTGATGTTTTTTCCATGTGGTGGGGTACATTTTCCTGTGGGGGTAGGCCAGTGACATTTGGGATTTCCATTAGCATGAGGGAGTGTGTTTGTTGTGGGTTAATGTTTATTTGGGTGTCTAAGTCTCATTAACACAGATGTTAAAATCCAAGGTTTTCCAGCAGAACAGCACATAGTAGCAATATGATCAATGTTATTCACTTCACACCTGTCAGTGGTCAGGATGTTGTGGCTGATTGATGTATATAAGGAAGCTATTTGTTGTGAAACTGTACAAAATTCAAAAAAGCAGAAAAACTAGTGAGATTCAAAGCAAATAACAGCTTTAACTGGATTGCTGAGAGCCGCTGGCTACAAACAGGTTAAGCATTTAACTTAACCTTGTCTGTGTCACATGTGTGAAGAAATGTAATGTAATGGGAGAGCAGTGACCCAGCACACACACGCCTTCGAAATGACCAATAGGAAAGGAGCATATTTCCTGACTACCAGTAACAACATTACAGAGACCTGTCAACACTCAGAGATACTGTCGCTACAGCAGAGTTATCACTGGACGGGCAGACGTTTCCTCTGGATGGGTGATGTCTGCCTTAGGCCACCCATATACACACCCTCCATCATTCACAATGGGTGTCACAGAACTGACAGCTGCAAGCCAGCACAAGCATGACAATAAACCTGAACCTTCAAAGACTCAGTGATTAATGTACAGACCAGTTACTATTAAAAATATAGAGATTTTAAACAATTACATGATTGAAATAAATGTATTTGTTTTTTTTAGGAGGCTGTGTTACCAAAGGGCTCCACAATGACACTAAGACACATAAAAGAGTGTTTATTTTTACTTTTGAAGTATATATTATAGGCACTTACAGTTTCTTTAAGAGTTATTTCAATTTTATACTATTTCTACTGCACACTACCTTAGTGGTATCCAAAGCGTTTGACGATGTGTTTCGCATTCACTTGTTCACATTCACATATTCACACACCAGTGGCGACAGAGCTGCCATTCAAGGTGCCTGCCTGCCATTGGGAGCAACTTGGGGTTCAGCGTCTTGCCCAATGACACTTCAACATGCGGAGGGGCCGGGGATCGAACCACCAACCTTGCCATCAGTAGACAACCCGCTCTGAGCCACAGCCACCCTACTGACTCATATTTGCTAGTAATGTATATTTCTTTAATTCATATAAAGACTTTAATAATGTTTTTACTTGTACTGGAGGACTTTTACACTGAAATGTTATTTTTTGGTTGGTAAGTAAAGAATCTGAGTGTTTGTTCCTCCTCTCTTGGTCGCGCATGCAAGTACTCACCATAAAAGTTTGAAAACATGACATGATTGAGATAAAAGTGCCCGAAATTACTTGTAATGAGACTATTTGGGAAATACCTGGGATATTACAACACATTCAACATGACAAACATATAAAAAGTGCGATCTTTAACTTTGAAACAACACATATTGAATCACAATGATGTACACTCATCTACAGCCTCTCTGTTTGGCCGGCCTGTTTGTTTTCAGATATTCAGGAATGTTCCAGCTAAATTGCCAATAATTAAATGATCATTTGTGATTAATCAGTAACTCTGAGTTTGGTCGTCCTCCTTCAGTAAACACCTGCAGGTGGATTTTTCCAGGTGGGGCCAGGATATCCGACAGCCCACATGCTAATGTTTACATCTCCAGAGAAAGGCGGGTATTGACTCGGATTGTTGTAGCACATTCTTGTTCGAATGAAGGAATCTGTTTGGGAACTCAAATCAATCGGCTGTTTCCTGATATTCAATGTGGGCTCACAGCAACAACGTGAAACATGCAGGATGACTCAGACGGCTACAGTTCACTGCAGGTCAACCCGACACCTTCGCAGCTTCATCCCAGCGTTAGTTCTTTTCCTCTAACTGCTACACCTTTGTCTTCCTTTAACTGCTCAGCTTTCACATTCCCTCAGTGTCTCCTCAACATCCGCTCACTGCTGTTGTCGACATGACGGTCATCCAGAATAAAAGCCATGGTCCTTGAATTAAAAGATGAAACTCCTGCACTTCTTGCTGCCGGAGCAACCAGATAAACACAACAGAACTTATGTAAGTTTTCACTACTGCGGTTGTACAAGAGATAAATGATATAATACATGGTTGACCCTATTTAACACAGGCATCAACAAACAAACAGTTTTTACACTACCCTTTATAGATTTATTGTCATACTATGGCCTAACATTTCTCATTTGTTGTGTATGTTTTCTTCTTTTCTTCACCGGTGGTCAGTCAAGATTTCAGATTACCATCACTTACAAAGTGGTTTTAGACACACAACTAGCTTAAAGGTATTGTAACTACGATGTGAAGCAATTTACATGTAAATTGCTTTTCTGTTGCCAGTGTGGCCCACCTGATTCATCCAACGTAAAAATACAGAAAAACCAAAGAAAATGAGGTGTAAGGTCTATAAATGGAAGCGAAGTCTACCTGATTATAACACTGGATTAAAAAATCTGCATTGAGATGTTAAGATTCATCGGGATGGTCTTGGTGGGGATTCCTGGGTCCTTCTTGCTATTTCAAACCACCATTCTTCTCACTACAGGGTTGACTTTTGGTTTCCTACCATGACGTCTGAGATTTTCATAGTTCAGAACGTCTTTTTGATGATGTTTTGCACTGTTGCCACTGACTTTTGAAAACCCTTGGGCATCACTTTATAGTCTTTCACTGTCCACAATGCAGAAACACTGTCACAGCAATGGGCCAGCAAGTTCACCAAGCTTTTCAATCTTAATCAGGACTTTTAATTGATTAGAAGGGGACAAGAGAGCCACTGCATCAGCTGCTCTGAGTTTATGGTGTATAAGGGCGCTGTCGAACATGGGAGAAATACACGGGACCAGCTGGAAGGTGTACAGAAGATGCATTTTCTCAGAAACTGAAAACAATTTCAAGGGGTCTGAAATAATTTGTACACAACAAAGAAATAGTTAGAATTCATGTCTAACTCAGCTGTCTTTAATCACTTGTTTAAGTCATTTCTAGCCAGAAGAAACCTGTTGGCCACATAACAATTCCCTATAAATCAAAATTTACCATTGGCGTAAATTAGTTTTGGGCTTAACTGTGTCTTTGAATTTTGTTTGTTGTGTATGCCAGGTCACTGCTTTGGTCGATGCCACAAGCACAGCAACAGACTGTGATTCACTCAACAGCCACCAGCATCATTAATAACAAGGTTTTTCTAAATGATAGCCCCTTGACGCCTCAATTTATTTACAATTATATAAGAACAATAATTTTATGTGTTTTTGATTTCAAGTTGATGTTAAATTAAGTGGAGATTGTTGATTTGTCTATAGCACATATAGTAGATATAAAGTTGTAATGCAACAGGCATTAATGGTAAAAATGTTTTTATTGATGCTGCAAATGCCATTCAAACCGGTCCTAAGAGAAACCAGTGCTTGCAAAAGGTTCCTTTGTATGTATTGAATATCCACGAACCAGCATTGGGGGAATGCATACGCTATCTCGGCTGCAGCGGTACGTTACAAATTTGCGACAACCGGCTTTAAGGGGATAAACGGATACTCTTTAAAGTTGCTGTAAACTAAAACTCCCTGTTTGACCGTCTGACCATCTGACTTAATGTTACATACATTCCAACAGACGCTAACAAGTGCACAGCGTTCTCGCTAACACAGTGTCACCTTTTCCTCGAAACCCAAGTCAGGCCTGTGATGTGGCCCTGGCGATGAGATCACAAGCCTGTAATCTGTGTCTAATCACAGCCCATCATGAGGCCATTTCTGTGATTCAAGTCACCGGATGCCAATGGAAGAATGTCGCCTGAAAGAGCGGTGGCTTAAGATAAAATTAGATTTATTGATCCCTCACCGGGGAAATTACGGATGAACGTCATGAACTCTTGCAAAAGCCACTTTCAGCAATTAAAATAAACTTGACTCCACTCTGGTTCTGCCAAACAGACAAAAAAAATGATCACAGATAAAAACATCAGATCTGTGCAGATTGAAAGGAAGATGAACACATTTCATTTCCATGTTGTATTTATTTTATTTTACATTGTTTGAGGTTTGACTTTTACTGTGCCGTCTTGTTGCATCCACTTCTTTTGCAGTATTTTATGGACACCCGGTTTAACAATAAGGGCAGTTAGTTACATAACAGTAATGATGGAAAC